>CM075939.1:54456313-55106474 GCA_038030265.1 Corythucha ciliata | reverse complement strand
TTACTTTTTCCCCAAAAATTGAAACACCTCGAATTATAATTTCTTTCAATGTGAACAAATAAATAATTATTATTTTTATAAAGAAGAAATCTTGTTCACCCAGTTACAAACCGTACGCTGCCATTATTCAACCAACTGACATTCTTTAAAAATACGGCAACAAGTTGTTATTTTTACGATTCATGAAACACAGAAAAAGACAGAGAACGGCTTCCTATTCGGCAGAAATATACGATCGCAATCGACTTTAAAGACGTAATAAATGTGATGAAAAAGTGGAGAGAAGCGTATAATATGCAAATGAATCAAAGTACACCTGGTTTAACTTGTAACTGGGAGGGGAGAAGTGGCAGTGGGTGTTGGAGTGGGGGGTGATTGTTGTTCAAATCAACGTCCAATAATTAAAGTCACACTGAGGTATGTTTAAAGGGCACAATCTAGTTGAAAAGCAAACGGCAGCCTGCAGGCATTGCAATTTTCTCAGTCACATAGTGAATTGCCGGGATATATCAAGATTATATTACGAAGGAGAGGGGAGATATGAGAAAAACGATGGGGCTGTCTCAACCACTCCTGAAGTATTGAACAAATAAAAAATAATCATCCGCCCGTGTCTATGTAATTATATTAACAGCCAACGCATGAAAAACTAAATAAGGAGCAGACAAAAAATGAATAAAAACCTCCTCGCGGGGTCGTTAAATTGGGAGGCCGTAGCGATAAAAATCAGTGTATCTTTTGTTTGTTTATTATCTTCTTCTTTTTTATGTCCCATTCGTATTAAATGATACTCATTTCTAGTTGTTTTGTTGGGCGTGCTATCCGAACAGCTCTGGTGGAGGGGAGGAGGGAGGGAAAAGGCGCCTCACAGCTCGATTATTAACTTTATATCCTTGTTGTGATGGAGGGGGGGTGGGGGTCGATATTTGTGTGTGAAGGTCGATAGAAAATCAATTATACGTTTCTAGAGGGCCCATGGGGTTTATAGATACCTGTGTATGGGAATAATGCACCGGTTTTTTGACGGCCGATGGTATGAGAGGTTGCTACAGGGGCACGTGCCCCCTTCACGGTGACTGTTTTACGGAATTTACACCTTTGGTAGGGCATATTCTCACTCATACCGTCAATTATTGGCCGTTGATTTGGAAGTAAAAGAAAATTAGCAGTAACTGGGTATCTGAAACATGGAAGAGTGAAAGTCCGTGGAATTATCAGCTTCTTAGGGTGAAATTGTCAGTTTTCACAGCACTTTAAAAGTCGTAGAAGTTATACTTATAGCCTACTATAAAATCCCATCCCGCGGCTCACCAAACTATAACAGATCCTATGCCTCCTAAACGTCCAAACCACATTACCAGACCATTCCAGGGTCACACACATCTTTTGACGGCGAGGAACACTTCGTTTTCACACTCCCCCCCCCCCTTTAATCTGGCTAACAGAAATACAAATTTATAATATTTAGCTCCTTAAAACCAATTTTGCGGATTTTTCTCACTAAAAAACAACACATTTTCGCACATCGGTTTCACCAAAAATCAAAAATTCGCTTCGTTGCTGACAAACCGATTTCGAGGGTCGGCTTAACTTTGAAACCGATTTTGCTGATTTTTCGCGCTAAAATCCCATTTTCGCAGGTGCGACGCGCAATTTCGTGTGTTTTGGCTAGCGAATCGTGTTTAGCCCGCTGTGCCATCCAGACTGGGAGAGGAAAGGCCAGCTCTGTTTACCGTCTCAGGGCTAAAATTTAAAGTTTAGCTCCACAGTTATCACTTTTCGGGGGAGAAGTTTCAGTTTTTCGACATTAAATTCGAAATAGAAGGCTATAAACAACCCATTTTCTTGATTAATGTTTTTTGAAAAAAAAAAAAAAAGTTCTCTGACGATGCCTTCAGCAAAAGAAGGCGAAAGCTCAGGAAACGAAGAAATAGAAGAAGAAAAAAGTCAAAACCCTAAAAACATAACATCAATCAAGTTGTATGGCTTAAAAACTAATAATATTAATAACCCATTTTCTTCATTTTAGCCGTTAAAATGTCTCAAAAAACCGTGAAATTACGCATTTTTATTTATTTTTTCAATTGCGGCCAGCACTGGGCATAGCCTAACCGCGAATTGGTGCGTTCGATCTGTCAACTTCAGCCGCAAAAGAACAGTTTTTCCTCAATTTAACCTGTGGATGAACGCAATTTCTCAATTTTATCCACGACAATTCCATCAATCAACAACAAACGGTGACAATTTTGCCAATTCGTTTTCCCTCAATCTATAGCAGCAAATTAGTGCTTTTCCCCAGTTCTGCCTTGAGCAATTTTTTCCCCCTTCAAATTGTAGCAGTGAAAAGGTCCACATAACCCGCATGTGAGCGAATTTCATTAATTTTGACTTGGACGTTGCATCGCGAAACCAATTTCACCTGCGAACGAACAATTTTCCTTAATTTCAGCCGCGAATATAAGCACTTTTTTCAAAAATGTACGCGCTCTTTCTCAATTGTACCCGCAAACTTGCCATGTGTATGTGTAAAAACGGTAAATTAGCACTTTTTCGCAATGTTTACCGAGATGTTTGTTTGAGAAACCACGATCTGGCGCCTTCTCTCAATTTTACCTGCGTGAATAAGCACCGTTTCTCAATTTTAGCCGTGAATGGGTGTTTTTCCTGTCTTAGCCGCAAAATGTCCTTTTCTGGATTTCATCCGCTAACATTTTTTCTCAAGACGTGCCCCCCCCCCCCCCCCCCCCGAGGCCAACTGTGGACCCGTGCCTAGCTGGCTGCTCACCCCTTGATCACGGGCTGGCTACGACCCTGCTCTGAAAGTGAACATTTTCCAATGATGGAGGACTCAACTGTTCTGAAGACACAGTAGTAGAGAACCTTTGAAATACAGGTACTGCAACACGGATTTCAGCGCCATATTTGGTTCCTCAGTCGTTAGGGTAAACAAAATATCATGAATGAAAAAAATGTCATCGTAACAGCAAAAAAACTCGGACCGCGGTCAAATAAATAAAAATATCCTATTTGCCAATGAGATCAGGTGATAATTATAATCATATGAGGGACCAAGTATGGCGCCGATTTGCGTGTTCAGTACTCGTGTTTTATAGTGCCATAACAGTAGGTGATGACACAGAACAAGTGGTGAGGTACAACTCTTTCATGTAGTGGCTGTCGTGTTGCGGAACAATGCTGCATCTGATGCTTATCATGACGTCACCATTTAATGAATAATAAGGACGTTATATGCCAAAGACGAAGTGTTTACACCTAAACTAAAAATTTCACAGCACAACTTTTAAAATTCAAGTCTTTACTCCCAAAACTGGTGGAGTTCCGCCTAAAAATGGCGGGTTTAACCCGAAACGGATCAAAAACGAATTAACTTAATTACAATTAACAGACCACTCAGTACTAAAAACTGCCGATTTCATCCTTCAATTGGCGATTTTAGTTCAAGAAAACAAAAAACGTACAATTCCTGGCCAAAGCTGACGTGCCTCCCCCCCTCCAAATTAAGATGCTAACACGAAACTGGCGAGTCTAACCTAGAACTAAACTTTACTGTTCCATTTCAAAAATGAATATTTTACACCCGAAACGACAATTTCCCCTCAAAATTAGATAATTTACTCCAAAACTGACAATGTCACACTTTAACTTAAGTTTGCCCCAAAACGGGTGATTTTAGGCCATTCTGCCTTGAAAACAGGTGATTTAAAAAAAAAAAAACAAAAAAAAACGACAAATTCATCGCAAATGTGACGATTTTATACTAATACAGACGATTTCGCGCCACAGCTGACGTGTTGCCTCATAACTGATGACGTTAATACAAAACTGGTCATTTTACCCCAAAAACTACGATTTCATCTCAAAAACGTTCCTAAACTGACGATTTTACCCTGAAACTTACGGTTCCACCCAAAAAATATCACTTTACCTCAAAACTGAATATTTTACTTCAAAATTGACATTTTACTTTGTTGGGCACAGCTTTTCAGAGCAAAAAGAGTCAATTTTGACGATTTCAAGGCTGGAATAGCCATTGCCATTTTTAGGGCGCATAAAGTCAGTCTTTCCAGAGGAGCGAATAGTACGTCCCAAGTCAAAGCGAGAACAGCCAGGTTGGCCATTTTCGGCGCTCCGAATGGCCTATTTCGCCATTTTCAGGGCAGGAGTCACTTGTTCAGACATTTTAAGAGCTCGATTCGTCAGGTAATCCATTTCTAGAGCTCTTGAAGTAAATTTGGCAATTTCTAGGGTTCAAATTTAGTAATTTTAGCCATTTTAAAGACACGAATCGTCAGTTTTGCCATTTTCAGGGCTCAAATACCTAGTCCATCAAGCCAAGGCCATGAAGTTTGACCATTCCTGTTGCGTAAATTGTCGATTTTGCCATTTTCAGGAAAGGAATCATCATTTTAGGCATTTCCAGGGCACGTGAATTCATTTTGGCTGATTTCAGGGCTTGATTAGTCCGTCAAGCCAAAAGCGCGCATTATGGCCATATATGGCTCAAGAATGGCCAGTCTGATCAATTTTAGCGCACGAATGGTCGATTTAGCTACTTTCGGGGGGGGGGGGGGGGGGGTAATCATGATCTTTTTATACTGCGTTCATCGTAAGAGTGAACGCTGTTGGCGCAGGTGGGTGGTTCCCCACGGTTTAGGAGGGAAATTTTACGCGAAAGACGGGCTTGGGTCTACTGCAAGCCAAAAAGATGACAACTATGTTGGGAACTCTCTACGCTCTCAACTCCTACAGCTCCTCGAGCTCTCTACTTTTACAGCCCCTTGAGCTTTCAGTTTTTCACTTTTAGAACCAACAAACTTTGTGTTCACTCCCGTGCATTCTTTGATTGAGTTGCTTATAGGTCGGATACAAAAATTATAGCAAAGAGTCAATTTATTCACGAGAATGTCTTCATTTTTTTCACATATATTATGTGTTTCTGAAACGCTTATTTTTTTTTTTTTATAGTTATCGCCGCTAGGCGTTACAACGTCGTAATAAAACACGCAAACATTAATTATAAAAGTAGGCAACATTCATCCAAAATTAAGGAACATTGATGACTAGAAGTTTTTTATTTTATTTTTATTTAATATTTTAGTTAGTCGTCGTCACTTTTTGAACTTTCGCCAGCACTGTCATCTCTTATGATGAGCCGCGGTAAGTCGTCAGTCAATTCGTCCAAGATATCGTCAGTCTCCCATAATTTGTTTTTTTCCACGATGACATGTTTGACGAAGTTCCGCCAGTTTTCTGCTGTGACCCTCTCAATGCCTTCTTCGAGAAGCTTCTTCACATCATACAATTTGAAAGAAGTATTATTTTTCTTGACGTGTCCCTTGACCATTGCCCATGCCAGCTCTATTGGGTTTAGCTCGCAATGGTATGGTGGAAGTCTTAGGACAGTCTTGTCATGTTGTTCTTCAACCTCGTCGACAATATACCTCTCGTAGTCCCCTTTCAACTGTTTGGTGAGTTCCAGGAGTTCTGGCTTCAACATAGTAGCATCTGCTTCTTGACCCTTGCTTGTAATCCATTCCATGATTGCTGCTTTTTTCCACGATGAGTTTGGTATTTTCTCAGCTTTCATTGAGTGATAAGGAGCGTTATCCATGACAATCACGGCGTTGTTCTCCAGCAGAGGAAGAGTTGTTGTAAACCATTCCAGAAAGTTATCGCAATTCATTTCGTCGTGGTAGTCAGACAAATTTTTTTTTAAAGACAATTTCGTCTTCTTGTACGAAAACACCAATGCAACTTAATTCCGGATGTGCTAATTGCGTAAAGGATGCAGGAAAAACGAGAAAAATTTCCGAAGAACAGGTAAGTAGGAAAAACGAAACGGAATTGACAGGTCGGGATAATCGGAGAAAATAAAAACGAAAAAATGACAAGGAAAAGTTAGACAAGCTAACAGAGGGAGCGTCCTGAAAAGGACGTTTGAAATAATCAGGAAAGTCAGGAAGTCAGAAATAATAAAAAAGGAAATCACACAAACGCACCAGAACACAGCTCAATAGCAAGTGAAACAAAGAAAAGACTTCATAAGTCCTCCTCAAGTTAGTTTCTAGATTAGTTGTGCACAGACCGAGAGGTCCGGTTTCAACGAAGAGGGAAAAGAAGTAGGAGGAGCCTGCGTGAAAATAACGAAAATGGGTTCAAGAGCGTTCACTCTTACGATGAACGCAGTATAGGCATTTTCAGAAGTTCACCAGTTGCCACCAATTTTTAGGGCGCGTGAAGTCCAGTTTTAGCAATTTTCAAAACGCGAATCGACAGTTTTTTATTTTTGGGCGTTAGTTTAGTTACTTTAGCCGTTTTAATAAGCCGTTTTTACTATTTTTAGGCTGAGAAAAGGCTGTCAAACCAGTTTTAATAGAGCGAACCACACCATTTCTGTAGCACCTCTCGTGAGCAAATACTGAATCTGCGTCTGTCTGCGAAAATGGTATTCTAGGACGCAAAAACGGCGCATTTGGTCTTTGAACTATGTCACCCTTGCGATATCCGTTTTTTGAGCGACAAAACCCGTTGACATTTTTTTTTATTAGTGAAATCCGTGAAGTTGTTTTTTTAGTGAGCGCCGACGAAACAAAATGTGATTATCCTGAAAGATTTGTACTTTCAGAATGCATTTAGGGGTGGGCAACTGCCTAACTGAATCTACATTTTTGAGTCTAGGGGAGGGCAGCTGCCTAGCCCTGCGCCCCATCTGGCTATGCCTACGTTCCTAGTAAAATTCGTGCATTGCAGTTTTTGATCCATGACTCACCTTCATGTTTGCATTTGAGGCTACAAAAGGGGAAACTTCACACCATGTGTTGTAAATGTAAACGTTATTTGGGAGGGATTGTCCACGTATCGTAATCAGTACCGATTGAGTGGGAATAAGTGTACGTTCTTTTGTTGTGGAATCAGTTATTCTTCTATTCATTCTTTTGACTTGAACTATTTCTACTATCCCGAAATCGGCAGCAGTTACATTTTGTACTTCTTCCTCTGTGATTCGAGTGTCGACTACTCGAATCACACCACGACGCACTAATAAGTGATTTGGGATGTAGGTTCTGAAACCGCTTTTCCTTAATAAAAACCTACATTTTTTGAGGGTTCACTCTTCATAAATCCAATTTTCCGAGCTTGGGTCTCGCCCGCAAAAATCCGTCCGGAAAACCAAATATCGTACACGTACATTTCACAGGGTGCAAATAATTCATCAGGAGCCAGCGGCGTCAGTCCCCCCCTCCTGATGGCTGGACGCGAAATCCCCCCCCCCCTTATGAGCAGTAATCCCCCCTCTCATGTATTAAAGGCCTTTAAGATGGAAAATTACAGTGAAAAACAAAATTTATGAATTATACGTAAACTTTCATTTTTTCGCTACTATACGATAAAAGAGATTCCAGTGGCTAATTTTGACAGATTGGATGAAATCAACACCACGTAGCGTTAAATTATGGCTCATTCTTAGTTTTAGCGTACGCAGATTACCGTTTTTTTCACAATTTAAAGCCGCGAATTAGCACTTTTTCTTAATTTAAGCCGTGAATTGGATGTTTTTCTCCATTTCAGTTTAGTAGCGAATTAGCGTTTTCTTCATTTTAGCTGCGAATTAGTGGAAGTTTTTCACTTTTAGTCATTATTTTAGCCTTAAAGTTGCATTCACCAGATGAGAGAGAGAGAGAGCGTTTATTTCAGGTATTTTGCGTAATACATTGTTGCTCTAAGGCTGAACAGCCTTCTGGAGCACCTTGTGAAAGCTAATACAGGACAAAGTAGGTATTAAGATAAACAAAACAAAATTAAGATTATATGTGACATCATGTACCTGGAATTAAACTTTTGTTTTTGTATATATACGAACTAAATAAGAAGAATTAGACAGTGGATAATTAAATTTTAAAATCACATCTCACGTAATCGCTCTCATATTTCGACAGTCCTACTTATCAAACAAAACACAGTCCAGGTACTGTTACCACTGGAGTTAAATTAAAATCGCTTACAATAATTAATAAAAGAAAAAGTGTAAGTAAAGATGAATGAAAGTAAAGAAAAATGAACGTAAAGATTAATGGATGAATGGAAATGAAAGCAAAGATGGGGGTAAATATAAATGAAAGTGAATATAAATTAAAGTAAAGAAAAATGAAAGTGAAGAAAAGTGAAAGTAAAGATGAATGAAAGCAAGATGTCTAAATGGCATAAATTACAAGATAGGGAAAAAGTCATGATGAAAGGGGAAGAAAATAGATAAAATAATGAACAAAAAAAAAAAAAAAAAAAAAAAAAAGGAAAAAAAAGCTAAGGTAACAAAAATAATGAGCACATAAACAAAACAAAAATAGATAAATAAATGAAAAATGAAGATGTCACGAAACAGCAATAAAATAAGAAAATGACTAGAAAATATTTATCTCCGGCTACTATCACACGGAGAGCTGGTTACGTCCGAATACATCGAGTGAAATTAAAAAAAAAAAAAAAAAACAAAAATTGTCAATAAAAGCTATATGAGCCCTGATGATTCAGGAAGAATTTTGATAACTCAGCAAATGATTGTACATTTTTGTCTTGAATTCAGAAAAGCTCCTCAATGATCTTATAGCAGTGGGTATGCTGTTCCACAATCGAACCGACGCACAAACAAAAGACGCTGAAAAGTGGGCTGTTCTGTGACTAGGCATGACTAGATTGTTGGGATCGCATCTGGTGGTTCTTAGACTCAAGCGTCTTCTCGTAGTAAATAGTTCGAGGAGGTAAATGGGCTTTCTATTAAGAAATAATTTGTACAGAAAGCACGACATCAGATATTTGCGGCGGGAAGAAACCTTCAGCCATTTCAATCGCATGTAATATTCCGTGACGTGGGCGTCAAATGGGAGGTCATAAATGAACCGAACACAAGAATTTAAGGCGCGCTCAAGTCTGCCATTCAGCTCACAACTTATGCTATTGTACACCGCACAACAGTAATCAAGATGAGGAAATATAAGCGAAGTGATTAACAACTTTCTGACGCCGATAGGCAAGCTATCCTTGATAGACGAAATCTGGGACAACACACGATATATGCTCCCACACACACGGTTTATATGTGACTCCCAGGAAAGGTACTGGTCCAGCACAAAGCCAAGAGCAGTTATCTTAGGCAACCAAGGGACCAAGCTATCCCCAACAACCACCCCAGGAGCCTGACCGTCCGGCAACACAGACAAAAAGTGCCTGGAACCGAGAAGAATAGCCTGAGTTTTCGCTGCATTGACAACAAGGTCATTCCCATCGGCCCAGTTCAGTATCGCAGCAATATCCGCATTCAACTTCCCGAGCGCATCCCCCATGGAGCCAGGCTCAAATGAAATGTAAATAACAACGTCATCCGCATAAAAATGGTAATGACAATTTTTAATCACTATAGGAAGATCGTGCAAGTACAATGAGAACAGTGGAGGGCCATTCACAGATCCCTGCGGAACACCGCTACGCACCTCCAAGAAAGGAGACCAAGAGTCACCAGAAGGGCACACAACCGCCTGGCTACGATCCGAGAGATAGGAAACAAACAGGGTGCAAATAATTCATCAGGAGCCAGCGGCGTCAGTCCCCCCCTCCTGATGGCTGGACGCGAAATCCCCCCCCCCCTTATGAGCAGTAATCCCCCCTCTCATGTATTAAAGGCCTTTAAGATGGAAAATTACAGTGAAAAACAAAATTTATGAATTATACGTAAACTTTCATTTTTTCGCTACTATACGATAAAAGAGATTCCAGTGGCTAATTTTGACAGATTGGATGAAATCAACACCACGTAGCGTTAAATTATGGCTCATTCTTAGTTTTAGCGTACGCAGATTACCGTTTTTTTCACAATTTAAAGCCGCGAATTAGCACTTTTTCTTAATTTAAGCCGTGAATTGGATGTTTTTCTCCATTTCAGTTTAGTAGCGAATTAGCGTTTTCTTCATTTTAGCTGCGAATTAGTGGAAGTTTTTCACTTTTAGTCATTATTTTAGCCTTAAAGTTGCATTCACCAGATGATGGCTGCGAATTGGCGTTCTAGGCGTGAATCGGCCCTTTTTTATGAATTTTACCCGCGAATTATAGCACTTTTTTTTCAATTTTAACCGTGAGTTAGCGCTTTTTCTACATTTGATTCACGAATTTTAGCACTGCGTTCCTCAATATCATCCCCAAATTATAGTGATTTTTCTATATTTTTAACCGCGAATCATCTTTTTGTCTCAATTTGAGCCGTAAATTAGGGTTTTTTTTTCCATTTTAGTCTGTTATTAGCCATTTTTTCCAATTTCAGCCGTGAATTAGTGTTTTCCCAATTATACTCCGCGAATCAGTTTTTTTTTTTTTTTTTTCAAATTCTTGCTATATGAAATTGATGAAAAAGCGCTTGATCACGTCCAAAATCAATACATTTTAGCCGCTAATTGCAGTTTTTACTCAATGAATTTTCAGAAAATTCGCGAAGATGCTGGTTCAAGAACAGAACATTATGGTGTTTTATTATAAATTGTAGCTATAAAATGACTCTACTCCGCGATTTTTTCACAATTTTGGTCTGGAAGTTGCATCGTGAAACAGCGAATGAGCGTTTTTTTTTCTCTCTCTCTCTCGCAGTTTTACGCACGAATATTTGCGCTCTTTCCAACCTTCATGGCGCGTAATTGTCCCAAGAACATTATCTCAGTGCGCTTTTGCAATTTCAGCCGCCTAAGTGCCTACACGATCTGTAGGGATCAGCGTATTTTGTTTATTTTAGCCACGAAGTAGCCTCCGTAAGGCGCGCGTAAGGAGGAACGGAAGGAGCCTTGGAATAGTAGGAATTACCTATAGGCTCTGCTTTTTCAACTTTGAAACAGTCTTTTAATAGACAGTACGTACCTTCCCCTCCCGTTCATCACGTCACAGTGCAGCTAGTTCATTCATACACAAATAGAGGAAAATGACTATAGAAAATAGTGAATCTCGGCGATACTTCTGTCAGAAATGTGGTTTTCACCTTCACACCTGTCCCAAGTAAAAAGGGAAAAGAAATAAGGTGCACATACGTGCATTTCAAAACGAAAACGTTTTTGGCGCTTCAAAATGAGTGAATACACTAGCGCAAGTGTTTCAAGAGTAAATGAACGCGCGGAAAGGTGAATTTGTCACCACCTCGTTTCAATTTTCAACGACAAAATTAATAGAACGAGAGTTTTTTTTTTCTTCTTGTATTTAAGTTTTGTGTTATCTTTGTCACACTTTTAACCCCTGCTAAGAGGGTGTACGCCTGTTCTGTGGAGGAACAAAAAAAAAAAGGGTGCCGAGGGCGTGTGATTGTAAACAAAACGTCAGGCTCTGTCCCAAGGGGTCTGGAAACCCAATAAATTTCGATTTTTAAAAGCCGTAGAAAAAAAGTATAGAGTTCAGCAATGCGGTGTCCTCAGTTAGTTTTTTTTTTTCTGGTTCGTTCGTTTCTTTTAAAAATAGGACAAGTCTTAATTGAACCTTTCGTTGTTTTTTATTTTCATTCCGACTAATCTGTCACTCGAAAAAAAAAAAGACCATTGTGACATTCTTCCCTTGCTTTGTTAAGGTTTTTTAATTACTCCAAGTAGATCTTTTGACAGATTTATTATCCCTTCACGCTGCCGGAATTTATTCATTGGATTGTGTGATTTAGTGTCAATTCCCCAATGCAATGTAGATAGATCTTATTAAGCGAAAATATAATATTCTGATGTCTCGGGGAATGGAGCCATGCTTGGAGAATGATGATGAGGAGGAGGAGGAGAAGAAGGGGGAATTCTGTATTTATTGTTTGATCCAAGTTATATTTTCGATCACGGATCTCCTCCCTGCTACGCTTATAATGTTCAGAAGAATGTACAATGCTCGTGAAGTTACTCTGCCTTCTCACCACCGACGACCAGCAAACCGTAGAAAAACAGTACCAGGCTCTATCAATAGTGATACACCTTATGACCCCCCCCCTCCACCCTATACATGTAGGTGGTACATACCTACGCTTTATGGGCCTGTTTAGGAAAGGACCCACGAAGGGAATTCGTTCGCAGGTGTGGTCTAGACAAAGAGAGAGAAAAAAAAAAAACGTGAGCGAGCATTCGATGTCCGGCTTGTAAAAAGCATCAAACTGTTTTTAAAGATTCTTATTGAAAGATTAAACGAAAATGTTTTTGAGAGAGTGATAGGTGGCCAATACTTTCCATTGTGCCACTGCTCCCCTTCCACCCTCACCTTAAAGTCAGATAAAGGTCGACAAAAAAAAAAAATTGGGACAGATATCATTGGCATCGTGCCACGTTCAACACAATACATTCCCATATATAGACAAGTCTAAACAATCGCATTGCCATGAAGTGGCGTACTAAATTGGAGGTACGTTCTGCCGAGTTAAGCGATTTTACATACGTTTCAAGGGCGTCTTTCTCTCTCTCTTTCTCTCTCTCTCTCTCTCGTTCTCAAAAGCCGTGTGACATCAGATCTGCCACGGCATTTTCATGCGTATGAAACGTGTGACTAAAAAGGCCGCCAGCCTCTCTACCTGGGAGCGAGTTTCCAGGAAAGGGGCGCGAACGGACAAAGATCGTTTCAATAAGCTTTAAATTCCTTTTGAATTTTTTGCCTTTTTCCTCGAGCTTAAAATTTGCATTTCGTTTTGGCTTGAAAATCGCAGTAACGTTTAATGATAAAATGATTCATTAACGCTCAAATAATCGCATTTTACTCGACTCCATTAAAAAGAACATAATTTTATGCGAGTAATAAATTATTTTGTTTTCGAAATAAAGTTACATGAGCACTCGATTTTAACGGCCTGCTGTTTTTTTTTTTTTTAAAGTGGTGAAATTGTTGACAGTTTAATCTTTAAATTACCCCTAATCATGCCACAGAATGGTCGGGGGTCAGAGGGGGGTCTCCGGCCGGGACAGAGTGAATATAATAAAAAATTCAAGGCGGTCGCATTCTCGTAAAGGGTGGTCTATTCACTCCCACTCTTTTCACTTTTTTTTTTTTTTTCACCCCGAAATCCTTTCCAAGACTTCTTCGACAATAAATCCTTAAAAGGATGAGGATTGAGGTGGGGGGGCAGGTGTAAGTGAGTGCTGGGGGCTTTTGGTAGTTGTTACCCTCCAGTAAGTGAGTGAAAAGGTGAGGCACCATAGCTAATTCCCTACCGCTTACAATCCAACTCGACCAAGTCGAATCAAGGGATGACGCCTGTGTCCCACCCCCACCCTCCATCACACTACACTAACGCTTGGTTTTTCTATATATTTTATTCTTCTTTTACATTTATAAAAAGCTTTTGTTGCCTCTTCAATATCCTTCGTCTTGACAATCAAGCAAAGTAACCGCTTTTCTAAGCAACAGGCTGCCAGATATCCGTGGGAGTCCTCCGTGAAACATCTTGTGCAAACTTTTCCTTTTCAAATACCACAGTTTTAGCACAAAAAAAAGGGAGGGTATGTACGCATGAATTTCTATCCGTGTAAACTATGTTTGAACACGAAACTCTCTTTTAAGAAAAATTCGACACGTTGGTGTATGAAGAGTGGTATGGCAGTCGACGGGGGGGGGGGGGGGCAAAAATACGGAAATTTCAGCTACTTCATTTGAAGAAACTCGATACACTTAAAGTTACCGTCATGGGGCTCCCGTTCACACTCTTTTTGATATAGGCCGCGGTTGAAAAAAAAAAAAAAAAAAAAAAAAAAAAAAAAAAACGGCAGCTTTCGTGGCTCCACCCCAAAGCAGAGCTAATGACGTGGAAAATTTACATTTTTCTTCGTGATGTTTAGGGCTGACCACAGCGGGTGCCAATTTCATACCAACTGGATGGAGAGCGGGGCAGAGCTCTTACATGTTTCTATTTTCTCTTGGCACCGCAGAAAAAAAAGGGGGGGGGAAAACCATGTTTTCCACCTCGCAATTTTTGGCCCCATAAGTCTGAAAAAATACTTCCCTCCCCCGCTTCCCCATAAAACCGGGACATCATCATCAAAACTTGTTTTGGATATTCATATCAAGCGGCACGAACTTTCGAATTCACCCCAAATAACTGGCATTTACTCAGAAAATCTCCAATTTATTGACTTTTCAGCGCAAAACGGGAGATTCCGCTCTCGCGAATCAAAGGCGAATGAGCCCCTTTTCCTTTTCTTTTTTTTTTTCTTTTTTTAGCTGGGAATCAGCGATTTTCCTCACTTTTAGCGATAAATACTACTTGTAAAAAAAACATAGCTGTAAAGATCTTTTATTTAGCTTTGAATGACCGCTATATTTTTATATTTTAGCTGTATAATCATAAGTTGCATCGATTCATCTCAGTTTAGCTGCTAATGAGAGCTCTACAAATTTTAGCCATGCATTAGCGCTCTTCCCCTATTTCAGCCGCCAATTTTGGCTCTTTTCTCATAATTTTAACCGCGAAGCTTTCTCGAATTAGCCATGAATTGGCGTTTTCTAAATTGAGCTGTGAATCATGGGCGTAGCATGGGGGGATGCATGGGTGAGCAGTTGCCCCCCTCTGCTCAACTCAACTTAATTTATTGCCAGCATAAATGCATTTATAAGCAACGTCAATAAAAAGCAGACAGATCACAGGCAGTACAGACTGGTAAAAAACTCCTCAACAGAGTTAGGGGCAGCGTTGAGGATTACCTAGATTTCGGAGTAGACGACGGAACTTGCGGGGGCCGGAAGATTCGGGTCCCTGAGCTTATAGCGGGCGGGGCATTGTAGAGCGCCTCACACCCAAGAAACCAGGATCGATCCGAGCAGAAGTCACAAGACGCCCAGAATTAACCGCTAAGTCAGTGGCGTGCCCCGTGGCCGTGTTCAAAAATGGAATTCTCGAAGATGGGGGGACGCACGAAGAGACTTAGGCGCCATGCAAGGTCATACTATCAACACTGCGAAACCCAACGCGACAGGACTGACGGGGGCGCAGCCCACGTAACACTCTAGTTGCGGACTTCTGCGGAGTTTGAATATTTTCTCCCTGTGGCCCGATTTTCCCCAAAGAGCGATGTCATAATATGTCATACGGGAGTAAAAGAGCCAAAAAAAAAAAAAGACGAGACGGAGCGTGTCTGAGGGAACAATTTTTTCCGCAATCTCCGGAGCGGGAAGATGACTCTAGAAAGTTGAATACGAAAGGCACTCGGTTTGTCTATCCCAAGACAGACGGGAATCTACGACGAGCTCAAGGAAAGTTACAGCTCCTCCCGGTGCTCTCAAATCGACAATAAGGTCCTGAGTTTTGTCCTTATTTAGGACGAGCCGGTACGATCAATGAAGAAGCAGCAACCAATTCGCGCAAGAGCCCGTCCTTCGACTTCGAGTCACCCCACAAGACCGTCGTGTCTGATGGAGGAATATCCAAGAAAACGGCAGGGATGATTGCGCCAAGCATAGAGATTATTGACATAAAGTTTTTCTTGTGGAGGAGATCACATGCGTTTTTCTTGCAACTTTCGAAATGCCATTTGTCGTAAATGTGGGAACAAGGGCCACATTGAGAAAGTGTGTCGATCCAAAAAATCTCACGGTAGTGTAACCCAAACCTTAGATGAACATAACATGTAAAAAAGGACGGGGAAGGTCTCAGGCAGTGATTCAGATATCTACACAGTCGCTTCTCAAGTTCATTCGGTCTTTCCAGGTCCGTGAATTCCTTGTGAATTTGGTTTGGTTTTGGCTTGCTCAAACAATGATTTGTTCCAGGCTCACTAAAAAGCATTTTGCTGCTTCAAGCACTGAGAGATTTTGAGAGAGCTCATGAGCTAAAAGAGCAACACTACAAGAGCTTTTGCTGTTTCAAGACGATAATTTCGAGGGCTCTTTCTCGCTGGAATTTTTTAAAAAAATTAGCTGTATATGGTGGGCAAGCTGAATATAGGGGAGGGGGTAGCTGATAGGGTGGGTAGTGCATTTTAAACGTGAGAAATTCCACCTCTTTCTTATAAGGTCCTTTACTACGCGCTTGCAGCGAGTAACAGGCCAGTTTACAGGCCTGTGTGAGTTCCTGACGATTAACTATATTCGTCTTGACGATGGAACAGTGCAGTTGGAGGGGCCGTAATTTAACCTTCTCAGGAAACCAAATTTAATGTATAGCTCTAAAAGTATCACTTTCTGGGGGGAAAGTTATCAGTTTTTGGCTCCAAATTCCCGATTATAAGTTCGCTGAATTCACCGCCAGTGAAGCTGCCCACCCACTGTGATCAAGAGCTGGCTACGAATGTTCGCTTTCACGCAATTTTAGCCGTGGATTAGCGCGTTTCTTCAATTTTAGTGACAAATAAGCAATTTTTGTCTCCAATTTTAGCAGTAAATCAGCGCTTTTTTATCAATTTCAGCTTTGAGTGATCAGTTTTTATCAATTTAGCTACATTGTGAGCACTTTTTCTTGATTTTTAGCTTTGGACTAGCGATTATTATGAATTTAGGGCGAGTAATGGCTCACAAGATCAGCACTTTAGCGTTTTTTTCTACATTTTATGCCTTGAATGGGCCTCCATGAACCATGAATTAGCGATTTTTGCTTAATGCTGTGATTTTTGGTCTAGAAGTTTTATTGAGAAACCGTGAACTAGCATATTGTCTCTATTTCAGGCTCGAATTAGCTCCGTTTACACTCTTTAAGACTGCTACTTGCCACAAGAGATCGTTCGGGTCAGTGCACCCGGTGCAGTGTAGTCTGTGACTCGGGGTTTCGCATCACGTGGAATCCGACAATCGCGGTACGACCCGTTCAGACGAGCGATTGAAGGGGTTCGGCACCTCCGCGAGCTTTTCGAGGTGTCACTCTGCACCCCACATCGCTCTACACAGCTCTGCAGACACGGTTTCGCCCTGAAAAAACTGGTGAATTTTATAACTCATATTGCCCGTACTGCCCATAATACACATAGCGATTTCCATTCAACACACTACACAAGTGTAGTGCAGCGTCCTCTCCGCAAACATAATTATATGTTTCAATTCAGAGAAGACGGGTGGAAAAACTTACACCACACAAGTGTATTGCATTGAATGGAAAACGCCAAATAGTGTCCGACCAGCTTAGTAACAGTAACTGTTTTTATAAACCAACAAACAATCACAGACAAATTCAACCTGAGACTGGGAGCCCACCTATAGAACCAGAAACGCACACTTGGGGCCTTAGTACGAACCCGTGGAAAAATCTCACGTGATGCGGTTGCTATGGCGGGATAATGTTATTTCTTAGGGCCCAAACACACTTGCGTTTTTTAAACGTGGCGATTAAAAAAAACGAGCCCGCCCGTCACCAAAACCGTCTCAACACACTTGCGTTCTAAGTATCGCGTGCCCAGTCTCCAGTAGTGAAACGGGTCTCGTCAAGACAGCTTGATCCCACATTTTGTCTTTCCAATTTCTATAATGTTCATCTTTTCTGTTGAAGAGAGCAGGCAGTGGCGGATTTACGGGGTGGGTTTTGGGGGTTCAACCCCCCGTCATCCCATAAGAAGATGGTGTCTGCTATAATTTGTTGATCGTCGTACCAATAAGAGATTTATTTAACTTTTCTGGCACCAAAATACTGTAAAAGGGGGAGCTGTATAGATGACACCCCTCTATCTACCTTCGTTCACAATGTAACAGCCAGTGCCACAGTGCATCGATGATGATGGTGAGGACACCACTTGGAGGGGGGGGGGCACTGAAATATTTTAAGATGAAAAATATGGATTTTTCGATTTTAAAGCGTTCATTAACGGCAAATATTGAGAACAAGCGCTCATTTGCCAATTAAAGTAAGAAAAATACAGAAATTCGAGATATCTGAAGACAACGTCGCCGACAAAACAGAGAAAATACGCTAATCCCAAGTTTCTATAGGCCTTTAAACGACGGAAAACATTTAGAAGGCGTTCTAATGTGCTAGTCTTGGGGCAAGTATGCGGGGAAAAGCACTAAAATTTGTGGCTGAAATAGCGAAAAAGCGCTTGCTCATAGTATAAAACTAATTAAATCACTAATTCGTGGCTAAAAATGAAGAAAAAAAAACACTAATGTCCGGCGATAATTGAGTAAAGGCGCTAATTCGCCGCTATAAAATTGAGAAAAAGCTGCAGTCGTCCATTGCTCAGCAGGCTCAAAAACGCTAATTCGTGATTTCTCGATGCAACAACGGGACTGAAATTGAGAAAAATCGCTGATTCACAGCTAAAATTGAAAAAACCACATAATTCGCGGCTAAAACTGAGAAAATCTGCTAAATTTCCGCCTAGAATTAAAGTAAACCGCTCATTCGCAGCTAAAATAAAGAAATACGCGAATTCGCGGATCAATTTGAGAAAATCCGCTAATTCCCGGCTAAAATTAAGGAAACGCGATAATTAGCAGGTGACTTGAGAAATAATTATCGACTAAAACTGGGATAAAGCGCTTGTATTGCGGCAAAAATTAAGAAAAAAGCTAATTCACGTACACAATGTCATCAAAAACCCGCTTAAATTCACGGCTAAAACTGAGACAAACCGCTAATTCCCGCCTAAAATTGATGTAGAACGCTCATTTGCAGCTAAAATAATGATAATGATAGTGAAATTTCAAACTCTTGTCTAATTTTGGCAAAAAGCGCTCATCATCAGCTTGAACGGAGAAAGATGCTAATTCGCGGACCAATTCGAGAAAATGCGCTAATTTACAGCTAAGATTGAGGAATGCGGTGATCGCGGTTAAAATTAAGAAATAATCCAACGCTAACATTGGGAATATAATTCGCGGGTAAAATGAGATATAGCGCTAATTCACGACATGTGAAGCTAAAATTGAAAAAAAAACGCTGATTCACAGATGTATTCGGACATCCCGCTTGTTCACGACTAAAACTGATCCTCTGACCTGCTGATTTCCGGCTGAAATGAAGAAAATGCGTTAATTCGCGGCTAATATTACAATAAAGCGCTCATTCGGAGCTAAATGGGGAAAAACGCCAATTCACGGATTATGTGGAAATTCCTCCAACTTGAAGCTGAAATTGATTAAAAGCGGTGGTTCAGGGGTGGAATAATTCACAGCTGAAATTCAGAAATAATTCTCAGCAAAAATAAAAAACGCTAGTTCGGATGACTAAGAAGTGAAGAAAAACGCTAGAATAGTGAGGGGGGAAGTTTAACTCTTTGCTAAAACTGAGGCAAACCGCTAATTTCCGTCTAAAACTTAGATAAAGAGCTCATTCGCTGCTTAAAAAAGGGAAAATGCCGTGGTGGGCGTGGGTATAAGAAGCGCGTATTCGCTGCTGAAATAGAGAAAAACGATAAATCGCGGATGAAGTTGAAAAAAATCCTTTAATTCACGGCTAAAATTGAGTAAACACCGATTCACGGCTCCTGTAGAGACAAGTTTGCGGCTGAAACTCAAGAAAAAAAGAAAGATTCATGGTAGAACCCCTCCCAAGATGAAATCCTAGATTCACCACTGAGAGCAGGTCTTCTCTCGATTTCTGCGATAAACTTGTCAATTTCAATAACAACATTTCGCGTTGTAACTTCTTCGTCCGACCCTGACATTACGTTAAAAACCACGTGTTGAACACGTTCACAAAAGAATGACAAGAAAGACAAGCTCAGAGCCCAGCGTTCAAAACACAACAGAAGAACGAGTCAAAAGGATTGAACGAGAAGAGAAAGTCCGTTAAAAACGCGCCTAGACGAACGCACACTGAGAAAATTATGAGGTAAAAACACGACTATTCTTAGCCGCTTTTACACGGCAAAAAATTTGCAGTCCTTTTATTCCGGCAGCGTTAGCCTTGTGAATTTACACGGCTACCGGACCTGCCGCCATGTTAGAGTCACACATGGCTGAGCCAGACACGGCTAACAATTCACGTGCATTCTCAGCCGAGTACACGGCTACCCTTCACTGATGGCCTTGCAAACAGTACACGGTAGCCTTTGCCGTGTAATGAGACAGATGTGGCCGAGCTATCTTTGTCGCGTGAGCGGTGCTACATTATTGTCATTGCCTTGCACGCATTATAAACTTCACCGTGTTAGACTATCAGTTTAGTCGTGTTAATATGGTGGTGTTGGTCGTGCCAACGTGCTAAATTAAGCCATGCGTACTTGGCTGCAATTGAGGTGCATACACGACAGAAGCATAGCTAGCCCAGTCAAGTACATCGTCTCGGGCACATGGTAAACATAGACGTTCACCACGACTGTACGTAGTCGAGTCAATGCGACTGTTTGAGTCGTGCTATTCAGCAATCCTCTCAATGTTTACTTGGTAACCTGTGCAGTGAACCTACAATTGCTCTAGCCATGGCAGTATTGGCAGTGCCATGAAACTCATGGCAAAAGTAGTTGTATGGAAACGTTGAAGTACAACGCTGTCTTTGCTCTCACGAGACACCTATCATAGCTTTGTTTGATAAGTTAAGATATCCGAATAAAGCACTAATCACAAGTTTTAGTGTAATAACACGAGAAATTTTGCTAAAAAAAAAAGAAAGGACCAGTTAGCTTGTACGGGCTTATTTCGTCTTTGAATGAAATTCTAATCGCTTCGATATTCCCTCTACGCATTCAAAACGCTGCAGATAGGAAATGAGTTCGGATCTCATCAATTGATTGTCAAACTTTCGCTAAGATAGTTATGGCGAAAAACAGGGCATTAGGTAAGAAATTTTAAAGGGGAAATGAACACAAATTCGGTCCATTAGGGTGCACGACGTCATTTCCGGAAGGTAGCACAACCAGTGAAGCTAAACAAAACATTTTATTTTAAGCAAAAGCAGTGGATTTATCAATTTTATTGTTGTATTTATTACACTAAAAACTTATCTGAACATCGTGTAGCGTGTCTGTCGAGGGCAGCGAACGGGTTGTAAAAGGCTGCTGTGTCAGGTGACCTTGAACAATTTTCGTCTACACTGGATGCAAGAGTCGCTGTTCGAAGATTTGTTTGTTCTTTGGGATCTTCACTTTGAAAAGTGAAGATCTTATTTCTGTCATGGTCAAATAAAACAGGGCCAAGCTTTTTCTCCGTCCGGAAAATGGCAGCAACACACATATGCTCCAGAGCCAGGTTCTTCCCATCCTAAGCACACGTGCATGCTGATTATTTTGTTAGGCCTGTTCCATTGTTTTAGAATTGTTTACTTACTTTTAATTGGAACGATTCGCTTAGAGAGCTTCTGCAGACATTGATTTGTCAATTGGCGAATATAACGACGTTGGTGGTGCCAGGTAGACCCACTACTTGTTTAAATGAGATATTGGGGCACTGAATTCTTCACAAAAACACCACAGACTCTCCTATAAATAACGAAAAACCTAATAATTATTGACCGTGGCCTCTGTCAGAGGCAGTCCTGTGAGAGAATGATGGAGTGAGTGTGAGAGGTAGATGATCTCAAGCTATGAATAAGAGGAAATAGTACCACGTAATAGCATGATTATTAGAGGGGGTGGGGGCCAATACCTCCGCTCCTGAAGGCAACCCAACCAAAACGTTCAAACTGATGATGGCGGTAAAAACACTTGCAATGGAGTCATTATGAGCAAATAAGGAAAACTGGAGTTAGCTGCCAAAATGTCTAGGTTCAAAATGATGAAAATGCGCAAAAGCGAGCAATAAATATTAACCAATGGCAATAATTATGTTCTACTCACAAAGTACACTCAGCATCGCCTCTTCACTGATGTTCCATGAACTAAAAAGAGTAGACACCTCTCCCGAATCCATGGTGTTGAAACGCTGAACCCAGAAACAAAGAATTTGATCAAACAAAAGAAATTGAATTGAAACAAAAACCCAGCACTCAACTGCTCTCTAACACTGAATGGCTAGAATGGAATTCACTAGGAGGCTAATGGCTTGAAAGTCGAATCGCACATTCTAAGTAGCGGGGGACACGGTTAACATTGCTTTTCATGTCCGATCTTGCCGTGCTTACACGACTTCTCTTGCGACGTAAGCACAACCCCCTGAACCTACACGACGCGGCAGCTTTATGAAGGTTCTTTTTTTCATGTACAACTGTCCCCCTTCTTTTCTTTTTTCTTTTTACCAAATGGTACATACGGCTATGTTGAACGAGCCGACACGGCTAGTAATGACGTGGAGTGCGGCGCGCGGCGACGTACCGATGCAGTTCCCCTATGAGCAAAGCAGCGCAGACGGAATCCAATTAATTATTCACGAATAACAAATAATTATTAGGCCAGCCATTTTAAAAACGCCAAGCATTGAGAAAAATACAGTAAACTTGCTATTTTTTATTGTGTTATTGTTAGGGTCCACCTCACTGTTGTAATGGTTCTGCGAAAAACTGAAAAAATTGCAACAACAAGTTGGCAGTTCTTCAATACTACAACTCGACTGCAAGTTCACCTTTCCCAGGGTTGCAAAACTGGATTTCAGTAGACCCTAAAGCAACACACATGCGGTACTCACCAAACAACGAGCAAAACATTTTTCAATTTTCAGGGGCCTTATTCTCTAACACGATAGCAATCAAATTTCGATTGCAATGTTGCTATCCATCATAGAAACGTTTGCTATTCGGCATTCTGCAATTTTAGAAACAATGAATTTGAAGCAACGTTGCTAAGGAGTATTTCTTTAGTAGGTTATTATAGAAGCACCACCAGACTCTGTTGCTATATCGACCAATTCGATTGCAGTGTTGCTTTCATCTTTATCAAACCCCGTTATCATTGTGAATTTTAACTTTCCTCGGGCTAGCTTTTTTATTCAAGTCTGTCATGGGATAAGAACGTCGAAAGTTTCTATCTCAGCTCGCGCTTCTGATCTTCGCCATTCTGACTTCCGGCGCAGCAGCTTGTGGAGGATCAGCCCACAGCGAGAAGTATTCTAGCTCGAAGTCTCAGATGAGAGTGTTGTGTGGTCGAGAAAGCCGCTAGTCCTGTCGTGAATGGTTTAGACGTCAGCATGTCCGCATGTCGGCATTTTCATCCATGGCATTCTCATCAATTGTTCGCTCTCATCTTCGGGAATTTCCTCGATCCTCGCCTCTCAATCGTCGTGAAGAGGCACGCTGCTGATTTCCCACATTACTCGGGTAGATTCTAGCTACTAGTGCTTGATTCTTCGTGGCTACTTGGGCGTGAGGATTCATAGTACGCTCCCGCTATAGACTAAAGAAACCGCACGTTTACGCGTGCTACGTGATATGATCCTCACTGCTGCCTTATTTACATTTTTGAACTCTCCCTTAACGATATGAAAAACAAGCTGTTGGCAATTCAATATAATTCATTATTTGACAGCAATAAAGGCAATTTTAAATTGAATTTACAGACGTTCAAATGCGTATTTTATTTTCTTTCAGTGCATATTTAATGGCTTGGTCTCCTCCAGTATAGTTCTTTGGTTATTATTCCGAAGTCGATTTTCAATGTTGCTAAATCGGTGTTCTCTAAAACTGCAATGCGGAGAAGCAACAAACAGATTTCAACAGTTCTACCATAGCAACATTGCTTTCTAGGCAACGTGTAAAAGCTTCGATGTTTTACAGAATAAGCCCCCAGGTGGTCAGTTTCCAGGCAATTGCTAGAAATTGATTGATATTTCGCTCGTTACTTGGTAAAAACATATTTAAATAAGGAAGTTAACCTTTTGCTAAGCTTGGCAAAAAAAAATTAAGTGTCTACGGTGACTGGTCCTGACGAATTTGTTGAAGATATTTTTAAAATAAAACGCGGCTACATTGGCTAAGAACGACCTAAAAATCGTGTGTGCTTGAACACATTGTTGTCTGCGTCGTGTTGAACAGCTAACCCAAACGTGTGCTTACACATTTTGTCCACGGCTAGCAAATTTTACACGTCATGGTACGCCTTGGAAATTTCTTGGCCATGTATGTTTTACACGGCTCTCTATTTCACACGGCAAATCGCTCAAGGCACATGGCTTGGCTTGCTAATAATTTCCTCTAGCGGAGTCATATTTTAGTAAGCCACGACTTCGTGAGCCATGTACATTTTCATAGCCGCGTAGACGGCCGCACACAAGGCAAAAATAAGGGGCTTCGCCAGCCAACTACAAGGCTGTCGGGCGGCCAGCCGTGTTCTCAAGCCGTGTATTTTTCTCAGCATGTGTGTGCAAAGCCATTCACTTCTTTGTGTTTTAAATTTGAACGCGTTAAACGCCCCGCGTCGAAAATAGAACAAGTTGCGTTTTTTTAATCGCCGCGTTTAAAAAACGCAAGTGTGTTTGGGCCCTTATTCGTCGTCGTCCTTGGATCCCGCTTGCGGCATTTTTTCCCGAACTTTCGTACTAAGGCGGCCAATTATACCGTCGTTTTGGATTCAAAACTGGTAGTCATGCTCTAGGAACTAAACAGCACTTTGGAGAATTCATGTCGTCATTAATTTTCATCAAGATACTTGGTAGTACATCTTACGCATACGTCCCCGTGCTGCAGATCCGTTTGCAGTGAATTTGGTTTGATTGGAGTGGTGAGGAGGAGGAGGGGGAACTTCAGATTTGTCCTTGTGACCGTTTCCAACTATAGTCTCTGTTCGTTCAATGATTTCAACACCAACTGATTTCAATGTTTGCTCAACTGTTATTTTAAACATTTTATTTGTTGAACTGTGGCGCTCAAGTTTGCATTTGACGAAATCGCCCACATTTTCCCCATTATGTCAAATCGTATAAAAGTGACGAGCCCTCGGTGTCAGCCTATAGGCAAAACATGAAGGTGAACTTCTTAGTTTTTCTGGCGGCCCTCGTCGTCTCTGTTATTGCTGTAAGTATTGGCCTTGTTTTTTTCATTTTGTTGTTGTTGTTGTTGTTTTTTTTTCCAATGACATTGTGCATTACACGTGATTTTCTTGTTAGAATTCGACAACTGAGACTGTAGCAATAAGCGCCGAAATTGTGGAGTCACCCATAACTTTGGCTCACGATGAAACGGGTCAGAGGGAGAAGCGTTGTAAGAAGAAAAAGAAGAAGAAGGGCAAATAAGGAATGATATGACGTCTTCTGATTTCGTAGACACTGTGGTTATAACTTCTGCTTGAACTAACGAAAATTATCATAAGACTATTTTAACCGACTGAAACGAAGAAAATTAAACTTAAAAACGAATTTTAAATTTAGTCCTTCTTAAGTCCTTTCACATGGACAGTCTGTTTCCTAATAAATTTGTACCGCAACTTTTAGTTCAGCTCTAAAAAGTTTGATAACAGCGTTTCATTGCTCTGTGCACCCACTGTCTTGCTTTTCCCGCGGGGGCATCTCAAGTTTGTACCCTCCGCGTGACAAAAACTCTGAGCACGACGTACAATTTTCTACTTTCACGACTCGTTAAATCGTGGAGAATCGGTTTAGGCACGGGGCAAGAATGATCTTTAAAAAAAGAAAAAAAAAAAAAAAGGAAGCGTCCCTTTCCTCCAGTCCGTCGTTCGGTGGGAACGCTTAGATCCTACACGCTTCTTCCAAAACCCTTTTCCTTATTGGTGGTGGTGTTGGGTGAGTGGTTGTGAGGGGGGAGGGGTGGCTTTAACTTCAAAGCACGCGTCCGTACATTGGGAACAAGGAGGGAGGGGAGTGGAAAAAGACACAGCATTTTTTTTTTCTTTCTTTTATTTTATAAACTCTGTCTTCCTTCAAGAAAGATAATTCCAGAGACTTTAAGAGTGCAGAGCTTGATGAAGTGAGGAGAGACTGAACGCATCCCCCAAGGGCCCACCCACGACTTTTAATCTGATTCGAGGATCAGCTTTCAATAAATCAAAACTTTTTTTTTAATATTAATATTGAACGCCCTTTCGCGCTGCCTAATTGATTTTCATCTCGAAGAAAATCACAATGCTCAGTCTCGGCTGTATACAAGTTGATTGGAGAAGCCTTATTAAAACGAACTCGAGACGCTATTGAAGAATAACCACCGCAATCCAAGACAGATGGGCAGGCGAAGAACTTACTCCACTCCCCCCGCCGCTTAAAACATCACTCACTAAGCTGAAATTTCATAATTCCCAAGGATATGCCTAAGGATAAGAAAAAGATATTCTTTTATTCGGTAGATTGCTTTTAAGGCGAGCCTTAAATATTTGCACTTTGGCTAAGCCCACCCTTTCTACTTGGGAATTCTGTTGTTACCCACCAAACAACTCATCGTGGTGCCTCTTACTGTGAGGCAAAACGGATGAGGTTTAAGCCATTTAAAAAGGAGACCCTTAACGCTCGAGTAGTTTCTAGTTTAAAAGTTATAATAGGCCTGCGTTCATCTCTTCCAGTACTAAAGGCTTGTTTGATGATTGGGTTTGGGATAAGGGGGGGGGGGAAGGGAGACATTATCCTAGCTTCTTCAGCCTCGTTTCTTTCACATTGAAGCCATCAGATTTTGCGTGCTGGAGCTCGTGGGTGATGGTTCGTGGGAGGGGGGGGGGGTGATATTATAACAAAGCATTCACGGAAATGTTGTGTGTCAATTCATCAACAGCCCCCCCCCTCCTCAACCATCTAGCCCCACAGGTGGTGGCTTTAAATGTTTACAGTTGGTTAGACATTCACAGAGGGGTGTCGAGGTCTTGTCGTGGAATAACCCACGTCAGGGCGCGTCAACTAGGGGTTGGGAGTACATAATTTATTCCACACCCACCCACGCTCTATACCCTGTTTTTTTTGTATAGGTGATGATTTAATTTAAGAAAGGGTTGTCCGATCTAAATTGGTTTCACGTCTTCTCACGGGTCTACCCTGCAGTCTTTCGAGCTCGTGAAAGATTTTGACCGAAGGGGTTAAAAGTAATTGGCTTCCTAAGTTAATGCGTGGGCATCTGGAATATTTCGATTAATATTTGTTTAAGGATGCGTTTATCAATGCACTTATTCTACAGACAAAGCTGGGATAAGTATGGTTGCTATGGGCCTTTAGGCCAGTCAATAAGAACATTAAAAATAGCTAAAATCGCAATTAAACGGCTAGTTCTGATTTTTTAGTATGTTGTTAGGACCAGCACCAGTAGTCTAAATCCAAGTTTTCAGCTTCGAAAGACTTGTGCTACTTTCGTGGCACTCGAAAAACCGCGAAATTTTTGCACTTTTTTCGGGTTTTTCACTCTATCTCCTAAAATATGAATTTTAAGATAAAACATACGAAATACGTTAAAAACCACACAAACTTTGCTACAATTTGACACCTAACCTAGCTCTGTAGGTCATATAGTAACCATGATGCAGCTCCTCGAATTTTGATTTATTTGTCAAAAAAATTGAAATTTTAGTTTTAGTCAACTTTCGAACCGAATTTTTGCTAAAATACTCGTCCTACGGGGAAATCCGATTGGATTGGATTGGACCCCCCAGACAATCACAAAAATTGTACCTTTGGGTGTGGTCCAGAGCTACTCCAAGTCCATCAAAGATCCAAGATTATGGAGGCGATGGACCGCCCCTCGCCGGAAGCGGAGGTACAACGCTAATCCCTAGCCAGGGACGTGAATCGTAATTCACGTCCCTGGCTGTCTACCCGACTTGGGAAAACCGAGTCAAGTAAGTACCTGGCTCACCAAAACTGGTCTGAAGCGTGATGCCGATACGGGAACTAAAGGTTCTGCTTGTGGGGTGGATTTGACATCACTTAACCTCAACTGGTGCATACGTGGGACATTCAAGAACTGTACTGAACTAAGTATTGGGCTTACAATTTTTGCGTATTCTCTTATTTTTCTTCTCCATTCCCAATCGTTCCTTACAGTGAGTTTTAAGATATAATATACGTATAAAAACTAAAATATATTCATACAATATGTGTATATAAAACTTACTGTAAGAACCAATAGGAAATGTAGTAAAAAATAAAAGATAAATAAGTGGAGAGACTAAAAATGTTAATCTCATACTTATGATGGAAAAATCTACAATGATACCGCCATCCATCAATAACGTGTACACAACTGAACTGCGAAAAAGCCTCATGATGAGAGATTTTTGTTCCGTAAAGTCAATAAACTGGACTTGAGTGATCTGGGGGTCTATTCTACTATAACTTTTAGGCCGCTTTCATACTGAAGATACCAGTATCCGATTCCCGCATCGTGGATACTAAAAATACACTAAGGCCAACGCTCTCCTTCACAATTGATATTCAAAATGAAAGGAAATCATGTGATTTACTGTTGATGTGAGCTGTTGTTGTTATACTGAACAGACCCCCTCTCCTAAGACTGCTTACTATTCCAGATCCAAGTTTTACGCGGGGACGGGATAATGTCGGCTCCACCGGGTAATTGTTTCATTTGTTGCAAAACACTCGAGGAAGGCAAAGTTGTGGTCGTGAAAAAACGTGGAATTCAAACCCTACTAGTTGTGAGTGAGAAACGTGGTCTTCAGCAGAACAAAAATGCCCTTCAAGGGTTGAATCAAGTCAGTGTACACGATACTTGTTGGAAAAAATACACAGTTGAAAGTAATGTTATCGCGTCAGCTCGCCGTGGTGGTGATGAAGGTTCAGTACCATCGACACCTAGAAAATCAATAAGATCTTCTGGCTCTTCTAACCTCAATAGTATTTGCTTTCTCTGTGGAGACAAAATCACAAGCGAATTTCTCAATATCCAAAAAAAGCTGCCAATATCACGACGAAATGTTGTCCACACAGTTGAATCACTGGGCGTCAGGACAACTATGCTTGCAGCCGCTGAGCGTAGAGGTGATGAATGGGCTCAGAAAATTATTCATCGTCTTGCATTTGTGAATGATCTTGTTGCAGCTGATGCAAGGTACCACAGTCAATGCCGCATAAACTCTATAAAGCTCTACCGATCTCTGGATTGAAAAGAGGGTATTTTGAGCTACAAAATGTAACTGCGGCCATGGAGAGTATCTACGAATTTATTGAAGAAAACAGAGAGGAATGCCAGTTCTCACTAAGCGACCTTATGAACCATAGATTAAAAGTGATTTGAAGATTGACGTCAGAACAATGAAAAGTCGCCTAGAGAAACGCTATGGTGATAAGATCCTGTTTGCGGAGATTGGTCGTGGCCGTAGCCATGAAACAGTTCTGAGTTTTCGCCAAGACGGGAAACAAATTCTGTATGACAACTGGTGTAATAAGAGAAGAAGCAATCCTGAAGAGGAGCGACTGAGGGTGGTGAAAGCTGCCGCAGAGATTCTGCTTCAAGACATTCGTGCAATGGTTTATGACGTCACTGAATATCCATCATCAAGTGCTTTCTTACAGGAAGTTGACTCTGGCATTCCTGAATCCGTGAGACTGTTGCTAGAAACCATCGTGCTGAAAAACAAACGTACGTCAGTCGAAGAATGGAGAAAGAAGTGTGTGTGTTTCGCTCACTTATTGATATCTGCAGTCAGACCAAAAACATTCATTTCTTCCTTGAAGACCAGCTTTGGTACCTACTTATACAGGAAGTTCGGATCAAAGCATCTCATTAATCTCTGCTCTGCAATGGGATTTTCATGCAGTTACAGTGAGGCAGTACGTTTAGAAAACTCAGCAATCGTTCGTGGAGAATCCTCACCACGTATTGAAAAAGGATCCTTTATGCAGTTCACTTTTGACAATGCCGATGTCAACGTCAACACCTTCGATGGGGAGAACACATTTCACGAAATGGGTGGTATCATGATTATTACCCCACATTCTGCAGTATTGCCCGATGACAGCATCCCTCGTTTGAAGAACTATGTACCTGCTGAAACGATTGCTTCGTATGATTCACCAAAAATCGAGAAATGCAACATAAGAAAGAAGGCAGGTTTGTCAGATATAGAAGTCGCTGATATACATGAGATGATCCAAGTAGCTGGTGAAATCCTGCCAACTCCACCAGACCTGTTGTGGCTTTATGGCAAGTGGTCCCACACTACAGAACTGCCTGGCTGGAATGGCGTCATGGAGCAGGCGACCGACCATCTCCAGTTCAATCGCTCTAAGATTGTTTTCATGCCTTTCATTCATGCTCCACCCACTGACTACGACACCGTGATGACTGCTCTGCTTGATGCCAGCCGAAGAAGTACAGCCAACTCACAAAAAACCTGCTTTGTAACTTTTGACCAGCCTCTCTAAATGAAAGCTAGGGACATTGTACAGGCCTGCCCTCATCATGAATTGAGCAGTGTAGTGCACGCGCCTTGGTGGTTTCCACCTACTTATGTCATTTATGGGGAGCATTGGCACCATAATGGCAGGGAGTGGCCTGAAAGAATTACTGACAACCATATACGCGGAGAACAGTGTATAGATAAGATTCTCAATGGCCATGCCTACTCAAGGGCTGTACGAGCCCACATGCTCACCAATTTATCTCTGGCTAACTTAATTTTGACAGATGAGGTGGAGTTTACGGTGGAAGATCGAATTGGAATGAATGGGATTCTCAGTGACAGTGACAGGTCATCAATCCTTGTTGCCGAAGACAATGAAATTTATCAGATGAGTTGTGCCAAATTTAAAACTGCCTTGGAGAAAATTGAACAAGGTGGCCCCACCTCGAAGCTTTGGGTGCAATACTTTAAGATGACGGCTCTAATGAAGCAATTTATTCAAGCAGAAAGGATGGGGGACTGGGAACTCCACCTGTCCACAATTGCAAGAATGCTGCCCTTCTTCCATGCCGCAGGCCATTTTTTTTTACGCTAGAAGTGCTAGGCTCTACCTCCAAGACATGATAGCATTGGAAGAGAAAATGGATCCACATGAATGGAGGACGTTCACAAAAGGAGCCTTTACAATTCGCCGCTCTAATAAATTTTGGTCGGGGCTTTGGTCGGATTTAACCATCGAGCAAGTGCTGATGAGGTCCATGAAAAGTCAAGGAGGGTTAACCCATGGTCGAGGGATATCGGCGAGTGTTCTTTCAAGATGGACTGGAGGCATGGTGTGCATGCTGAATATTTGCGAGGAGCTGGAGAAGTTCTGGGACATTTCGTGCTTCACCTCTGAGCAGCATGTTGACATGAGGGCTGCACAGATTGCAAGAGACACGAGCGATGTGCAGAAACTGAAGCACTACCTCGATTTCCATCCTCCCTTCCCACATACAGACAAGCTCTTGTCCATTAGTAGTGGCATCGTTGGGACAGCCGACATCAACTGCCACATGGCTCGAGAATTGGGATTGGAAGGTGTCAAACAAATCACAGGCAAAAAGTTTGGAATGATTACCTTCAAGCAAAAAGACAAAGTGAAAACATTTGCATCAATGAGCAAGTCCATTAAAGTTAGAGACAAGCGTGTAGATGTTGAGCCGCTGACGATCTTCCAACGATTGTGTATCGTCAAGCAGTCTGACAACCAAGTGAAGGAACACTTCAAGTAAGAGCTCGCTCCATACCCCGTGTCAATGTTTACTGAAGAGGGTATGCGCAAAGGCACGAAATCAAAGTTCTACTCAGCCTTCACTCCACTCAAAGAAAACATCTCAGTGGGTGCCAGCACCTTTATTGTCATTGATGGAGGATTTCTATTGCATAAGGTGCCCTGGCATAGGAATGATTCAGTGAAGGCGATTTTAGAAGGTTATGTCAGCTACACCATCAATCACTTTGGAACAAACGCAGCTGTTGTGTTCGACGGATATCCTCAGGATGGGGCCCAGAAGAATACGAAAACAGCTGAACGCGTGAGGCGCTATGGTTCTCTGCAGTGTAGCGAGGTAATGTTTGAGAAGTCGACCATAATAAAAATGGCACAAGAGAAGTTGTTAGCCAGTGACAGCAACAAACGTCGTCTTATTGCCCTCATGTGCTCCGCATTCAATCGCCAGGGGATTGAAACGAAGCAGGCAGTCGAGGATGCAGACTGTGAAATAATCAAGGTGGCCATTGACAAGAGCTCCTCACACGAATCTGTGGTGGTAATCGGAGAGGATGTAGACCTACTCGTCCTTCTCAATGGTTTGGGCTCAGCCGTGAAGAATGTTTTCTTCCAGAAAAGTGGCAGAGGTGACGATGGTACCATGCAGTTTTCAGCAAACTCCTTCAATCGTGGAGATTTGATTGTCGCTCCAGGCTTTGAGATGGTTCTCCATGCTTTCTCCGGCTGTGATACTACCTCTGCCTTTTTCTGGTACGGAAAAAACAAGTTGTGGAGCGCAATCCAGAAAAACCCCCGACTTATCACCACAGCTGAAGTGTTCCTTCAAAAAGATGCGACCCACCAAGCCATCGCGGAAGCTGGAGCAAAGTGCCTTATCGCTCTATACGGGGGCGACGTCACAAAAGATAGCCTCCACTGCCTGCGTTACAAGATATTTGTAAAAACAGTCGCTTCAGCGAAAATAGACTTGGCCCGTTTGCCTCCAACGGAAGATGGTGCAGCATTCCACGCATACCGGACGTATCACCAAGTTCAGAAGTGGATGGGGGTGGAAAAAGATGCCACTCAGTGGGGATGGACCCAGACCGAACAGGGACTTATTCCAACGACTATGGCAAACGAAGTGGCACCCCCCACCCTTCTGAAATTTTTGTCGTGTTCCTGTAAGAGAGGTTGTACCGGAGGAGCCTGCTCATGCAGGAAAGCCGGGCTAAAGTGTTCAAATCTCTGCAAAATGTGCTGCGGTGTTTCCTGCCGGAACGTCGCAGTGGTCCAGATTGAGGACGGGGAGGAAGACGTCTACGGGGAGCTACCGGAAGAGAAAAGTGGCTTGGATGAATGGGAACCTCCCGCAAAACGGCAAGCGTTTCGTATGTTTTATCTTAAAATTCATTTTTCGGAGATAGAGTGAAAAACCCGAAAAAAGTGCAAAAATTTCGCGGTTTTTCGAGTGCCACGAAAGTAGCACAAGTCTTTGGAAGCTGAAAACTTGGATTTAGACTACTGGTGCTGGTCCTAACAACATATTAAAAAAACAGAACTAGCCGTTTAATTGCGATTTTATTGTTCTTGTTGACTGGCCTACTTATTGTAAACAATAATGTAAAGTTATTCGAGCGATAGCTATTCCATGAGATATCCAATGATTGATAAACCCACCCTAAATCGTCCCTTGGAGGCAAAGCCATGCATATAATATGAAAACAAACTGTATAGCTTATCAGTTTCCATTGTGAGGTGTTAATTTTTAGTTTTTTACTGAGTGAATCTCTGCCTCTTCTACTCCTCACTCTTATAATTTTAATTTTATGCCTTAAATAATTGGCAAATTCCATCAAAATGAATCTCGTAGTGGAATAAGACTTCTCATCTCCGAGCATCTTCTTAATTATTAGGTTGCGTTCAAGAAAACAACTTCCCCCCTTGAGAGCGGTTCAACTCTCTTGACTGACGCAAGACACTTATTAACGGTTATCGATACGGAATTTGAGGAACAAGAGCCTAACAGCTGGCTCAAACTCATAATTACCTAGTCTCAAATTTAAACTAAAAGATTGCGGCCTTTTCTGACGTTTTTTTTTTTTTAAAGAATTAATTTAACTAATATGGCCAGAACAGCGTCAATTTCGATTATATCCATCCCGTTCATTACGATCTAATCAAAAATCTTTTGCGGTGGGAGGAATGACGAGGAAACAGTAAAAACCAGAGATTGGGGGGGCATGGAATGGAAAAAGAACGTCTCGACTTGTCGAAGTGACGCTCCCCCCCCCCCCCTACAGCCCTGACGAAGAGATCATGTCACGTGATGACTTGATTAAAAGATAGTGGTTTTAATTTTAAAACTTTTTGGAAGCGTGCTGCTTAGCAGGCTCTTAAAATTGGATAAAAAGTCGCAATCGAATTCTTGTCACTCAGTGTCAGCAGGCCTGTTAGTTTGTACGATATTTTCGGAACAACCGTGGGCTGCCAGCCCCCCCCCCTCTCAACCAGAGTGTTTATTGTAATCTAGAACACTGGATTTCGTTTCTTCTCAATAGCTCAATGAACGCGATTGGATCTCACCTATCAATTGTTGTACCCATTCCATTCAAAATTATTATTCCCGAAGAAGATTGGGGAGGGGGTGTGGAGAAGAAAAAATTATTTCTTTTTTCTGCGGTCCACGTAGTAAATTTAAACTTTGCATACGTCGGTGAAAACACAATTTTCTTTCTCCGGAGAGTTCAACTCGACTTTCTTCGTCTTCGACCCGCAACACATCCTGGTCCTTCGGACTAGCATTATGAAGTTGGAACGGTTGAAAGGTTTCATTCCGGAGGATCTGAACGATCACATCAGGGTCAATGCGGGTTTAAACACACAAATCTCCCCCCCCCCCAAACACCCTTCGCTTTCCGAAGTCCCCTCTCACTAATCTTCCGTGCACAGGCTTCTATAGCATAGATCTCCGCCTGAAAGATGGTGGCGGTCACCCCACGGGACTCCCAATGCTGAAGCCTCGGGCCACAAGGCGTAAACGCAACAAAGGTGGTCTTCTCAGGGTTAAGCCCTGAGACCATGCCTGCTGCACCATCGCTGCACTATGTTAAGGGCACCCTGCATCCTATTGGATATGGTATCATCGAATTTGCCCCTAACTAGAATCGCAAGGTCATCCGCGTAACCAACTACCTCATAACCCTGCTCCTTTGGGATAGCGAGAAGCTCGTCTTCCACGAGCAACCAGAGCAGAGGAGAGAGCACACCCCCTTGAGTATATCCTATTGAGAACAACACGGAAACAGTCTCCCTCCCAGCTCCGAAGTCACGACGCGGCACTCCAGCATCCCCTTGATCCATCTCACTGAAGATGGGTCAACCTCTCTGCTCCTTACCGCAGCCTCCGTAGAACATTATGTCCAGGAAACAGCCCAGTGCAGTTTCTTTCGCCTCTTCAATCTTACCCACGAGTTCCTTTCAGGGCGGTCTCAGTAGATTTTCCCGCCTGGTAGGTTTGCTGCCCCCTCTGGATTGGTTTAGTTTTAAGGCAGCTCTCCTTGATATCCAGGACAATTACCTTTACCATTGTTTTAAGGAGGAAAGACGTGAAACTTATGGGACAATAAGCCTTTGCCTGGGCCGAGGAGTTCGCTCACGACTTATGAATAAACACAACCCTGACCTCCCTCTGCATACCTTTGGTGTGTACGATAATGCATAACTCATCCTAAATATCCTTCTGAGGCGTGGTTCCAGGACCTCTAGGCCACTTGTAGCATGACCGGGAATTTCCCGTCCGGCCCAGGGGATTTATAGGGCTTAAATGAGCCAGTAGCCCATTTAATTTTCGCGGGCGTAAACAATTTCCTCGATGCGCTCCAAATTGCATTTGTTGGCCGGCAGTCGGCCACCACTTCATCCTAAACATCTGAGGCCCCTGCATCCCGGGAATCAGGAAAATGACTATGCAGGAGGACCTCCAGGGTCTCTTTAGCGCTCTCGGTATACGCCCCATTTGCCTTTTTGATTAGACCAATTTGGCCCGGGCTCTCTGTGGACAGGATCTTCTGCAGTCTGCCCATGACGAACACATCGTCCATCCCCTAACAGAAGGTCCTCCAAGTGGCCCACTTTGCTTTCCTAAGGGTCTTCCCTTCTTCCTCTTCTCCACCATCTGCAGAGCACTCGCCCTGATGGCGGCTTCCGGTTCCACCCCTTTCTTCCGAACCAGCCACAAAAAGCGTCGCCTCTGATCCCTGTTCAAGCCAGAGACGTACGAGGAAATCAGCGATCTCCTGGACTCCGCAGGTGCCACTGTTGCGGGATCAACGGGTTCGGATGCCGTTCGCCCTGTCCCACTAGCAATTCGGGTCTAGATCGACGGTCAGGCTGGGTAGCTTCGAATATGCCTGTCGCAAGTTGGTTAGGGTGATTTTCAAGACTCGTGTGGAAACGAGTGTAAGAGGTCCGTAGATTGTACTATGGGGACTTCAACGTCATTATGTAGAGGCTGGTTTTTCTGATATTCCACGGCGCGACCGTAATATCCCTCGAGATGCGGTTTTTAAAAGCTTGGATACGTTTAATTTAAGAGTCAGATGCGCCGCCCCAGACTTAGCTGCCGTATTTACAGATTAGGCGTATTTACGTTTTATAGATACGTTTTGTGTCAAGTGATGATGGAAACAGGTTTCCCAGAAGAGGCTTAAAATTTTTGAGGCGATTGGGGCGTAATTGAAGTATGGATACTACGTGGGCTTGGAAGGTCAGAGTAGTAACATACACACATAGTTAACACACTATACTCGTTTTGTATTGACTCTGTATATTTCACCAATAATTCATTCAATAATTCTAGGGAAATAAAAGTCACCCATGCCATGGCAAGGCTTAATTCTCAGGAGGTCGCCTGTTATCCCTGAGGCTCCGTTAGACACTCAGCTCACCCTGTGTCACGCACCCTTCGGCACGGGTCGCATAACGCCTTGGGTTGATAGCGAGTTCTTTTAGGATCGTGCCCTCGCCTCTGTACGGCCCATACCCCTCCTCCATTTGTTGGGAGAAATCTCCGTAACAGGGCCGCCAACCATGCCACAGATACCCGCAGCACGGTGCGTTGGGTGGTCAATGGCTAGCTGCACCGAAAGGCATGGTGCCGTATTTTAGAGACGCCATGAAATACACAGCGTCATATATCGCATGACCACCCCCATTTGGCCCCGAAGGTGGCTATAGTCGCCGAGGTCGTCGAGAAAGGTTGAATTGACGAATTCAGATGGTCGTGGCTGAGATGACTTCAAGGTAGGCCGCCAATAGATTTCAGTAGGTAGCCGAATGAGCGTTTTCCGATGCCATTGTTCTTCTTCTTATGATACTTAACATTGATATTATTTCTCGACTCCAAGGCTGTTAATCGATAAGTTTCTCGCTCGTTGAGGCTCTTCCTTCGACCTGAGGACATTCCCAGTTAGTTTAGCCTTGAAACACACGCAAATCCAATTGGTTGGGATTGGGGATTGGTTGGGGGGCACTAGTCCCATTCAATCAAGGCCACTTCAGCAAAAACATGATCAAAACCGCTCCCAAACGCAATTGGAGGGGTGTAGGGTGTAGCCTACACAAAATTCAGAGTCACTTTTTCAAAGTTGCCAGCATATGAGACAGTTACGTCCCTCGAAGTGTGCTCAACTAAAGAAACACAGCCTTTTCCGGTCTAACAAGCATCACAGTGGCTGCCAGTGACCTTCAAGCGCCTCCCTTGAAGTGGTGCGGATCCAAAGTTTTTCTGAAGGGGGGGGGGGCACAACTATTATTTTCACGTTTTTTCTTCAATTTTAGCCCCAATCCAGCTTTTTTGCTTAATTTACCCGCACATAAACCATTAGTTTGTTGCTTTTCTTACTTTAGGTTTGGATTTTGCATCACGAAACGATGAATTTGTGCGCTTTCTCATTTTTAACCGCGAAAGAGAAGCAAATCACAAAGCGTTTCTCCTCTATTTTTCCGCAAATAAGTGCTTTCTCTCAATTCTTCAGTGAAAGAGCTTGTTTTCTCATTTTTAGCGGTGAAAAGGTTTCCGTAAACGCAAATTAGGGTAATTTTTTAATTTTGACGCGGACGTAGGATCGTAAAATCACGTAATTGTGGGTTATTTTCTCAAATTCCGATGCGAATATGAGCTCTATTTCCCAATTATATCCTCAATTAGGCGATTTTTCTCAATTTTAACCAAGGAATTGGCGGAATTTTAGCCACAAACTTATCCCAAGGAACAGCGCATTATTAATTGTCTTTTTTCTCAATTGTCGTCTCGAATCTTGGAGTTATTTCTTATTCTACAAGACGGTAGTGACGTGAATATTGGCGAAAAAACAAGGGACTAGGCATAACGATACCATTTTCTGCTACTTTTAGAGCCGCCGACGGCCCTTCAGGAGCGTTTTGGCCGTGACCAGCTTAGATTTGTCAGTTGAACTTTATCAAGGACTTATAAACAGCTTTCCGGATCGATTGAAAACACGCTTTGCGTTTTCACTGATTTCGGCAGATTTTCTCGACTCCGGAGTCGAGTGAGTTCTGCGAATGTCGAGGTTCTTCCTTCAACACATCAGGCTTGTCGACTGCACGGCTATCACAAGAATTGTGGCATTTCACCCTCCCTAAACTTCAAAAAACATTTTTTTTTTTTTTTTTTCAGCGAAATTCTGCAAAAACCGATTAACCACCTTTTAATTCAGTTCCAGTGGCTTTCAAAATCTCACCATCATTGACTATCGGGGGGAAACCGTAAATTTGGCACCATTGAGCCGTAGATGCCGTAATACTACCAGAAGACTGCGTGCGAACTGGCAAGTAGGCAACGGTTCACTGTACTAGATAAGTCTTGAAGGCCCGACCGCTCGGTGGTAGAAAATAACTATAACAAGTAAACAAAGCTAAGCTTTGGAGGGATCGAGCACGTTATAGTTTGAACGCTACAAGATTACACTAAATTAAATACACAGTCTTGGTTATCTGCATTCGATAATAAAGTATATAAAGTGACAATGAAATTTAATCACTTCAATATCCACAGTCAGTTCATGAAAGACGCTCAAATCTCAGTTTTTTGAGTCATTTTTGTCAATTCGATTGAACCAATGGCTAAAATTATAATACGCGAAGCTGTGCGTGAGGATTGCCCCAAAATTCTAAAACTCATCAAGGTAATTTATTAAACAGAGCATTTTGGAATCAAGCGGATCATTATTTACTCTTCGTGTACCGCAGGAGCTTGCAAAATTCGAAAACTTGCTGGACAATGTCACTCTCACGGACGAAGGTAGTCATTTTCTTTCGGGACGATTAAAAAATTACGAATTTTGACGATTCATATTTCGAATTTTCAAGAATTTCAAAAGGACTTTGATCACGATCCGCCTCTATTTACGAGCTTCGTTGTTGAAAATGAAGGTGTGACCCACTGTTTGGGACTCAGATAAATTACTTTCTCACCTAATTTGTTGACATCTTCTTTACTTCGAAGACAAGCCCGGAGAACTGATTGGCTATGCGTTGACGCATTTCGACTATTCGACGTTCAATGGGAAACGTTTATACCTGGAGGATATTTTCGTTAGTGAAAAATATCGAAGTCAAGAAGTCGGCAGTAAATTATTTTCATATATCTGCAAGGTATACATTTATTATGATGTGACCCACGATTTCCTTCCCCCCCACTTTCACTAATTTTTAAACAGAAAGCTCTAGACCGGGGTGTAAAAGTTATGAACTTCGTGGTACTCGACTGGAATCCGGCGAGAAATTTTTACAGAAAACTTGGCGCAACCTGTCAAGACGCTTGGAAGTGGCAACGACTTGACGAAGGTGACATTCTCAAAGTTTCAAAGCTTTACAATTGAAGACCAATTTCTGATCATTTGAATTGAATTAAGGGTTTGGATAGAAAATAAATTTGCTGGCAATTTTGTATATTTCTAGTTTTATTCCGTTGTGGCAGTGACGCTTGCACATTCATTTTATTTTGTTTATCCCCGTAATTTGTATATAATGGCCGTCTGTAGCCTTCTCAAGCGATTTTTCATTGTTTTCATTGAGCAGCAAACGTCACATCATTGGTCCGTCCCGGTTAGCCCTTCTTCTTCTTTTTCTTCTTCTTCTTCTTTTTCTTTTTCTTCTTCTTTTTCTTCTTTTTACATCCTCTGGCGTCCCGATCGCCTTCGTCAATTACAGCTAAGCTGTTGGTCACCACCTCTGTAGACAAAGCTGTCGTATCGATCGTCGCCTGAAGAAAAAGAAAAAAAAAGGATTTACCGTGAAAACTACTTTATTGAGTGAGTGTTAGGGGGGGGGGGGAAGGAAGTCTCAAATACACTTACCGCTAAGGTCTCGAGGACCACGAAAGCCAGCAGAAAGAGATATCTCCACTGCATGTTTGCCCGATGAGTTTTATCATTCTAGCGGCGTTATATATGAAACGAGAGATGTGCGTATTGTTTGTACGATCTGCGTTATTACAATGTCAATTATTTGTAGGCGAGGGGGCGAGTGGAGGGTGGGGTGGAGGCGGTTGTTTTGATTCAAGGGTACATCGTTCGTCAGAGGGTGACACTTGAGTCAACAGAAAGCAGCCTGGAATCAATTTCAAATATTGTGTTTGTCGAAAGTTTCCTTCAGTGATACCGTCACCACCTGTTTTTGTTTTTATTTTCGTAGTAATTGTGCTTTCATGGTACGCAGTCTGCACTCATTTCTCATTCGAATAAATTCTTTAGTTTTGTCCCCCCTCCCCCTGACACACGCGTACACATTTTTACGCCGCTCGCCCTAATAAATAAATCACTGTCACATCCTGTATTATGAACGCCATCAAAGTTACTTGAACAGCAAACGTATATTTTTAGCTAAAATTAGCAATTTAATAGGTGTCCTCTGAATTAAAAGGCTAAGCCATGGCTATACCTGAGGGTCTAAATTGCAATTTTTTGAGAATTTATTGGTTTCAAGGGTTCGGAGATATACAAATAGCGTTTTTTTTTTTGTTTTTAATGGAATTCTGGTCATTGGGACTGTTAGAAGAAGAGTTGGTCAAAGTTATAGTACGATGATGTTTTTTGGGGTTAAATCAACCAGACAAACGCGATCCAGACAGTGGCGTTCCAATCTTCGTTTCAACCTCAGACCAGGGCACTCATTCACGGTCCAACAGCCTAGCAATCGAGTCGCGAACGGAGGCGATGGACCGACGATCCAGGTACAATACAATACAAACGACGAATAAGGTACAAACAAATTGAGCAAAGTTATTGTGTTTTCAGGAAAGGTTTCGTACTCGCGGTACTCCACGTGAGCTGGATGAGGTAGAGGTCACGGAGAGCTTTACAAATACAGCCAATTTATACCCACGACCTGACTTTCCAAAACGAGCTCTCTAATTTTTCCAACGAAACGCTATAATAAGAGGACAAGGAAGTCGAAATGTATACTCTTCGCTGACGACACAACTCTTTTGATAAAAAGCGATAATTACTCGGATGTTTCTCAGAGGGCCGATGTGGTGCTGGATGTTGCTGAGGTCTGGTTCAGGAATAATTCACTTTCTTTGAATAAAAATAAGACTCGCTCGGTAACATTTATATTATGCGAGATGTTCCGATTTCCTGCTGGTGATGAGCAAGAATGGTCTTGTTTCTTGCAGTTTTGCTAGACTCTTGCAGCAATAACAATAACAAGACCAAGACTTGATTGTGGATGCATGACCAAGACTTACCGCGCAGTTCTTGCAAAAAAAAAGATCGGAATGACGGGAAAAGGGAGAGGGCTCTGAAGACGTATTGGGCAAAAAGCGCACTCACAGACAAAAAAGATTGTATCCTTCTCCGCCACTTTTTATCATCATCATCACCATCTCATTTTTTTATTTTTCTGTTTTCCTCTTTTTCCGTACTTAGTTCTTAGCTAAGTCATTCTCTCCGCGTTGTGTTCAAGTTTTCGGTGAAGCGTGAAGGTAAAATTAGTGCCAGCAAAGAAGAATCACCGTCTAATTCATCATCGAGAAGTAAATTTAAATAAATTTGTACTCTAATTGTAAGTGAAAGATATGAACAGAAGCGTGAAATCTGCAAACTGTGCTTTTCTCGAGGAAAGAAGTGGAAATGAATGAAAAATCTCAACACTTCGGACGGGATTCCAAAAACACATTCTCTCTTATTGTCGTAAAAGCGATTCGCAATCCACAATTCTATCCTTCAAAGGTGGATCTTGAGTAAAATTGGGTAGAGGAGGGGGCAGTGCAGACCTTATACATTATGCGCCCCCAGGCGTATTTCATTAGCTCCCCATGAAGTCACCGTTCAGATTAAGCCATTGTTTGGCGCTTTCTCCATGTTAACCGCGATTCAGTGTTTTTTCAACACTTCAGCGCTTCTTAATTTCATCGGCGAATTTGATATATATTGATTGCGATTTTTCACAACCTTTGCCGTAAATTAACACTTGTTTCTTATTGACCACGAAAATGCCTCCGGAAACCTCAGCTTGCCACTTTCTTAATTTTCTTTGAATTAGCAAATGTTCTCAAATTAACACCCAATTAGTCATTTATCTTGATTTTAACCACACATTAGCGTTTTTCCTCATTTTAGCCGCTAAATAGATCTGTCTACATTTCAGCCACGTATTAGAGTTTTTCCCCAATTTTTCTCGCAAATAACCTAAAGCTCTGTCTGAATTTGCCCGTGGATTTATTAGCTTTGTTTTTTTCACTTTCTGGCACAAAGTTACCTTCGCAGAAGTCGCGAATTGGACGTTTTCTCCATTTGATCCGCGAATTAGCATTTTTTCCTCACTTCAGCGCTTCTTCTCAATTTTATCGGTGAATCAGACACGAATAAGCGATTTTTCACCAGTTTTTGACTTATTATTTCTTTAAAAAAGACGCCGACGCGCGAGTTCGCGTCTTCTTTCTCGGGGAAGAGACGACTCTCGCGTAAGCGTCCAATGTGTATGGCCCCTTAGGGCCGGCGCACACTAGGAGAAAAAAGACGCCGACGCGAGCGTCAGCGTCCGACTCGTGCAGTAAAAACACATAGAACTCTATGAGACCTTTCACATTGGACGCGTACGCAAGAGTCGTCTCTTCCCCGAGAAAGAAGACGCCAACTCGCGCGTCGGCGTCTTTTTTCTCCTAGTGTGCGCCGGGCCTAAGTCTTTGTAATCGTATCGCAAAAAAATGTTTTTGACCCCTCCTCAAAATTTGTAGTTTTACGTTTCAAAATGCGTAGAATCGAAATCTGAAAAAAAAAAAAAAAATGTCCGTCCGCCGTCCGGGCCATATCTTGCGCTAGGATTGCTCGAAAAAACTCGTTCTTTCGCACATAGACTCCATTTGGGGTCTAGTTGGTCCTAACATCTGATCAGTTTGATCAAATAACTCCCTGGGGTTTTATGGGCCAAAAGCGGGTCCAAAATAGGGATTTTCAAATCATAGGGGGATCATAGGGGTGTGGAGTGTCGATTTTCATGTAATTTCAAGCCGGATTTGACTACATCCATGAATAATAAACCTATAAACAGTCAAAATAATAAGGCATTGTTCGATAATTCGAACAATTTTTTTAGTGAATTAGTGTTTTTCCATATTTCAACCGCTAATGAGCCATTTTTCTCAATTTCATCCATGAATTAGAACTTTTTCTTAATTTTAGCTTCGAATTTAGCGATTTTTTTCGCTTTTAGCCATGAATTAGCGCTTTTTCTCAGTTTGACTCACGAACTTGTCTTCTTAAGCCGAAAATTGTCGTTTCCATACTTCTTGCCTCTACTTAGCGATTTTTCTGTACTTTATCCACGGAATCTTCCTGGAAACTTTAGCTGCGAAGTAGCTAAGTGTTTTTCTTAATTTCAGCCGTCATTTAGCACTTTTTTTCACTTCAGAGTCCACGAATCAGTAGCGATGGTGGCGAGGGGCCTATAATAAGGATATTTAGGTTCTTTGTATGCAGGTATACGTGAAAACAAATTTTTGGCATGCGGTTGGACAGCAATATTAGCTCTTTTCGAAGATTTTCAATCCATCCGACCCAGGACGGAATGAGCGTTTACAGGTGATCAGCCAAGAGTGTGTAAGCGTGTACAAGAAAAACGAGACCGCGTAAGTCAGAGAACGAAAGTCTAAATTTTTCTAACAAAGAAAAACCGAACAACTGATGTTTTTATGTAAAAATATGAAGGGACGCCACATTAACTTCCCCCTCCCAGTGAACGCGAGGAAGACGAGAGTGTCGCGCAGAAAGATGGGATAGGCCACGTAGTCGAGTTAGTGGACGTCTCGAAGGGGTTGAGTTGGTAGATGAAACGCAGGTTTTAGACGGTCGATCGAAACAAAAGTTTTCTTGCCGTGTATGTCCAGTGTGAAATATTTGTCGTTTCTTTCGAGGACAGGGTAAGGTCCATCATAAGGTTGTTGAAGCGGTTTTCTGATGGAATCGAAGCGAACGAAAACTTGCTCAGCTGAAGAGAGGTGAGGGTGAACGAACGTTTTTTGTGAGGAGTTGTGGATGTCGGTGGCTGGCCGGACATGACGAAAAAACTCTTGAAGTCGCTGAAGGAATTGTGACGGATTGATGGTGGACGGGTCAGGTGGATCGAAGAATTCACCGGGTAATCGTAGTGTAGAGCCAAAATGAAGTTCTGCAGCTGAATGGCCAGATTCGTTTGGCACGTTTCGCAAACCGAGCAGAACGATTGGTAGAAGTGAACACCAATCGGTAGAGTTATGGCATTTGAGAGCGTTTTTAAGAGAGCGGTGCCATCTTTCAAGTTGACGAATCCCGAGGCGATAGTTGAGAATTCGGAAAAGATTGGACTCGAATGGTCGACCTCTGTCGGTGATGATCTTAGCGGGAACGCCGTAACGGGCGATCCATTCCTTGAAAAGAGCGTCAGCCACTGTTTCGGTGAAGATTGATTGAATGGGTATGGCTTCGGGCCAGGAAGAAAAACGGTCGATCAAGGTGAGGCTGTAGTGCATACCGGGTGATGGGGGAAGTGGACCATTGATGTTCAAGTGGACGCATTGAAAACGTGCGTCGACGGGAGGGAAAAAACCAAGAGGACTACGGGTATGACGTCCAATTTTGGATTTCTGACATTGAAGGCAGTTTCTTGCCCAAGATCTGGAGTCTCGCTCAATTCCGGGCCAAACAAATCGTTCACGAATTAGTTGTGATGTACGCTTCGGAGATGGGTGTGCGCTGTTGTGAATTAGAGCGAAAGCTTGACGACGAAGGGATAAGGGAATAAAAACGCGGTGTCTATCGTCGCAAAATAACGATATGTTGAGGCCAGGTATGCATTCTCGACGAAGATTGAGTGACGAATTGAGGCAGAGCTTTTTTAGCTCGTCGTCTGCTTCTTGAATTTTAGCGACGACTGTGAAATCGAAAATATGGATGGAGTCGACTCGGGAAAGGTAATCTGCTACGACGTTTTCACTTCCTTTGATGTGTCGAATATCGGTCGTGAACTGCGCTACAAAATCTAAAACGATTTTGCGTTTTTTAAAACGATGTGACGAAATTGACGAGGGGACGCCTTTTCTGGTTTTTGCTTGAAAGCGAAAATGAGGGGCTTGTGGTCTGTGAAAATTGTGAGTTGTTGACCCTCGACGAAGTCACGAAAGTGCTTGACTGAAGCGTAAATTGCTAGAAGCAATTGTCATAGGCACTGTACCGTCGTTTGGTTTCACTGAGCTTCCGAGAGAAAAACGCTAGCGGTTGGCAGGTACCGTCGGTTTGTTGATGAAGAGCAGAGCCAATGGCAGTATCTGAAGCGTTGACGAAAAGGGTCAAGGGTGAGTCAGGCTTGGGGTGGACGAGAAGGGTAGCGTCAGCGAGATCTTGCAGGCAATGGTCGTAGGCCTCAATCAACTGATCAGTCCATTGGATGGGAGATGTTTCGCTTTTGCTCGTTTTTAAGGCGTCGTGAAGCGTGATTTGGGCCCAGGCCACGCGGCGAATGAAGCGGCGGTAGAAATTTATGGTTCCGAGGAAACGACGCAAGGATTGAAAGGTTGTAGGTCGAGGAGGTTCGGTGAGGGCACGAACACGTTGAGGAAGTGGTGATGTGCCGGACGGTGTGACTCGGAAACCTAAGAAGTCTACTTCGGTTACGCCGAAAACACATTTGTTCACGTCCGTAGCTCCTGAAACGCTGGAAAACGAGAGTGAGATGCTCCAGATGTTCTGCGGGAGATTTGGAAGCGAAGTATTTCATCCATAAATCGCTGAAATGATTGACCGGCGTTGCGTAAACCAAAACACATGATCGGAAATTCAAAAAGGCCGAAAGGTGTGATGATGGTGGGTTTTTCGATGTCGGAAGGTGCGATTGGTATTTGGTTGTATGCTCGAAGGAGATCTAGCTTCGAGTAAATTGTCGTTCCGTGAAGATTGGACGTGAAATCGTGAAGATGAGGGAGAGGGTAGAGGTCAGGTTTGGTGACAGCGTTTAGGCGTCGGAAATCACCACAAGGTCGCCAGGTGCCGTCTTTTTTAGGAACGAGGTGGAGCGGACTAGACCAACAAGATTTAGAGGGACGACAGATGCCGAGGTCTAGCATTGTTTGGAATTCTGCTTTGGCAGCTTTCAACTTGTCGGGGTGAAGACGTCGAAAGCGGGAACGAACAGGTGGTCGTTTCGATTGCGTGCTGGGTATTGTGTGGCAGAGATGGGCGTGGAAAGGAGGGAGGTTGAACGGTCTCAGGGAATTGCGTGAGCAACGCGACAAACTTATTCGTCGTGTCACAGAGGTTCAGGCGTGCTGGGTTATTCGACGGTGCAGTTGAAGGATGAACACCAGCGACAGAAAGTTGAGGAGTGCCATCCAACAGACGATGACGACGGAGGTCGATGAGAAGATCGAAGTGTGCCAAGAAGTCGGCTCCGATAATGGGGTATGTTACCACTGTGAGGACGAAGGGCCATCGAAACGAACGGCGAAGACCGAAATCTAGTGAGAGAAAGCGGGAACCATACGTAGGGATCGCAGAACCATCAGCAGTAGACAAGGTGAACTTCTGTGGGCCATTAGTTTTGTCGCGGCGCGTGCAGGGAATGACGCTTACGTCGGCGCCTGAGTCGATGAGGAAACGAACTTTGGTTGTTTTTTCGGTGACAAATAGGTGGCGTGTCGAGTTACGGCGATCGCTTGACGCCACCTGCGATCGGGACATTAGTTTTTTGAAGAAAACGAACAGGGGGAACGACAGTTTTGAGCTTTGTTACCGAACCTTTCGTGATAATAACAGAAACCTGTTTTTGGGGGTGAAGTGTGTAGTTCTGGTTTGGGACAAGGTGATCTGTAGCGACGGCGTATCAGTGAGGGGGTTGAACGTTGTTCGAGGTCGGTAAGGCGTTGAGTGAGCCGTTGGATCGCGTCGAGAAGGGTGGAAGAAGAAGGTGCGGAAGTTGTGGGTTCGGAAGGGAAATGTGTTGACTCTGGAGGAAGGAAGTGATGTCGTCCACGGTCAGCAGCTTCGAAAACTTTGTCGGCTAATTTTGTAAGACTCGGTAAAGGTTCGGAACTGTTGGCGAGAATGGATTGGACTGAAGACGGAAGTTGGTGAAGCCACAAAGTTTTGAGCGCGTCGTCAGATATTTGAGTGCCGGCGCCTCCAAAGTTGTGACGGTTTATCGTCTCCAAGTTCGACCTCGTGGAGGAGTTTGGTGAATTTGTGTTCGTCGGTGTCGGTGAAAGCGGAAAGAAGCGCTGTTTTCAGGGCATCGTATTTGTGGGTCGCAGGCGGGTGGCTGATGATGTCACTGACGTATTCGAGGACGTCCATGTCGAGAGTGGAAACGACGTAATTGAATTTCGTAGTGTCCTGAGTGATACGGTTGGCTGGTAAGTTGAACTGAGCTTCGACTTGGCGGAACCAAAGATCGGGCCGGTGGCGCCAAAACGGAGGTAGCCGAACGGAGACACTTGAAATGCGTTGTGCCTCTAGAACCGCGTCGTCATTAGCCGGTTGAGCCATAATACTACGAGTGAAGTCGGGGTCACCAGTTGTAAGCGTGTACAAGAAAAACGAGACCGCGTAAGTCAGAGAACGAAAGTCTATATTTTTCTAACAAAGAAAAACCGAACAACTGATGTTTTTATGTAAAAATGTGAAAAGACGCCACAAGTGTATCTGAATATTCGATTTAGCTCACAAAAGCGCTATTATGAAGGTTCAAATTGATATAGGAAACGTGGTCTTCTGGGGGTAACTTCACGGCTAAAATAGAGAAAGTATGCTGCTCTACACTTTTTTTTGTGTGTAGTCCTTGAGCGAATGAAGACTAATATTCATGGCTAAAACTGTCGAAAAGCTTTAATTCGCGGTATATCAATGAAAACATCCAGACAGAAATTGAGAAAAAATCGCAGATACGCATTCGTGGTGTCTAGATGCTAATTTATGGCTAAAATGAAGAAAAAACAGTAATTTTATATTGGTGCAATTGAGACGTTGCACAGTTTTTGCTTCACCGCAAGAAAGAAACACGCTAATTCGGAGCTAACAATGAGAAAATGACAAATTCGCAACTAAAATTGAAAAAAATCGCTCGTTCGCGGATAACAAAAAGTGAAAAGTCATACAATTTTTCGTAAAATGCTAGTTCACGACTGGAAATAAGAAGAATGGCTAATTAGCTGCTAAAATTGGCCGCAAAATTGAGAAAAATTGCTAATTCGCTAATGAAATTGACAAAAAGTGCTACTTAGCTGCTAAACTATATATGAAACAATCTTATTTCGCGGACTCAACTGAAAAGAATCGCTAATTAATTTTCTGCTAAAATTGATGAAAATTCTATAATTTGCGTATAAAGTTATAAAAAACGTTAATTCGCGAATGAAATTAGAAAAATCTGCTAATTTATGGCTGAAATTGAGAAAAACAACCTAAATTTAGTAATTACGCTAATTTACGGCTAAAATTTAGGAAAACACAAATCTGTAGCTTCTGAAGACAAATTTGGGCCTAGAACTGAGATAAAGCTCTAGTCTCTAGCTGAATGTTGGAAAAAATAGTTCATACACCGCTAATTTGCGGACAATATTGAGAAAAATCACTAATTAGCGTGACATAAATTAAAAAACGCTGAACTTGCAGCTCAAAGTTCACTGCTGAAAAGATTAAAAGTCGCTAATTTGCTGACAAAAGGCGAGGATAGTTCCAGTTCATGCGGCAAATTTGAGAAAAATCGCTAACATGGTATAAAAACGCTCCTTCGCGGCTAAACTTGAGGAAAATCACCAATTCGCGGATAAAGTTTGAAGGAAACCCTCTGTAATTCACGGCTAAATAAAAAACTCATCAACAATTCAATCATCAAAAGACTCATCATTTTTGGGCATTGTCATGACGCCAATCGTTAGTTTAGCCATTTTTAGTGTGCATAGATGCAAATTATTTGGAGCCCGAACTATTTGGCAATATTTAGCGCGCAAATTGTCAGTTTAGCTATTTTGAATGGCGCGTTTCAAAGCCGAAAATCTTCAGTTTTGCCATTTTTGGGCGCGAATGGTCACTTTTGCCGGTTTAGCTAAAGCGCAAATGGTCAGTATATTGAACCATGTTGAGCGAAAGGCCGGGAATCATTATTATGCTTTGACGCGCACTTAGTTTGGCCATGCTCAGGGCGCGTAGTGTCAGTTTAGCCATTTCCTGATGCGAGTCAGACCGCCCCTCTCCAACGTTGGGAGCATGAAACTAGCTATTTAACAGTAAAACGGTTAATTGCCCACGAAAATTCCAGGTAGAAAGCTATTACGCCGGTGAAAACCCAGCGTTTGACGATGGAACTTGAAACCTTACCCTTAATCCACACTGTAGCCATTTATCGGGCGCGGATAGACAGTTTTTCGATGCAGCAAGTTATGAAATTAGGCATTTTAATGGGATGAGTCGTCAGTTGCGCCATCTGCAAGGTGCAAATGACAATTCGGCTATTTTAGGGCACGCGAGTCGTCTGTAGTTTAGCCATTTTTAAGGCGCGATTGCGCACAGTTTGGCCATTTTAGAAGCACGAATTGAAAGTTTCGTCATTTCCCGAGCACGAATGGTCAGTTTAGGCATTTTTGAGGCGTGATTAGCCAGTCATGCAATTTTTGGAGTAGTCAGTTTATCCCGGTCCTTGAGGGGCGTGTATCCAAAGCAGAGAGGGGAGGGATTAATCAGTTGGCACGGTAAGGGACGGCCCATGTTTGGTGCGCAAACTCAAGTGGTCAGCATGTCTTTTTTACAGCGAGAATAGCCATGTTGGCCATTTTTTAGTGCTGATAGCCATCCTGAAGGCCCGAATCGTCATTAAACACCATTTTAGTCTCTGTAGGTCGCAAATGATTAGTTTGGCCACTATTCTAGCGTGAAGTGTAAATTGCCATGATACCATTTTTAGGGCGTGAATAGTCAGTTAGAATGGTCTATTATGTGATTTTCCCATTTCACTTTTAATGGATCAGACATTTTCAGGGCACAAATTGTCAGTTAAAACGAATTTTATTGGGCTTTTGAAGTCAGTGCGGTCTTTTTATAGCTGCGGAATCGGCAGTTTGCCAGTTGGATATAAACAGTTTAGCTTTTTTCAAGGCGCGAATCGTCAGTTTTGCCATTTTTAGGGCGCGCGTGATCAAATCAAGGCACGAATGGCCACTTTTGCCATTCTTGGTAACCGAATGGTCAATTTTGTAAATTCACGTGACGGGAATCAACTGTTTATGCTTTTCCTGGCCGTGAATGGTCACTTTAGAGGTTTTTAGGGCGCGAAATAGTGGATGGTCAATTTAGTCATTTTCTTGGTGGGTATCATGATCTTTCAGACATTTTCAGGGACGCACGAATCGTTGGTTTAGCCATTTTCAGGGTTCTTGAAGTCATTTTGGCTATTTTTAGGGCACAAAAAGTCAATTTAACTATTTCCAAGACGCGAATAATCAGTTTTGCGATAATTTGGCGCAAATATGTAGTCAGCCTAGACCCGTGGGAATAGCTAATTTAGCTATGTTTAAGTAGCGAATGTCTTTCAAGCAATTTTTAATAGACCCAAGCACGCAATTTCTCAAGCCCTTCCCTTGAGCAAATAAGTGGTATAAACAGGCGCGGATCCAGAATCGGCTCAAGGACGGGGCCATGACCCCATCTACACAACGCACCTCCCAACATCACACCACTCATGGACCCATGGTTCATGGACTCATGGTTACTTGGCAAGTGTGCATCCATTTTTAGAGTACGAACTCAGTTATAGGCATTATCGAGGCGCGAATAGTTAATTTAACAATTTTGTGGACGCACATTGTCAGTTTCGCCATTCGTATGGTGCTAATCGTCATTTTGCCATTTCCACGGTGCAAATTGTCAGGTAATTTACCCAAGGAGTTAACATTAGCCATGGTGATATTTTCAGGGCAAGAATCCATGCCACTTTAGGTCCGTATAGTTGACTTCACTGGTTTTAGAGCGGGAATTGCCAGTTTGGCCATTTTTGGCGCGCCAATGGTTGATTTAGACATTTTTCGCGCAATTGAGGTCCGTTTGGCTATTTTAGAGTTGAAATTTACAGTTTGGAAATTTTTAGGGAGCAAATACATAGTCAGTTCAGCCCTTTTCAAGGCGCTAATCGTCAATTTTGCCACTTTGGGGCGCGATTACAGCCAGTAGAAGAAATCCTAAATTATTTCGTCTATGAGATTCATGCAAACTCTATTCTCCGGGTCGTTGGGGACGAAATTTTGTCAAAAACAACGATTTTACCCTCTTTCCAAGTTTAATGCGGCGATTTTCAACCTTTCATACTAGGAAAACACCATGTTCTGGGAGCTCGTCTTCGGTCAAAAATTATGTCGTCAACGAGCTCTCCGCACATTCAGATCTCCTAGTCGTTGGGGGACCAATGTTCTCAAAAACAACGATTTTCTACCTTTTTTCAATTTTAATGCGGCGATTTTCAATCTTTCGTAGTGTTATGGGAGCTTGGCTTGAGGCCGGGCTCCAATGGCCCTCCCTTGGATCCGCCACTGGGTATAAATATCATTGATGCCGTAGATTACTTAGCGGGGCTGAATGGAAAACTTTTAGGACCTAACAAATCCGGTTTTTTCGTTTCTTTCGTTTGTTTTTGTTCTTCTACTTTTTTATAGTTTTATATTTTATTTTATATTTATTGTGATTTTGTTATTTTTCAACTATGCAGGGCTGAAGCACTCTGAAAGGGGTTCTGACCCCCAATACCCTCCCCATGGGCACGCCACTGTACATAGGTCCGTCCCCAGGCTTTTTGGGAATTTTGTGTTGACATTATATGAAACAGAGAGACTTGTTTCTGCGGGATGCCTTGATAATGGGGTGCATACCTCGAAACTAGGCGGCAAAAGTGCAATAAAATGAATGTTTTTTCTTCATTTCATCATTTAATTACCTAAAGTTTACTTCAACATTCTCTAAATAACAAAAATTAGCCGTTAAAGACATTGACACCACTTACCACGACGCGACGTCCTAAAAACTTCACAATTTGGCTCAATTATTAGACCCATAATGAGGTGCTCCCCCTTTTCATTGTTCGCTTATTAGTTAACAAAATCGACCAAACGTCATTTGGTCGTCCCCTTATAGGTGCGCGTTTTTCCACGGTCGCGGTCGGCTGCACTCCTCAATTTTCTATTGTCTGAGAGACTCATATCATTGGCAATATTTTTTTATTTCTCTCTCAAGCCCCTTCAATAGATGAAATCCTGAATCCACGCCCGTGTAAAATCACGGCCACGACTCATTCAAAGGTTGAAAATGGACAATTCATCGCAGAATTAGCCGGTTTCAAGGCGTGCACTGGAGATGAAACGGATATAATTTAATTCACTTTGTTTTTTTAATTTATTTATAATGTCTAATTAAGAATAATGAAGTGAGCAATTCTTTTTTAATTATTTACAACATGAAAATGACTAATAAATACATATACAAAAATCCCTACAATTAAGAAATACTGAAACTATGTTTTTTTTTTATAGCTTTGTGTATCAAATGTACCAAAATAGTTCTTCGAATAAACGAAATTTTCGAGAATTCTGCTCGCGGCGATCGTTTTCTTGTAATTACTGCGACGCTACGAACACTTCCATCGCGTACACGAAACTCTGGCAGTCTCCGCGAAAGTTTCGTCCACACGATGAGCGATCGCGACTGTAACTGTCAAGGAAATTTTCGCCGATTGAAACAGCATCGAGTGTAAATATTTACAGGTTTCACGTATTTACACGACCGAAAAATCGTTGTTACGCATACGTATTACGTCTGGTACTTGAACAGTTCGAAGGGCTGGGGGGGGGGTTGGAAGGGGTTAAGCACTTTCTTGTAAATAGGACGCGTCTTAACGGATTTTTTTTTTGCTCTCGCTGGTTAAAAAAAGTGATTTCTCAGTCCATCGAGGTAACTAGGTTGTTAGGGTTTCAGGAAAATCTGTGCTCGTAAGAGCGTCGCCAGGGTCGGATATCGTCATCGCTGAGATAGCCGCCATTGTGATATGAATGGGAGCGAACGTGCGAAGATTTTCTCCACCCATCGAGGTATCTGTAAAATAAATAAATAAATAAATGGTTAGTGGGTGCGCAGGGCCGTGGTAGGGCAGGGCTCAGGTACTTTTGTCTTTGGACTTCATCCTCTTCCTGAACACGACGACGCTGGGATTTTGACGAACTCGACTCGCTGGAGTCTTCGCCCGACGTTCCAAGTCCTTGGTCTTTGTCTTCGGTGATAAACTTACCAGGGAGGGCGCCGTCACCGACGTCGTAGGAGATGGTGTGCTTACTGAACTGAGGGTGAGGGATGCAGTAGGGGTGAGGTAGTTTCTCGGGCGTGACTAGTTCCATCTATTTGTCGAGCAAAATGAGACAGTCGTCGTTTTTTTTGTTGTTGATGAATTACGGTTCACACAGACCTAACCTTCTTCTTTTTGCAGCTTCCCGGACCGAACAGTGATAAGAGCACTGGTAGAAGGAACATGCCGTGAAGGGCTCCAAAGAGAATAACGAGAAAGATCATTTTGAAAAAGACTAGGAATATGTAGCTGTCGGCGAGCACTAGAGCCATAACACCCAAAATGGTACTAGCAGCGCCTTGGAAAATTGGAAGGCCAAGGGCGTAGAGAGACTCTCTAATTTTCTCTGATGACGTCGAAGCCTGTAAATTAAAATTCTTAGACAACGTCTCATGGGTGGAAGACGGAAGTTTACCTTCGACGACATATAAGCGTAACAAATATGAGCAGTAAAATCAACGGAGAATCCTATACACATGATCAAATTGATCATCGAAATAGAATCAAGGTTGACGTCCCACATAGCCATGTAACCAGCGACGCCGGCTTCAATGCTCACAATACAAAAAGCGACCCACAGTGAGCACAGAAAGTTTGGAATAAAAATAAAAGTGACGATCATCATAATGACGGCGCCGACCACCATCGATTGAATCGACGTGGGTTTGACGAGTTCAAACTGATCGAAAAACACGAAATACGGATGGAAAACGGTCACGTTCAGTGAGGACTCGCCGGCAATGCGTCGAAGGTCGTGAACCATGTCTTTCTCCATGTTGGCGTCGCTGATGTTAACGGCTTGGATCATAAAACGGGAGGCTACTATTTTGGTTCCGTCTTCGTTGAATTTAACGTCCAGGGAGAATGGGTTGGGCTTGAAAAGCCAGAGCTGTAAAAATAGGTTGGTTTGGGGGGGGGGGGGTCAAAGTATAGTGGACTATTTCGAACTCTCCATCACTCTCTAAACTTACATCGTTCAGGACTTCGATAAATTCGGGTTCGGTGTCGATAGAAACATTCAAATAGTCCTTATTTCGGTTTACATAACCCACGAAAGAGCGAAGCCATGACTCTGTGTACAATGAGTTTGAAATGAACGGCGAAGCTTCAAAAGCTTTAGTCAAATTTTCATATTTTTGTTGCACCACAACATCCGAATAGTCCATTTCCCCGGCGACGACAACCTGTTTGTGAAGTAAACGATTCTTTATCATTGAAACAATTGCAAATGAGCTTCATATTTACTGTACCTGCATCCTATAGGGAAACTCCCTGAAATAAATATCTTCCCTGTCGTAGAAAATAACTGAATAGGAGTCAGCCTTGGAAAGTTTTCGCCTTTGAAGGCCTTCCTGCAATGTTGTAATGCCGTAACATGCTCCAGCCAAATACATCGCAAAAAGTAAGAGAATTAAGGCTTTGACGGGCCAAAACGTCAGACAGGGGGCGAGGGAGTCCCTGTACGCGTTTATAAGTGAATAAAATAGTAGGTAGGTGACGAGTGAGAGAGTTTGAACTTACCTAAAAAAAGTCATAAACATGTTTTCGGGGTTGTCGACCGGGTTGTTCGGGTCTTTAGGATTGATGCCACCAGCACAGAACAACCGATAGAAGACTGATCGATCGCCTTAAAGGATTATGATCGAAAAATTGTGCATTCTTATTAAATCATAGAGGCGATTTATAAGCGTTGTGTACCTGATAGTGACAGTGGCTGTACTTTCATGCAAAGAAGAGCGTGCTGGTTTTTCTCTTCGGCGTAACCTGACACCGCCATACATGCGGCAAAAAACGTGATATGCCAGGCGAATATAAATCCGACGGCGAAACCTGTAAACGAAAAAAACAAAGAAAACGTCTTAAATAAATCTGCCGATTAGCACCTGCCCCCCCCCCCCCGCCACAGCGCGCCTGGGGTTGTTAAGGCGTATTCAAGGAAATCAGCCCCGTCACTCTCTCACGGGGTAAAGTAGCCCCGAAGACAAGGATAGAAAATAGGGCAATCGGAACGAGAGTGAACTCCCCTCGCCCACCCCCCTGTCACACCCTTATACATGACTGTTTATGTCAAGGGAATGTCGGCGGCGATAACGGGCAGTCTATAATGAAATTGAAGAATAAAAAAAAGAGTTGCTGGCAACTGGCAAGGCAGGGTGAAAGTGCTTCTATTCGCGTTATGTACACACTTTGTTCTCTTTCAAAGACTCACTGCAGAGATTGTAACTGAGTGCGAGAGGAGAAGGACAGAGAGAAAGGAGGTTCAACAGGTTGACGTAACGAAAACAAGTGAGCTTACTGCTGTAGAGGCAGAAGATTCGAATGCTTGGAAAAGGGCTCAACATTCCGATCCATAAGGAAATCATGTCCGTCACCGAGGTGATGGTGATTGAAACAGCGGCTTCACCCATTGTAGTTGCAAGACGCTCGGGGACGGGTGAAGTGATGGGCGTGCGCCGCCAGGCGGCGAGCATAACGAATGTATCGTCGATTCCGATACCTTTTTTACACACAAAAAGTGAAAGGTTGAACGTTTTTTTGTTTTTTTTTTTCGTTTTAACAGTACACGTGGTACGTACTGCACATGAGCAACGGTGACACCAAGTTAATTCCAATAAAATCGATGCCGCAGTAAATGGCCAATCCAAACCCGGCGATCGTTCCCATGGCGGCTGACACATTTCCAAAAACTCCCAAAAGTGGTTTAGATCGAACCCAATCGGTCATCATGCAGGTGACAACGGAGAAAACGGTCATGATGACGAACGTTGAACCGAAATAAGGGACAACGCTCTGTGTATTCCGTTCGAGTTCGATGTCCAGTGTACGAGACGCGAATCGAGCCGTCGATATGTGGTGGAAAATTCCAGCGTCTTCCGCTTTGCCAACAGCATCGAGGAAAGCGTCCTCCCATTTGGCTCCCCTGAAGTCAAAACAAAGGACAGTGTGAAAAACAGAATTTGGGACCTAAGAGAATTTAGTTTTAGGGGTCTGGTTCTACAAACTCTGAAATTGAATGGTATCAGTGGGTGGTGGGGGGATCAAAATCGTCCTCTTATGGTTACCTCGACTATAATACGCTAAAAATCCCACAAGTGGACCCGGTGATTGTAAATAAATATAAGTTAAATGAGGAATAATGGTGACCGGTGAGGTTTATGACCAAGAAGGAGGGGGAAGAGTCGTTTTTGCACCTTTTTTTCATATTTTGAAGCCGTTGAAATCATATTTTAGGTAACTGCAAAATGCTTTCATAATGTTAAAAGACGCATTGGAAAAAGCGTTTACAGACACTTGAGTTAAGGAAGAGGCCTTCATTTTTCCTTGTGAACCGAACAGCCTCGGACGCATTTTTTTCTTCTTTTTACGATAACACTGTATCCTAAGAGATATACTTCGTCACCCCCCCCCCACCGCTTATTTTCTTGGATGCGCAAAAAGCAAGGCTGTTAAAATCGTATCTCGCTCGCGAATCATGACAACTTAAAAGATTTTTTCAAGAGGCTTATACGACGCCTCTGTCTCCATTGAAGAATCATCAATCACAACTTGACGAGGTAGTAGTTGAGGTGTCTTCGTGACTAATCCGACAAGAACGTGATAAATCCTTTTCAATTTTTACGAAAGAGTGATGGGGTTGGTTAATGGGGGAAGGGGGGGGGGTTAAAACGTGCGTGAATTCAGAATCGTTATTTTTTCGATCTAAACGAGCTATCGATTAAACGAATTTCTATGATTCGGCGTAAACTGGTTTCACGTAGGATACATATAGTGGGTCAGAGGCGAGGAAAGCTGGGCCCGGTTCTACTTTTACTCTTGTGTAAAGGCCTTAAAATGACGTAAGTTTGAACAATCGCCTTCTCCTTATACTTGGGTTACCCCTTACTAAGAGTCAATAATTCACCGGAAATGCGAAAGATAAGAAATAATAGAAATCTGTTAGGGAAACGTTCTAAGAAAACGTTAGGACGTTTTCTTGATTGAAAATTTAAACAAAAACGAGAAAAAAAAAAGAGTTAAAATACCTGGCGTCTTGGTATTTAGAGTCGGCGTTCACAAAATAGGCGAGCTGAAGACTCGGCACGCTCACAATGAGCCCGTCGTCGACAACGGGTCCGCCGAAATACACGGGGAAAATGTGAGCGTCCCAAGTTTCCGGATTGATCATAATTGGGAACGTTAAATTCAGGGTGCCTGCCTCAACTTCATCCATTATCTGAAACGTGTGAATTCGTGCTTACTCATCAATGAAACTTTTGGTGGGGGGGGTGCGGGGGTCTTACTTTGTCTAAATTTAATATGTCGTTTTCGAAACAATTCTCCTGCCATCGAGCGCAGATTTCCTCGTATGTGTAGCGAGACTTATCTTCGCCGAAAACAATTGAAGCGTTACGGATGATGGAGTCAAGGAGGCGTAATTCCTTCCAAGCGGCTACTGTCAAGAGATTGTCACCTTCTTTCGGTAGTACGATCACTCGACCGAAACGTCCTGCAGAAAAAATATATATATAACGGAGAAATTGCAAGAAACAGTTGAGGTGTGTGTGTGTGGGGGGGGGGGTGTTTTACCGGCTCTTGTGATTCTCGTAGGATTGAAACGAGACGAGTAGTTCATTTTAAAAAACTCCTCGACGACGGCTCGCTCGTACTTGCCGACGCCATTCTCAGGGCTGAACAGATACTCTGGATCCATTTCATAGTTAATCCTTTGATAGCCCGTGATACACAGAAGGGTCAGTAGAACGGGGACAATGATGAAATAGCCCGGCGTGAGTGCCACCCGGTAGCCCAATTTGTAGAACCAACGAGCGAGAAGCTCGTCGACTCGGCAAGTCATTCTTGTTGATGTACCGACGACGTCCTGAGGGGGGAAAAAACACACAAGAAACATCGTGAAAAAAAATAAATATAAAACATCTTATTCTTATTTTTTGAAGAGATTCATCGTTAATAGGTATCGCTAAAATTGAAACCACCCTAAATTAAAAGTTGAGCCTCAATTGATGAAAACCGTAATTAAAACCTGTGAAACTTGAGCCTCTAGAGTTGTTCTTTCAAAGAAACTCTAAATTACCATCAGCAGCCCTAGAAATAACATGAAACCATTTCTACACAATTCCGAAGGCTTTGCATATTACATTGAACATTGTTTTACCCCACCCTCTCCGAATTAATCATCGATTGGTTTAATTTATCGTTTTCGTGACTTGAAATACGGGAATTCCGCTTATCGATTGAGTAAAACCACCGTGCAATCCCACACGGCCTTCTCCGGAATGTTTGGAATGCATCATCAAGTAAAGTAAAGATCTGTATTGAGCTTTAGGATTCCTCTTGAGTTAATTTAACAATTAAATTCATCAAAATATTTAATGAAAAAATTAAAAGAAAAATGGATATTAACCATTATTGCGGGACTTGAGGCTAATCGATGTGTGTTTCAGTGGCGGATCCAAGGGAGGGGCCACAGGAGCCATGGCCCCTCCCTTGAAGTCGCGAGGTCCCTTTCGCATAAACATAATCAAAAGCACCTCCCAAAATCTAACGAGAGGGATTGTCACATTCTCAAATTTTAGTGTGAAAGGTTCTGTTCTGAGCCAGGCGAGATTTACTAGTCCCCCCAAAGCGTTTTTAACAGAAACATTCTGTGCCTTAAACGGTCCAGAAATGAATAATTCACGTCATGGTCGTCGGCATCAGCCGATTCTATTTACTCCAGGGTCACCAGTACGAGCGGACAGTGACAAAACGAAAATTGTGCCTCAATTGTCTCAATTTTGGGGTTTCTCTACACAGGGAAACCCCAAAATTGAAAGATTCAGCCACCGATCAGACTTGCTAATATAGGAGGGGCTTGGAAAATTGTATGTTTCGCTCTACTAGAAATGGATTGACAGCCATTGACTGCTTTAAAATAGCCAAGCTATGTGGCTATTCCCACCATAAAAACAGCTGAACTGACTGCAATTACACCCCAAAGTGGTTAAACTGACGATTAGCGCCTAGCAAATGACTGAACTGACTATATTCGCGACCGAAAAATTGCCAAACCGGAAGTTCCCGCTCTTAAAAAATAGCCAAACGGACTTGAAGCGCTAAAATGGCTAAATCAACCATTTGCGCGCCAAAAATGGCAAAACTGGCAATTCGCGCGCCAAAAATGGCCAATACTGATCATTTGCGTCTCTGGCTTGACGGACCATATTTCGAGTTCGAAAAACAGCTAAACTGATTTATTCGCACCCACAAAAGGCCTAAACTGATGATTCCAGCCCTGAAAAGTGCAAAATCTACCATTCGCGAGCAACGAATGGCCAAACTGACCATTCTTTGCTTTTGGCTTGACCTGACTATTTTATGGCCTTAAAAATGGCGAAAATGACGATTCCCGCCTTGAAAATGACTAAATTGACTGGATTCACGCTTTAAAAATGTCGAAACTGACTTTACGAGCCCTGAATTTGCGCCCTAAAAAGCCTGAACTGGCGACTCCAGCCCCAAATACGGGTAAAACTGACGATTGGTGCGTGAAAAATGGCTAAATATGCAATGCCTGCTTTAAAAAAAAAGGGCAAAACTAACGATTCTTGCCTTGAAAATATCGCACTGGCTAATATTCACTTGTTATACGTATAAATGACCAGACAATTTTCACTTTGGAAATGGCAAACATGACCATTCTCAACCTAAAAATGGTATGACGGGCTATTTGCACCACACAAATGGCAAAACTGGCTGTTTTCGACCGAAAGTCATCAATACTGCACTTACGCCATGTTTAAATGACGCTATTCATGTCACGCCGAAAAAAATTTCCAAATAAGAGGCTATTCGCACCTTCTTCACTTTACCAACTGGAGTGAAGGAGAGGGCTGAACCCTCCTGAGCAGCCTGGAATCCGCGACTGCTAAGGTTGAACCTTTGCCGTGTACTGTGGTTTGGAACCTGGTATCACAGTGAAAACCACTTCAACCGCTCGACAAAATACACGGTTTTGCCAATGTTTTTTAAAATTTTTGGTCGTTTTTGCCAGAAATTGCCCAGGGACGGTTTTTAGGCTGAACGTTTATGTTTTCAAAGTGTTTCTATTTGAACCGGACGTGGTTTATGAGACCCTTGGGCACTATCACCACTAGAAACGTGCCAAAGAGGTCAAATAAGGGCGGGAGCAGGATTGAACGCGCAGATTTTCGGGTTCATCGCGTCCAAAACTGCGGTGGTACAAGATGGGGGTCATAGCCCCTTCCTTGAGCAAACTATGGATCCGCGCCTGTGTGGTTTTGGCTTCGTGACGTCGAATACACAATGGAAGAAGGCTGGAAAGGGCAAAGGAGGTCCTTCAATGGCGAAGGGAATGAAATTTACCCCCTCCGTAGATCACCGATAGCCAAAAAGGTTTATAGAAATCAATTCCATGATGATGTTCCCGCTTCAAAAATCTAAAGTTCACGAGTTTCGATCTCTTGGAACCCAATTTCATGGGTTTTGGTCACTCATGAAGCCATTTTCGCAGGACTGACTCCGTAAAAAGCCAATTTTGGGGGGTTGACTCGTTAAAAAAATGGCAATTTCACTCCTTTGGACCCTTAAAAAAAGCTATCCTGAGAGAGTCACACTAGGTGGAAGTCCCTCCGTCGGTCAAATAAAAAGTATTGGATGGTTCAAATTGACTTGAGCTCGAAAATCCGTCTCCCCTGTATCGAGAAACCCCGAAATACGATTCTCAGGAGTTAAGACTGTGAAATACCAAGCGTTTTGATTCAAGCAGGAAGCGGGTTATGAGTCCTCAGAGCCGTATTAGGACGGTGCGGGGCATTGGGCAGATGTCACACTAAGATCCCATGGTCAAGGCTTTCTATGTGCAATAAACCGTAGTCCTCGGTCTACGGATTTTATTGCTCAAGTTGGGGGGTTCTATACTGTTAGGATTTCCCACTCAGGTTACAAGCTCACCGGCTGACCGGAGCGTTTGGACCAGACATTGACTTCAGTTGAGATGGGCTGCAACTTTAACTGATGTGTTGTGACTTCAAGTAAAGTCAAAGTTTGGTTTACACACTCCTCAGGCCTCGGATTTTATCAGGAATCAATCCGCAGGTCTGACCAGTGAAGACTAGGTAGTGAAGAGTGTAGAGGTAGATGAACTACGGTTTGACCCTGGGCTTTAACTATTATAGCCCGAAGGTCTGACCTGTTAATCGCCATGACGTGCAGTCAGGACCAATTTTTGAAAGAGCCAAAGTGCGTCAGTGTCTGAAGCAAAATATGAGGATTTCTGGTTGAAACCAACCACGAAATTTGTTGTTTTTTTTTTTTTTTTTGCGCTTAAACCCGCGAAGTGTGTTTAAAAAAGATTAAACTCCGTGAAATCGGGGATTTTCCAAGAGCCAATCTCATCACAACACGATGTTATGTAAGAGCCAAACCCACAAAACTGTTTTCTGAGGAATAGCATACAACGAGAAATAGGTGTTTTGGGGTAGCGAAAACCTCAAAATTGGATTTTTTAAACAGCTCCCGACCCGTTTTTTAAACAGGTGCCCGACCCATTACAGAATAAGTGTTCTTTGATAGCTGAAATTGAGAGAACGCACCTATTCGCTGTTTCACCAAGAAATGTCCAGGCCAAGAATAAGAAAATGCGCTGATTCACGGCTTATGGGGTTGTTTTAATGGCCGAAATATATAAAAAAGGGCTTTTTCACGGTAGAAGAGTCCCTATAGTTGCAATCAGGGGGTGAAATTACCGTCTTGATTGCAGGCTGGATTCGCACCGTCCAGAAGCGCAAGAAGCGAGCTTCTGGTTATTGCACCCCGACCCCCTAGCATTAGTATATGTGGAATGGCGTGTCCCCCCCCCCCCCGTTGATGTACTGGCAAGTACGTTTTTGTAAATGTTTCAGGGTTAACACAGTGGAATGTTCTTCAAATGGCGAACTACCCACAATTTCGGGTTTAAAGAGACAAATATGCAAAGTTGATTTTTGGAGGCGTCAATTGTTGCTTTCGCGCTACTGTGGCTAAAATTTCATTTTATCCACTGCCAACAACAGCTGTCTAAAGTTGCATTTTAGCCACTGTTTTGAAAGTTGGCGAAATTGAGGTTATCAGACTGTTTCCCCGCGATTTCCACAGCCTTTCCATTTCGAGCCCCTAAATAGCTTAAAGATGAACAAATATGGATTTTTAAATAGACAAGATGAGAATCAATAGCTAAACTCGCTTGTAAAATTGAGAAAAACTATGATTCGTGGCTGAAATTTAGCAAATTTGCTGAAATTTACGTCTGTTAATATCGAGAAAAAGAGCTAAATTCACAGCTGTCATTGAAACAACGCAAAACCACGAATTATTAGGGCAAAATCAGGACTGAAATTAGGAAAAAGCGCTAATTCACGCAGCTGAAACTGAGAAAAGCGCTAATTCGCGTCTTAAAAAACAAGAAACACGCTATAATTCACAGCTAAAAGGGAGAAACGCCAACTCAAGGATTATCGGGGCAACATTGGGACTAGGGTGACCAGACGTCCTACTTTCCCCGGACACGTCCTACCTTTTTGAGCGTCCGGGCTCATTTTTCAGGTGTCCGGGGAGAGGTCAAATTGTCCTCTTTTTTTGTCCTACTTTTTCGGTCTCTACTTGATGTAACGTCCTGGTATTTAAAACTCACAAGATCTTTCAAGTTCATCTTCACACAGAGCTGCGGCGCTTATAGCCGCCAAGTCCCCAGTCCCCCGTTATGCCCTCTGGCCCTCATCAGTCCTGGTGATCCGAATCTCCTACCTAACTCGATTTCACCAGGTCAGGTCAAGCGCCAGGGGCGGAGTCCACTCAGAGAACAATTCAGATATTTTACCCGCTGAATGGCATGCCTCCATTTCACTCAAAACACTGAAATTGACCCCACAACCCGTTGAGAACATTGGACTGACTTTACCGGCAAATTAGACTCACACGAGAGTTTGGCGTTTTCAAAAACAAAAAACGTTATTTTAGCTCTTCCAAACGTCAATTTCGCGGATTTTTGCTCATTCAAAACTGAATTTTGTGGATTCGTGTCGTTCAAATCCAAATTTCGGGCTTTTGATAATTCAAAAACCAAATTTCGTGGGTTTCACTCTTTCAGGGCCCAATTTAGAAGCCTTTAAGCCCCAATTCCGGGGATTTTCGCCTACTCAAAAACGAAATTACTATGATTTTGCTCTTCACATAATCAGCTTTGCAAGTTTGCGAAAAAACTAATTTCGCCAAAAACTGACAAAAGAGAAAAATCGTAATTTTGGGTTTTTTAAATTGCAGTATTACTGAAGATTTTCACTCTTCCACGAACAAACGTTTCAAATTTGACACCTTATAAACAAAATTTCACCAATTTTAGTAATTTCGTACACCAATTTTGCTGATTTTCTCGCTTTCAAATCCCAAATTACGTGTGATTTACTCTTTAAACAACCAATACTACGAACATTTGCTGTTTCAGAACCCAATTTCGTGTCGCTCCTTCAAACCCCGTTTTTGGGAAATTTCACATAATGAAAAACCAAATTTCGCGGCTTGAACTCTTTGCACGTGGTGGGTTCGGTTAATTCAACAACCAAAATTTGTGATTTTGGCTTTTTCAATACACAATTTCCCTGTAGATTTCTTATAAAGAAATAATTGAACATTCAATGTTTCAAATTTGGCTCCTTCAAAACCAAATTTTACGGTTTTTTGTTGTTTAGAATTTCATGGTTTCAAATCTTACTGGAAATGAGTTTCACAGCTTTTGGCCAATTCAGAAAATATAATTGGCTCTTTAAAAATCTAAATTCTCGAATTAGGCTTATTCAAAATCTAAATTTCGTCAATTTGGGTCTATAAAGTCCAAATTTCGCTGATTTATTTCCTTTCAAAACCTAGTTTCGTGAATTTGGCTCATTTCAACACTAATTTCACTGATGTTGGTTATTTTACTACCCAAATTTCGTGAGTTTGACTTTTTCTGGAGTCCACGACTCTGACCGATTCGAAAAATAACATTTAAGGAAAAAAGATCGTGATTTTGGCAGCTTGTTCCCAAATTTGACTCCTCAGATCCTTCCTTAGATTTTTCTAAAATCAATTTCGCTAGTTTGAAAAACAAATGTAGTTCTTACAAAGGGAAAATTTATGGATTTGACAAGATCAAACACAAAATGTTGTCATTTTGGGCCATTTTTCGCGGTCTTTTGCTCTTTCAAAACATAATTTACTGATTTGGCTCATTGAAAAACCATAATTTCATATCGAAGTGTTTTTTTTTTATTGACAGGTTTGATTTTATTATTTTTATTTTATTTTTGACCTTTTTCTGTTCAACAATCCGACAGAAAAGGTCAAACATAACACAAATTCATAATTTCATAGTTTTGGCACTTTCAAACCCCGCAGTTTCGTAGTTTTCGTTCTTTCAAAACCTAATTTCCTACTTGAAACGCTTAAGTGGTCGTTTGGGTGGACCTCCTGTATCATCAAACCGATCAAACGATTATTCGTTGTTCTTGTATTTAGGTGTTCTAATTTTCGTCGAAATCGTCCTATTTTTGTCCTAATTTTCGTACCAGGCGTCCTCGGAAACCAGCTTTTACATCTGGTCACCCTAATTGGGACTAAAATTTGGGAAAAGCGCTAATTCACGGGTGAAATAGACAATAACGCGAATTCGCGCATAAATAAAGTGGAGGAAAAACTCAACAAAGATAGGTATGAAAAATTACGATTTTACGGATAAAATCGAGAAAAAACGCTTAAAATCGAACCTAAAATTAAGAAAATGTGCTAATTTACTGCTAAAAATTGAGAAAAAACGATAATGATTCACAGCTGAAAATGATAAAACGCCAAATCACCAATTCTTGGGGGAAACTACAGGGCTGAAATTGAGAAAAATCGTTATAATTCACGTGGCACGAGGTGAATTCGAGTCAAAAAATAGAGAAACACGCTAATATGATAAAGTGTTACAATTTAGCAGCTATAAAAATTGGGAAAAAGCGCGGATTCACAGGACACGCCAATTCACGGATTCTCGCGGGGGCTGAGACTGAAATTGAGAAAAAGCGCTGATTCACGGCGTGAAATAAGAGAAAACCGCGAATTCGCGTCTAAAAGTGGAGAAAAACTTTAATTCACGACTAAGGTATAAACAATTTCAATTTTACGGAAAAAATCGAGAAAAAGCGCTATAATTCGCAGCTAAAATTAAGAAATGGGCTCATTTACTGCTAAAATTGAGGGTAAAAAGGCTAAATCACAGCTGAAATTGAGAAAACACCAACTTGCAGATTCAAACATGTAAAAAAGCGCTAATTCACGGGTCAAATTTAGAATTAATTAATTTGTGGATAAAATTTGGACAGAGCACTCAAACGCTACCTCTACTTCGCGGATTCTTGAGGCAAATTCATGGCTAATTCACGGCTAGGAGTTTATAATAAGCACCGATTCGCAGTTAAAAATGAGAAAATGTGCTGATTCGCTGTTAAAATTGGGAGAAAAACGCTAATTCACAGCGGATATTGATGAAACGCCAACTCGGTGATTTCTGGGGCAACTTTGGAAATAAAATTGAGAACAAGCGCTAATTCAAGCGGCTAAAACTGTGAAAAAGCGCTAATTCACGGGTAATAAATAGAGGAAAACACAAATTGGTATTTAAAATGGCGAAAAGCGTGAATTCACAGCTTAAATTTAGAAAAATAGCTAATTTTCTAATAAAATTAGGAAAGAGCATTCAAACGCTACCGAATTTGCGGATTCTGGGAGGTAACTTCACGGCCAAGAGCTTATAAAAAGCGTCGATTCGCAGCTAAAAATGAGAAAATGAGCTGATTCGCGGATACAATTGAGAAAACGCACATAGGCAGTTTTCGGAGGCAATTTCGGGGCTAAAATTGAGAAAAATATGAACTTCAACGCTGCTAAAAAAGTATATTCCTATAGTTTAATTAGAAACTAAAGGGCCTCCTAGAGATTTCCGCTCATGGCCCCGATAAGATGTTGTTCCGCCACTGTGTGGAACCTGTGTATCTTTCGAGTTAAAGGAAAAAAACAAAAACACGAAGAAAATCTCGTGGTTTCCCCTGTCCAGGCGTTGAGAGGGGAGGGGGACCATATATTGTAATTTTGTCAAATTTCTCCTCCACCTTAACCCATTTTCTGCGTTCGTGAACGGGCAAGGGCTGCCCCCCCCCCATCCCTGGATGTCAATTGGTCGGACCATCCAAAAATGACTTCAAAAATATCTGTTGGTGGTGGTGCTGGTGGGGGGGGGGGATTTGATAATGTATTTTTTGGCCTGCGGTGCATGTGGGAAATCCTGCGCGGGGTTGGGACTTGACGCGAGATTGGACGAGGGATTTTTCATTTCCCGTCCCGTCCTGTCCCATCTCGCGCGCCCCACTAATCTCTGGATGAATCGCGGTGAGCAAGAAATACGTTCTACGATGATGGGCATGAGAAGTATCGCCATTCTTCTATAATTTGTAAGCGCCGATCGCATTTGTGAGGTCCAAAACGTTATAAACTAATAATTTTAAATTATTACGCTGAGAAATTATCATCGTATGAGGGAGAGGGAGGCATTTCTCACGTTTTGTCATATAAATACAGTAAATTTGGTGTCAGGTGTACATAACAATAAACTCGACGCTAGTACCTACCATGATAGGAAAGAGCGTACCGAGAGTGACAAGGATCCCTCGTGGACTCAAAAAGGTCTGCTATGAATGAGCGTGGGACACGTACAAAACCGAACTTTGAAACCGAAAAATCAAAATTCGCTGATGGGCTCTTTTGAAGCAAAATTAAAGGTGTAGGATGGGGGGGGGGGATAAAAATCGCTGCTACAAGACTGTTCTCGTGATTTCCTTCAAAATAGAGTCGACTAATTATCAATGGACAACATACTTTCACTCAAAACTGTCACACTTGCGGTATTGGAGGTATTCTCGGGAAAGAATAGCCTAATAAAACCCCTCTGTATACATAATATTTGTCGATTTTTTTGTGGTTTCTAAAATAATGATCAAATCGAGTTTCGTGGTGTTTCTTGATGGGCTTTCTCCTCCCCGGATATCTGAATCGTTGAAATCAACGTAAATCAGGCCGTAACTCTCCCCCGCAAGCAACTCTGGTCCTAATAATTGTGATTGAGGCAATCTGTGTAGGAAAAGGTTCCCCAAACGACATCACACTCAACGTTTTTCAGATGAGCCTCGGAGCAAGGTGTCACCGCACGTCGATCACCTTCCGTCTATTGTCTTCACACGCTCAATGTGGGAAGTAATGAGATGAGTTGGCGAACAATGAAAACAGAAACTTTGTTCTAGCCTCTCAGTTAAGAGCAGTAAAAAAAAAAAAACGATGACAAAGACAACTCGAATTTTTGTACGACTGTTGTTTTTTACATGAAATAAAAAACATCGTTGACATAAGCTACTGGAAGACTTGAAGTCCTGAAATTGCGGTAAACATCGAGGAGAAATACAATTCATCATTCGTACGAGCTATACGTGTACCTAGTCGAGATAAAAATACTATTTGTTACTTTGTTCTAATTTAATTGTCCCCTGGAGAAAAATGCCAACCTATTGAGCTGGAAACAATGACAATTACAGGTGGATAGTGGCCCGGGTTTATTGAAAAACTGTCAGAGAGGATTGTGGTTTCAATTTGTCGACGATTACCCGTTGGGTTATTAGACGGGAGAGGAAAATTGAATGCGAATGGTGCCCTGTGTGGTACCCGCCTTATTATTGAGCTGAGCCTATCAGATGTGAAGTTTGAACGGTTAAACGTCTTTTAAAAAAAATGTGATTTAAAATCGCGGTTGTTCAACTGTGCCTTAAAGAAGGGAACGCCGGGTTCTCAAACACGAGCCAAAAATATATGAATATTGTTGAAGACGCGAATTGTTGAGTAAACACGCGTTTCTGGACGGAGTTGTTTTTTGGTATGTATACGTGGGACGCACCCTTGAATTTCACTTCCCCTTCTCGAAAAAATCTTATGACACACCGACCTAACGCATGCATAAGCAAAAGATTTTATGACCTCAGCCAAAAAGAAACTTTAATGACCGGATAGCCCTCATTTGAAACAATCCATTCTCCCCCCCCCCCGTCCAAACACACACACAACCTCAGGCCCAACAAAAGTGATCAAGTCGATAAATTAAAAGTTTCCCTTTCAGAGCAACTGTATTAGGTCAGGGAATCAAGGATCTTCTCTATCGAAAACGATAACAATACAGAAGGAGATTCACTTATTCAAGGATGCGCCCAGAGGTGAAAGAATAAGAAAAAAAGAGCAGAGATGTTCCCACTTTCATTGTCGCAAAGTGAATGACAAGAACGAGGTTAAACAACACGGGAGAAAACTTTTTTTTTTTCTGTTTAAGAAGCTCGAAAGAATTCGACTTTATAAGAAAAACACTAGCAGAAATCAATCAGCAGCAGGAAATAACATTTGAGAAGTTATGCAATTTCCTGCAGGACCTTCTTTCCTTGTCGGCGCTTGGGCGGTAGAACAGTTTAGATGAGACGTTAACTAATAGAGGAACACATTTTGAAGAATGCACCGTTACAGTGAAAGCGGATTAATGTATTATGGAAAATGATGTACACGGTGATGCTTAAAACAGTGCCTTTAGTGAAAGTTTAAAGATAGGTCAAATAATTCTTGATTTGTACGCAAAAATTAGCACTTTTTTTTTACCTTATCGGGCTGAATCCTAAGTTTTGATAACGCTGGCTGAGGCGATTTCAAATTCAGTTCACTCATTTCACCCATAATCACTAATTTTTTTAAAGTTTGTCATTCACTCGAAAAATACTGCGGTTCTTCACCGAGATTCCGCACGCATAAAACACGCGTTTCACCCGTGTTTACTCGTTCACGCTTAGAGATCCAGTGAAATTTCTCTCTTCAACTTGAGTTCATAAGCATCCCCCCGCCCGTTTTGGTCGCGTCAAGAAAAAAAAAAAAGACAAATCCCACCTGCAAAGGTGCCGCGAAGTGGTGAAAGGACGAGGGGGCTCCCTCTCTTTCAAAGTTCATGATATGGGGAAGGGGGACACTGTGACGAACAAAAAAAAAAAAGTATAATAGCAAAAGCGTACTCGTCGCGTAAAAACTTGATCCTTACGACCTCAATACCACGGGAAGTATACCTTTCTTCCCGTCCCGGGAGTCATTTGAAGACGATTTAGCCACCCTAGAATTTCCGTGTGATTATGATGACCACCTGCCTCATGCCAAGTTACATTTCAGCGTACTTTTTTCTTTTTTTTTAATTTCGGGAGGAACAAAATATCATCCTGTCCTTTCTCGCTGCTTGGTAACTCTGTGGGAAATTCCTAATAGGAAGTGTCCAACATACCAACCTACTTATTGGAAGTTATGTAAAAATGATCCGAAACAACCGCTTTATTCAAGCGTAATTTCTCAGAGATGGTCGGAGGGGGGAGATTAAATAATACTTCAATGTTCTGAATTGTAGAATCTCCGAGACTGACCAACGCAGCGGCTGAAAACTCTTGAAGGCGCTGCTGTTGAAGAGTCTGGAGGTCATTTCCCTCTTGACTTATTGTCATGCTAACCAACAATTTTCCAACTTGTTGCATAGAAGAAGTAGCTATTTCAAACGTTTACTGTTGCAAGTAACAGGAAGGATAAAAGTCGTTAAATAACACGTTTGAATGAACAGTCTAAAAGCTTCAATATAGGTAGACGACAGCAAGAATGTGCCGCGTGATTTACAGCTTCGTTATTTAAAATTATTGTGAAAGCACAAATAAAAAGCATCGAACGCGCCCATGATCTCAAAATTCACTCCTCCTCCTCCTCCACAATGAATTTTTTCGTGGATTTGGCTCCTTCGAAAATAACATTTTCCGGGTTGGCTCTAAACACAAACTCTTTCGATGTGGGAAAGCTCGCAAAGATCTAATTTCGTATCCGGCTCTCTAATTATCTTATAATCACGGGGTTCCCTCTTCAAAAATCAAATTTCACTTTGCGCGTTTACCCCCCCCCCCCTCAAAGTCCAATGTCAAATTGTCGAAGGTTGGCTCTATTAATAACATCAAATTTGTGAGTTTGCCTCCTTCGATTATCTATAATGCAGCGGGCAGTCAGCTTTTCCATTACCCCGACAAATTGGTGAATTCCACTCCTCCAACCATCGAATTTCTCAGGATTGGCTCATTAAACGCAACCAAACTCAGCGAATTTTCACGCACTTCAGCTCCCTATTACCTACCAAATTGTAATTACTCAACTCTCGTGGATACAGGCTCCCTAAAGGCCAAATTTCATGGATTTGGCTCGTCTGAAAACCAAATTGAGCGAATTTAGCGGTCTGTGCGCTTTCTCACAAAAAAAATTGTGAAAATATCGCTCTGTCCACTCCTATACGTTTGGTTTGTTTGTTTGTTTCCTTCAATAACTGAATTTCACTGATTGGACTTGATGAAAACCACAACATTCGGATAATTCGTGTACTTGAAACTCCAGATTTCATGAATTGTGCTTCTACAAAAACCAATTTCATAGGATTGGCTCCATTAAGTGTCCAAATTCATGGATTGGCTCCTCCGGAGATCGAATTTTGTCATTACGCACTTTTTAAATACAAAAATCGACGGATTTTGCTCTTTTATGAAACGTCTTGCATGTTTGGCTCTCTCTGATATGGAACTTTGTGGGTTCAGCTCCTTGAACAATGGAATTGAATTGATATGTTTCTGTAAAAGCTAGAATATTGCTGAATTTGCTTCTTCAAAAACAAAATTAAGCGATTTGTGCTCCATCAAACCCAAAGCAAAAAAATCCGCAAGATTAAGAATCAGCTGTCAATATTTACCACTCAAAATGTTTTTCTAACGTGGAGCTATTCGCCGTCCTTGATGAACTGAACGTCCCAGGCAACAAACAGCCCTTTCCGCGGGTATCATATAGGAGTGCACGCTGGCGAAAGATAATCCATCACTGCCATGGGCGCGAGGCTCAGACATTGGTGAATAAAAACTCATGTCAAGGTCAAAATCGTTGAGCGCCTAAAAGCATCTCTGCAGGAGTCACGTGGCTTGATACCACAAAGCAGGCGTACGGCTCGCTTTTGCACAACGAATACTTAACTGGCATTAACCGAGTTTTCCCACAGTGGCAGGCAATGGAAAAAGGAAAAATACACCAGCCGCAGAACGTCCGGATGCACCGCAGGACAAACAATTTCTGCGTCAACCTCTTCAGAACAGAATCTACGTGAGCCGTCAAGTCGAGAGATCCATCCACGATAACCCCGAGCGCTTTCACAGCTTGACGAACTGACCTATCCTTCATCTTCAAGGAGAAACTGTGTCTTCTGGACATTCAGACAGAGGTGGTTTAATTCAATCCAGTCCTTCACCGAACACTCACAGCTCCCCTGCAACGACACATCAGGCAGCATCACGATGGCATTGTCGTCCGCATATGGTCTGACACCACGATCCAATCTGAACGGCAAGTCGTTAACGAAGATGGTAAAAAGTAGTGGCCCGAGAATTGAGCCCTGCGGCACTCCAGACAAGACAGCGCGGGCCCCAGACAGGTGATCACCAAGGTAGACACTCTGAAAACGCCCCAACGAGATATAGCTACCCGAAGCACCCGGATCGAAGATAGGGGAAATACCCGTAATGCCCAAGTTTAGCGACCATATAAAACAATGGCATACATGTCAAAAGCCGTTGAAATGTCGAAAAAACGAAGCCCAAGGGCTCAATCCCCCTCCCCTGGACCCGGCCAGAGAGGGGGGGGGGTCTTTTTTCACATGTGCAAGACAATTTATTTCCTTCAGATTATACGTACAATACTGGTGGTTTTCATGATTAGTCATTTGATCGTGTCTGTCACCTGCGCAAGACGTTTTTTATGGTCTAGGAGATGACACTTCTGAGGTCGCCAGCCATTTTCAGTGGGTCAGGGGCTCACAACAGAGCTAGCTGTTGGCAAGCACGCCTTTTTTTGGGCGCATAGATTCATTTTTTTTACATTTTTAAGATGTGAATAGCCAGTTTGATTATCAGTATGGCCATTCTTAGGGCGTGAATAGTTAATTTTACCATTTTTTTCGACGAAAAAATATTCAGTTTTGTCATTCTTAAGACAAGAATGGTCCGTCAAGACATCAGGGCTTGGCATTGTCGGTTTGGTTGTTTTTTAGGTCGCAAAATATATAAGTTTAGCCATTTTCAAGGTGTGAAGTGTCAGTTTGGCCATTTTTCGAACGCCCGTAGTTAGTTTTTTGGCATTTTGAAGGCTCAAATCGTCAGTTTTAAACATTTGCCATGTGCGATTGGCTAGTTTGGAGTTCGAATGGGTCGGTTTTGCCATTTTCAGGGCGAGTATGGCTACGTTGAGCCTTTTCAAGGCTTGTACTGCAGTCAGCTTAGCTGTTTTTTGTACCTCATGATGGTCATTTTTAGGGCCTGAATTAAAAATTTGATTGCACAGAACCAGCGCGGTACCCGGTGGGTTGACTTGAACCCCCGGAGGGCACATGTCAGGACTTCGGGGAAGTGACCTGGCACGTGCACGTCCTGCGGCCTTTCCAGCTGGTCAAGGCCGACACGCTACCTTTACCGGTAACCAGGAATAAGCCCTTTTTTCTCAATAGGACGATAATAATTGTGCTTTTATCATTTGCAGCCGCAAATTAGCGTTTTTAGATATCAATTAGCGTTATTCCTAAATTACTAGCTAAACAGGTATTTTGAAAATTTTGAATAAAAAGGAATTTTTCCCAATTTCAGCAATGAATCGAGTTTTTCTCAATTTCTACCGCAAATTAGCAATTTTTCTCAATTTCATACCACGAATTACCCAATTTCATTATAATTTTAGTCGTTACTTAGCAATTTTTAACTTATAACTTCTCTATTTTAGTAACGATGTTTTCGTGAATTATCGCTTTTTCTACACTTTATCTGTGAATAAGCTTTTTTTTTCGATATTATCCGTGGTCGTTGGATTAGCTGTTTTTCTCAATTTTAGCGCGCGAATTCGCTCTTTTTCTCAATTTTACAATGTGAATTAGACATTTTTATTAATTTTTGCCACAATTTAGCGACTTTTTCACATTTAGCCATCAATTAACGCCTTTTTTCTATACAGTTTTGCCGAAAAATTGGTTCTAAGAAGGTTTTCTTGATTCTAGCCGTTTTTTCCCAACATTGGCAGCGAAATTGCGTTTTTCCTCAACTTAGCTGATAATTCACGATTTTTCTCAATTTTGAGTCACCAATTAGCTCTTATTTTGTCCCAATTTCAGCCACCAATCAACTTTTTTCGAATATTAGCAGCTAAATAGCAATTTTTTCTTATTTCACCAGTCAATAAATTGGTGTTTTTCTACTCCTTTTCTATCTCTTTATCCGTGAACTAGCATGTTATCTCAATGTTACCCTCCATTTATAGCCCCCTTTTTACCCACCATTGACACCTTCGCGAATTGACGTTACGTTTTTATTAATTTACTCAGTGAATGAGCCATTTTTCTCAATTTGAGCCGGGAATAATCGTATTTCCTAATTTTAGTAGCTAATTAGCGCTTTTTCCCAATTTTATCCAATCAAATCCAAAGGCAGCAGCCTAGGCATAAATCCGGTTCTGGCCGCTAATTAATTATTAATTTCAGCCGCAGATTACTGTTTTACTGAATTTCAACCGTTTATCAGTGGGTTTTGATGCATCCACGGTTTTTCTCAGTTTTTCTTAACTTTGGCCATGAATCCTGACTTTTTCTCAGTTCTATCCGCGAATTATTTCTCAATTTCAAGCAAGAATTACCGCATCTACAAAATTCTAGCCGTGAATTTTCTCAAATCGATCCTCGAATTAGCATTTTTCTCCATTTTGGCTGCGAATGAGCGCTTATTTTTTACATTTTAACCCGGAAATTAGCCACTTTTTTCACGTTGCAGAAGCTCAGCTCAGATGCGACCGTCTCCATCTCAATTTCAGCTGGGAACCAGCGATTTTTTCCAGTTTCAGCCACGTATTAGCGGGTTTCCTCAGTTTTATTCACGAATTAGGGGGTTTCCTCAATTTTTGCTGCGGATAACCGCTTTTTCACAATTTTAGCACCGGATTATATCCTAATTTTGTCGGCGAATTATTGTTTGAGCCGCGAATTTTTGCCATTACTCAGTTTTAGCCGGATCGAATATTCCTAATTTAATCATCGAATTAGTGTTTTTTCCCAAATTTCTGCTGTGAATGAGCTCTTTTTGCAAACTTCAGCCGTGAATTAGCGCTTTTTCTCGATTTTAGTTATACGAAACTTGCCTCGAGAAACCAACTGTTGGCGTTTTCTCAATATTAACTGAGTCTGCATGCTGGAAAGTGGAGAAACAAGTTTCCTTTGTACCTGTCTGTCAGCCGGATTGTTGGGAATTTTTGTTTGATAGACATGTGACGAAGAGGTTTGTTTCGGCCTGCGGATGCCTTGAGAATGGTGTGCATTACCCCGAAGCTAGTCGGCACAGTTGAATAAAAAAAGGATGTTTTACTCAAAAAATTAATTTATTACCTAATGCTGAGCGTTTATCGTTGCTTTTTTCCAATTGTAGCGCAATTAGCGCTTTTTCTGAATTATGGCTCGGAATTAGCAGATTTCTCAATTTTTAGCAGTGAATTAGTGATTTTTTTTCTCGCTTTTAGCTATGAATTAGCACTTTTCCACTATTTTAGCCGCGAATTTAGCGTTTTTTTTTTAATTGTGCCACAAACTTGCCCCAAGATTACCTGAAATTTGGGGTTAGCGACTACCATTTTTTAGCCTTAAAAAAAATGACCGCTAGGCCACAAATTTCGAAATTTTAATGTCGAATTTCATTGAAAAACTATAGGAAAAAACAATGTATACTGCGATATTTGCATTTCTTCACGGATAAACGACGACTTTTACTATTTACGTGTGAAGGAACATCCCTGGTAACCAGTTTTACCGTGTGATGGTGTTGTTTGGTATTCACGGGCTCACGAGCGTAACGGTTTTCAGTAATTAAAATAACAGAAATTGCTGATAGAAAAGCCAAAGTATAAAATAAAAAGCGAAAGCGGAAACGCTGTTTTCACCGGTCTGCTCAATTCTAACTGCATTCAGTGACGAAATAGTTTTACTAGAATGCACGTAGTTATAAGATGCGGGAGATCTTGAATAACTTGCAACGTTTTACTTCATTTTCTGTGGCAGAGGGAGAGGGGGAGTCGCGCACCGTGATTCTGCTTTAACAAAAAATTGTCCTTGTAGGAATGTAAATGACCTGAAATTTGTATGAATGTACATTAAGGATTCTTAAGAAGCAGCATATTTTATCCCAGTCCTACTTATGCGACCGGATAGAAATAAAAAGGGAGGGATGGTGGAGGGAAGAGAGGAATCTGTGCCAACACCCGTTAATCACCACCCGCACCCTCTAAAACCATTGAAATGTATTCCTCGAAGCTTTTTTCAAAACTAGTTGGGTTGGTGCACGTCTATTTAGAAAATAAGGCCGCACGAATCCAACCCCCCTCCCCCTCACAAACCAACAAAGGTGGGCGAATGACGTAATCAAAAAAGCTATAGGCCTATCTTTTTCCCCCAAGGGAGTTATCAATAGGAGTAGAAAAAAAAAGAGTAAATTAGGGTTCCAGGCCGAACCACTTCCTACCAGCTTGCACCGGGAATTTTGTGTGGTTCCTCCGCGCTTACTTAACTTACGAGAAAAGAGAAAAACCAGACTTTCACTCATAGTAGGACTTTAAAGCTTTCATAATTTATGTGTGGTGAGTTTTGGTTGTGGGGAGGAGGGGGCATTCCTAGAACTTTTAAGCCTTGTTGTGAGGTGGAGAGGATCTGATTAACAATGTAAATCGTCGTTTAAAGCCAGCTTCTCCTCCACGATCTTTTTTTTTTTTATTCAAACGTCTGCTTCGTAAAGAACACGACCGTGATCTAAAATTTCCTGCGGTCATTGTCGTCAACCTGTTTTATTCAAACTAAAAAAAAAAAAACGATAATAATTTAGACCGAACTTCTTCAACCTTGGCCCCAACTACCTACTTTAGTTAAAGTCACTAGATCAAATTGTTGCTAGTTTTTCAAGAGAAAGGGGGTAAACATCACCTACAATGCTTTTTAAATATACGACAGTTGGAAGAGAGCAAAATAATCACGCGGTTTTTTTTGTTTTTATCCGCCACCTTCTCTGGACTATAAGGAAAAACAAAAAAGCTTGTTAGCGTGCCCAGAACCTGAAAGAAGGTTGACCGCTTTACCCAAATAATCAGTAGAAGAAGATGATGGAATGGACGGGTGTAGGGGATTGTGCGTCATAGGGGACTTAATTGAATGGAAAAGATCCGACATTGTTGTTTGAGGAAAAAAAAAGACAAAAAAGGGCATAATTTAACGTCCCCAGGGTTAACCTTCACAAAACCGCGGTTTATGGTCCATTTTTTTATGAGCCTGCGATAAAAGGCGAAAAAATACTATCGCCTTTCACCTTCTTCTCACCATTTACGATCACTCTCAACCCTCAGCCAGTTATAATGAATAATAAACTTTTCGCGTAGCATTTCGCGCGAGTATTTCCCAGAAGGGAACAGCGTGAAAAGCTCTGGCGACAGACAATAATAGAAAGATAGCGCGATGTCTCTACAGGGTTGTCAACGGAAATTTACGCCGGCTCACGACGCTCCGAGACGTTATCGTTCTTCTCACCGTATAACATTTTAAGGAGTAAAATGCTACAATGGTGAAGGAGCTCTATAAACGCTGGATTTTTATATGTTTACCACTTTTGGAAATCCTGAGTTAGGGTTATTGGCTAGAACTTATCTACACACCGGACATTACACCGACCGAAGACAGAATACCATAAAAATTGTTCCCTGATGGGAATAGTGATGAGAAGAGAACGTGTTAATAGCAAGAGACGGGTCTCGTTAACTGACAATAATTGCACCAAACGGAGGGAAAACTTAGTAGAGTTAGTGATTAGATCAATTCCAGTTTACCCGTGACCGTGAATTTATGTCCAATGTGCAACTCCAGCAGAATTATAGTTATCTTAATGAGCCAACCCCACAAAATTGCTTTTAGAATGGATCAACCACGATAAATTTTGTTTTTGATGCTGAGGTAAAACCAGTGATTTTTGCTCGTAGACACGAGATTGGCTCATTTATACATATAGTGGATCATTTCAAATATCAAACATTTTATGTTTATAATGTTTATTTATATTATAATGTTTATTATATTATTCAAATATTTAATAATTATTATTAATATATTATTATTATATGTGAATTCAAGTTTTAAGCTTTTTCGTTGTTTTAATTGTATTTAGAGGACGTTAACTCAAGAATCAAAAGATAAAAATGGCACAGTTAGGCTTTCCCAAATCTGTACTTTTCCTGCATGACAAAAAATGTGTGAAATTAGCAACTATTTTGTCGCTAAAAATTTTACTGACCAAATTTCGTTAATGTCACCTCGCCAAAATCACCTCACCTCATAGATTAGCTCAATGAGTAACCAAATAAAAAGACATGAAGAACACTGTGTCTACACTGAAACTTACATTGAGAACTAGAAAGACTGCCCGGAATAAACAATAACATCCTGTAAAAACCACCGAATCATCTAGCGGAAGAAAAAAAACTTAGTTGGCTTGTGATCACGTTCCTCACAGACGGAACTGGCCCATTTCATTATCTGGAATACTGTAATAACTACTGTCCCACGGGGAACGTGACAACTAAAATCGCTGCCTTGTGCCATTTATGATAAAGCTGTGAGATTTTAAGGCAATTAACTGATTTATTTGACTATAAACATTCATTTTATTGCACTTTTGCCGACTAGTTTCTGGATGTGCATCCCATTCTCAAGGCATCCTGGCAGAAAGTTTATAAACTGTGACTAACTGCGGGATATTTGGCGTAACAAACAAAAATGTCACTCGCGATTTCACGAGTGTTGCCACTAAAAAGGGGACTCATAAACCTCGCATCTATGTAGAAATAATTCAATGTGAGACTTACATGAGCCCGATGTTGGCAAAAATGGCTTAAATTTAAAATTGAACAAATCCACCGTGTCAGTTTCCCCGTTTTGGTCAAAATAGTCCGAATTTCGGAGCTCGTCAAGCCGTGGTCCCAAGATGCAAAAAATAAACTGATTTCCTGAAAACCATGTTTTCTGTAATTTCCTGACAAAACTGGACTTTTTTTGTGGGATACCCAGTTCTTAGGCTAAATTACTCGTTTTCTATACGAAAATTTTATAAATAGCTTTTAAAGCCGAGAATTCCATTTCTCGGGCCAAACTGAACAGTTTTTCGAGTCTGATTGTAAGAGAGGCAGTTTTCACGGGAAATTGCTATGAGTTGGACTGTAAAACAAGATCGCGTGGCATTCGACTTAGGCTTCCACAGGCGCGGTTACTACGTGGCGCGCTCGCGGTGGGGTGCCTCGCATAGGTGAATCGAAATTCGGTTTCTACGCGACAGCGGTTTGAAGAGGTTTCTCGGTTCACACATGCGCGATTCTCGGGAAACAACCGCGTCTCGGGAAACCGCGTATTGTGTGTGATACGAGCCAGTTAGTGATGCACCGATACTCGTCTCGTCTCGGTCTCGGGGTTTGGAGACCGATACCTGTACCGATACCGAGACGAGACCAATTATTCAGAGGGCGAGAACGAGACCAAGATTCCAGGCATCGTACCGAGACGCCCGAAATGCATTCGACCTGAATAAAGAAGACTGCAAATACGGTTGTAGTTAGTTCGTGAATTGCGAAGAAGAGGAGGATTTACGTGGAGTTTAGGTTTTCGTTAGAGGGGCGATGGGAAAAATTAGCTAAACATTAGCAAAATTTGCAGGAAATCGCTATACTCTGAGAAGGCACACTCATGTGTGGTTTTGTTGGGGCCAATACGTGGCAAAATGCTTGGAAAAAACGATAGATTTGTGATTAAAAGTAAACAAAAGTGATAATTATCGGTTTCTCGACGCAACTTTTAGTGGAAAATCGAGAAAAAAACTGATTCCTGATGTATAGAAGCCATTTGGCAGTTGGAATTGAGAAAAAAAACAAAGTCGTTGCTAAAATCAAGAAAAACATTGCGGCTAACATTGAGAAAAAGGCTAATTCTGGGCGAAAATGGAGAAAATGAGCTAATTTGTGGAATAAGAATGCTACATTATGGGTAAAAATAGCCCGCATCCAAAATTATGAAAAACGCTAAATCACGACTAAAAATTGAGATACATCACTATTTCGCGGGATAAAACGCCAATTCAAGGGCAAAATTGAGGAAAAGCTTTATTTCACTGATAAAACTGAGGAAAAATGCCAATGCACGGCAGAAACTAAGAAAACGCCCTAATTCACGGGATAAAAAGAGCTAAATCACGGATAAAATTGAAAAAAATAATCGCTAACTCGCTGATAAAATTGCAAAAATGTGCTATTTCATAGCTCAAATTTAGAAAAACACTGATTCATACCGAAAATTGAAGAAATTAAAAGCCAATTCATGGCTTCTGAAGCCAAATTTGTGACTAAAATAGAGAAGAGAAAAGTCGCTATTCTCGGCTAGAATTGTAAAACATAAAAATTCGATGAGTTGAGGGCTAAAAACGCGACAGTGCTGCTAAAATTGAGAAAAAACGCTAATTTTCGGAAAATATAAAGAAAAAGCGTTGGTGCGAAGGAGAAAAACGGCACTTTGCGGCTTTTGAGGAAAAGCGTTATTTCACAGATGAAAAAAAAAAAAATTAATTCAAGGCTAAAATTACAGGAAAAGTCTTCAATTCATGGGATAAAAACACTGTAATTCACGTCCAAATTCCAAAAATGAGAAAATACACTAATGCACTTATGAAATTGAGAAAAATCGCTGATCAGTAACTAAAATGGAGAAAAATTGAGTAGAATTCCAATTCGCGGCTTCTTATAAGCCCATTTTGCGTCTAAAATATAGGAAAAGCGCAAAATTGCGACTTAAAAAAGACAAAAAATCGCTAAATCACTAATCGGGAATATGCACAAATTCACTGCTTGAATGGAGAAAAACACTGGCTGGCGGCTAAAGTCGAAAACATACCAATTCATCGGCTTCTATACATATATACCGATTTTGCAACTGTAAAATGGAGACAAAGTTGAGAAAATTCGCTAATTCACGAATGAATTTGAGAAAAAGTGCTAATTCGCGGCAAAAACATTGAAAAAGGCTTACCTTCGCGGATAAGATGCAGAAAAAGCGCTAATTCGCGGTTTAAATTATGAAAATACCGTTACTCATCGCTCTACCATAGTACATCACCCTTTGTTGGTGCTGTTGAAAATCAGGTGAAATTATGGGGGGAGGGGCGAAAAGGTACATTTGCCAATCCAATAGAAACATTGGGTGGGCGATTGCCCCCCCTAACTCCCCGCCTCTGCCCCCCCTCGCTTCAGCCGAAAATTAGGTAGCGCTTTTTCTCAATTTTACCCACGAAGTTACCTTCAGAAACCGCGAATAGGCGTTTTTTTCAATTCTAGCTAGGAACGATCGGTTTGTCTCAATTTTAGCCGTGAATTTGCGTTTCTTATCCATTTGTGACCGGATACCCGGTCTGGTATATATTTTCTTTTCCCTTTCTTCTCCCCCCCCCACTTCTTTCCCATCACGTTCCGAACAAAATAATAGATAAAGAAAACCAGCGTTGGAATTCGCCCTACCTCGTTAAAAAAATCACTTTCCCTTCTCGAGCAAGAGGATGATTGTCGTCTCGCCCTGGGCTATATAACGTTCCCGAAATATCGTTGATTCCTCCCTTCCTCTTGTCGTTGGTCACCAAGAATTCCTACGAACAACTGGAGTGCCTAGGAGTGATTTTTGGTCTCGAAAAGTTTCGGCCTTATGTTGAAGGGGGGCCAGTACAGATTTATACTGACCATGCCAGTTTGCGGTGGCTAATGTCCATCAAAAACCCGACAGGGCGGTTAGCCAGGTGGATCGTTCGGTTACAAGGTCACGAACTGGATATTCGTTATCGTCCAGGGTCGCAAAATTGTATCCCTGACGCCCTTTCCCGAGAGTTTGAGGAAACTAGCTTGAGATCTATCCAAATGCCTGATGTTTTAACTCTATCTAAAGTCGACCCATGGTATCAAAGGCAGTTGAACAGGATTCAGGATCACGTAGACCGTTATCCTTGCTGGACGGTCAATGAAAACTTATTATACTATCGGGCACCTCGGTGAGCGGGTCGTCGGAGATTCAGTGGCGGTTAGTTCTGCCGGAGAAATTACGTTCTAACGCCCTGGAGGAATGCCACGATGCCCCGGAAGCCGGCCACTTCGGCCGGGATAAGACACTAGACCGAATAAAATCCTTGTACTGCTGGCCGGGGATGTCAAGGGACGTACACTTATACGTCCAGAAGTGCGTGACTTGTCAATCGACCATAAGGTCGAAAACCGGCCCCCTACCGGAATCATGAAGCCTCATGTTACCGAGGGCCCATGGTCAACAGTATCCGCTGATTTCATGGGGCCGTACCCCAGATCATCTAAAGGAAATAAATATATATTAGTATTTTTTGACACATTCACCAAATGGGTAGAAGCAATTCCCGTCCGTTCCGCTACCTCTACCGTGACGTGGGAGCATTTTTGCCAGAGGGTGGTGTACAGGTGGGGGTCACCCTCTATCTTGATTTCAGATCAAGGTACACCCTTTACGGGGAAAGCCTTCTCTGATAAACTGAGGGAGATGGGGGTAACGCATCGAACTACCCCGTCCTACCACCCACAATCCAACCCGACAGAAAGAATCAATCAAGTACTGAAAAGAATGATAGCCGCGTACGTCGACCGGGAGCAGAAAACATGGGACGCATTACTCCCACAATTCTCTTTCTCCATCAACACAACCAAGAGTAGTAGTACTGGGTTTTCTCCGGCTTACCTGAACTTGGGTCGAGAGCTGTGGCCTCGCCGTATCGAGCGTACTAACGTTGATGCCAATGCCCCAGGGCTTCCCGCCGACTCTCCGGGAGCGATGAACAAGCGCTGTAACCTAATGGAAAGATCCCGTAACGAGGCGCGAGACAATATGCTCGAGGCCAGTGAAAAAACAAGCTAAGCGATATAACCTGCGGCGCAGGGTCAGGCAGTTTAAAGCTGGAGATTTAGTGATGAAACGGGCCCATAACCTTTCATCCGCCATTAATCATTTCTCCCGGAGGCTAGCGCCCAAGTATGAAGGGCCCTTCCGCATTCGGCAGTCCCTAGGAGGAAGCACCTACATCGTCGAATCGGCTACCGGTCAAAACCTTGGAAAACTACATATTTCAGAGCTGAAACCTTTTATAAAGTAGGCTCCCTTTTGTATTACGACGAGTTTACTGGTGGGAGTGTGACCGGATACCCGGTCTGGTATATATTTTATTTTCCCTTTCTTCTCCCCCCCCCCACTTCTTTCCCATCACGTTCCGAACAAAATAATAGATAAAGAAAACCAGCGTTGGAATTCGCCCTACCTCGTTAAAAAAATCACTTTCCCTTCTCGAGCAAGAGGATGATTGTCGTCTCGCCCTGGGCTATATAACGTTCCCGAAATATCGTTGATTCCTCCCTTTCTCTTGTCGTTGGTTACCAAGAATTCCTACGAACAACTGGAGTGTCTGGGGTTGGCTCGTCCCCTGTTGGGAGAACGAGAGTTAAATTCGCTGTTTTACAATTACGGCCCTTCGGGGCACCGTGTACCGGCGGTCGAACTGGGACGCCACTGGTCACCATTTACCATTTTTCGCCGCCTTTTCTCTGGGAATCCGCTGCGCCTCGCCGATCTTTCGCCCCCCCCCCCATCCACCCGTAATCGGAGTTTACAATTTATTTTGATTCCCCCCCCCCTTTAGAATAAGTCAGCTAATTCAGTAAGTACGTAGCATAAGTTGTCACTTTAATTTCCGAGGATCATGTCTTATTTTTCGTTGCCCCCCCTCCTACCTTAATTAGGTAAGAAAATTACTTTTAATTTCCTTTTGTTATTGTAACTCCCCCCCCCCCCTTAGAGGCTCTTTGTTTTGTTTCATAAGGGCAGTATATTTTTGTTTGGGCATATATCGCGTGTCGTTCTTATTTTCTGGCAGATAAGTCCCCCTCTCTTCCCCATGGCCATCGCCGAATTCCGACGAACCAAGGAAACATAGAACCCAACAAAAAAAAACCGGTAACACATTTCAGCCGTAAATTTGCGCGTTTTATCCACTTTAGCCACGAACGAACACTTTTTCGCAATTTCAGACACAATTATTTAGCACTTTGTTTGAACGTTTATGCGCAGGCTTGTCCAAACAGTTGGCTCTGAGAGCCGAAGAGCAAAGAATGGAGGGAAGAGAAAGATGAATTCCCTTGTCCCTTCCGTGCAATTCTGACGGTATTTTTACTTGATATTTTTACTTTTCGAAACCGATACCGACTTACTATGGTCGAGACCGATACCGATACCTGCTTTTCAGAACCGAGGCGGAGACCACTCAAGTCTCGTCTCGGTCTCGATCTTGTGAAACACTTATTCGAATTGACAGTTGGTGATCCAAATGCGTCTCTCGGTAAAAATTTCGTGCTCTGTGCTTAAATAATTAATTTTCGGACCCAGAAAGTTAATTGTTCGATATACCACGTGTCATGCACTCAAAAAACTGAGAAATATTGATTTTCAGAGCTTAATAATGGTTATAATCAATGGCAATTATGGTAACGACAAATTCTTCAGGTTTTGACGAACCAACTAATAAACTTTGGGCTCATTTAGCTATCTGGGCTCCAAAATAATCGGGAGTCTCAGTCTCGTGCCCCATACTTGGAATTTTTGCACAGCAGAAACAGAATTGACCTAAATGATGGTGTATTTCAGGCGAGCCAATTCCGACAATTTTTTCAGAGGGTTGAAGGGTTGATTTCAGTTCAGTGACAAGAATACTAAGCAGTTAGTTCTAATTACTGAGAGAAATTTAAGGGCTTAAATTGACTATTTCTGTTTCATTATTCGTCGCCAACCTTTTACTTTGGCTACCGAGGATAATGCCGCCGAGTGCTTATCAATATTGCTCCACTCACTCCCTTGAGAAAGAGCCCAATTTCCCAGCGTAATGAATTCAAATAGTAAAACAGTTGCAAAATGAACATCCCCAATGAAAACAAACTATGTAAATAGGGAAAGCGTCTGAAGCGTAAAACCTACTTTTTTTTTTTTTTTTTTCAGAACCGAGGCATGGGTGGGCAACCCTGGAGTACATTATTAAAATGTGGTTTATTCCGAGGCACGTTGTGAAAGGAGCTAGATGTTGTTGAATTGATGCGCTTGAGTCGGAGTCGAGGCAATTTGAAAGTCTCATTAGGCTTTTTATTATTTATTTTTAAGGCCCTGGCATTAATATTCCAAATTGTTTTTGACAAAATAAATAGTATTCTTATTTATCACTTTGTCATCCTTCGCTCAACTGATTAGAATCAGTTGAGCTGTTTAGCCCCGAAAGTAGGTATACCCCTAACCCATTAACTTACAGGAAAGACGAAAAAAAAAACAACATTTTCTCCAACGAAATTCACGAAGTGACCTTGAGAGGTGGCAAGGCACGCAGGGGCGTTGGTTTTATGTGGGTCATATACGAGCAGACCGTTAGAAGCTCCTGGAGATCGCCTCCCCACCCCCTCCAACAAGGTTACTGACATCTTGGCCAATTCAACGTTCGTAAAGGTAACGCGTTATCTACTGAACCTGATCCTTCTTTTTTCCTGAGCGAGGGCTTTGCGAGAAGCTTAATACGGTTGGGTTTCAGGGGAAAGGAGGAAGATAACTTGCAGAGCATGTTGTGAAAAGGAGGCAATTGCCTGGGAGGAAGAGATTGCACTCGCTAAAGTTACCAACTGACTGGTTTAGTTGTAGTGGTATATAAGTCTTAACATGGTTTGCGTTGCAGTGATCCTGCAGAAGGCTTTTTGGTTCGCAGCAGGTGAACATTGAAACGCGATTTTTAAGGTTATAAGAATAATTTAAACTCAACAAATTCCTTTCAATCAAGTGTTATTCCTTCATGAATCACTTCTCACGAGCGGTACATTAGAAATAGAAAATGAAAGAAACTTTCTCCGAGCCGATTTCAATCACTTTTCGTTCTTGTCCTTGCAGCACTGAGAGCAGCGTGGATGGAGAAGGGGGGGGGTGTCCAGCACTAGTTAAACTGTTATTTTCTTCGAATATGACACACAAAAAAAAAAAGAAGACGAAACTCGAAACGAATTAGTTCTATTCTTGACCGACTCACAAAACGTATTTTTTTCATAGCCGCTAAAAGAGCGGATAATTCTATTTTCTGGAACATTAAGCACAGACTATGAGGGGTAAATTGAGAGGGAGGGGTCCAACCTTTCTTCTCCACCGACTTGTCGCATCTCCGGGGGGGATAACCAGAAATAGTTGGCTGGTAATATTGAAAATTTTGAGGAGCCTAATAGAGACCAACACCCTTTATGACACGAATTGTGACAGTTAACTTCTGTTGGAGAGAGATAGAGAAAAAAAGTGAGAGTAAATTTTCAGGGCCGTAACTAAGGGGGCACCGCGAGTCCCCGACGGCAACTTTGCAGTAGCCGATTTGCTCTCTTTATGGAAGCTTAGAATGTAAAAGAAAATTTAAAGCATGGGGAGAGAGGAAGAGGGAGTGACGTGGGACTCCGCCTCTCTGGCTCGAGAAGTTCAAATGTGAGGCCCTCATGGTCGGCCAGCATTAGAATTAGCATCCGCATCCGTCAGAATTTACAGGCTGGCGTCTGGGCACTTCAATTTAAAGAGCGTTAGTGACCACTGAGTGGCATCACTCTTTAGTGGTGGAAACCTGCGGGGATCAAGCGAACCGCCGGCTGATATAATAAAACTTTGAAACAACAGCCAAGAGGTGAAATCTGGCAAAAATGCGTATCTCGAGTGCTTTAAGGCATGGGGAGACTAAAAATCAAGAAGAAAATTTCGACAAGACCCAGCAGTTGGACAGGTTTTCACTGTGATGCCGTCAAGTTTGAACGGTTTTGCTCGACTACAGAGACGGCACCCAAACAACTGGCCTGACGTTCAAAGAAAGAGACGTCGCTGCGTGCAATCAAGCCTAATATCAAGTGCTAATATTCGTGCCCACTTACTCAAGACCAACATTAAAAATATGCTAATTTGGGGCTGAAATTATTAAGCAAAATCTCTGATTCACGGACAGAAGTGAGAAACATTGCTAAATTGCGGCCAAAAATTAGAAAAATACATACCTAATTCGAGAAGTAAAACGTTACTTCACGGCCAAAATTGGGGAAAAGCGCTAAAATCGCGGATAACGTATTAAAAAGCAGTAGTTCGCGGTTAAAATTACGAAACACGCTAATTCACGGATAAATTCCCCAATGGTTTTGCGAAAAAGCGCTGGTTCGCTCCTAAAAGTACGAAAACATCTTAAATTCACAGTTTATTCAAAACGCAAGTTCGCAGATCATTCAGAGAAAAATCGCTCATTCATATGGCTAAACGATAAAAATATCGCGAAATCGCGGGAAATATTGAGAAAAATTGCTAATTCGCCGATAAAATTGAAGAAAATCGCTCTTTTGCGGCTAAAATCACGAGTTCCCGGCTAAAGTGGAGAAAATCGTTAATTCCCAACTGTGGGGAAAATCGCTAATTTAACTGCTAATGTTGAGAAGAAGCGCTAAAGTGTGGAAAAAACGCTAATTCGAGGCTTCTGAAGGTAACTTCGTGGCTGAAAGAAAACAAAATCGCTAATCCACGGCTAAATGACAAAAAGGCGCTTAATTTGTGGACAAAATTAAGAAAAAGCGTGAAATTCACGGCGAAAATTGGGAAAACTATCATTCGTGGCTCGCTAGGAGGCTTGAATTATAGTTAAAACGCTAATTCACGACTAAAATCCTTGATAAAATTCAGGGGACTAAATAGACAACGTTGGCTAATATTCACAGAAATAAATTGGGTGAAAATGGCCAGTCACGGTTGCCGGAGGCAACTTCGTGGCTAAAATTGGAAAGTAGCGCTAATTCACGGGGGAAATCCACGCAAAGTCACGGCGAGAAATCGCCATAGGCGGAGGGTTTCGATTCCCCCCCCCTCCTCTGAGAGAGGGCTCAGTTCCGCCCTTGAAATGCTCATTAGCGGCTAAAATTTGGAAAAACACAGATTCATTGCAAGAAAAATCGCTTACTCGCTGCTAAAATGGAGACAAATCGCCAATTCGCGGCTGAAATTGAGACTGAAATCGCTAATTCATCGATGAAATAGAGAAGAAGGGATTACGCGGGGGGGGGGATGAGAACGCTAATTCGCTGCTCCTGTAGGCGACTTCATCGGGGTGGGGGGGCACGCTGGTGAAAGATTCGCCGGGGGGCGCCAAGTGTCTAAGGCCGGCACTGCCGTGAGCTGCCCTATAGGGCACATTTTTTGTGTAAATGGAAAACACTATTATGCTGTCGTTACTCGTTAAATAATGTTGCTGACGTTATTGAACATCAGGCCCCGCAGTGTGTGTTTTAATCAGAGCGTTATGGACATTTGCTAAATATCAAAATGTTGGGCCCAATGGGGAAGGGGTTGAGGATGGGTGGCCCGCGTGAGTTCTAACAATCAGGTTTATGGCCCACACCGAAAAAGGTTGGGGTAGTTGGGGTCACGGGCGGACCTGCACCTACTTGGGCCCGGGGCGGCCCCCCAAGTTGAGTTTTCTCCACTTAATTACAAATTACGTGTGAAAAATTAGCAATTTTTTCTATATTTTAGCAGAGAATTAGCACTGTTCCAAGTATTTTCCTCGATATTAGCCAAAATAGCACGTTTTGTCCAAATTTTTGCCACGAATCGCATTTTTTCGTTCAACATGCGCTAGGAATTCGAAATTTTGCTCAGCCGTAAATCAGCGGTCTTTTCCCTATAATAGCCATAAATTGGCGCTTTTTCTCAATTTTAACCTCAAAATTGCCTTCAGAAGCCGCGAATTGACGTATTTTCACCTTTGAATGCAAATTGGAATTATTCACAATTTTCGCCGCAAATAAATGATTTTCCTTCATTTTTCCCGTGAATTAGCGCTTTTTCTTAATTTTAGCAGCGTAGTAGTGTTTCTAATCCACGAATTAGCGAATTTTCTCAATTTAAGCCACGAATAGGTTTAACTTTAAGATGCAAATTTGCGGGTTTTCCCATTTTTAGTAGCGAATTGGCTTTTTAAAACAATTTATGCTGAAAAATTAGCCTTTCTCCTAATTCTGATTTTTTCGAGCCGCAAATTAGCATTTTTATACATTTTAGCACCGCATGAGCAATTTTGTTTCACTTTTAGCTTTAGATTAGCGCTTCTTCACAGTTCTAGCCTTGAATCAGCGGTAATTTTTAACTTAAGCTATGAATTCCCCTGCAGTGGCGTACCCTGTGGATGGGGGGGGGGCAGGTTGATCTGCCCCTCCGGGAGGCCGTTTTTAGCCAAGTTTTTGCAAAACTCCAGCAATAGAAGGCCATTCATTACAACACCCGTCCTCGGACGGTCCTTAGTAGGCATTTGGACTGCTGGAATCGCCTCCATCGGAAGGATTTCTAGGTACGCCCCTGAATTTGGGTTTTTCTCAATTTTAGCCACGAAATGGCTTTCAAAAGGCGCGAAGAAGAGTGTTCAAGTTGGAAATTTTACCACAATTTTGGCCGTGAATTGGTGATTCCCCTCAAGTTTAGCCGCGGACTGACGCTTTTTCTCAATTTTAGCTATTAATTGACGTTTTCTTTTTTAACCTTTTTCCCCATTTTTAGCAGCGAATTAGCACTTTTCTTAATTTGAGCTGAAAATTAGAGTTTTCTCAATTTTGTCCGCGCTAATTATGGTGATTTTTTCAATTTTAGACCCCGAATCAGTGCTTTCTCTGTTGCAAGTTGCACATTGACGATCAGCACATTTTAGTGCGCTTAACGACCTAACGGAACAGAAGACGGTGTAATTTCTGCATTTTAGCCGCGAATTTTCCTTCGCCGACTTCTGCCAAATTGGTCCCTATACTCCCCGTAAAACGTATTTAAGTTAAAGACTGATCGTATTGAGCCCCTTGTTCGGTTAATTTAACAAAATTGGATCCCACAACGGCAACGTCTATAACCGCGTTCACGCGCGCTGGCACTCGGGGGAAATCTGTGATTACAGGAGACGTTCAACCTGACAGTTTGTATTAAAAATACATGAAATCACTGGGAAATTAATTGTGACACTTTTGCCACATCCCTGATGGGATGTTCCTCCTGCGCTTGAAGCTGCAGGTCAGAACGACCTTTTGAATTATTCACAGCAGGAGCTGCCTCAGCCTAACTGCCAAAACTTTGTCGATGTTATTGTTAATTAAATTCGGTAGGTTATGGTAAGCTACGGAATAAAGAAAATTAACTATAAATAATCAACTTCAATTAATTTTCACCGACCTTCCCCACCCTCACGAATTATTGGCTAGCGTGACACTGAGCGGGCTGAGAGTTCTTAAAAACGTGGTGACTGAATAAAAATGTCACCATTTCACGGCGACATTCTTTTGTCTTCAGGGCAAGGTTTTCCCCATCGACCAATTTTTATTTCCACCGTAAATTCACGTCCCCCTCTCGAATTAGGTACCTGTCATCATTATACCTGACCTTGAAATTAGAATTAAAAGTTGCGTTTCGCTAATATAACCAACCCCTCCCACCCCTTCCAACCCATTCATTCACTCGAAAACTTTAAATACGGGGTGTTTATAACGTTATAACTCGTAAACAAAACTGTTGTGAAATTTCCGGACACCCTACGCACAATAGACTGGGTCAAGATCGGACTTATCAAACAAAAAAATTATTGTCGAATGAGTGGATACAGTAAAAGTAACTATCCGCCCTGTAAAGTGAGGTTGCTCTGTCGGGTGGGGGGGGGGGTGAAATAGTCGTAAAAATACAAATCAAACTCGGTGACTCGGTGGAGCAAACGTCGATGTGACCGGTAATTCGGTTTTGAGATAAAAAAGAAGACGCATTCGGTGAAAAAACGGTGCGGAAAAAGTTTCCTTAAACCCCATTGACCCCTTTCCTCCCGTTCCACTGTATTATCTTTCTTCGATTTCGTGTAGGGTGATGGATGGCAGCGCGGAAATAATTGCGAGCTTTATAACGGGAAGCGTTAAAAGCGATTAAAAGAGGCAAGGCTAATGAATTACAATAATTTGTAGGACGGGCAAAGGAGAAGGGACGATGTTTTTTAAAAGCCTCACGGGTTGCTTGCATTGACGAACCTGGAACGAATTCATTCCTTTTTCAGTTCGTGGCCAACTTTTCGTTTCTTTTTTTTTTGTTTTGTTTTTTCTTCACTTGTTCGATCATTCGTTGTCACCAAGACGCCTTGTGGTATAGAACTGGAATACAAGGAACACTCCATGCATTTTACATACAAGAAAACACGTTTTTTTTTTTATAAGCTCGGAAACTATGAAAGTGGAAAAAAACGAATAGAAAGTGGGAGGTCCTTTCCAGTGGCACGTATTTCTTGGCCACGCGCCCGGAAAATTGGTAGTCCTTATGATAAAAAAAATTATCTTCCTTATTTTCTTATTTGTATTTTACTCAGAAGGAGCCAGCCCAATCGGATTCCACGTACTATAGGCGATTTCCCTTTGATTTCATTGAAATTTCTCATCGATCCCATTGTCTTGCTTTGATCTGCGGACGCAGAGAACCATCTTTTTCAAATTGAACGCAATTTGAACCCTATTTTTGGCATTTGTACCTAATAATAAAACGTAGAGAGAACGCGTGGGTATCACCGAGATTTTGCTTCCTCATCACACGCGTGTTATGGGCACAATTGAATTCACGTAACGCGAGCCAGGGTTCAAGGAAAATTCTTTTCAATTTAGTTTGCTGCAATTTACTTTGTTGAGAGCTTTTACGCGTTTCCTCTCGTTGTTTTGTACGGTTAACGAAAGATAAGATAATTTGTAGGCTCATTTTCCGTAGTTTCGACTTTTTCCCTATTTAAAATACGGACGGTTTAGTTAGGGAATTTATGTCAGCTCTACTAACTAAAATTTTGTCCGAGATACACGAAAATGGGTGACCTTAGTCACAGAAAAGGAATTTGTCCCCGAAAGTGTAATTCGAAGCTTAACTGTGTGATATCCCAGGCATTTTACAGGCAGGCTCTTTTAATACCTTGAAATGCCTTCTATTCCCCTTTTTTCATCACTAATTAAGAGCTCTTTGATTTTGATATTTGTAATATTCAGAGGTTGATTTTGTAATTAAATCGAAATGTAACAAAGCCTCTTTCAAGAATATCATTAACACGTTTCGCCACCTTTATATTCATACTATTCAAGTCGAGAGAACCCGGTGAACTGTTATGAAAGCCTCCCTTTATCGCTGTCATTAGGTAAACAATTTCCATTTAGGTCTCTGGCCTTCGAAGCATCAACCAAGGGAGAAAAAGAGTAAGAGAGATTGGAAAATTTGTGCGTCACCAAACAACGAAAAAAAAAAAAAAAAGCTATTGATTCTGTTATTAAACAACACTATTCCACTCCTCTTTTCATCGAGCATTAGTGCGTGCGTGTACATCGAAGGAGAAAGCTTTGCGTAACGCACACACCGTTTTCTTCGTCTTCTTTATCATACTAAACATTTTTTTTTTTTAATCAACTTAATATGGGTTACGTGTTTAAACAGTGGTGTCCTTTAACCCCCCCACCAGCACCACTACCACCACAAGAGTTTCCCTCTTGTTGAGGAACTTCTGGAAGGTTAATTCGAACGATGGACGCTTCCTTTTTCCTGCTCGTTGGAAACGATGGCTCGATGGTTTGATGTACATAATTTGCGTGATGCCACGAGGCAAGGGAACTTTGACTGACAACCTGAGCGGGGGGGGGGGGGGCAAGTCACCTAATGTTATGAAACTTCACAGGCTTGGTGAACTCGAGGCGAAATTTTGGTTTTTTTTTTTCTTTCTCTCTTGCTGGTATTTTCATTGAGACGTCAGAACTTGGTAAATTGAGCAATCCCAAGCATATACCGCTCACGGCTTTGAACAATGAGCCTCAGGGGTCTCCCTTTCCTTTCCCTCAAACTATTTCTCTAACTGCGTACAACAGAAGTTTATACTGTCACATTTTCGAGTCGTTTGTCCGTCAGAAGGTAAAAAAATACAAAACAATCAAAAGTTACTCGCTTTGGGGTTCACGAAAAATGTTCATTCAATTCAATATGTCAAATGCCAAGCCTTCCTCTTTTATCGTGGTGTACAAGGCGTGAGAAGTGGGGGGGGGGGGCTGTCAGAGTGCAATTATAAAAGGCTCAAGAAGAGACACTACACCGTTTATAGCTTCATCGCATCAAGCTACTGTCGAAGAGACTCTGAGGATGTTGAACGTTCCAAAGGGATGGAGCTGTCTGCGGGGGTGTGTGCGAAGAGGGAATTTTCAAGGATGAAGCGGAGAAACTGGTGGGCTTAAAGCATGCCAGGTTAATCTTCTAGAATGTAAAACTCTTCGAGAAGGAAATAAAGAATTATAGTGGGAGCATTCAGCGTAAAAGGCTTCTGTGCCTGTCACACACAAGTCCGCGCGACCAAGACAGAGGCACATGAACCTACGCTAAGAGTAATCGAAGAGGAATCGATCCACTTTTCCCCAATGTTAGCCGCATATTGGCGTTTCTTCTCAATTGTAACCGCAAATGAGTGTTTTTCTCAATTTCACCAGCAAACTATAGTGTTATTTCTCAATAGTAGCCGTGAATGAACGCATTTTCACAAATGTATCCACGAATTAGCACTTTTTCTCAATTATAGCAGCGGACAGTCCGCTGGGCGGGAGCCCAAGAACAGTACTTTTAGTACTTTTTCTTGCAGTTGGCTAGGATGTTGCATCAAAAGACCGTGAATGGGTTCTTTTCCCACATTTTATCCGCGGATTAACGGAAACTTTTATGCGTCTATTCTAAAAAAAAAAAATGAAGTGTTAATTTTAGGGCCAGAGGCCGCATTTGAGGACGTGAATAAGGATTCATTTTGACCTTTGAACAGTGATAGTGACCTCAGGGATGATCGGCCGAGTTCAAAACGTGTATTTAGCCCAGTCAAACCATTTAATGAGGCCAGAATGCGTCGATCGATCAGTTTAAGTAAGGTCGAGACGTCGCCATATTTCGTGCAGGATCGAATAGGTCACTTTTTACCATTTTTAGGGCGTGAATTAAATCAATTAATCCTTTTTTAGCTAGTGAATAGTCAGTTTGGCCGCTTTTTTTTTCTATTTAAGGGTGTGCAAGTAGTCATTTCGGCCAATTGTAAGCCATTTGTAGGGCCTCAATCGTGAATTCAGCAATTTTTTACACAATATGTACGAAATGACACAATTTTCAGCGTTTGAATTGCCTGTTGCCCTAGTGTTAATAGCGCAAATTGACGGTTCACACATTTTCAAAGTCCGAAAGATCTGTTTGGGAACTTTTGGAGCACGAATGGTCGTTTTAACCAGAGACGTAGAGTTTAGGTTTTCGTTAGGGGGGCGATGGGCGAAATTAGCTAAGCATAGATAGGAAGGGGGGGGGGAATTCCTGATGTATAGAAGCCATTTTTTACGAGTGGAATTGAGAAAAAACGCAAATTCGTGGCTAAAATTAAGACAAAATCGCGGCTAACATTGAGAAAAAGGCTAATTCGGAGCAAAATTGGAGAAAAATGGCTAATTTGTGGAATAAAAACGCTACATTACGGGTAAAAATAGCCCGCACCTAAAATTATGAAAAACGCTATATCACGACAAATTAAGATACATCACAATTTCGTATTTCGCGGGATAAAACGCCCATTCATGGGTAAAATTGAGGAAAAGCTTCATTTCACCTGGATAAAACTGAGGAAAAGTGCTAATGCACGGCTGAAATTAAGAAAATTCCCTAATTCACGGGATAAAAAGCGCTAAATCATGTGCAATGTGCAAATTCAAAGCTCCAATTCAGAAACACACTGATTCAAGCCTAACATTGAAGAAATTCAGGGCCAATTCACGGCTTCTGAAGCCAAGTTTGCAAAGAAAGAAAAGTCGCTGTTCTCGGCTAGAATTGAGTAAAATGCCAATTCACGGCTTCTTAAGCCAATTTTGCGTCTAAAATAGAGGAAAAGAGCAAATTTGCGGCTCAATAAAGACAAAAATCGCTAAATCGCCAATCGGGAATATGCACAAATTCACTGCTTAGATGGAGAAAAACTCTGGGCTGGCAGCTAAAATCGAAAACATGCCAATTCATCCGCTTCTAGTGCCGATTTTCGACAGTAAAATGGAGAAAAATTTGAGAGAAGTCGCCACCAAATCGCTAATTCATGGATGAATTTGAGAAAAATTGCTAATTCACGGCTAAAATATTGGAAAATGGTTATCTTAAAGGCTCGCTAAAATTGAGAAAAATCGTTTCTACCATTATAGTGAGTATAATGAGTACCATTATAGGTACTGATCGCTATACCATAGTACATCATCCTTTGTTGGGCGATACTGCTGAAAATCAGGTGAAAATATTGGGGGGTGGGGTGAAAAGGTACCTTTCCCCACTCAATAGGAACATTGGATGGGCGATGGGCTCACCTCGCTCCACCCTGTAACCCTACGCCTCTGGTTTTTACCATTTTATGGCCGAAAATTGTTATTTTAGGCCTTTTCGAGGTGTGAATACTCGAGTTTTGAGTATTTTTGGTGTGGGAATAGAAATAATGTTTAGATTTGCCATTTCCATTACGACTCCTTATACGGGGTCATTGTCGATTTTTGAACTTAACTCTGTTCTGGCTATTATTGTTATGCCAAGGATCGTGAGTTTGGTCATTTGCCAATGCGTGATTTGCCATTTGGCCGCTATTTTTATAAGGCATGTTTTGTGTTTTAATAATCCGAACAGAACGTGAATTGAACTATTTTTATTTTAGAATAATAATAAAAATATTATCATGTCATTTACGTGTTAATCACAACATTAAGGTCAATTCAGATTGCTCGGACGTGATGTGGGACCATGCTGTCCCACGTGGGATAAAAAAATTCAACACAGGCTTTTATTTGTTTACGTTCACATTGTTCGGACACGCATCATCCCACGTGTTCCCACGTCACATCAGAGCAATGTGAACACAAACAAAAGCCTTTTCTGGAATTTTGTTTCACACGTTGGGACAGCGTGTTCCCACGTCACGTCCGAGCGTGTATCGACCTTTAACAGTTCTCCCAAGCTCAGTTGGAGTTCACAAGTTAAGGCGGTCCACTCTCCGCCGCATTTCTGTTTATCCGACCTGTTTATCTGTTGCAAGTGATATCAGCAAAGACTGTGGGCCGAATATTTCGATTTAGCCCCCCGAAAGAGCTATTCTGGTGGCTCAAATTGAGAAAATTCAAGCTATCTTGAGAAAAATTCGTGGCTAAAAAGAGAAAATACACCGTTTCCCCATAGTTTCATTATAGCTCCTTAAAGCCCAGTAAAGTGCTGATCGGCTATTTTCAACTTCCTGACGCGGCAAAAAATTGAAAAAATCGCCAATATTCGTGTCTATAACTGCGAAAAAGCGCTTATTCGTGGTCTCGCGATGCAACCTCCAGACTAAAACTAAGAAAAAAAAACTCGCTGATTCGCGGTGCATGAAGGCCATTCCACGAATAAATTGTAGAAATCAACCTAAAAACTTTTGTTTTTGGGCCAACACGCGGTTAAAATTGAGTAAACACGCTATAAAATCACACAAAAAATACGCTTCCTGGTTAAAATTGGACAAAAATGCCAAATACACAACTGAAATTGTGAAAAATCGCCCATTCGCGTATAAAAAGGGAGTAGATGCTAAATCACCACTAAATTAGCTAAAATTTTGGCGGATATAAATAAAGTGAAAAATTGGAGATAAAAAAATTGGCGGAAAATCCCTAATTCACAGCTAAAATTGGAAAAAAAAATCACTAATTAGCGAAGTTACAGTTAAGAAAAATGCTAATTTTCGGTTAAAATTGGGGAATAGTGCTAATTATCAGCTAAAAATGGAAAAATTGCTAATTTGCAGCTTAAATTGAGGAAACGCCAATTCTTGGGAAATATTGAGAAAATTAGGTCTGGCAAAAATTAAGAGATTTTAAAAGTTAATTGAATTGAGAAAAAAATGCTAATTTATGGCAATGGGTGAAAAAACCGCTAATGCGTGGGTGAAACTGAGAAAAGTGCTAATCCCCTGCTAAGAAACTTGAAAAATCGCTAATTTACTGCTGAAATTGAGGAAATCGCCCAAAACTCGTGGAAAGTTAAGAAATATCGCTCACGGGATAAAAACGATACATTGCTGCTAAAGATCAGAAAATGAGCAAATTCATGGATATGAGTGATGGGGGAGGGGGGGAACTGCTAATCCGCGACTGAAATTAAGAAGAACGATAAATGCGGCCAGAATTGAGAAAATAAGCGCTGATTTGCGGGTAAAGTTGACAAAAAGCACTCACTCATGGCTAAAATAATTAAATTCGCATGTTAAACTGGTCATAAGCGCTAATTGGCCGACTGAAAAGGTGAAATAGCGGTAATTCGTGGGTAAAATAAGGAAAAGGCTAAGTAAAAATTATATTTCTTATTTCTACGGAGACTTAGGGGCCTCAGGGCCCCGATAGGTGTAGGAACTCCATCAAGTGACCCCCACGATACACGGTTTCATCCATTACTAAATTTGTGCATTTCCTTCAAAAATCGCCCTTAATTGAGATATTTTTAGGTTTATTTTCACTGAGGATTTCGATTTGAGACGAAAGTATGAGTCCCGTGGAGATAATGCTCAATTGACCAGTGTATGTACACGCGGTTTCCTTCCCAACGTCATAGAGTGGCCACCACTGTCCCTTAAATTTGGTAAAAGTGAGCGTTTTGCATTTGTATTCGTATCATCGACTTCATCGATCTGCATCCTAGCCGTGAGAGGAAATCGCTCAGCAGAGCCGCCGGTGCGTTGACTTCCTCGGACAAATGCGAGTTTTATTCTCGTCGTCACTTTTGTGTTTTAATAGTCCGAATTATAACGTGAATTGAACTATTTTTATTTTAGAATAATAATGAAAACATTTTCGTGTGTTAATCACGACATTACAGCATGACTCGTCTGTTATACGTCGGCGGAATGTGCCACCCGCAGAACCAGATAATGTTCACCCCGAAACACTTTATTTCGGCACTTTTGCAGCGTCATTTTCAGCCACTCAGTTGTGTTTTTGGTGGAAGCAGTCGAACTTGAAAAACTTAAATCGAGATGGGCGTGCAATCTTTAATATAAACTGTAACCCTCTTTCCTCCTCTCACGCACATAACTGAGAGAGACGATCAGAAAACGTTAAGGCGCGATGAGACGTTTTGGGTTCATTCGTTTTTGGGTATACTCTCTCAAATTGCACAAGACCCTCTTGTTTTCGCGTAATTAAATTCAAATTCCAGGTAATTTCAGTCATTTTCAATGAGTTAGTTTAGAAGTGTATGCTTGTAACCTTTTAAGGAAATTAATCCTCAACAGTCAACAACGCCTCGCAACTTCTGAACGAGGAGAGTGGGCCGGTCTCCATTCAAGGTGCGGGCATTCATAATCAAATTATACACTTTTCTAATTTGAACAAAGACTGGTGAAAAACTGTCAAACCGTTTGATCGTTATAGTTTCCTCGTGGGGGGAAAGCGCCTTTTCCGTGGCGGTCTATCGATAGTTTTTTTATTATTATTTTTTTTTTTTTTTATTCAATCTTTTCAAATTTCTTTGTTTTCGCTGGAAAACAAAAAATAATAAAATAAATCGTCAATTTTCACAAAGTTATTCGAAAAATGTCTGACGATTTTCTCTGTTCACCACTTCCGTGCCCCTCAAACAATTAAAATTAATAGCGATTTCCATTCAACACACTACAGAAGTGTAGTGCGGCGTCCTCTCCATAAACATTTGTTTCAAAACAGAGAGGACGGATGGAAAAAGTTACACCACGCGAGTGTATTTTATTGAATGGAAAACGCCATTAAACTGTGACTGATGGAGTGGATGTTTTTTTAATTTTTTTATCTTGTCACCATCAATAAAACCGAATCCTGTTATTTTATTATTATTAGAACCCATCATTCCGGAGATAATCACATTTGATTATCCTTCGTCAGTGGGAGAGGGGAGGGGGAGCGTGTGCGCTCGACTGAAAATCGCGAGTTTTCACTTTGTGCACGCACAATTGGCTAGAATGCAGTGAAAGTTTTCTAAATTTCTCCCTTCCCCTCACCACCGCTCATCACCAGAATAATCCGACCGATATTTCAGGAATTTTAGTTGATTTATTAAAAGACTTCTGGGTCACTTTTTCCTTCTTTGTCGCCCTACAGACGGATTTTACGTATTACATTTTTGAACTGTCACTCCCCCCCCCCTTCCCCACACCTACAAACTTTCTATCATGACCCAGCCAGGGTCTTTTTAGAATTCTAAGAAGGACAATTTTGTGTCAGAAAACAAACGCGAGCTTTTATTTTTACTGGAAAGAAGCATATTAAATTATTTGTCGGTATACATATACCCCCCCTCAACATCATGCGGAGCTTCTTGAGTGAAAGTTGCGTGTATCGCACGTGTTCGAGCTGTAAAAGAAAGACATTTTCCCAGTTCAACGCGTGTATGACTGGATTACATAATAACGTTATGGTTGGGCTGAGCTTAAAGGGATGGAAGATTTTCACGGTTAATCAGCTAAAAGTGATTTAATTTTTTTAAAAAAAAAACAGTAACGTCAAAGAAGCTCTCGGCCCGTTGTTTTTCACAACAAATCATCACGACAAAGGAGATTTACGCTTATGGTTGCTGGTGGTATCACTCAGTTTCTCACGCAGCGATCCTTTCAAGAGTTCGATTGTGTCACTTGAAACTGCCACGTTTGTAACAATTGCTTACAACCGGGAGGGCGACAAAAAGCGTCGGGGTCTTTCATTCGTACCCCCCCACCTCACCCACCCTATAACATGTAGTCAACTGTCCTACACTGGGTGTCCGATTGCTCTTAACGAGATAATCGTACGTGATCAACGCAGGATCAGTGGTGGACGGGCGGAGGGGGTGGGTAGTGAAATATTTCGCAAGGGTGTAGTCGGTACGAGGCTCTTTGAGTTGGGTCATCGCTGGGGACTGAAAGAAAGAAAAAAAAAACTGAGAAATAAAAAAAATCAAAGCTTCCTATAAGCTTTTGTTATCGCATCAAGAAAAAAAATCAAAAGATGAAATATTTCCATTAAATTGTCACTAATCGATTCAACTTAACAAAAATTGAGCAACCACCTCTATTTTTTTCATCCCACCGTCAGGTGCATTGAGCAATCACTACAGCTATCGCGTTGTTACATACTCCTGTGTCTCACTACCGTGAGTTAATTGCCTTCAAGTGGCTTAATCGGTGGAGAAGGGAAAGAGTTGACTCCGATAATAGGCCGCAAAAACATCACTTTGAAGCTTTTAGCGACTCATAAAAATAAACGTTACTGAAACTGCTATATAAAGGACGAGGTTCTGAGAATTTCACGTGGGCGCCGCGAAATAGCGCGGCGGGTCACGTTGAGAGAGAGAGAGAGAGAGAGAAAAAAAAATGCATCGTTCTGCCGCCGTGACCCTACCCCAATACGAGAACGATGAACTTCCTCTAATCAATTACAATCTCAATGAATAAATTGAATGAATGGCACCCAGTCAGAACCAAAAGAGGGAAAACCGTTTCATCCATCAATTCTCTTCTGTTAAAGTAGAAAATTGAAACAAATAGACGCTCCTTGGAAGATTCCTTCCATAGCATCACTCAATCTAAAATAAATAAATAAAATCACTGGGATTTTGTAATAATGTCACGTATTTAGGACATAGGCAGGCAATGTCTCCTAGTTCAACGTTAGTTTCTGTAAAGAAATCGTGGAGCCTGAAAGGCTGTTTTGAGTGAAGGAATGTGAACCTCTGTAACATTCCTTGAGGGAGCATCTCACCGGCGTCACAGGTGGGTTTTCTAATCAACCTTTTACCTAACCCTTTTTTCATCGTCCCTATAGATTTTTTTTTTCTCGTCAGAAGGTGAATTCAAGGATTCAAAAGTGAAGAAGCACGTGAAGCAACATTTCAAACGAACTACTTGACTGGACGTTCATTCATCGTCACGTATTATCATGCGGAGGTTTACAAAACATCCCCTTCATACTGCACACAGTTCACGCATCGTGAATTTTATATGTGCATTGGTTTATTTTAGGATATTTTCGAAATAATTTCTTAATTTTAGATCGTATCGCAAGAGCGTCTCATTTGCATGAATTCACTCGCAGGAAACCGTTAAAAAAAAAAAAGTCCATTGTCAAAGAGAAAGCATAAGTCTCGCATGTTATTAGCACAAGCATAAAAGAGGGTTGCGGGGTGAACTCATTCCAAGCCTTCCTTATTCATCTTCTAGCGAGATGACCCTCTTCTCCCCTTTTTTTTTTCTGGTTTCCACCCGCCGTTTGACGTGAAAGGATTTACTTAACGCTTTATGTAGGAGGCGAATAAAAGTTTCGGGTTCGTGTACCGACTCTGAGAAGACAAAACAAGTTCTTGAGTGGGATATTCTGGGCAGGGTCTCTCAACACTGTACAAATCTCGCGATTTTGATGTAGTACAGGTCAGTATTTAAAAGCGTCGCGGAGACGCTAAAATTCCAATCTTATACCGGGTTCCGATGAAAGGGGGGGGGGACTAATCCCATCAGCTTTTGTTCAATATCGATCAGAATTGAGAATTCACCAAATATCGGTCGGTTTGGTTGTTTGGAAGAACTATATTGCGTTTTCCTTTGAGGTTCCGTTTTTGTTTGATTGTTTCTGCAAGAGGAATGAACAAAAATTAGCGGGGGACGCCCTTTATATCCTGCCATTTGCTCAAATTGTTCCGCTTGGCTTTATATTTTGTCAAAGGCTAGCGATGAAATTTAGACAAAAGTGATACGAACGTAACGAGTGTAATTTTCTCTGAATTAGTATACCTTTAACAAAACAAAACAAAAAAATACTTTGACGCGCTTTGATCACGTTGAAATCTACACTATAATGAATTGGCTTCTAAAAGCACAGGTGAGTCTCTTCGCCGCCTCGACTTTCGCACTAATGAAACCTTTTCAAATATTACTCCATATTATGAAAACAAAAATATATAAATTGCGTAAAAAATGAGAAAAAAAATTACTCGACCGTTGTCGCTTTATTTCAGTTTAAAAACAGGCCTAAAAGAACGAAAGCGTAACCATTGCGCACACTGATATATAGGGCGGGGGCGATCGCCCCTATACTGTTGTTTTTTTTTTTGTTTTCATAAAAAGAACTGCGTTGGCCCATCACAATGTGTGTTGTTTTGTTTGATCCTGTGAACTCAATTTGTGAGTTCTTCGAGGGTTCAAGATTATAGTCAGAAAATGCGGTTGCGGAGAAGAAATGAACGTCAGCTTCCCAGGATTTGATGACGCCAATTGCCCTATTTCAGCAACCATTTTTTTTTTTTTTTAGTTTTACAACGGGGCCCTTGTCACAAAAAAATGTTCGCATTCGCTCACTAAATAATAAAATACATAGGATTTCAATCTCTAAAACCCCTAAAGTTCGCCGATTTTTTAAGAACCCCCAATTTCGCGGAGTTGTCTTATTCAAAACCATAATTACGCGGTTTCAGCACACTAATCAAAGCGTTTTCGCGATTATGCCTCACTAAAATGCTAATTTTGTGGGATTCGCTCGCTATACAATCCCACCGTATATCCATCGTTCACTTACAAGCTAATTTCGTGGGGTCGTTTTCCCGCTGAAGAACTGAAATCCCAAATTTGTGGGTTTTGGTTTGCTGAAAAACCACTAAAGGATGTCGTGGTGTTGGGTCATTGAAATGATCCATTTCAATGACAAAAAAAAACTCTTTTTGAGTTAAAAATTAGTTAAAAAGGAGCATTGTCACTGTATTGGCGCCTTCTAGAGGCAATTTCGCAGCTAAAATGGAGAAAATACGCTGTTCCGCATTGTCTGGAGGTTCTTACAGGCGACTAGAACTGGAGAAAACCCACTAATTTGCTTTTCCTGGGGCAAGTACGTTGGAAAGTGCTAATATTCGTGGCGGAAATTGTGAAAAAGTGCTGATTTGAGGTTTCTGTATGAAACTTCCAGCGCTGATTCGGTGCTAAAATTTAGACAAAAATAGTTGATCCACGTCACAAGGTAAAACGATTACTTCGCGGCTAAAATTGAGGAAAATATGTAAATTCATGGATAAAATTAAGAAAAAGCAGCAATTCACGCCTAAAATTACAGATTACAGAGACCACTAATTCGCCCCTAAAATTACGAAAGCTTCTTCGTGAGCTCAATTGAAAAACAAGTGAAAAATCGCCAATTCACGGCAGAAATAAAGAAAATGCCATAATTCACGGATACTAAGTCGAAAAAAAACACGAATTCACGGTAAAATTGAAGGACGTCGCGAATTCACGGCTTAAAACAAGAAAAATCGCTAACTCACAGTTGAAATTGTGTAGAAGCGCGCTGAAATGTGAACAAAACACTAAATCGCTTTTAAAATGGAGAAAATGCCAGATCGTGGCTTCTCAAAGGCACTAGCGCGCATTTTCCGATTAAGAATCTGGTCGTGAATTAGCTATTTTTCTCTATTTTATTCGGGAATTGGCGGCTTTCTCAATTTTAGCTGTGAATGAGCGCCTTTTCTCACTCTCAATTAGCGCTACTCGTACATTTTAGTCGACAATGTGAGTTTTCCTCGATTGTTAGTCACGAATTAGCAATTTTTTCCCTTTATACATGAATTAGCACTTTGAATTAGCAGAAAATGAGCGCTTTTGCTTCACCTTAGACGTGAATCAGCTCTTTGTCTCGTTTTTAACCGTCCGTGCGAAGTTGCCTCCGGGAACAGTGATTTCCAATTTTTTCAAATTCAGCTATCATCGAGCGAACCAATGCCAAAAAAAAAAAAAAAAATAACACTTGTCTCTGATTCACGGATGTAAGTGGAAACAAGTGCTAAAACGCGGCTAAAATTAGCAAAATATACCTAATTCGCGGGGTAAAACAATACTTCACGGCTAAAATTGAGAAAAAAGCTCTAAAATTGCGGATAAAGCATTAAAAAACAGTAATTCGCGGTTAAAATTACGAGACCCCTCTAATTCACGGATAAATTCACCAATGGTTTGGCGAAAAAGCGCTAATTCGCGCCTATAAGTACGAAAACATAAATTCACAGCTTACTCAAAACCCAAGTTCGTGGCTCAGCAGGAGAAAACGCGCTAATTTATGGCTAAACGATAAAAACATCGCGAATTCGCCGATAAATTTGAGGAAAATCGCTGTTTTGCGGCTAAAATCACAAAATTCCCGGCTAGAGTGGAGAAAATCGTTAATTCCCAACTGTGGGGAATATCGCTAATTAAACTGTTAATGTTGAGAAGAAGCGCTAAAGTGTGGAAAAAACGCTAATTCATGGCTTCTGAAGGTAACTTCATGGCTGAAAGTAAACAAAATCGCTAATCCACGGCTAAATGACAAAAAGGCGCTCAATTTGTGGACAAAATTATGAAAAAGCGTAAAATTCACAGCGAAAATTGGGAATACTATCGTTCGTGGCTCACTAGGAGGTTAGAATTATAGTTAAAACGCTAATTCGCGACTAAAATCCTTGATAAAATTCAGGGGACTAAATAGATAATGCTGGCTAATATTTACAGAAATAAATTGGGAGAAAATGGCCAGTCACGGTTTTCGGAGGCAACTTCGTGGCTAAAATTAGAATATAGCGTTAATTCAGGGGGGGGGGGAAATCCACGCTAATTCACGGCGAGAAATCGCCATAGGCGGAGGGTTTCGATTCCCCCCCCCCTCCCATGCGAGAGGGCTCAGATCCGCCCTTGAAATTCGCTCATTAGCGGATAAAATCAGGAAAAACACAGATTCATTGCAAAAAAAATTGCTTACTCGCTGCTAAAATGGAGACAAATCGCTAATTCATAACCGCTCTGAAAAACAGCATAAACCGACCGTTCGGACCTTTACGACTCATGCCCACGAAATATCACACTGACAATTCAAGCCCTAGATAGTGGCCACAAAATGACAACTGGCACCTTGAAAATCGCCAAACTGGCTATTCACGCACTAAAATTGACAGAAATTACTTTAAATGAGGCCAAAGAATAGTTAAACTGATTATTCCTGTCCTGAAAATGGCAAAAACGACCATTAGCGCGTAAAAAATGGTCAAACTGAGCTTTCACGACTTTAAAATGTTTAAATTGATGATTTCGGACCCTAAAAATCGCAAAACTATTCACGCCCCCCAAAAAATCGCATTCCTACTCGCACGTCGTTCGAGCAATTCTCTTCACGGTCTAAAGATGGCCAAACTGATCATTTGCGCCCTACAAAGGCTACAGGTGGTGTCAATGACGATTCGCGCCTTGACCATTGGCGTTTGCACCGAACATGCGGGCCGATTTCCACCTTACCGACTAAATGACCCTCCCCCCTCCTTACACTTTTACATAGTAGGCTACACGCACCCTAAGGAAGGACTATGGGTAAACTGACTTCTCTTGCGCTATAAATTTGCTTGACTGGATAATCGCGCCTCAAAAGTGGCTAAAAGGACCATTCGTGTCCGGGAAATGAACGGAAATGACGCGCCTATATGAGCAAATCACGCTTTATTACTTTTTTAGCGACTGAAACCCCCCAAATTTCTTGTTCTAACCAGAGAAATTGCTTTCCTAGCGAGCGAAATTGACAAAAATTGCGAAAATTGCTTTTTTAGTGAGAAAAATCAGCGAAATTGCTTTTTCAGGGCGGAAAACCCGCGAAAAGCTAATATCATGAGTGAAATTTCCCAGATACAGCCCCACTACGCTATTATCTTCAAGGGGTTAGGTTGGCGATTACTAGCCAAATTGCGTTTAGTGAGCAAAACCCCACGATATTGCATTTTATTGTGAGCAAAACAGTAGAAATTGAGGAAAAAAGCTCATCCGCGCAGCTGAAATAAGCAATTATTTGGCTCGACCGGCTGCAATTTCTCAACCGCGTCCGGCACAAATCGAAATACAATGATAAAACTGTCCCGAGAAATTGCCAAAATCACACACGCCGAGACGCAAGTGGAACTCACTGGCCATCAGCTGATGCAGTCGAGAAAATGCTCCGAATCTAATGACGTCCACTCATCCAGCACGATTAACGCTCAAATTACTCGCTCTTTAGGCGGGACGGACGCTCTCTATAAGTAAAGCAGTCAGTTTCCGGGCATGTTTTGGGGGTAAACATCGACAGCTTCGGTGTCAAATTACCGTTTTGTTTTCAAATTGTCAGGTTGTGAGGAGAGGCTAGCATTTTCAGTCTGAATTGTATAAGTTCTTCGTGAAAAATGGACCTATTTGTATACCCTATAGACTGATTCTTTGGTAAAATTGCCACTTATTGTATCCCAACACCAAAATAATTCCCAATCTGCAGATAATCAGTAAGATTTACAGGTCAGCAAATTAGGAATTTGAGGGTGAAATTGATGTTTTCGATGAAAAAATGGCAAATTTTATCGATTACACGGGCAAATTCATTCGATTTTTAGCACCAAAATTCTGTGGAGTTCATCCTTAACGTAAAAGTTCAACAGTGCTCGAATACACCATGGCAATGAAAGTTGTGCCGTTCACGAAATCTTCATATACGGTCTAAAAACACGTAAATTTTGCCGCACTAACTGGTATTTTGATTTGTTTGTCATTAGCTCATCACGCTGAAATACCTAACTTGACCTTGGATGCTGTCAGCGTTTGGAATTTGCCTCAGGTATAATATGAATTGTAAGCTTTGACCCTTAAGCATCCTTCCCTCAACAAAATTCCATCAATGTCGCACCTTTTTCGTTCATTAGCCCTGGGCCTCTCACAATAGAAGTTTTATTTGATCCACCCCCCCCCCTCCGATACATTCATTCAGCATAAACTAAACATTCAAAACATTAATTGCGCGAACTCTCGTACCTGTCCCGCGCATCATCATTAATTTTATACTCCGCTGGTATGTGCACGATTGTCAAGTGGAGTGCGTGAGGATGGGCTGGCGGGGGGCGGGGGGTTGGATGGAAACGCTTTCAAGAGACTTTGTCTTTTGTTCGGTGGACCATTTTGCCCCCTCTTGAAAGTTAGGGGACACAAAAAAAAAAAAAAAAAATCGACAATAAAAGTCAAGTGCGTGAAAGTGACGACCCAGACTGCACCTCTGCATTATATCGCGCTTATTGTTAATATTGACAGGATGAGTGAACCCCTAAATTTATACTTTTTTTAGAGGCCGTTAGAAAATTTTCAAAAAAGGAAAATTCTGTTTTTTATGCTACACAATAGACAACAGCCTTCAATGAGGATACGTCTGTTGTCGCGCTGTATACCAAATCTGTTTCCCACGAGCGTCAATCACCGAATTGGGATTGAACAAGGAGTAAATCCAATACCACCGGTGTCGCTATTAGTGCTTATTGTTGGCTTAACCACTCACTCAGAGGATTTAAAATTATTCCAATGGTGAGAGGGGGGGGAGGCTGTTCTTTGCGGTCTGAAACTATTTTTTGAACGATTTTCCACAGCGAAACGAAATTCTTGAAACTTATTATAAATTTTAAAAACTTCTGACTTGAAAAAAATGGATAAATAAATTAAAACTTACTGGTTCAGCCGAAAAAATCCTGTGTACAACGATAAAACAATAATCGCACTATAAAGTTGAAGACCGATAAAAAAAAAAAAAAAGCACTTGTCGCGAAAGTCTCGTGACTCGCGTGCACCTTTCTTTCAAACCAAACGTAAAGAAAGAAGAAATAAAAAAGAAAAAAAAAGAAAAGAGAACTCGTTGTCCTCTTTTTCTTCCCAAGGACCTTCCAGGTGTGTGTGAACGGTGCGCGTCTTCAAACAAGACTGGGGGGTTTTCGACAACGAGCCGCAGGACTCTCTTCAGGGAATAGAACAGGACTCTCTCCTTGTTCGGCGGGTCTCGGGAGGGCAATTCACCGCCTTAAAACCCCAGAAAGGCATTAATAAACGAGATGGTGAGAAGAGAAAGATTGAGGGGGCGAGGAGACCCAAAAAAAAAAAAGAAAGAAATAGAGGCAATGCATCTATACGGAGCACGGCTGTTTCGTTTTTGTAGGGAAGGGGTTGGAATGAAATGGTTGAAACAATAAAAAATTCATGGAAAGGTCCTACGCCACCCACAGTGTACAGACAAAAAACATCTTGCGCACTGTGTAAGGCTACTACAACATCTAAATTGAGCTCGAGATTTTTATTAAAAGCGTCCGTGACGGACAACAGCTTCCGCTCGCCATCACTTTGTCTTTACGCCAATCTGAAAAATCACGTCTCCCCCAGCGTATATTATAAAGTGATGATAGCCGGTGGTGGACAGACTGGCTGGGTGGGTTGGCTTTAGGTGGTATTCTTGTGTCCGCATTTTACGTCACAAAGACGCACTTTTTCTGTGTGTATAACGTACGGAAACATTCTATCGTGTGCTAAAGGTCCGTTTCTCTTTCTTCTTGTGAGGTCTGTTATAACTGAGAAGGAAAGGGTGGGCAATGTGTTCAATACGAGAGTTTTCAGAGACCATCAGCTACAATGAGCGTTTTATTTTCAAAGAAAGTTGAACTCATACGCCTAATTATAAAATTATAGCTCTTTTTTTTCATAAAGGAAATTGATTTTATGTGAAAAAAAAACAATACTGTATTGCCCGGCCAGTGAACATGGTATAGTTATTATAGCTCTGGAGGATGTTCCCTATTATTCAACCCCGGACGGCTCTTTATAATAATTGGTTTTAATTTTTAAAAACAGCTAAATATACCTTTATGCCTTCCGCAACGTAACGCACGTAAGGGTTTTTTGAAGAAAGAAAGCAAAAAAAAAAAAGTTATACTTTTTCCTGGTACTCATTGCGGTGTATTGACGTAAGTATAATCTCGGAGGAGCCCAGCGGTAATAATTTAAATCCAATTTCTGTTTTTTTGAAGAAAAAGTAGAGCAAAAGGACATTTGAACAAGGAAATATAGCGGAACCCCCCCCCCCCAACAAGTTTGATTCGGATACAATCTGCAGATTAGTCTTTCGCTCTCTCCCTCTGTGTCTCCACGTTAAAAAAGACAATTGAATCAAAGTCTTTCGTGAACGTGTCAAAAGCCGGGCGTACGTTCTCATCGCTCACCCCTTTCCCCACCGCCAGTTAACCCTTAATTCCCCGTCTCGAATTATTTTTATTGGTCGCAATAAAGCGCGTTATGCCTTCCTGAATGTCTGGGCGTTATAATACTCTCAAGGAGAGAGAATAGCGGAAACGACTAATTTTATAACGCGGGCGAGGGGAGGAGGGGGATTTTATTTTTTTTTTTTTTCTGCGAAGGGTTAAATAACGGACAGTAGGCTTCTTCTTGGTGATTGAGCAGAAAATGATGGAACGAGTAGAGCAAGTTGTGTTATTGTAGAACGATGAGACGGCTTTTTAGTTGAGGGTTGGTCGTGTGCGCTCGTATAATAATGTCGTAATTGTAACAAATAATTTCAAAACTGTTCTATTATAAAATAAAAATATATATATTTTACACAAATTAGCAAACACTTTTTTTTTTTTTTTGTTATACCGCTCACCGAGCACGCACTCTCAACCTCACACTTCGCCAATCGCAGCGGGCGTAGAAGCAAAAATTTCACGCTCTGACTCCTAAATAGCCACCGCCGCTGCCGCACACTCAAAAGGTTCAGTTAGTCGCATTTCAACGTACGCAACAGAAAATGTTCTGGGCGATTTCAATTGTAATGTTTTCAACGGTTTTAGCCCGTTACGCTTGTAAAAAAAAAAAAAAAAATCAGGAACATGATTTTTTAAAAGCCGCCAGTAAAAAATATTGACCATTCATCGCGTGCGTACAGTATACCTGCTCTTGGTTGCGTACAACAAAAAATCGGGAGTTCTACCTGTCAAAACACATTCTTCAGAAATAAATTCTCGTGAAAAGACAACGTAATTCACAAACTTTATGACTCAAGAGGCCGTATTCGGAGATCTTCGTTACATTTTTAAGCCACCTGAGGATCCACACCAGTTCAAATCGTCTCAAATACTTCACAAATCACTTGTTGAAAGTGTTCGCTGTTACTTGACCTAAATAAATGTTAGGACCTTTTTTTTTTCAAATTGTTTCTATTTAAGCTGTGGGCGAGCTGTTCATTCATTCACTCGCACTCGCTTGCAGCCACGCGGTCCCAGCAGCCAAAACTTACCCAAGGGGAACATGAAGCGTTTTCATCGATGGTTTCAGCCAATTTTCTCGAATATCTCCGCGTGCGTCACGCCTTCGTCTTTGGACTTCCCAGAGCTCTCGAGTGTGCGGCCACCACAACCCGGGGGGGGGGGGGGGAATTCAAGTGACTCCTCAAAGCGTTGGATGGGTGTTGGGGGGGGGGGACAGAATCGTTGACATCGCCAGGAATAGACCCTTCAACGAGGCTCGTCTCAAGATAGGTGATGTCATCGAAATTATGAATTTTTGCCCATTTTCGCTCAAAACTGAGAGGCGAATAAAAAGGTACATTCAGTGGCGGATCTAGGATTTCATCTTAGGAAGGGGTTCTACCATGAATCTCTCTTTTTTTCTTGGGTTTCAGCCACAAACTTTGTCTCTACAGGAACCGTGAATCAGTGTTTATTCAATTTTAGCCGTGAATTAAAGGATTTTTTTTCAAATTCATCCGCGATTTATCGTTTTTCTCTATTTCAGCAGCGAATAAGCGCTTCTTATACCCACGTCCACCACAGAATTTTCCCTTTTTTAAGCAGCGAATGAGCTCTTTATCTAAATTTTAGACGGAAATTAGCGGTTTGCCTCAGTTTTAGCAAAGAGTTAAACTTCCCCCCTCACTGTTCTAGCGTTTTTCTTCACTTCTTAGTCATCCGAACTAGCGTTTTTTATTTTTGCTAGGAATTATTTTTGAATTTTAGCTGTGAATTATTCCTCAATTTCACCCCTGAACCACCGCTTTTAATCAATTTCAGCTCCGAGTTGGAGAAATCTACGCATAATCCGTGAATTGGCGTTTTTCTCCATTTAGCTCCGAATGAGCGCTTCATTGTAATATTAGCCGCGAATTAACGCATTTTCTTCATTTCAGCCGGGAATCAGCGGTCAGAGGATCAGTTTTATAGTCGTGAACAAGCGGGATGTCCGAATTCATCCATGAATTAGCGTTTGTTTTTTTTTTTTTTTTTTTTTTTTTTTTTTGTTTTTTTTCAATTTTATTTTCACATGTCGTGAATTAGCGCTACATCTCATTTTAGCCGCGAATTATATTCCCAATGTTAGCGTTGGATTATTGGACCAGAGAGGGCAGTTTCACCTCAATTCAAGACAGTAACGCTGCTTCCTTTGGATTCGATTGAATTCTTTGTAATAACCGTACAGTGCATCACCTGATCACCTGATTTTTTCCCCTTTAAAATGGACGATTTCTGACCGTAGATTGTCAGATCCAATTCAATTGATGGGAACGTCGCGTCTTGTCCAAAAAGAGCTTCACTCGATGACAGGGTCAAATAAGTCATCAAAATTGGAATCACAAGAACTTGGAGAAACAGATCTTTTCAGGGCTTTTCTTACCTTCCTGTATAAGAATTGAAAATATTTTGTTACCCTTCCCAGGAGTGAAATCCAATTTCTGATGGTCCAGTGAAATTTTTTAACAGTTAATAGTTAATGCAAACAATTGCTGGAGGAGTAACGACCCTGTGAACACAACTAACATGAATAATCAAAATTAAAACAAACACAAATAATCAGAAATTGAAATTTAAATAATTGTTGTTAGACAAACCACAAGGTAAAGTCTGAGGTTTTAAAGTAATGACCGGCATGTCGAATTCATCAATGTTCGTTTTTGTTCCTTCGTCTTTTTGAACTCTGTCGACCAAATTCGTCAATTTTAAGGCAATTTCCCAACGAGAACATAATTATTATAGCCGAAGGAGTGAGCTCCAGAAAACAGGGAAGCTTGAGTGAGTGAGCGGTAACTAGTAAGGCAGGGCCGGACGGATATGAGCTCCGGCGTTTTGGCGGGCCACAGAAATAGTTGAATGTACATCGTAGATCTTTTACTTCCATGTCCCCTTAGGGAAAGGGCGTATACGGTGTTCGAGAAAATAAAAATAGTGTCCGAGCGGACTTCATATTCTTGACACACAACGGCTGTTTCGTCTGCCCGGTTGGCTTCTCGATTATGAGAACGTCAAGTGAAATCAAGTTGTATGAGAACCAAATTCAGTGAAATTGCGATGGAATAGCCCCGACCCGTTCCGATTTTTCAGGGGAAAGTGAACTTTTTTTGTGAATAGAGTGTCATAGGGAGGAATGCTTACACTTATTTCCTGAATAGGCTAAAATTAAAATGCTTCCGAGCAAAACTATCGCAAGAGCAATACATTATGGCAATAAGCATGGAAAAATCAGCCCAAAATATCATATTTTTAGCCCCAGAAGACTCGATTGTACTTTATCTCTGCAGTGGCGTGCCCACGACTTTGTTTCGTCATTTGCCAGTCATGCCAATGGTCCTTAAAGCCATTTTTTTGGGCGTGGCGTGATTATAGCCAGTCAATCAACCTTATCGCGTGAGAGTAGTCAATTAGTCAGTTTAATCCATTCATTCCTTAAGATGCGTGTAACTGTTACAGGGTGTGGGGAGGGGGGTGTTCAACGTTAGTAAGGTGGGAATGGCCCATTTGTTTGGTACGGAAACGCCAGTGGGGTCAGCATACCGTTTTAAGGCACTGATAGCCTTGTTTAGCCTTTTTTTTTTTTTTTGGTGCGGATAGCTGCGAATCGTCATTTATAACACCAATTTTTAGACCGAGAAGCGAGAATTGCCTGTATGAGTACGCCATTTTTATGTCGTGAATAGCCAGTTTTGCTATTTTCGCTAATGGTCGGTTTTTTATCATTCTCAGGACTGGAATCATCCGTTTGTAGGCCCTTTCAAAGCGCAGATCGTTAGTTTGACTATTTATAGACAACATTATAAGGCACACAAAGGGCGTAAAAAGCCAGTTTGGCTATTTTTACGGCGTATCTGGCCATTTTAGGGCGTGAATAGTCAGTGTGATATTATTTTATGAGCATGAGTCGTCAATTTTGCCATTGTAGGCTCAGAACGGTCAATTATGCAGTTTTTAGAGCGGGAATGACCAGTTTGTCCAGTTTTGGAGCGAAAATTGCCAATTTAGCCATTTTCTAGATGCGGTTCGTCATTTTTGCCAATTTCAGGGCAGTATTATCGTCTGTTAAGGCAATCTAAAGGCGCAAATTGTCGGTTTATGTTTTTTACGGGCACACTTAGTCAGTTTTGCCATTCATAGGTCGTCATGAAAAGTACGTCAAGCCAAGGCAAGAACGGTCAGTTTGGCCAATAATGCCTCGTGATTTTTTGCAATTTTTTGGAGCAGAAATCTCGCCCGCTGGGGCATTTAAGGGCGCAAATTGTCAGTGAATACATTTTTAAGGCTCTTAAAGTCAGTTTGTTTGAACTTTTTTAGAGCGGGAATAGCCGCAAATCGTCAGCTTTCCTATTTTTAGAGTTCAAATGGTTAATTCAAGACGCGAATGGTAGGATCGAGCATTCTCATGGTGCAGAAATGGTCGATTTTGCAATTCCCAGGACAAGAATCATCTGTTTAGACTTTTCCTAGCCAGTTTAGCCGCCTTTATACATATAAGGTCCACATAGTCCGTCAACCCAAGGTGCGTATTGTCAGTTTAGTCTTTGGGGCGCAAATAGTAGGTTTAGTGGGCCTCTGCAACCGGTGGTTTAACCAGTAATTCACAATTTTTAAGTAGCTCGCTGAATCACATCAAAGGCAGCCACCGATAACTTCAGCTCAAGCCAAGGCAAAAACGGCTTTAAAAACGTTAAAAATTATTTATTTTGAATTATTGGCCATTGCAAATTTACTTGTTGGACTGCGGAGCTTCTTGAATCTGTCACTAAGTCTCCGTGAAAGCAGCACCTGTCAGCCACTGATAAAGGAAAATAAAGTGCAATTTGAAATAAATTTAAATACCAAAGAGAGGAATGCTTAATTGAAAATATTTTGCCCGAACCTTCTAAAATAATTGGAGTGCTAACTTTTTGTTCATTTTCGCTGGCTAATTCATCCTAATTTTTTGTCTGATTCAATAAAACAACATTCACGAATCGGGAAGGGGTTTATTTACGTTGAGCACAGCCCAATGCGAGGATAGGAAAGTGGAAAAACGTCATTTCTTAAATTTAAGATACCAACTTAACTTTTTGTATAAAATAGAGCGAATTAAAACGTTTCTAAATAAAGAATTCGATGCCTAGAAATATGCCGCTCGACGGAGACCTTTGGTGCTCTATTCCATCCGCCCAATTCTTAAGTTTAAAGACGTCTGGTTTCTTTGAATTTAACACAAAAAGTTAACATGGTGTTTCAATTTCAAAGAAAAACCAAATTCAACCTTCCTGGACTCCAATTAAACCGACGGCAGCTAAATAAACCGTCCCCTAATCACTAAATTGCAGTTTTCTGGTTAAGACAAAAACTGGGAGGAATTGACCGGTATAAATGAACAAAAAGTTAGCTTTTTATTTATTTAACGAGGTTCTGGAAAATTATTTTCAATCGGGCGTTGCCCTCTTGAGTAATTAAATTTCTTGTAATTGCACTTGATTTTCCCTTATCTTAGGCCAGGCAGGTGCTGCTTTCACGGTGGTGGGTTTGCAAACCATCAGAAATTACTTTTTGAGAGAACTGATTTATCTCATTTCACTTTTCATCACTTTCAATCACTTTTACGAGCTTTAAGAGCTGCGTCTAATAAGCTGAAATTGTCCTAGGCGGGTGGTGATGGTTTTAAGTTCATTGAACTTTATGATTGAGGGGGACGCGATTATAATACATCCAAGAAACGTATGTGTTACAATGAGAGGCAATGGTTTGAAAAGTCCAGTCAGGCTTAATTCCGGTCCAAGAAGAGAGGAAGGCATGGTTCTGTGAATTCGAGGAGTCTATTTAACTTTTTGTATAAAATTGAGCAGAATCCGACATATCATGACTCATAATCAGATGCCTATAAATACTGCCCCGAGTGCACAGTGACTGTTGCGTCCATTTCTGCGGTTCCAAACGTTTGATTCCATTCAATTTTAAACAAAAAGTTAATTATTCGCCTCAAATTCCGCCCCAAACATTTCCTTCTTCCTACACTTTAATTAAGCCGGCCAGAAATCATGATCAAACTTAAAGACCGGAAAATTGAGGATTTTTAGGTTCTATGTACATGGATATACGTGAAACACAGCGATCAGCAATGTGGCTCCTTTCGACGATTTCAGTCCACCCGATCTGGTTGCAGGAACGAGAGCGTTGCACGTGATCAGTAAATAATGTGGCTGAAATATTCGATTGATGCCACAAAAGCGCTATTCTGATGCTCTAGAGTATAACGTGGCAAGGGGCGAGGGGGCAGACCGCACCGGGCCATCGTTCGGATGGAGCCCCTGAATAGCTTAAAGATGAGAAAATCGGGATTTTTAAATATTTAAGATGAGAACAAATGGCTAAACTGGCCTGGATTCGCGGCTGAAATCAAGAAAAACGCTGATTCGCGGCTGAAATTGAGAAAAATTGCTGGAATTCACGGCTTTTATTATTGGGAAAAGGAGCTAAATTCATGGATGGCATTGAAACAACGCAAAACCACGATTTTTTGAGGCAAAATCGGGCCTGAAATTAGGAAAAAGTGCTAATTCACGCAGCTAAAACAGGAAAGGGCTAATTCAAGGATGGAAAAGGGAAAATCGCGAATTCGCATAATAAAAAACAAGAAACACGCTATTTTGCAGTCAAAATTGTGATAAAGTGCTTCAATTTAGCACCATTTCAAAAATTGAGAATAATCCCAGATTCACAGCTAAAAGGGAGAAACACGCGAACTCATAGATTCTCGGGGAAACATTGGGACTAAAATTTAGAAAAAACGCTAATTCACAGCTGAAAATGAGAAAACGCAAACTCGCCGATTCTTGGGGGCAACTTCTGAACTGAAATTGAGAAAAAGCGCTAATTCGCATGGCTAAAACTGATAAAAACTCTAATTCAGAGATAAAAAAGAGAACAACGCGAATTCATGTCTGAAAATTGAGAAACACTCCGCCAATAATGATAAAGTGTTACAATTTGGCAGCTTTAAAAATTGGGAAAAGGCGTGAATTCACAGAAAACGCCAACTCACGGATTCTCGGGGCTGGGACTGAAATTGAGAGAAAGCGCTGATTCACGGTGCGAAATAGAGGAAAACGCGAATTCGCGTCATAAATTGGAAGAAAAACGTTAATTCACAACTAAAGTATGAACACTTCATTTTTATGGATAAAATCGAGAAAAAGCTCTATATTTCGCAGGTAAAATTGAGGGTAAAAAGGCTGATTCACAGCTGAAATTGAGAAAACACCAACTTGCATATTCTTGGGGAATTTTCGGGAATAAAATTGACAAAAAGTGCTGGTTCAAGCGGCTAAAACTGTAAAAAAAAAAAAGCTAATTCACAGCTAAAATTTAGAAAAACACGAATCGGCGTTTAAAATGGAGAAAAATGTTAATGTGTGGATAAAATTTGGACATAGCACTCAAACGCTACCTCTACTTTGCAGATTCTTGAGGGAAATTCATGTCTAATTCACGGCTAGAAGTTCATAAAAAGCACCGATTTACAGCTAAAAATGAGAAAATGTGCTAATTTGCAGCTAAAATTACGAGTAAAACGCTAATTCTCAGCTGATATTGATGAAATGCCAACTCGGGTGATTCCTGGGGCAACTTTGGGAATGAAAATGAGAAAAAGCGCCAATTCAAGCGGCTAAAACTGTGAAAAACCGCTAATTCGCGGGTAATAAATAGAGAAAAACACAAATTGGTGTTTGAAATGGAGAAAATCGTGAATTCCCGGCTTAAAATTAGAAAAATTGCTAATTTGCGGATAAAATTGGGAAAGAGCACTCAAACGCTACCTAATTTGCGGATTCTTGAGGCTACTTTACGGCTAAAAGCTTATAAAATGCGCCGATTCGCATCAGCTAAAAATGAGAAAATGAGCTAGTTCGCGGATAAAATTGAGAAAACGCACGTACGCAGATTTCGGAGGCAATTTCGTGGCTAAAATTGAGAAAAACACGTATTTCAACGGTGCTTAAAAGTACATTCCTGGTTTAATTAGAGACTATAAAGGGCCTCTTATCGTTAGAGATTTCCGCCCCGGTCCCCGTTAGGTGTTGTTCCGCCACTGTGCTGATGGCTCAAATTGAGAAAATTCGCGACTTCTGGAGGTGGATTCACCGCGTACGCCGATCCCTAAGTTCCTTTAGGTCATTATTAGGCGGATGAAATTAAGGCGCTCTAATTTGCACTGAGATTCGTGGTCAAAACTGCGATAAAGCGGTTTTCGTGGTTTCTCGATGCAACTTTAAGACCATAATTCAATGAAAAATCGCTGATTCCTGGTGTATTTTGGCAATTTTACGGCTAAAATGTACAAAAAACGCTGATATGCTGTTTTTGGGCCTAGCCCGCAGCTAAAATTAGGAAAATGCGGCTGAAATTGAGAAAAATCGCTTATTAATACATCAATGAAATTGAGAAAACGCGCTAATTGGGGACTGAAATTGAGAAAACGCCAATCCGTAACTTCTGAAGGATATTTCGAGAAAAAATGCTAATTGAAGAAAATCGCTAAAATGTATAAAAAATCACGAAAAACACTATATTTAACGGCTAATATTGAGAAAATTACTGTACAATTAGCGCGGCTAAAATTACGAATAACTATATATTTGAGCTCAAACCGAAAAAAAGTGCTAATTAGCAGCTAAAATTGAGGAAAACACCAAATTGTGGTGAAAATTGAGAATAATAGCTAATTTTCAGTTCAAATGAAGAAATGGAGAAAAAGCGCTAGAGCAAATTTTTCAGATTGTGTTTAAAATTGAGAATACGCTAATTCTCGGCAACTTATTTGTGACTAAAAGTGAGAAAAAGCGGTAATCCATAGCTAATAGTGACACACATAAAATTATTGTTATTTCGGGGCTAAAATGTAAAAAAAAAGCAAAAAAACGGGTAAATTTGAGGATAATTTTGGTAAAACAAGAGAAACGCTTATTTTCAGCTCAAATGAGAAAAATTGCTAAGTCGCTGCCCTAAAAATGGGAAAAATATTGCTAAGCAACTGAAATTAAGAAAAATCACCACACTTCTTCATTATACGTCCGACAATGAGAGTATTAATTGAGTTTAGAAGACCCTTTCTACGGACAATTATGGTATTACTCCCCCCTCACCACACTAACCTAGTCACAACTGTGAATTCGAGGGAGTGGAGAGGCTGATAATAAAGAAATTAACCTTTTTTTTTTATTGCAACTGAACAAATTAAGCAAAATCATAGTTCATCTAGCAATATCAAATCTCATAACTTAGTTCACTATTAGGATAGTAATTCGACAAGTCACATCCTTTATTTGTATTATAGTTAATTTAGTGCACCAGGTTCACACGCACTACAAACGTCAACACAACACTACGAGGTCCGATGGTTTATTTCTCTTGAGTCTCCGGAGTTCGTTCTTATTATTCAGGACATTCGACATCTCTGGGTTTTTATGTTTGAGGAGGCGTCTTTGATGCTTCCGAGCGAATTTGGCAATGGTTTCGCCAACAGTTGCCATTTTCAGGTCGCGATGAATGTCATCGTTCCGCATGTACCATGGCGCGTTCACAATGCTGCGCAGCACCTTGTTTTGATAGGTTTGGATTATTTTAGCATTTGTTTTCTTAGTACAGCCCCAAAGCTGTATTCCATACGTCCAAATAGGCCGCAAAACTTGTTTATTTATGAGAATTTTGTTGTGTAGAGTTAATTGGGACTTCCTTCCCATTTTAGCCAATACATACTCCTGAACTTGACGTTGAGCTCCTCTTTCTTCTTTTGTAGGTGCTTCTTCCAATTCAGCTTGGAGTCAAGTGTCATACCTAAATATTTTACTGACTCGACATACGGAACCTTACTCGAATTAATATTGACGTCCAGGGTGGCAATTTTGCGGTTGTTGAAATTCACATGAGCTGATTTGTTTTCATTTAGCTTCACTCTCCATGTTATAGTCCACTTGACAACCTTGTCAACAGTTGTTTGCAGTTTCCTTGTAGCTTGCTCAACGTTTTCTCCAACAGCCAAGATGGCTGCATCATTGGCGAATGTGGCAATAGTGACATCGTCACTTGAAGGTAGATCCCTTGTGTACAATAAGTAGAGGACTGGTCCGAGAACGCTGACTTGAGGTACTCCCGCTGACATGGCCTTTAGGTCCGAGTATTTGTCGTCTCGCTTCACCCTGAAGTGTCTATTGGCCAGGTACGACTTTAGCAGCAGATAATATTGTCTAGGCAGATCCCTGTGTAGCTTGTATTCAAGCCCTTCGTGCCACACCTTATCAAAGGCTTGAGCAACATCCAGAAACACGCTAGATGCAATATGTTTGTTTTCTAACGCTTTTTCGATCACATTTGTTATTCGATGTACTTGGTCGATCGTTGAGTGGTGATGCCGGAAGCCAAATTGGTGATTAGGGATTAGTTTTCGGTTTTCTATAATTGGCTTAAGCCTTCTTAATAGCAATTTTTCAAATAATTTCGATAAGACTGGTAGAAGAGATATAGGACGATATCCTGTTGTTTCATTCGGTGATTTTCCTGGTTTAGGGATCATTATTACCTCAGCTACCTTCCATTGAGAAAGGTACGTGCTTCCATCTGAACGCAGCATTAATAATATGAAGTAATTTCTTTAATGCTATTTCTGGGAGCTCTTTCACTACTTTACCTGTAATCAGGTCGTAACCAGGGGACTTCTTAGCGTTGATGTTGTCTTTTATTTCGCTATTGATTTCGTTCAGCGTGACTGGATGTATTTCATACGCGTCAGTTTTGTACGTCTGAGTAACAATTTCCTCTGTAGTCTGCGTCGGATACGGCTGAAACGTTTCAAACAAGTGATTCGCAAATAAATCTGCTTTCTCTTGATTACTCCCTAGCCCAAGTCCCATCGTCTTTCATTATAGGGGGAGAATGGGTTTTCGGTCTCTTCATGGATTTCGTAACTTTCCAAAGAGAATATTCTGTGTCTTTTTCAGCGCTTAATGTGCTTAAACAATTGCTTATTGTTTCGTTTTTTACTGTTCTAATCAGTTTCTTTAGTTGATGGCAGTACTTGTTCAGTATGTTTTTGTTTTCAGGCGTTCTATTATTCATCCATTTTCTCCTTGCTTTTCGCTTTGCATTTAGCAAGTTTCTCACTTCAAGAGTATATGTCACTTTTTGTTTCATACAGTTGCTTTTTTGGCTTGTTGGAGTGCTGTGCCATGCGGCTTTCTGTATCTTTTCAACGAAAATGCCCAGTTCGTCCTCGAGTTACTTAGGGAATTTCAAGGAAGCTTTTAGTTCGATTGACGATTCCAGTTTTTGCCGAAAGCATAGTCCATTAGAATAGTTTGTAGGGCGTGATTTATGGAGGCTCTCAGACTAGTTGTACGGTGAATAATAGTTTTTTCCTCTCTACTGTTTTACTTACTCTTTGAAAGAGCAGAGACGCTTAATATATAGTACTATCATGTGACCAAACAAATCTATTGGTGCTTCCACAATGCTTACCCGTCAGTCGAGACCGTTGGTACTCAAATCGAGAGGGTACAACTCCCGGCTTCGCGTATGCGAGTCCTCGAAGTAGGTGAAAACGACCTCAGGTACGTCAAGTTACCAACGTCATTTTCAAGCTGAAAAATGTTTCAATGACTTATAGGAATCAAGAAACGGAGCAACGTTATCCTGACTTCATCCTTCGCATTCAGAAAGGAAGAGCCAGAAAACCAGAAGAAACTAACTAATGAAGCCACTGAAGGCTTCCGACCTTTATGATTATATAATAATTGAATTGACTCACGTCAAAGTAGTCTTCACGTCAGAAGAACCTTGTAGATTGATAGAACCGGACCATTTTGTTCTCGCCTGCATGCTTTGAACCACTTCGGCGGAGCTGTGTTATTCATAGGCACCGTTATATAGTCTTTCCGGAGTTTTTAAAGTTGTGCTGTTGCATTGAGGCACGAAGAAGTATTTGTACATATTTTATTACGTCTCAAAGCAAATGAATGAAAGTAATAGCAATAGTGAGATAAGATAGGACTTGGAACAGCGATCGTAAAGTGATATTGGTGATAACTACAAGGCAAAAAGAAGGAAATGATAATTTGATAAGAGATTATAAGTACTATACCTATTCTGCGGAGCCCAGTTTCTGTAAGTTCAGACGGACAATTTAATTTCATTTTAATGTGTAAAATTATTTTAAAATAACGAAAGAAAATGAGTATGAAACTATGAATCTCTATACCAATAACAGTCACTCGAAAAAAGTCGAACTAAGTGACGTCACTGACACTCAGCCAATCACAAGGCGTTGTGCCGAGTGCGAAAATTAATGAATTTTTATGACCAATTTAATAATTATTGGCACGATTTTGAGAGCACTTTGTTGCGACAAGTTCATTTTTAGGTTCTACCTAGCCAAAAAAAAAAATGTCTCCCCAGAAATTCCGACCCATGCAAGTTCCTAATTGACGAGTAGGGTGCAGACGTATTGCCAAGTCGTGCTAAAATAAGGAAAAATCAATAGTTTAACGCTACCTACAAATTATATTTCTTGCTTATATTATAGAGACTAAGGGGTCTCATTTCTCATAGAGTTATCCACCCCGGGTCCCGATATGTGTAGGCAGACCTGCACGGCGGTAATGAGGTGAATCATTTAAATGATAAATCATTATGGTTTTTGTATTTTCACAAAATTATTTGAGGATAGCAATAACAATAGTAATACTAATAATAATAATAATTAATGCAAATATTTTGGAAGCTTAAAATTGTTATACCTATAGGAAAAGTCCACCGTTTAGTCATTTTTGGCAGGCATCATGCAACGGGCTGCTTTTTCATGGAATTTTACTTTTTTTTTAATTTTTACTCCCATGTTCCCTACGGGAAGTTGAAAAAAGTGGTTTTTGGCATGCAGTCGGATTGTCGGTCTGTCGCTTTTTTTTTCGATAAATTGCATGAAAATGAAAACCTGGCTATTTCTTAGTATGAGAAGCACAAATCTGACCTTTGTTTTGAGAAAAAATCATTTAACGGACATGTTCTCCCCGTACCGAAATGTCGTTTTTGGATATAACTTCAGGACAAGTCATTCCAGAATTTTTTTGATATTTTTTTCGGATTCCTCGTGAAATTTCCTTGCGAATTGACCACAATATTGCCGAAAAAATGCAATTTTTTTTTGCCAAAATCGTCGTTTTTAGCGCAAAAGGACCAGTAGCAAAAAATGACGGTCGAAATTGCAAAAAAAGGCCTCTAGAGCCCCTTTGCATCTTAATTTCAAATATTTGTACCCAAAAAAAACTGAGGTTAAGAGAAAATTGTGGGAGGTGATAGATTTGACGTGACTGCGTTAAAAATTATTCGCCACAGATTTACATAGTAATCTAAATCTAGTGGTTTCTTGGCAAGAAAAACGCGAGTATGACCTTTGTTTTGAAGGTAAATCATTTTCCAGGCCTGCTCTTCCCGTAGCGGAATAATATTTTCGGTATTAAACTCGAAACAATTGGTCCTGGAATTTTGTAACTATTTTGTTCGGATTTCTCGTACAATTTCCATGCGAATTGACTACAACGTTGCCGAAAACTTCCATGTTACTCACGGGCATTTTTTTGCCATCTTGTATGTGTAGGTCAGAAGTGTTCGAGAAAAAAAATGCGAACTCTGAAAAGCTCGTACAATTTTTTGGCAGCCCAAAAACCAAAATTATTGAGCACTTCTTTTAGTTTCTTCTAAATATCCCGAAAATGAGTTACTTTACAGGAAAATCTTCACTCACAAAACTTGTTGAGCAATAAATTTCTAACAAACTTTGTATGTAAAGTAGTTTTCCACGATGAATATGGAACGGGCTACAGCTTTTCGAAATTGTTGTTCCAAAATGGTCAAAGGACCTAAAATCACCTGTTTTCGACTGAGTATTGCATTTTGGACTGTTTTATGTTTTATATTTTTTGATTTTTTGGTATGTAAGAACGAAGACAGACAATTGAAGGAGGATTTTGTATGAAAGAACGAAGACGAATGATTGAAGGAGGATTGAAAATTGAGGGACGATTGATGGTTATAGTCGTTGATTAATAAGGGTGGGTAATTGAAGATTAGTCGATGTGGGCTGAGGGTTGATTATTGATTATGTGCGACCAATAATTTTTTTGGATTTAGGGTTATGGAAATGTTGGTGTTTGAGGAATGAAGACTGCGTGATTGATGATTCACGGATTGTGTGGAGGACCACGCGATACTTCCATGTTCCCGTTTTTGGCGTTCATCAATAATGCATAAAAAAAAAAATAAATAAACAAGAAAACTTCCGTGGCCGTATCAATTTTTTTAGTGCTCCGACGCTTCTGATTTCATGCTGGTTAAAGGGTAACATGGGCGCTCGAGTTTTATTTCATATTTTTCGGCTAACGCGCCCATGTTACCCTTTAACCAGCATGAAATCGGAAGCGTCGGAGCACTAAAAAAATTGATACGGCCATGGAAGTTTTCTTGTTTATTTTTTTTTTTATGCATTATTGATGAACGCCAAAAACGGGAACATGGAAGTATCGTGTGGTCCTCCACACAATCCGTGAATCATCAATCACGCAGTCTTCATTCCTCAAACACCAACATTTCCATAACCCTAAATCCAAAAAAATTCTTGGTCGCACATGATCAATAATCAACCCTCAGCCCATTTCGGGTGTGAATTGCAATAATTATCTTATATCTCTCTTAAAGGGCAGTCCCAAATGACATAATTCACTAGCTGAATGCAAAAGAATGGCCCGTAAGTAACCTGTTCATTCCTTGCATGCTCCCAACAAGGGGATTATGAAATAAAGTTTATTTTGGAACATGTACATTTTTTTTTTTTCTTTACTGAATCTTATAATTTGAGAAAGTAGAGAGACGAGAGAAAATTATTTCTAGTAATAATGAGGTCAAATTCAATTGGCAGTTACCGTAACGTAGACACGCCATGTAGGTAAATCTATTATGGGGCTAGTAATGGCTTATCTAATGCTGTATAATGGAGTAATGGGTGGCAAATTAATAAATTACGGAAATTTGAAATGGGGAGGGGAAGTTTTTCGTGACTTTTCTTCAGTTGGGAGTATTAACGTGAGTAACGTAATACATTTGTCCTTCTTTTTGCGCTTCCCCCAGACTTCAAAACAAGCCCTATTGACCTGCTTCAAAACTTCCCCTATTCCACGTGGGCTATGCGGCGTCGGACATATTGCCCCAGGGAGGGTGGGATAAAAAAGGTTTACAGCTTTGTCCAACTTTGTCGAAAATTACGATTTCAAAACCTCCTGGCTTGCAGTAGTTGAATGCAAGCATTAACCGGGTTATGAATTTACCATTAGTATTATCTTTCAAATTAGTATTCATCCCTAGGAATTTGAAGGTCGCACAAAAAGGGGTTGAATCAATACAGAAACTGAAAGGGTCTGAGCCTCACTCACACATTTTAAAGTAAAGACTGGTCGGCAACACGTTGGAGGCACGTTTTAGGGGTTGAAAAAATAAAATAGAATAAGGTTGCAGGGGAAGGGGCGAGAATAACAGAAAAAGGGAAAAAAGGGACTCTCATTCCTTCTTCGAGGGAAGGAGCGACGGGTTCCTTTCTATCTTTTTTTTTCTATTCTTCTCATCTTGAGCCTCATCCTTGACGGATTGTCCCTTATTCCACTCTGAAGACCCTTCGTTGTGTGAGTGAAGCGCATTTTCCGGCTCCAAAGAACCAGGAACAAATTCGGGCAGAGGTCGCGAACGGTTTTTATGTTTATAGTGTAAGGCGGCTGTTGAGTCGTCTCAAAATACTCAAAAGAAAGAAATAAATAAATAAATTGATAGAACCACAGCTGGAAAGGTAAGTAATTCAACGAGAATTTTCTAGGTAGTAAAATTGGTTGGACGATTTTCCTCGCTATGCTTGAATTTTATTGTCACCCAAATCTCGTGAACATTCTGTAAATAACGTTTTCGCGTCGTCGAGACCTCAAGTGTGAATTCTCCATTCATAGAATTGTCCCAGATCGTTTTTATTTTTTATCTAATCTTCGAATTGAATTGACACATTTTATTTTTACGTACATCGCGCGTCATAGTGACAGTGCGCAAAATCCCCCGCAACCTCCTCCCATAGGAATCGGACGTCCCTCAGTCTTTGATGGACTGATCTTCTCGATACAAGGCTTCTCTTATGATGACGACTCCTGTTAATTTATAAATCATATTTAGGAATTTTCTGGGATGATTCACCAACATTTTCAGGCCATACACGATTTTTCTGTCGAACTCAACTGTTTGCTACAGTTTCTGACAGTACCGCTCTAAATACGCATAGCAGGCCGGCTGATGGCCGCTCTCGTATGCGTCTCTACCTTGAGACTATTCTTTTAAAAATTATTACAAACCAATTTTTTTATAAACCTTTTCTCCCGCTTTTGCGTGCAGCAAAAATAATTCCTTGGGACGCTCATTTAAATTATTTATGCGTATTCCGTTTTATTCAAAAAATTACGTATTTCACTATAAATTGTGCGAGTCACGCTTGAGATTTTTAAAATCTTGGAATAATAATTTCGTGAATTAAAATAAAAATGCAAAGAGTTGTTGCGTGAGTGAGCAATGATCAGTCACTTCGCATCAACACCCAATCACGGCGGTTAGTTCTAAAATTCTCACGAGATGCCAGACACTGCCAGGTTTAATCAACGAGACTGCTTCTCGGGGTAATACAGCAGGATGTAGTGATTTAATAAATCAAAAATATTATTCGTGAGATCCAATTTTGTAGATGAGAGTGAGTTTTCATACTCGGAACGTTAATTGAAAAGGAATTTAATTATAAGAATGATTGATGAGATTTTTGTTTTCATTTTGTCTGGCTGTAACCGGAGTATTTCCCGGTTATCCCTGTCTCTAGCAACAAGACATCTCTTCTTGTTTTACTACCTTTTGTCCCCCCCCCCCATCCGTCTGACGTCGACGGTGTTTAATTGAAACTTTGAAAGCAAGTCTATACAACAACGACAACGAAGCTGTGATTATGGGCGTAAAGAGTTTCAACCCCTTCCTTTTAGTTTTTTAACCGACGTCACTTTGTTACCAAGTCATCATCACAGGAGGTCTTTCACCCCATAAAAATGCATATTGACCCCTCGTGAACACACACCTTCGCAGTTCGCAGAGTCTATCGACTGAGTGACTTGTTAAGGACAATGAGAACACTGAAAATAAGAACAACCCCTCCATGAACTGGCGAAATAAAGTAAAAACCATCGCAAGCGGTCACTAATGTATTAAACGACGCTTATCATAAATGAAGTTATAAAGCTAGTAGTCGCTGTCATTATTGGGAAGATTTTCCCGGCAGCACACTCCAGAGCCCCAAGGGGTTTAATTTGTTGTTAAATTCGGTGCCTGGGAGCATGAGGGTATATATTCAGTTCAGTGAGGGTGACTATGGCAACCGTTTTCCCAACTCCCACGTAAAACATTGACATAGGTCCGGGTTCTATTTGACCTAATTTACCCCCGATTCATTTCGGGTGGAGCAGGCGACGAGGTCACCCCCTTCCACTCTTTCATCGCAAAACTGAATTTTGGCGAATGAGTGTAACTGACTTTTAAATTCAAAATACTAATTTGTGTAAAGTCTGTTGTTTGATTTCATTGGCGGGCACGTCGCCCAGAATGCGATTGGGGCATTTTTCTTTGGTAGCAGGTATACATCGGTGGACACGACAGTGTTCTGACCTGTTCAGTGAAATTTTTCAGTGTGCCAAAAAATGTGTTGGTTGATGGGAAGGGGGGGGTTCTTTTCTATCCAGACTCCTCAGGTCATTAATAGTTATCGCCTAGTTGTTTCCTTTGCCGTACTTTCTGGACTTCATGAAAAACCAAAAAACTTTCTAGGTATTTCTTTGTATGAAGAAATAAAACCTAAAAGGCCCGTTCACAAGCTCTATGCTTGTGTTGTGTGCTGTATATGTGTCCCAATATTATTGTCGAATCAGTCTTTTTCTAAAAATCCTAGCCTTTTTTGTAAAACGCCGCCTTTTTATAGAAAAATCTGTTTTTTCTCAATCAGCCTAGACCATTTTAGCCTTATTACAAATAGGCTGAGGGCTTTCAGGCTCTTTGCGAACCTAATGTAATTGTTACAATAAGGCTGAATGATTAACAGCCGTTTTGTGAAGAAAGATAAAAAAAAAAAAAACACCTCCCGAATCAAACCGCTCATTTGTAGAAAAATGCAAAATAAATCATTACTGAAAAATAACGCTGACGAAAATAGTACGTTGTGCACTGACCGAGATCCGGCGACAGTACCACACAACTAGAGGAACAGTCCTGAAACTTTTCCCATTCGATAGGTTTTTTCGGGCACATCAATACTTCCCCGTATAAATAGATAAATAAAAATGTAAAACCCTTCAGAAATATTTTTTATTTCTCAACAAAAGTTGGCATATTTGAAATCCCGCCAAAACGAACATTTTCCGCAACGTAATCGTCGTTGTATTCTCTGTCCTTTTCATGCCTCTAAATAGCTCATCTGTCTATCCTCCGTTATTTTATTATTGGAGAGCTCTTGTAGAAAGTAAGGCAAAACACCACAACAAACCGCTCTCCGACAGCTACGTTGCCGGCGAATTTTTTTTTCGGAAGGCGCATATGACACAAACAAGCTAGCTGGTGTGTTTGAAATGACCTAAAACTTCAAAAATCGCGTAATTATTAACTGTTGGATTATTTTACGAACGGATCACGATTTATGCTCTATTTTAGCATAAAAAAAAACCTTAAAAAATAGATTTATGAATAAGTTCTGACCCATGAAACTTCCTCATTGAATATGAATGTCTACCTGGTGCACTTGCCCTCAATGCAGTGGCGTAGGTAGGAATTTGTTCTAGGGGGAGATCAGATTGAAATCTCGTTATACAGGGATGGCAGGGGGTAATTTCGCCCTAAGTCTCTGATAAACAAGAAATATAATTTTACTTAGCCTTTTCCTTATTTTAGCCACGAATCAGCTTACGACCAGTTTAAGCCACGAATTTCTCAATTTTTGACATGAATGAGTGCTTTTTGTCAACTTTACCTGCAGATTAGCGCTTTTCTCAATTTTGGCCGCGTGTATCATTCTTCTTAATTTCAGCCGAGGATTAGCGGTTTTGACCCCCCCCCCCAATAGCTATTTGACGCGGTGTGGCTTAATGGGGGTCGTTCGGACGACCCGAAGATGAGGGTTGAAGATGCAAGAAATTAACGGTCGCCACCTGTTGTTTGCTTTGGGTGACAGGCCCCAATATATTCTCAATATAATACAACTGATTTACAACTTTTGTTTCGGAAAAAATAATAACAATTCTTTTCGTTAATGGTTTCTGGTCGTTCCGGTGCGTGGAATTCGCGACTGTCGGTCTGGTAGCGTCCCTTCGCGCTGTTGCAGATCCTCTTGTCGAGCTAACGGTGCGTTAGCGTCCTTTGGTGCTGTCCGTAGTGTCTTCTTCGCCGGGTTCGGCAAGGACAGGGAAAGGTTCGGGCAGGATCGGTCTTGCTCGATGAATTCTGGGGCAGACACAAGTGTCGCTAAGCCCCGTAGTATCTATCGAGTTCCACCGGGGGTGAGGGAACGAGAAGAACTGTTGACCGGAGTCGTCTCAACGGTCTGGCACGAATGCCTACCGGTGGTCAGGTCCACAGTAGGGTTTCCCTTCAACAAGCGTCCGGAGTCTTCTCAACGGATGTGTCGAACTTGGAAGGTTCCCGCAAGGTTATCCTGCCGGTCCGGTTTTATAAATGCGTCAAGTGTATGACGACTTTAACAGTGACGGTCTAATCCACAATAGGGTTTTCCTTCAACAAGCGTCCGGAGTCTTCTCAACGGATATGTCGAACTTGGAAGGTTCCCGCAAGGTTATCCGACTGTTCGGTTTTGATCTATGCGTCAGGTTACTGACGACTTAAAAAAAATGACGGTTTAATCCCCAATAGGGTTTCCCTTCAACAAGTGTCCGGAGTCTTCTCAACGGATATGTCGAACTTGGAAGGTTCCCGTAAGGTTATCCGTCCAATTCACTTGGAGCTATGCGTCCGGTTTAGGACGACTTGAGCCAGGGGCGGTTTAATCCACAATAGGGTTTCCACTTCAACAAGCGTCCGGAGTCTTCTCAACGGAGTAGAGCTTGGAAGGTTCCCGTAAGGTTACCCGCACCACTGGTCAGAGAAAAAAAAGAAAAACACTGGCTATGGGTAGCCTGTTAGGCTAACGGTCCGTTAGCGTCCCTTGTTGTTGTCCGCAGCGTCTTCTTCGCCGAGTTCGGCAAGGATAGGGAAAGGTTCGGACAGGATCGGTCTTACTCGATGAATTCTGGGGCAGACACAAGTATCGCTAAGCCCCGTAGTATCTATCAAGCTCCACCGAGGTTAGGGGAATGAATAAAAGAATAACCGGAGTCTTCTCTACGGTTTTGGCACGGATGCCTATCGGCGGTCAGTTCCTCAATAGGGTTTCCACTTCAACAAGCGTCCGGAGTCTTCTCAACGGAGTAGAGCTTGGAAGATTCCCGTAAGGTTATCCTGCCGGTCCGATCGGTTAACAGTGACGGTCTAATCCACAATAGGCTTTTCCTTCAACAAGCGACCGGAGTCTTCTCAACGGATATGTCGAACTTGGAAGGTTCCCGCAAGGTTATCCGACTGTTCGGTTTTGATCTATGCGTCAGGTTACTGACGACTTAAAAAAAATGACGGTTTAATCCCCAATAGGGTTTCCCTTCAACAAGTGTCCGGAGTCTTCTCAACGGATATGTCGAACTTGGAAGGTTCCCGTAAGGTTATCCGTCCAATTCACTTGGAGCTATGCGTCCGGTTTAGGACGACTTGAGCCAGGGGCGGTTTAATCCACAATAGGGTTTCCACTTCAACAAGCGTCCGGAGTCTTCTGAACGGAGTAGAGCTTGGAAGGTTCCCGTAAGGTTACCCGCACCACTGGTCAGAGAAAAAAAAGAAAAACACTGGCTATGGGTAGCCTGTTAGGTAACGGGTTTTCCTTTAACAAGTGTCCGGAGTCTTCTCGACGGATATATCGACTTGGAAGGTTCCCGTAAGGTTATCCGTCCCACTGGTCAGGAAAAAAACAAAACGGGGTAAGAGGCCTCGGTCAGGGTCAGCCTTATACCAACCGGTCAGGATCGAATCACTGAAGGGTCCGAAAGGTTCCCAATAGGCCTTGCCTGTGGATGCCTTGGTAGGGTGTGACGTCACGAACGGTCAAGAGTCGTCTCAATTGACCGCTGGACGTTTTCCCGTACGGCGTGATTTTTGGTGAGCGATCCTTCGCTTCGGGAAGACTGCGTCGTCGTTGTTGTACTTCCGGATCGTCGTGGGTTCTGGAGTTCCCAGTCGTAGAAACCGCGGAGGGTCGTACTGCTTCCCAGTCGAGTGGTCCAATTGCAGGCTGAAGATCTGGTCCAGGTTGCTGAGGTGTTTCCCGTTTACTTCTCGACACGAAGTGATTTTTGGAGTGCCGGCGCTCGGGTTATATAGTCGGTGGGTGGTTTCCGCCCACTCCCACCCGTTCGGGTGGCTCAGTGGGTTGACCGGGTGGTCCCTTTCCAACTTTTCCCCCACCTGGAGGGCTCCCTTTTTTTTTGTGTAGGGATCTCTTGTAAATTTTTCCCTGGGAGGGGCGACTTCTATAATTAATTGTTAGCGGAATTAATTACCCGACGTCATAATATTGAATTTGCGCATTTTCCCAATTTTAGCAGCAAAGCAGCGTTTTTATCCCGTGATCAGTGATGTTTCTTAATTTTCCGCGAGTTTTAGCGTTTTCCTCAATTTTTTTTAGCAGGGGATTAGCACTTTTTTCAGTTTTAGCTAAACATTACGTTTTTCTTAAGTGTTTTCCTCATAAATAAGCCTCGTCGTAGAGGGCTTTCCACAAATTGGGATTTTTTTGGTTCACCATGCGCAAGTTTTCTCAGTTTTACCCGCGAATTAGCGGATTTTTCACCAAAAAAAAAAAAAACCTTTTGCGTTGATTTCCACAATTTATTCGTAGAATGGCAACCATGCACCGCGAATCAGCGATTTTTTTCTCAATTTTAGTCTGGAAGCAACATTGCGAGACCATGAATCAGCGCTATTTCACCTTTTCAGTCGGCCAATTAGCGCTTATGACCAGTTTAACACGCGGATTTAATTATTTTAGCCATGAGTGAGTGCTTTTTGTCAACTTTACCCGCAAATCAGCGCTTATTTTCCTTAATTTTGGCCGCGTTTATCGTTCTTCTTAATTTCAGTCGCGGATTAGCAGTTCCCCCCCCCTCCCCCACAACTCATATCCATGAATTTGCGCATTTTCTTTTCTTTAGCAGCAAAGTAGCGTTTTTATCCCGTGAGCGATATTTCTTAATTTTCCACGAGTTTTGGCGATTTCCTCAATTTTAGCAGTAAATTACCGATTTTTCAAGTTTCATAGCAGGGGATTAGCACTTTTCTCAGTTTCACCCACGCATTAGCGGGTTTTTCACCCATTGCCATAAATTAGAATTTTTTTCTCAATTCAATTAACTTTTAAAATCTCTTAATTTTTGCCAGACCTAATTTTCTCAATATTTCCCGAAAATTGGCGTTTCCTCAATTTAAGCTGTAAATTAGCAATTTTTCCATTTTTAGCTGATAATTAGCAGTTTTCCCCCAATTTCAACTGAAAAATAGCGTTTTCCTTAACTGTAGCTTCACTAATTAGTGATTTTTTCCCCATTTTAGCTGTGAATTAGGGATTTTCCGCCAATTTTTCACCTTATTTATATCCGCCAAAATTTTAGCTATTTTTCCCAATGTCAGCTGTGCAATAGCGTTAGCATATCTACTCCCTTTTTATACGCGAATGGGCGATTTTTCATAATTTCAGTTGTGTATTTGACATTTTTGTCCAATTTTAACCTGGAAGCGTATTTTTTGTGTGATTTTATAGCGCGTTTACTCAATTTTAACCGCGGGTTGGCCCAAAAAACAAAAGTTTTTAGGTTGATTTCTACAATTTATTCGTGGAATGGCCTTCATGCACCGCGAATCAGCGAGTTTTTTCTTAATTTTAGTCTGGAAGTTGCATCGCGAGACCACGAATAAGCGCCTTTTCGCAGTTATAGACACGAATATTGGCGTTTTTTTCAATTTTTTGCCGCGTCAGCAAGTTGAAAATAGCCGATCAGCACTTTACTGGGCTTTAAGGACCTATAATGAAACTGGGGAAACGGTGTATTTTCTCTTTTTAGCCACGAATTTTCCTCAAGATAGCGCGAATTTTCTCAATTTGAGCCACCATATTAGCGCTTTCGGGGGCTAAATCGAATATTTAGCCTATAGTATTTGCTGATATCACTTGCAACGTTAAGTTCTCCATCAGATCGGATAAATTGAAATTCGTAGAAAGTAGCCAAATCGCTGTCCAACCTTCCGATCTCTTCAAATATCTACATCCATGGATAACCTAAAAATCCTCATTTATCCGTATTTAAGCTTTTCGGGGGGGGGGGGGCGTCTGATCCGGGGGCGGTTCCCCCTACCTCGGTAAGCTTTCAAGGTCGAGAAAATCTGGAAAAACTAACTTCAACGAGAAACACTCATTTTTGGAGATTTATGGATTTGGATTTTATGGTGTTCTTTAGAGTAGAGCGTTGGTACTAATGTCCCTTATTCGTTCGTATACTTGTAGCTCTGGGAGGGGGAGGATCTATCCCCCCATATCCCCCCCTGTACCTACGCCCCTGCCACAGAGGCCCGTGAAATTCCCTAAATGTGGAATATGAATAAACTGGATGTACTTGCTCATATATTCTGGTCTCATTCGATAGGTTTTATGGAGCTGAATACGAACATGAGCGTCTGCCATCAGCAAATTAAATTCTCCGAATTTGAGAAATTAACCTAACGGAGCAACACTGGCCACTGAGGGCGAATGCCCCAGGCAGAAGCTCCTAAAAACCTCCCGAATGAGACAAGTTTCAAGTCTGTGTTCTTTCAGATGATTCATGTCCCAAATTCGGGGATTTGACTGCGGGTAAATGCCCCAGGCAGACGCTCATATTCGTATTCCTCTACACAAAATTTATCAACGTTATTCCGGCTGAATAGGACTGTCGCCAGCTCTCGAATAACTATTAGGCTAGGGCTATATGGCCGTATTTATGAACGTTCCTCCAGTCAAAGCGTCCTCCAGAAGCCTTCCGTGGCGATTTTTGGTATTTATGAAGCTTCCTTGACTTTGGCATAAATCGTTCTTTCAGTCAAGGTGGCTTCTGACCTATCTGTCTGGGCACGCTAGTGATTCGTTATCAGTTAGTAGGCTGGGTGTAACACAATACGGCGAAACGAATAAAGCTTCTTTACAAAGAGCCTAGACAAGATAGGCTTTTTTTGGTGTCGTAAGTTGCTTCGATAATGAGCCTGAAGGACTGCAGGCTATTCGCAATAAGGCTAAATAGTCCAGGCTAATTGAGAAGGGAAATATTCCTTTTTTGTACGAAAAAACATATAATTTTGTGGTAAGAGTTCATTTTTATACGTAAAAAAAAATCGCGAACAAAAATTTCCTCCGTAGGCGAGTGCCTTCCTCTGATTTATACCCCAAATTTTGGGGCCCAAAATAGACAATTTTGGTCATCAATGTCAAATCAGTTTGTTAACAGCTCGCAGTGGGTGGGTAGTAGCGTTTAAGCTCAAAAACATTTATTTCCGTGGTCTGTTAGTGTCTAGGACTTTTTATTGGGACCTCCAGGCAGTCGCTATAAATCGTGTGGCTCCAGAAAAAGGGACCGAAGCAGCCGAAAACAGAGGAATCTCAAGGAGATCCTCTTCATCAGCTCATCTAAACGAGCCTTTCTCATACTGTTTCACCCTTTTCACGCCCCCCCCCCCATCATGTTCATCGTAACTTAAATTCTGACCGTTCATTAATGCAAAAATCGCCCAGAGGTCAATAGAGTGACTTCTTCTAGGGCCAATTCTGTTCAAAATAATTCGATAGCTGCAGCCGGACAAAGTTTACGATTCCCTCGGGCAGTGGACAATCACAGGATGAAAACGTGCCTATGATGGTACCTAACCCACCCACGGACCATCTCATCCACGAATGAGTCGAAAATTAGTGGTTGGTTTTGTCCAGTGTGACCTATAGGAGTGCGGTCTACTGGTGTCGAGGCTCTTCCTTTGGATTTTACGACTGTCGATTGAATTACTCGCGAATAAACTGCACACTCTCAGGGCCAGCTGGACCGGGACCCATGGCCAAAAAAAAAAAAAAAACAATTTCCCCGAAAATAAAACCAGAAATTTTCATTTTGGCAAGCTGAATTTGGCAGATATTCAGCCAAATTCTGGCTGGCAACACTAGGTTGTAGCTACTACAAACAAAAAAAGAGCTCGAAACTTACAATTTGGCTTAAATCAAGACCCCAATGCATGGGCGTAGCCAGCGGGGGGAAGGGGTGGGCAGTTGCCCTCCCCTAGAATCAAAAACGAAGATTTCGTGGGGCAGCTGCCCACCCCCAAAATTCCAAAAAAATTTTCCCTGATCTGGCTAACAGAAATACAAATTTATAATATTTAGCTCCTTAAAACCAATTTTGCGGATTTTTCTCACTAAAAAACAACACATTTTCGCACATCGGTTTCACCAAAAATCAAAAATTCGCGATTCGTTGCTGACAAACCGATTTCGAGGGTCGGCCTAACTTGGAAACCGATTTTGCTGATTTTTCGCACTAAAATCCCATTTTCGCAAGGTTCGACGCACAAATTCGTGTTTTTGGGTTAGCTCAAATCGTGTTTAGCCCGCTGTGCCATACAGACTTATGGTGGGAGAGAAACTGCCAGCTCTGTTTACCGTCTCAGGTCTAAAATTTACAGTTTAGCTCCAAAAGTATCACTTTCCGGGACGGGGGGGGGGGGAGAGAGAAGTTTCAATTTTCCGACATAAAAATCCGAAATAGAAGGCTACAAACTTCAGGTTTCCAGCAAATATTTATTTTTTGACGGATAGTGGCCGTTTCTGTGCAAATTTAGTCTCTGATGACCGTGAATTGACGAGATTCTAACCTCCAGATCCTGTTGGAAGCCTGCAAAAAGGCAATGGTTCATCTGTTATTTTCGCCGGTGAATCTGCTCACAGGCGTGGTGGATCCAGTATTTCCTCAAGAGGAGTTGCACAGAACCCCCCCCACCAATTTAACTCGTGAATGAGCACTATTTGTAGCGTCGAATTGACGTTTTCTTTAATTTTAGGTGAAACTGAGTGCTTTTTCTCAATTCTGCCTCGAACTATAGCCTATTATCGTCATTTTAACCGTAAAAAGGTCTCAAAGAACCGTGAAATAACGCATTTTTGATTTACTATTCTAATTACGGCCAGCACTGGGCATCGCCTACAAACCGCGAATAGGTGCGTTCTGTCAATTTCTGCCGCAAAAGAACAGTTTTTCCTCAATGTAACCTGTAAATGAACGCTATTTCTCAATTTTAGCCACAACAATTACACTATAATCAACAAAAAACTGTGACAATTTTGCCAATTCATTTTCCCTCAATTTTAGCCGCAAATTCGTGCTTTAATCTCAATTCTGCCTTGAGCAATTTCCCCCTTCAAATTTCAGCAGTGAAAAGGTCCACATAATACTCATGTTAACGAATTTCATTAATTTTGATCCGTTGCATCGTGAACCTTAAAGTAGGTGTTTTCCTCAATGTGCCTTAGTTTTAGCTGAAAATAAGAAATTTTTCAAAAATATGTGCGCTAAGTCGCCCTCTTTCTCGATTGTACCCGCAAACTTGCTATATAAATGTATAAAAACAGTCAATTATCACCGAGATGTTGGTGTGAGAAACCACGAACTGGTGCCTTCTCTCAATTTTACCTGCGTGAATGAGCTCCATTTCTCAATTTCAGTCGTGAATTGGCATTTTTCCTCAATTTTAGCCGCAAATGAGCGATTTTTCTCAATTCTACATTGAACGCGCAATTTATTTTGTCAATTGTAGCCGCGAAAAGAGCACTGTAAGCCGTTAGTTAGCGCATTTTCTTAATTTCGGCCCGGACTTTGGATCGCGAAACCGCAAATTGGCGTGTTTTCTCAATTTCAACCGCGAACAATGAGCAGATTTATTTCTCAAGTTCAACGTTAATGAGCAATATTTCTCAATTCTAGATGTGAATGGTTGTTTTCGCTCAGTACTAGCCGGAAAATGTCCTTTTCATGGATTTCATCCGCGAGCGAGCACTTTTTCTCAAGACGTGCGCCCCCCCCCCCCCAAAACTCTGAATCAGTACGCCTGGCTGGCTGCCCACCCCTTGATCATGGGCTGGCTACGCCCCTGGGCTGTCCTCTATAGTACTAACGAATTTTTCTCCAGTCAAGTCTCAATCTAGTCCGTTTTTGTTTTGTTTTGTTTATTTGACGTTGTTTTGCCACCATTGTTGGCAGTGGCGGATTTACAGGGTGGGTTTTGGGGGGTTTAAACCCCCCCTAAGAAGATGGCGTATGCTATTGCTGATCATTGGAGAGATTTCTTATATCTTTACCAAGGCTGCTGAATAAGAGTCGCGGCACAGCCCCAATGTTGCAATTTCACTTAAATTAAAACCAGAAACTGTCAATTTCATAGATATCGAGCCAGAAAACTTGCCATTTTTCTCATATTAGGACCCAAAATGGCAAAACATAAATATTCATCTCGAAATTTGACAATTATACTTAGCTATTCGTGCACAGCCGGGGCTGCCTCTACAAAAAGGGGGCCAGAGACTTGCTATTCCGCGAAAGAAAAACTTGCAATTTCGTGAATATAAAAGTCAGAAACTTTCAGTTTTACGTAAGCAAGGGCCGGAAACTTGTAAATTCACGATTGTTTGGCCAAGGGACTTCTAATTTCGATATTCAAAGTCTAAAATGTTACAATTTTTTGTGGTTATTGGTCAGTATTTGGTCTGCTGTCGTAGGCCGTAGCAAGGCGTTTAGGCCGTTCGATTAATTTCGCTTATTTTTAGCTCTGAGTGATGTAATTTCGTGGCTACGTGAGGCAAGCTTTGGGCGCTGTCAAGGGACGGTTCCGGATCATGCGTTGAACCCTGAAACTTGCGATTTCGCGAAAATAGATACTAGAAACTAGTAATTTCGCGAATGTTCACACCCGCAATTTTAATTCTACAGATTTTGAGCTCGAACTTGGTATTATTTCGTACCAGAATTTTAGCGCTGTCGCGGTAACATAAGAAAAATGCCTGAAACTATCAATAAGGATATAAACTAGTAATTTTTTTTTAATATTCAGGCCCGAAACGTTCGATTTCGCAGATATATTTAGCTCGGATTGGTGAAATTTCGCATGGTGGCTTTTTGCCCATAGAATTTGTTCATTAAATGGCCTAAATCTGCTAATCATGTTCAGAAGGCAAAGCTACAGTTCTACAGTTTCGCTGGTTTTCCCCCTAAAATGAGGATGCGTGCTGTTTCGTGAGTATTCAATCCTAAACTGACATTTCAGGGATATTAAGCTTCGACACTTCCATCAAATCTCGTCTCTTTGGGCCACCGCTATCAATTTTTGTGCCTATTCAGCCCACAAACTGGTAATTTCACGTCCACTTACCCATGAATCTTTGGCATTTGTGTGACTATTTCACGCCCTGACTTGAAGTTTCAGTAATTACTAACTTCCGCGTAACTTATTTTTTGACAACATCGTGTGTTTGGTTAATGAATGTACTCGGGGTTCGGACATTCAATAATTCAAACATTCAAAAGTCAATTGGTGGTTTGAATCGCCATTTTCGGAGTTCCAAAATCAGTAAATTGAGACTAAAGCTAAATTTCATGAACAACTTTTCAGATCAATGCGCGCTTAGAGGGACCACTAAATCCGATTCGTATGGTGATGGTGGGGGGTAGGGCTGAAAACTATTTTGGTTGGCTTGTGTCATTCTGATGGGGTCTTTCTGATTCGAATGGATGCTCGAGACCCCCCCCCCCCAGGATGAAGGCGACGAGAGTGCCACCATGGTTGGAAACAACATTTTTGTTGACAATGGGTCAGTTTTAAAAAATAAATTGACAGTCTTTAGGGCAACAATCAATTTCTGGGTCACAATCGCCATTTTCAGAGCCTGCAATGTACCATCTTGACTTGGATATTCATATTTAGGCAAATCAATCAAATGGATCTGCGGCGAATTTGACAGCTCCCCACGGGGTCCCCTGGATGCCTTCTGATCGATTGAAAGCAGAGGAGACTGAACTTGAACGGCCTTGGGAAATTTCCTGTCTCGGTTACCCCCACCCCCCTCATCCACTTCATATTACAAGACTTCATTACACCATTGTCACAAACCATCAAGGCGAAATCATTATATACGTGACTTACTTGTAAGAGCTAGTAACCCCCCCCTCCACTCTTCCCCAAGGGAAAAATAACGAGTTGATTCAAGATGGTTATAGGTAGTTAGTCATTGCTGGGGTGTGGTGGGGGGGGGGAGAGCACACCAAGAAAGAAAATTAGGTGTCCTCTATATAAATCTGGGGCCCTTCGATCGGTTTCCATAGACGTTTTTAGACTCCAGAGACCAAAAGTTTCCGCGATGTAGGCGAGGGCCCAGCTTTATTTATTATTGGCTTCGTCCCATCGCAAGCTTCGAAATATTTTCGTGAAAGTACACGGTTGTTCTTTTGATTATACGAGTTTTTGTGCTAATTTCAATTGGAAAAGTTTTCGCAATTCCAAAGAATCAAGAGAAAGGGAAGCGTTCAGCCGTTAACTCAACACTTTATTGAGGATTGAATCAATGGCGAAAAATCAGAATTTTCCTTTTTTTTTATGGGGAACTTAAAAAGAGACATCCTTGAAATTTCCCCCCTTTTTCTCTCATTCCCTCCTTGTCTCCAACTCGCGCTGTCTCCCTTTCTCATTTAATATCATTGTCAAGCACATAATTGCTCAATCGTTATAGACTTTTTTGTGTGCTTTCCTTTATTCTCTTTCGTTATTTGTCCCCAACTCTAATTTCATGTTTCTCTCAAGTCTTTTATTCAACATCCTTCAATTTTCGGAAGGAAATCAATGCCAAGGTTCTACGAGAAGGGACCCCCCCCCCCCAAAAAAAGACTTCTTTGCTGAATATGAATGTTTATAAGAGTGTACCTGTAGTATAGGGCGAAAGGAAAGGGAGGACAAGGAATAACACTCAAGTACATTACGTGATCTTATTTCTTCGATTCACTCAGATATATTCCTTTCTATATCTCCCCCCCCCCCCAACCACCGCCCCTAGAAATCGTAGCTTTATATTGGAGTTAAAGGATGGTGACGAGGGGGGGGGGAATTGAGCCAGAAAAAAAGTGACGTCAAAGGTCGAAACGGTGGGAGAGGAATAGAATCTCATACATTTAAATTAGGGTAAAACGAAGACAAGTCCGAGTTTGGACATTTTACTTTAGTTCGAGCGGAGAAAGAAAAAAAAAAAAAAAAAAAGGAAATTTGTTCATGTTTTCCCTCCATTACCCCCAAGATTGTAACAAACAGGATTCGGTGTTGACCTCGAAATAATTCGAGGGATAGAAAAAAAAAAATCCTGTCATAGGGTGTTAGTTGTTAATGAACACGATGGAGCATGGTGAAGGGGAAAGGGGTTAAAAGGAAAATCTTATCAGAATTTGCGCTTTCCCAAAGGCTCTTTGTTGTAAAAAAAAAATTAGCGAATTAATTATAGTGAGCTAGCTAGAAAATCGAATAAATTAAACGGCTCTATCGGGATTAAAAGAGCGTGGGGATGGGGGTAATTTATTTACTCTGAACGGATGAAAAAATGATCCTCTTTATAGGTGCAGAAAATTACATTTCAGAGCAAAATATTCTGTTCAATGACACATTTAAATCTGCACAAAGTGAGTTAGTCTTTTTAAACTCCGAGTTATATTCCAGAACTTTGGAAAATTTTCGAGCATACTAATATCAGTCACGTTCTCTAGTGATTCACGCGCGAGAGAAACAGGAGTATGCATACAATAAAAGCTTGCATGAAATGCAGCAGCAAATATTTGTCCCTATTTTCGCCCCTTTACCCTCCTTCACCCAGTCATTCCATATCGAGAGTCATGCTCATAATGAAGTTTGTACATAGCTCAATAGCTTCTCGCATGCAGACTCCCTTGTGTATACTTGTACATAAACTGACACTATAACTAATTGCACTAGTACCTACCTATGGGAATATGTAGTGGGAACAAAAACTTGAGTGTTTATAGCGCACCAGTGATGAATTTATTATTTTCAACCGGCAAAATCGAAAAGCTGGGAGCATTTTTACGATGACTCAATTGTTAGCTGATATTCTAGGTGAAAATTATTGAACCGTCAGCCAGGTTCATTTTTTTAAATATTGATGCGCATTTCGGAGCGACCCCCGCTGTCTCCTGAGCACAAATAAAACAAAATGAACTCAATCTTACAACTTTTCAGTTGTATTTGTGCTATTGTATTTGTTTTATTTGTGCTAATGTGAGAGCAGGGGTTTCTCGGAAATGCGCATCCATATTGAAAAATTTGTTTTTCCTAGAATTCTGCTATATGGTACGCTTTTCCGCGAATTTCCACATTCTATAGGCAAAATTTGAAACTAATTTGTGAGTTTTTTGTAATAAAACAATGGTTTTCAACATGATGATTCCAGAGTATGGCTAAGCTGATACATTCGTCGAGGTACAAAAAAAAAAAAATTACGATCAAAATGAAAGCCAATAATGAAATCGATACTAAAAAGTGGTAGCAATTAATCTGAATGACTTCCTGGTCGTATCAAATTCCTCATTATGCGTTTGAAACCAAGTTAAATCGATGATAAAAAATCATATTAGGCATTCTTTTTTCTTTATTCATTTAATTTATCGTCATTATATATTAATTTTTGTTTGTTATACATAAATACAAGAACACAATTACATACAATTGTAGAAAATTGTAGTCTGGAGTTTATAACAGACGGAATAAATTCTGTATGAAAGCACAAACGACCTTCAAGAAAGAATCGACCGTGTTATAATGGTCGACTGTTTTCGCCTTTTTTTTTTTTTAAGTATATTGCAAATTTTATTGGCCTACGGGGAAAAATTGACTGAATTTTATTCGAACCATATAAAATTTGAGGCGTCGAGCCTCAAATCGAAGATCTTGATGACTTCTCCCCCCCTACCCTGCACCTCTATCAAATTTTTTGGGCGCTTTAGAGCACGTACAACGGATCGTGACACGGCATTGACATTTACCCGCACCAAATAAGAGGGCCTGGGCACGAAACCGTGAAAACAACTTTTTTTAAAATAAATTAATTAGACTGATATTATCCGGACGACAATGGAAGGGCATAGCCCAACACGATTCGAGTTCCGAGAAAAAATGGCTACCCGGCGTGATTTGAACCCGCAACCTCTGGATTACCAGTCCAGCACGCTGCCAATTGCGCCACGGAGACGCCTTTGGGAGTCGTACTCCGAGGGATAAGCTAAGCCGAACCCGAACCAGGTCCATTGTTTCTCGAAACTCGAATCGTGTTGGGCTATGCCCTTCCATCGTCGTCCGGATAATATCAGTCTAATTAATTTATTAATTAAAATACCGGCGACAGATTTATTCATTATAGCCATTCAACTTTTTTTTTTCCTGTCCAAAGGGCCAAACTCGCTGTTACACTCAAAAATCGTTAAAATTGCTCAGGAGGTGTTAACTCGGGGTGAATTTGCCGAAAATGGCCAACATTTAAACACTGGAAGAAACCGCGTATTCACAGCCCTTACGAGAGGAGGAATCTGTTTACAATAATAACTTTTATTGCAGTGGTCAACAATCAGTGGCGGATCTAGGTTTTTGTATTGGGAGGGGTTACACACCATAAATCCACTCTTGCGGAAAATGCGAATTAACTCTATTTTTCTAAATTTTTCCAGCGGATAAGCTCGTAAGTCCGATTAACTCTATCTTCATTCCAACTTTTAGCCCGAAACTTGCCGTGAATTAACGGTTTTTCTCAAATTAATCCGCGATTTATTTGTTTTTCACCGTTTCAGTAGCGAATGATCGCCACGTATTTTCTCGAGTTGAGCTCTTTATCTACATTAAGGGATATGTATATCTTTAAGCAGACGTCTGATCCAGGATTTCCTCAAGGGGGGGGGGCTTGGGGAAATTGCGTCCTTCGCTCTACTAAAAATGACTCAACAGCGATTTACTACCTAGAAATAGCTATTCTCACTATAAAAACGGCTAAACTGACTATAATCGCGCCCCAAAACATGGAGGTATGAAGAGAGAGGAGGGAGCGATAGATGTAAAATCAAGTTAACGGGGTGAAGCCAACATACGCCACATTGGTAGTCCCGGAACGCATCAGGATTTGTGCTGAGGACTACTTTATCACGACTGCTCCTCTGTTATCTATATCTTGATTATTAAGGCCGAGGACCACCAATATGGCGAAAATCGGCGTCACCCTTTTCAACTTATGCTCCCTCCTCTCTTTTCCTTCCTCCATGCCCCAAAATAGCAAAACTGACGATTTATGCCTTTTGAAAACGGCTTAACAGCGACTAATTATGCCCTAAAAAGAGGCAATTAGGTACCTCTCTAAAATTGGCCAAACTGACTCCAAGTGCAAAAAATTGGCTAAACTGACAGTTCGCGCCCTGAATATGCCTAAACTGATGATTCCTGCCCTGAAGGCTGCAAAATCGACCATTTGCGCGCCAATAATGGTCAAACTATAACCTTCAAGGGACTAATTGCACGCTGAAAACAGCCAAACTGGTGGATACGCCACTTTAAAGATGGCCAAACTGGCTTTACGAGCTCCAAAAATGTTTAACTGACGACATTCTTGCCCTGAACGCGCTTAAATAAATTATTATTTCAGCCCTGAAAATGGTAAAATCGACCAGTCTTTCGCCAAAAATAGCCAAACTGACTATTCTCGCCTTGGTATGACGTCAATGTTAAAAAGATGGCGGACGAGGTCAGTAGCTGCTTTGGGTGCTCTAAAAACATTTGTCTTTCGGATCTTGTGATTACCTGTAGCGGTCCGTGTGAACATGTTTTTCATGTCGCGTGCTCCGGTTTAACAAGACAAGCTGGAAAAATTATCGGGGAAAATGTGGGCATTATATTCTGGTTTTGTCCTACATGCAGACCCGCGACTCCTACACTAACGCCGCCTGCTCTGCAGCCGTCAGTCTCGACGAATTTGTCGCCTCAAGGTAACGATGACTTTTCCTCTTTGAAGGAGGAATTTACGTCTTTTAAACTTGACATATCGGCTAAGTTCGATAAATTAATGAATTGTTTCATGAATGTTGATACGACGAATCACCTGCAAGGTGCGATGTCCACTGACAAGCGTGGCAGTGTCAACAAAAACAACGTCAAATCGAATCCTCCCACTTCAATCGGGAAAAATGACATAATCCCGCGCCCTCGTGGCAAGGGGGACACAGCAAATTCCTTGAGCAGCCTCTCTACATTACCTACGAGCGGTATTAGATCTACACACTTAAAGACAACCCGTAATAATCAGCTGCGATCCCGGAACGTACTAACAGGGCAAAATTCTAGTTCTCGTTTGCAAACTGCACCTCGGAAAAGAGGTTTGTTCATTTCTCGGCTACATCCTGAAACAAGTGTTGAGGATTTCTCTGCCATTCTCTCGACTTTGAATTTGGGGTGTGAGGCCGTTACTATGAAGCTGAAAACAAGACACGACTCATACTCATCGTTCAGAATTATAGTTGACGAAGTTGATTACGGGAAAATAGAAAATCCTGATTTGTGGCCTCGAGGGTGCATATTGGCTGAGTCTTGGTCAATTTCTTCACAAACAGCAGCATCTTCTAAGTCTGACACGTCATCGAATACAACCTCCTGGTCTGATTGACTAACGCGCGGTCCCGGTTTCAAGTGTTTATACTCGAATATGCAGAGCTTTCCTAACAAGCTGAATGAAGTCAATGTTTACTTGTCCCATCATTCCGAGGTATGTGTATTAGCTGTTACGGAGCATTGGCTGAGTGACGGAGAACTCAGGTTTCACGTTCCGGACAATTTTCAGTGCATCTCGTTCTACTGCCGTGCGGAGGGTTCTCATGGAGGCTCTGCCATTTATTGCAGGAGCTCGGTCAGTGCGACGACGCTGCCTTGTCTAACTAACCTCTCAGTTGATAGGTTGATGGAAATCTCGGCGGTGAGTTTGCCTGATGTCGACATTATACTGTGTTGCATATATCGGCCTCCTTCTTCTTCCTTCACCGTATTCATCGACATGTTTGCCTCCTTTCTGGAACGGCTCACTCGATATAAGTCACCCATAGTGATAGTTGGGGACCTCAATATCCATATGGAAACAGAGAACGCTCAGCGTCAGGATTTAATGAATCTCATTCGTGCCTTTGGGCTTTGCTCAACCGTGTCAGAACATACAAGGACTCACTACAATGGCTCTCAGTCGACACTGGATGTGGTATTAACTAATGTACATCCGACGAAATTTTGTAGCCGAATCTGTGAAGAGAGTTTTTCGGATCACAGAGCTATAGAGTTTGGTGTTGGGCTTTCTCCCGGTCGGCTCTGTGACACGGTGTCATCAGTGGAGCGGGGGTGTGGAGTTTCTCGGCGAGACTTTGCATCTCTGAATGTTTGTTCTCTTCGGAGGGCCCTTTCCATGCCAGGCCTTTGGCATGGTGTGTATCTGGCTTCTTCCAGTGAGGCGTGCGACTCTTTCTTGGAGACTCCATTGCCTTTAGTTGACATGTACTGCCCTTGGGTTTCAAAAAGCAATAGACGACCTTCCCGCTCGGGGAGGTACCAGTGGTACACGTCGGAATTACAGGGAAAAAGAGAGCACTGTCTCCAGCTCCTTCGCCTAGAGCGATCTGACACGTCAGCCTCACATGATTGGAGACCCGCTCTTATGGCTGCTCGAAAAGACTATCGCCGATGCTTAAAGCAGGCAAAAATATCACACAACGACGAGAAAATTCAGAGCTCAGCAAACAAGTCTCGAACGGCATGGCAAATTCTCAGAAATGAACTTGGGAACGCTCTCTTGAGGGACTCCCCTAATAAATCGGATCTTTCAGCGGATGGTTTTAACGAATTCTTCATCAATGCGGCGCACGATAGGATTGCTGAGTTGCCACCGTCATCTAAGAGTTTCGAGGATTTTCTTCCGGACACGTGTATCCCTTCTGAGCCTCTCACTTTCACCGAGGCGTCAGTGGAGGAGGTCTTTGCGGTTCTGGAGGGCTTGAAGTTAACTAGCTCACCGGACATTTATGGTTTCCCCGCGAGTTTCGTCCGTAGTATCGGGGCTGTAATTTTGGAACCTCTGGCCTACGTGCTGAATTCGTTCTTCAAAACGGGAATCGTAGCAGATTCTCTTAAAATCACACGGGTTATTCCTGTGCCTAAGAAGGGTCAAGCTGAATATTGTGAGTTCCGTCCGATTTCCATTACTTGTGTGTTCCTGAAGATCTTCGAGACGTTAATGAATAAGCGGCTATCGACCTTTCTTGAGAAATCGGCCGTGCTATCCAAGGACCAGTACGGTTTTCGGCGGGGTAAATCTACCTCGATGGCTGCCTTGGGGTTGGTGTGCCGTTGCCTTGAGGGTGCGGAAAAAAAGAATAAAACAGTCTTACGACTATTTGACTTGTCCTGCGCGTTCGACACTATCGATCATAACATTTTATCCTCGAAACTCTTTTACCTGGGATTTGACGTTTCAGCGGTCGCCACGGTTCTCTCGACGCTCTCGGGCTGGCGGCAGTCTGTGTCTTTCGCTGGACAATGTTCGACTCTTTTACCGGCCAAGGACATTGGGGTTAAGCAGGGCTCGATCTCTGGTCCTCCTATTTTCAGTCTGTACGTTAACGATCTCCCGCAAAACACAAATTCTGTCAATTCTCAGACTATTCTATATGCCGACGACGTCACGATTATTTGCTCCGGTTCATCGCTCGAAGACGCTGTTTCCGTGGTCGACGGATCCACGGCGTTGATCAGTGACTGGTGTCTGTCGAATCGTCTCTTGCTGAATACTTCCAAGACTCAAGACTTGAGTATCAACCTCACCTGCAGCAACGTTAACAATAATAGTGTGAAGTTCTTGGGGATAAATATCGACTCACGTTTGTCTGGTGTAGCTCATATTGATGCCTTGTGCTCGACGTTGTCAAGTTCCTTGTTCGTTTTGCGTCGGCTCTCCACTTCGCTGTCTAAAAGTGTTGTGAAGATGGTTTATTTTGCCATTTTCCACTCGAAAATGACGTATGGTATTTCTGTTTGGGGAAATTCAGCTCACACCTGCAAGGTATTTAAACTGCAGAAGAAGGCCATCCGTGTGCTTGCCGGTGTGAAATCCCGGGATACATGCCGACCTTTGTTCAGGGAGCTTGGAGTCCCCACCATCTACGCGGCCTTCATTTTGGAAATACTCTGCCTCACTAGGGAGTCGGTTGACACGGGCACAATTCTGTCCCACCAGCATGGATATCCCACTCGCAAAAGAGGTGAGCTGGTCCCCGAAAGATGTCGCTTGGCTCGCTCCGAGTCTCTCAACCTTCATGTGGTGGGGCCTCAGTTGTTTAATAAGCTGCCAACCTGCCTAAAAAATCTGCCAGCAAAGGGCTTTAGAAGGCAGCTTAAGCAACTTCTAATTGACATGGTGCCGTACTCGGTGGAAGAGTACAATTCTTCCATGAACCGCAGCTCGTTTTGACAATTCTATTTGTTCTTATTATTTATTTATTTATTGTCCATTGTTCTGCTGACGTTGTTTTACAACTTTTTCGTTGTGCTAACAATAAATCTTTATTATTATTATTATTATTATTATTATTATTATTATTATTATTATTATTATTATTCGCTTCTAAATGAAAAAAAAAAAAAAAAAAAAAAAAACTCATTGACTATGCGCCCTAAAATTGGCCAAACTGGCTATACAAGCCATACAATTGGCAAAACTGGCTTTACGCTTCCTAAAAGTATCTCAATGTTTTAAGTTTGCAATAAAAACTCCAAGTTTATTCAAATCGAACAAATTCAAAAACTGTTTATTTTTCAATTTAATTATTCCAACCATGTGACACATATAGCTGTATCACATCCTCCCTTCCTTTAAGTTCAAGGATATGCCAGTCGATTTGGAGGACGTCTTATTCTTTGAGAACGCCTCAATTTATCCGGCGTAGCTTCTCTGAATTTCTCGTCCACTTCACTTGAACGACTCCTTTCACACATTTCAGGTTGCTCGTTGGTAGGAACGCTTACGGATGATCTTTTCTCGTTTCTTTCCAATTTCGTGCGTTGTCTTCTAGAAGTGGCCGTGTATATCTTTGTTTTCGCGATGTTTCGTGGTTGATTGGTCTTTTAGATCCGACTAAAGCCTTTCGATTTCTTTGATACCTTCTTTCTCCAACAATCACCTCGTACCTACGTGGAACGCCTTCTATTTTATTTGTAATGATTCCATGTTGCCCTAGGTCCTGAATGTGAACTTGCTCTCCTTCTTGTAATTCTCTGAGTTCACGAGTTTTTTTACTCTTATTATACCAGTAAGCTTGCTTGACCTTATTTTTTTCATCAATTTTGCGAAGGTTGTCCAAATTTGGCCACTTGGGCTCGAGAAGTTCCTGGTTCATAGGAAGAGTTCCTCGTAACTTTCGTCCCATTAACAGCTCTGCAGGGCTGTAACCTAGCACGGTTGGAGTGGTGCGGTATGCTAGAAGTCCCGTGAACAAATCTTCCTTCCGAAGGATGTTCTTTGCTATTTTGACCATTGCCTCAGCAAAGCCATTACTTTGAGGGTACTTCGGTGAGCTAGTAATTATCGACGTTCCAACATCCTTTGCGAAAGATCGAATTTCGTAGGACGTCAAGTTGGACGCACAGTCACACCTAAGAGTTTCTGGGATTCCGAAAGTTGCAAACATTTGTTTCAATACAGATATGACTTGTCGTGACGTCAAATCTGTACCGACACGCTCTACGTTAAGATAGCGAGAGAAGTAATCTCCAACCGCCAAGTACCATTGCCCTTGAAAGTTAAAATGATCTGCTGCTATAACCTGCCACGGCCGTCTTGGTAGCTTTGAAGGTATTAACGGTTCTGAAAACTGATTTCTGTGTTCTATGCATTTCTTACATTCGCCAACTTCTTCTTTAATTTCCCGATTCATAGTTGGCCACCAAACACAGACTTTAGCCCTATGTAAGCACTTAGATTCCCCTCCATGGCCCTCATGGATTTTTGTTAACATTTCTTTTCGAAGTGAATGTGGAATGACTACCTGATGTTTGAACATTAAAACGTCTCCTTTCAACCAAAGGTCGTTTACAAATTTCCGAAATGGTGCTAATCCGTTGTGATCCATGCTATTGGGGTGTTCGTTCAATAAAAACCGTTTTACAGCTAAACAAACGGAATCTTTAAGCTGAGCTCTTCGGACTTTATCCAAACATGAGTCTAGCAATTCTGGTCCGCACGCCTCAGTCACAAAAACTTCGACTTCCTTTTCAAAGAGGATATCTTCCCTATTTTCACCATTTTGAACAGGTGCCCTTGAAAGTGCATCTGGACCTTAGAATTTCTTTCCCGAAACGTGAGTCAGTCGATAACTGAATTGCATCAACCTCATTCTAAACCTTTGTATCCTAGCGGATAGTTCAACAATTGCTTTATTTCCTAATAGTGATACAAGAGGTTTGTAATCAGTTAGAATTTCAAATTCTTTCCCAATAAGTAAGTCCCTGAAGTGTTCACAGCCCCAAGTAACCCCTAATGCTTCTCTCTCGATGTTCGAATAATTTTTCTCAGCTTTTGAAAGTCCTCTTGAGGCGTATTGGATAGGCTTCCATGACCCTGGGACTTGCTCTTGCTCTAGAATGACCCCCAAACCAATCATACTTGCATCTGCAGCTAATCTCAAGGGTTTATTCGGGTCATAAAAACTAAGGACGGGCGTAGACGATAAAAGCTGTTTTATTTTTTTGGAATGAATCATCTTGATTTGCATCCCAATACCATTCTGATTTCTTTGCAAGTAAATCACGGAGAGGTTTTGCGACAGACGACAATTTAGGGCAAAATTTGGCATAATAATTAGTCATCCCAAGAAACCGTCTCAATTCAGTAACATTCGTCGGCTTCGGATATGTAACTATGGCTTGAACCTTTGTTTCATCGGCTTCTATTCCATCCGCGGACACAATATGACCTAGAAACTTCACTCTTTCAGCTCTGAATACACATTTCGTTTCATTTAAAGTCACCCCCTCATCCTTTAGCCTTTTAAGAACATTAGTTAATCGTTCGTCGTGCTCTTCGATAGAATTTCCATAAATAAGTGAATCGTCTAATAAAGTAATCACATCGTCTATGCCTTGTAGTACGTTCGTCATGTACTTATGGAAAACCTCGGGCGCGCTGGTAACGCCCATTGGAACCCTGTTGTAATAGTACCGACCGAAAGGTGTTAAAAAAGTTGTCAATTTAGTACTTTCCGGGTGTAATTTTATCTGATAGTACCCAGACCGACAGTCTATTTTCGAGAAAAACTTGGCACCTTTCAGCTGGGACAATAAATCGTTCACAGACGGCATCATGAACCTCTCCCTTTTTACAGCTTTGTTTAAGTGGTAGTAATCTACACAGATTCGAACTTCCTCTGCATTTGCTTTTGGTACGACCACCATATGAGCTACCCAGTCCGTTGGCTCATCAATGCGAGTGATAATGCCAAGCTTTTCCATCCGGTCTAACTCTCTTTTTGTCTTTTCCCTCAAAGGAATTGGAATTCTTCGTGGGACTCCGACCGCGTAAGGCTTAGCATGGTCGTCTAAAATTATTTTATGTTCCGCTTTCATGAGACCAATTCCTTTGAAAAGTTCAGAAAACTGTTTTTCTATCTTCATGTTTAGTTTAGAGACGTGTCCTACCCATTTCAAAATTCCCAATTTCAATATAGCCGGTCGCCCTAGTAAAGGAACCTGGGACCCTTCGATTACAAATATTTCTTCCTCTGCAGATTTGTCCTCACATCTTAAGGAAGTTTTAAATTTTCCCTTTACTGAAATTTGAATTTTCCCAGGACCGTACAACTTTTTTGTTGTTGTCTTTAACACATGAGTTTTTGAAAAGCAATTGGTGAATTAAGAGAAAGACATTAAAGACACGTCGGCACCTGTGTCTATACGGAATTTGACAGGTTTAGATAGGTTCCCGAGTCTTAAATGTATTTCCCACGGGTTCTCATTGGCCTTGCACACTTCTCCAACGAAACCGAGACCCGCCGATGATCCATCACTTTCACTTCTTGACTCGCTACTCCTCTCGACGTCATGAATTTTGGTACGCCTACTTCGGCACACTCTCGCAAAATGCCCTTTATAACCACATTTCCTACATTCAGCGCCTAAAGCCGGGCAAGGCGTAGTGTGCTTACCTCGAAATCCGCATGTTTCACAATGTTTACTGGTGGGTTGGTCACTCATAGATTTAAATTTTCTTTGTGGCTTCTTTCGTCTGACTAAGTCGATTTTTGCTTCATCCGAGGGGTTTCGTACAACATCTTGCTGAAGGCGAATTCTCTCAGCCTGTCTGACCCGGTCTTCCACAGTTCTTAGGACAAATTTATTTCTTGTACATTCCACCTGAAACATTTCGGACAGGTGAGAATCTGACATTCCTTGCACTAACTTGTGCATGATCAAGTCATCTTTTAGGTCACCAAAGTCACACTTTGATGCAATCCTGTGCAAATCTCGAATGAAAAGGTCCACTGGCTCCCCTGAATGTTGGTTACGACTAAAAAATCTTGCACGCTCATAAAATAAATTAATATTTCCTGTGAAATAATTACTAAATTTGTTTACGACCGCATCGTACTTCTTTCTCTCCGCATTGGAAATGTCCAACTGTTCGAATATATCCTCACATTCGTCCCCGAGTGCTAAAAGTAATTGGTTTACTTGATACTCCTCTGGCATTTTGTACAGAAAAGAGCCGGTTCGATAACGTTCCCATCGTCGGATCCACTTGCTCCAGTCCGGATTTTCTTTATCCAACTGCCCCGGAGGAGAAACCAAAGGTGGACGAAACGTGAGGTCAGCGATAAGTTGCTCTACGCTCATTCTGACACCATGTTTTAAGTTTGCAATAAAAACTCCAAGTTTATTCAAATCGAACAAATTCAAAAACTGTTTATTTTTCAATTTAATTATTCCAACCATGTGACACATATAGCTGTATCACACTCAACTGGTGATTCGCGCCTTGAAAATATCACGCTGATTATTCATGCCCTAGAAATGGTCATATACTGGCAGTTTGACATATTCATTCCCTAAAATTGGTAAAACTGACTCTATATGTATTATAATGTGGCCTATTAAGGGTTAAACTGACGATTCGCGCTTTGAAAAGCCCTAAACAGATTATTCATGTTTTGAAAATCGACCATTTGTGCGTCAAAAACTGAGCCATTTTCACACGTGACGATACGTGTCCTAAAAATAGCAAAAAGCTGTCTATTAGGACTCAATAATGGTCAAACTGATCAAACGCGAAAACGCCCCCTCTCACCGTCACCACTGTAGGTTACTGCAATACTTTCTTGTGCCATTACTTCCTTGTGTCCTTGTGCTCGCTCGCGCTATAAAATGACTGGAGGATGCAGTTTTTGGCGTGCAATTTACAGGTTTTGGGACTGGATACACTGCTTTAGGAATTTCACGATTTCCTCTGCTTTTCTAGAGCCAAACTTGAGACTGAGGACACGAACTCATCGCGAGCACTGCCCCCTCAGCCCCAAAGGAGGGGCTTTTTTTTTCTTTTTTCAATTCTTGTAGTTTTTTTCCACTTTTTATGTCATGACTTCATGCGGATTGGCTTTATCTTCATTTAAACCACGAGTTACCGTGTTTGCTAAATTCTATCCACGAATTAGCGGATTTTCTGCAATTGATCCGCCGAGCTAGCGGTTTACAATTTAGCTGGGAATTATTTCTAAATTTTAGCCGTGAATTATTCCCGGCAAAAAAATCAATTTCACCCGCGAATCACCGCTCTTACTCAATTTCAGCCCCGAATTAGAAAATTAGTGAATTAGCGTTTTTCTCCATTCCAGCTTCACATTTGGCGCTTTTTATAAATTTGTGCTGCCAATTTTATCGGTGCGCCGCTAATTTCTTAATTTTAGCCACGAATCATGCAGTCCTCAATCTTAGATTTAAATTAGGGAACTTTCTCAAATTTATCTGTTTTCCCCTTTTTAACACTGCACTTCTCAGTCATGCGAATTAGCGATTTTTCTCCATTTTACGGAGTTTCCTCAATTCTAGCGGTTTTAATCTATTTTTGCCTCTTTTATATCTTTTTGATCCAGCGGAATTTTATGCAAATGGGAAACGCTAACAATTTTATGGCTGCCCATCCCTTCACCCCTTCATCGATGCACTATACTGGCTGCATTGTACATGAGGGACGAATAGAGGGGAGGAGGGTCTATAAGAATCATCTGTGCCGCGACCCTTATTCAGCAGCCTTGGTAAAGATAAAAGAAATCTCTCCAATGACCAGCAATAGCATACGCCATCTTCTTAGGGGGGGTTTAAACCCCCAAAACCCAATCCCGTAAATCCACCTCTGCCAACAATGGTGGCAAAACAACGTCAAATAAACAAAACAAAACAAAAACGGACTAGATTGAGACTTGACTGGAGAAAAATTCGTTAGTACTATAGAGGACAGCCTCAATTAGTTCAGCCTTATGGGTAGGGAGATGATCGAACATCCTCGTCGAAAGATCCACGAAGTAGCTAAGCTGAATAGCTCCGGAATGACACAGCCTTTGCCCCTCGAACCGTAGGTATGCCTCTCAGCAAACGTGGGTTGGCATTTTCAAGCGTGCGTAGCAAAGGCACTGAAGCACAAATAAGCCGTACAGAGTATAGAAGACTGCTTCAAGCCGCAGAGAAGTTGCATGCACGCTTTTGGAGCACAAAGATCTTTCCCCGAAAAAGCTGAATTCCCCCATGATAAGGCCCCGTACGAAAGAAGGCTGTGGAAAAAATGCCGAATAGACGAAGGGTAGCTTGGTCCAAAGAATATTTCAAACGACGAAGAATAAAAATCCCCCTCACCAACCTCCCCGACAGAGCCCCCCCCCCTCCACGTGCGCCTTCCAGTTGAGTGATCCTTCATTGTAAACCCCAAAAGATTGTGTCGGAGAGTCTCTGTCAACCCCTGAACAACAGGATAGCTTGAAGGCAAGTCTGAATGATGAAGTCAGACCGTTAGACGAACACCGCAGCCAAGCACGCGTTGATGACATAGATCGGCACAAACCGAATCCGGATAAATAATCGAAATATCGTCGGCGTACAAGACACACTTGATTCCAGGAATCAGAACAGACGGTAAATCATAAATGAAAATAATGAACAAAAGAGGGCCCAGCACTTGACCCCTGAGGCACGTCGAAGCCCACTTTAAAAGAGTCCGATAAACTATTATTAAAGAAAACAGGCCGACGACGTTTCGCGAGAAAAGCGATGGTCCACCAAATCAAAAGCCCCAGTAAGGTCGAAAAACACGGCGTTCGGCTTTGAATTGTCCTCTCAAGGGCTCTAAGAATACTTTTCACGATCTCCGCCATACTGCAGAAACCGTGCTTCGGCCAGACCTGAACCCAAACTGATGAGCATCAGATAGCAGCTCGAACCTCACGAAGTGTGCCATAAGTTGCTCATACATTAATACCTATACCACACTTTAGAGATGGAGAGAATGATTGTCACCGGGTGGAAACTCGATGGATCCTCTGCAGAGCCGTTCCTTGTTGGAGCACTCCGAGAAACCAGCCCAGGTATAATGAAAAGTCTTCACGCAAAAACCATTGCAAATTAAAGTATTTTCGCGAGATAGAACCGATTTTACGCATAAACGCACAAATAGGCGAAATCGATTCGTCCGCCATTTTTTATTTTTGTAGGGTTCTCCTAAGAATTCCGGCGTTTTTGTCTTGTTTTCAGGGTGCCGCAAGAATTTCTCCGCATGCACGGTGATGGTGGCCTTGCGCAATCAAATGCTATTCAGGAAGTCCAATAAAAAACATCGACTCCTTCTTGGACGAGAGGAACGTTACTGCCCCCCCCCCCCCAGCTATCTGACTTTAAAGACGTCAAACGCTCATAATTGCCCACAATTGCTGATGTTTCATCAAGCGAATTAATGGCTCCTTCTAAAAATAAATTTAGCTATTTTGTTTCTTTCAAGGCTGACCGAGACTCGAGATATTTCGTTATTTATGAAGATCAAGGCGCGTGAAATCGTGTTTTTGTTGAGAACTGAATACCATGAAACTGGTTTTGAAGGAGCACGAGCCCAAGAGATATCATTTTTAAAAGAGCCGACAAATTTTCATTTTTAACAAGCCAATCCTACGAAATTGGTTTTTCCGAATGAGTAAACCGCCTCATAATTTGTTTCTTGAGAGCCATATCTGAGAAATTGGACTTTTGAAGGAGCCAAACCCAGGAAATTGATTTTTGAAAAGATCAAACATCTTAAAATTAGTTCTGTGAGATTCGTGCATGGGCGAAATTTGTTTTTTCTAACGAGTAATCCACGCTAAGTTGACTTCTTGGAACCAGCTATACTCAAGAAATTGCTTTTTAAGAGAGCCACTCATGTGTAATTGCCGGGGGGGGGGGGGTTGACGGGTCAAATTAAAGAATTGACTGTTTTGCGCGAAATAGGTTGTTGAAAGAGTCTGCTATAGGTTTAGAATTCGTGAGACTGGTAATCTGAAAATTGAGACGGCGGTTAGATTAGACGATTCACTCCGTTCCATTTGTACAAGCTCTCTGGGGATGGTGGCCACTATACTCAGCGTTTTGCCTGTATTTTTCGTTTGAGCATTACAACAGAGTCGTATACCATGTCTGGCTCATACTGGAAAGTTCAGGAAATGACCCAAGTACTTGTGGTTAGGTGCAAATGCTGTTTGGAACAAAGCCCGTTAGGTGTGGCAGGGAGCATTGATGTTTTAGCGGTAACGTGGCACCAATTTAGCGAACGTTGTTCAGAGCGTAACTGATTCGCTAATTATTATTTTTTTATAAGACAAAATCAAACTTTCTTTTCGACTAGGTGTGACGGTCGAGTCTTTTGCGTAGCTCGTACGACTAGAGCAGGTATATGCGAGGTGTCGACTACTGATAGCGGTGTCTGGTCGTTTTCATCTTGCATGAGATGCGCTGGTTTGAGGCGATCCAGCGATACGACTGATGTGCGACTAGGATCGGAAATTTGAATCTTGAAAGTTTTCGGACCACGTTCGAGAACTTTAAACGGTCCAGAATAGGGTGGAGTGAGAGGAGGTGACACACGGTCTTGCCTGACAAAAACGTAGTCACTCGAGACCAAGTCTCTGTGACGAAAAGTAGGTCGGGTGGAAGTTCCAAATTTTGCAGGTCGAAAATGGGACACTGTTTCTTCGAGCGATTTAATTGAATCGGCTGTTAGAGTGGTTGAAGACGACGGCGACGGTTCAAAAAATTCGCCTGGCAGACGAAGGGGTTGACCGTAAACGGCTTGTGCGCAACTAGCGCCGATTTCGTCGCGCAGAGGTGAGCGAAGTCCAAGAAGAACAGTGGGGAGGGCTTGTGACCATTTCGACTGATGAGCCATGAGGGATGCCTTCAGGGTCCGATGCCAACGTTCAACGCAACCATTAGCTTGGGAGTGATACGCTTTTAGGAATTATAATGAAACCGTTTAGGAACGGCATAGTAAAACGAACGGAATTTATTGAATGAAATAAAAAAGTAACGAAAATGTAAAAACAAGGACAAACTTCTTTTCTCCCGTCAAGTTCCAAGTGCCAAGTGATTTTTTTTATTATTTTTTACCATCTGTTTTCTCGTGGTGGTTTATAAAATGTGACAATGACGCCACATCACCCCCCTACGCAGTCGATGAGGCCGGCGTTAAGAAACGAACGCGGTGACTCGACCGCAAGCTGTCGATTCGAGTGTTCGTGTCGAGGGGTGGTGATTCAAGGTATGCCGGTTTAACCCGGTCTAACGAGACCGTGCAGGCTTTGCTTCCCATTCGAAGGGTGATGGTCTTCTTCAATAAGTCCCGGCTGAGGATGGGATGGGGTCCGGAGTAGCGGGGCAGAGGGGTCGACGGGGAGCATCGTCGCGAAAAAAAGCGTGCGTACAATGGGCGAGTTCCTTGAAAACGAAAGAGCCAGGTTTCGAATGACGCGATGCTGGAATCGGGCGTAATTTAACGAAGTGACGACGTAGCCGGTCCAGAAAGTGAGATACGCCAGTCGAGTCGTCCGAGTAACGGTCACAGAAAAATTCTCCCGGAAGGCGTACTGGTTCTCCGTAGACAAGTTCTGCGGCTGTAGATTGAAGATCTTCTTTGAAAGCCGATCGAATGCCGAGCAAAATCAGTGGAAGGGTTTCAGTCCAAAGAGGGTTGGCGTAACACGCGATGGCGGCCTTCAGTTGTCGATGAAGTCGCTCGATTTGACCATTAGAGGCAGGGTGATAACTCGTTGTTTGCGCGAGTTCGATTCCAAACCGTTGAGACAGGGTTCGAAAAAGGTTTGACGTGAATTGAGAGCCGCGGTCGGTTGTTAATCGAGACGGGACGCCAAAACGAGAAATCCAACCTGAAACAAAGGCCTGAGCAACGGTTTCAGCATGAATGTCTTTTAACGGGATGACTTCGGGCCAACGAGTGAATCTATCAATACACGTGAGACAATATTTAAAATCGTCCGAAGAGGGAAGGGGACCGATAATGTCGATGTGGACATGTGAAAAACGAGATGAAGGAAGATCAAAGTGTCCCAAAGGAGAAGATACATGACGAGTTACTTTTGTTCTCTGACAAGCGAGACATGATCGAGTCCACGACTGGATGACTTTCTTAACAGATGGCCAGACAAAACGATCCGTGACCAATTTAACCGTTGCTCGGACACCGGGATGACTCAGATTATGAATAAGGTGAAAAATCTGACGACGACAAGGGGAAGGTACGAAGGGGCGAGGGCGACCAGTTGACACGTCGCAGTATAACTTGAAGTTGTCACCTGGAAAATGTACATTTTGCAATTTTAAACCGGTGTCACCTGATTGCAGCCAGTGTTTCAGCTCGCCGTCGTTGGTTTGGGCGTGACGAATATCAGTTGAAAACTGTGAAATAAAAATGAGTTGGTTGCGTTGAACCGGAGGCATTTTGTCACGTTTTTGGGAAAAGACGAAGGTTAGTGGCTTGTGGTCCGTGTAGATCGTGAACACTTGCCCTTCCAAGGCATGGCGAAAGTGGTGAACGCCTTCATAAACTGCCAGAAGTTCTCTATAAAAGGGTGGCCAATCGGAATGCCGTAGCGACAACTTTTTGGAAAAGAAAGCCAGTGGCTGCCAAGCGTTGTCTACGAATTGTTGGATAACGGCTCCGATTGCTTTCAAGGAAACATCTGTGAACAAGGCTAGAGGGGATTCGGGCTTGGGGAAACAGAGAAGGATGGACCGCGAAAGGCTGTCTTTACACGTTTGAAACGCGTTTTCGAGAAGAGGAGTCCAAGTTATTTTTGCCGAGCCTTTTGACTTGAGACCAGCGAGGATGCCATGAAGTGGGGCTTGGGCTTCAGCGGCCATGGGAATGTGATGCCTGTAAAAATTAAGCATACCCAGGAAACGACGAAGCTCTGAGACAGTGTGGGGTTTCGGAAACGAGACGATAGCTTCAACGCGATCGGTAGGGGGCGAGACTCCTGAGCCGGACACTTGGTAGCCGAGGAAAACTAGTTCTGACTGGGCGAAAATACACTTCGCTGGATTGACAACAACGCCAAATTGAGACAGACGACGGAAAAGAATATCGAGGTGTTTGGCGTGTTCTTCTTCATTTTTTGAAAACACGAGAATATCATCTATGTAAACGAAAACAAAATTAAGACCACGAGTTACTTCGTCCATGAACCTTTGGAACGTCTGGGCTGCGTTTCGAAGACCAAAAGTCATGAAGGGGAATTCGAAAAGCCCAAATGGAGTGCTTATAGCGGTTTTGCACACGTCGTCAGGATGTACCGGGATTTGCTGGTAGGCTTTGACGAGATCGATGAGAGTGAAAACGGTAGATCCATGTATGCTGTGAACAAAATCATGAATATGCTTGACTGGATACCTATCCGGGATGGTTCTGGACTTGAGTGCGCGATAATCACCGCACGGTCTCCAACCGCTGCCTCCGTTTTTCTTGACGATGTGAAGAGGTGACGACCACGAGCTGTCGGATGGACGTGCCGTTCCATTTTGGAGCATTACGTCAAATTCACTTTTCGCAGCGCTTAGTCGTTCACCCGAGAGGCGGCGAGGTCGGCAGGAGACAGGAGGACCGTTTTGTGTTCGAATGTAATGAACTGTCGAATGTTTCTCGATTTAAACCAGGAGGGCGAGTTGTCTCTGGGAAACGAGTGAAAATGTCATTCGCGAGGCGACCGTTTACTGCCTTGACGCTTATTTGAGCGACGTTCGACGTTTGACATGTGACGTTGAGCCCGGTTTTTCCATCGAGTAAGCGTTGGAGTCGGCAATCTGGTAACAGATGGTAATTTGCGAGAAAATCTGAACCAATGATTGGAATGGTAACGTCAGCAATTATAAATGCCCAACGAAAATCGCGGCGCAAACCAATATCAAGTGATACGTTATACAGACCGTAGGTAGCGATGTCACTGTTATTAGCGGCACTCAACGTATGGTTGGACTTGTGTAAAATCCTTCCCGTGAGTAACCGTCGAGGGTAGTAAGAAACATCAGAACCGGTGTCGATTAAAAATTTTTGTTTTGAACGACGCTCAAAAATAAATAAGCGGTTTTTAGAAGGCGTCGTTGAGGCAGTCGTTGCCGCTTTCAGTGACTGCCGCTCTCGTTTCCCTGAAAATTACAGGGCTGGACACACTTGGTGGCCTTATTTTGAAAACGAGAGTGGTACCAGCATAATTTCTGATCGGGGGTGTAGTGTTTACTTCGGGAGCGAGAACGATTACGTTGCTTAACATGGTTGCCTTGGCGATCGTTTTGAGTGGTTGCTAGGCGCTCGAGTTGTTGTGAAAGTTGGTCGATCCTTTGATTTAATATTCGAAGCGAATTTTGGGAAAAATGATATTCCTGTTGGGAGCTCGTATCGGTAGAAAATACAGACGGCTGAGTCGGTGAAATTTCGACGATTCTGTCCGCTAAAACGGCTAATTGATCGAGGCCGAGTTCCGGTTGCGAGGCAAGAATTGCTGACACGGTATTTGGAAGGCGCTGTAGCCATAATTGTTTCAATAGACCGTCGCTTACTGCTGACGACGACGCGAGGGCACGAAGATGACGTAGGAATTGGGAGGGTTTTCTGTCACCAAGATCTTCTTCGCTAATGAGCTGTTTAACACGCCGTTCTTCGGATAAAGATAGGCGCAGACAAAGTTCCCGTTTCAAAATTTCGCATGTTTGTCGTTCCGCGGGGCCAGTAATGATATCCTCGACTTCAGCTGCAGCTCGGGTCTCCAGCTGCGAGACGACGTAATAGTAGCGCGTTTGGTCAGCCGTGATGCCGGCTAGAGCGAACTGAGCTTCAGCCTGGGCGAACCATAATGCGGGCTTGTCCGCCCAAAACGGGGGAAGCTTGGCCGAAACTCTATAAACTGCTTCTGGTAGATCAGGGGGCTTATTCTCTAACTCCGAAGCAATAGCTTTTTCGAAGTCATATGTTTATTTCATTAATTTCCTTCAAACAATTGAATGAAATAAACACATGGCTGGCGAAAAAAATATTGCTTGTTGTTAGAGAATAGGCCCCCAGGTGCTGGAGCTGGAGCAAAAGCTTCACTTGGGGCGGCTTGCATTTCAATCAGTCGAGCGGTTGCCGGTTAACAAAAAAAAAAAAATGTTCGAATCGGGGTCACCAATTTAGGAATTATAATGAAACCGTTAGGAACGACAGTAAAACGAACGGAATTTATTGAATGAAATAAAAAAGTAACGAAAATGTAAAAACAAGGACAAACTCCTTTTCTCCGTCAAGTTCCAAGTGCCAAGTGATTTTTTTATTATTATTTTACCATCTGTTTTCTCGTGGTGGTTTATAAAATGTGACAATGACGCCACACGCTGTTGTTCTGCATCTTTCGATGCCGAGTAAACGAGAAAATTTAGCAAATAAATGACTTTCAAATTGTCGGCCTTGATCAGTTGTAATGCGAATGGGTACGCCAAAACGAGCTACCCACCCCGAGTAAATCGATGCAGCTACTGTGTCGGCGGATATTTCAGGGATAGGGAGTGCTTCGGGCCTGCGAGTAGCTCTGTCAGCGATGGTGAGGATGTAGCGGTTGCCATCCGAGACGGGTAAAGGACCGACTATGTCACAATGAATGTGCTCAAATCAACCGGCGGGTGGAAAAGTTGCGAGAGGAGTCGACGCGTGTGGCGGTGTATTTTTGACCGTTGGCAAGCGAGACATGAGCGGGTCCAGTTGTTAATTTGACAGTTCATTCCAGGCCAAAAATAACGATACGAGATAAGTTTTCGAGTAGACCGTATGCCAGGGTGACTGAGTCCATGAAGACGATCGAGCACAGTGCGGCGACAAGTAGCTGGGACGTAAGGTCGAGGTTGTGAGGTTGAATGCTCACAAAAAAGAGATTGAGAAGCGAACGGTAAAGGAATGGAACGAAGATGTAAAGAGGGGTTGTCGTATAACTCGCGAACTTGTGAGTCTTTCAGTTGCTCGTCGGCAATAATATCCAAACCATTGGGGCAGTTGATGGGTTCTGTTCGGGAAAGAGCGTCGGAAACTGGGTTGTTTGAACAGTTGACGTGACGAATGTCTGTTGTGAACTGACTGATGAAATTCAAGTGTCGAATGCGTCGGGGAGGGGCAGTGTCAACTTTTTGAGAAAACCCATGGATCAACGGTTTGTGGTCGGTCAAAATCGAGAATTGGTGGCCCTCGAGAAGTGGGCAAAAGTGCTTCACAGCAAGATAGACAGCGAGTAATTCACGGTCGTAAGCAGAATAACGTTTTTGCGTGATGGTCAGTGCTGTGGAAAAAAAAAACCAAGGGTTTCCCAGCGGTCGTCTGACTTCTGTTGTAAAACGGCGCCGATGCAGGAGTCGGATGCATCACAAGCGAGGGAAATTTCGGCGTCGAATGAAGGATGAAGAAGTAGAGTCGTGTGTCCGATAGCTGTTTTGCAATTTTCGAAAGATTCTTCAGCTTCTGAAGTCCAAACGAGTGGCGTTTTTGGTGAAAGGGAGGAACGAGTCGAGTTTTGTTCCGTGAGCATTTTGTTGAGGGAAGACTGAAGTTGGGCAGCTTTTGGAATGCATCTTCGATAAAAGTTAAACATTCCGAGGAAACGGCGGAGTTCTTTTACTGTTTGGGGTTTCGGAAATGTTTTGATGACGTCGACTTTAGTAGTCATTGGCGTTATACCTGAACTTGTGACGTGGTAGCCAAGGGAATCTACGTCGGGAGCGGCAAAAACACATTTCGAGTGGTTGATGGTCAAACCGTGGGTGTCGAGTCGACGAAAAACTTTGCGGAGATGCGTCGAGCTACGAGAATATCGTCGATGTATGCGAAGACAAAAGGCAGGTCGCGAAATATCGAGTCCATGAAGCGCTGAAAGGTCTGCGCCGCATTTCGGAGGCCGAAACTCATCCTGAGGAACTCGAATAAGCCGAAGGGTGTGATGATAGCTGTTTTTGGGATGTCGGTGTCGACAATGGGGATTTGGTAATAGGCGCGATTGAGGTCTAATTTCGAAAATACTTTTGCGCCGCGTAGATTGTTTTGAAAATCGAGGATGTTTGGGACTGAATAACATCTGGGAGTGTTTTGGAGTTCAAGCGGCGGTAATCGCCACAGGGTCGTAACTCACCGTTTTTTTTTTTTTTGTAAACGACGTGCAATGAACTAGAATAAGGACTATTCGAAGGCCGGCAAATTCCTTCAGAAACCAACTGATTGAAGTATTGTCGGACTTTGTTGTAATTTTCAGGGGCTAGACGACGAGATTTAAAAGTAACAGGATTGCCACTTGTTTCGATAAACTGTTGGATTGAATGACGAGGAGTTTTGAGCGCTGCGGATGGTCGTGTGACGGCTGGAAATTCTTGTAGAATTTCGGCACTCCAGTGGCCATGTAATGGTAAAGCGTGAACTGTTGGCGTATAATCACAGCATAAGTGACCACGTGAGCTTAGTTTCGTCTCGGTGTCGATGAGTTGGTGTCCCTTTAGGTCTACCATCAGAAATCAGCGCCGATAAAGGGTTTGGAAATGTCGGCTAGTACGAAAGACCAGGTGAAGGGGCGACGTAGGCCAAAGTCGAGGGTCATTTTGAGTTCACCGTAGGTTGGGATTTGGGTACTGTTAGCAGCGTACAAAGTATACGAGGATGTCGATTTCCTATGTTTGAGGTCGGCGGGTTATACGGATACAGCGGCACCAGTGTCGACGAGAAAACGTTTTCCAGAATGTTTGTATTGAATAAAAAATCGGCGGTTGTCATTGAGTGTGACGGCGTCCGCCTGAACCGTCGTCACCTTCATTCGTTTTTTTTTGGAAATGCGACGGACGGGTCCAAGCACACGGCTGTCGACATTTGTTTGCTTTGTCGCGAAAATGTGTGTGGTAATAACAGAGGTCGCTGTTGGATCGAGTTTGAGAAGGTGATCGATGTCGGGATCGGTTCGGGCTGCGGGATGAGTCACGAGACGGGGTTGACATGCGGCGGAAACGCATTTCTGTTTTGAGAGCAGCGACTTCTTTGATTAAACGCGAGACGAGAGCGTAGAGTGCATGGTCGGTTGCCTCTTGAGGTGGTTGGACGGTGCAGATGGTTCATGGTTGGTTCATAAACCTCGAACATGCGGTCAGCGATTCCGGCCAATTTGTCGAGATCGGAAGGATCGACGGCGACAAGTACGTCTTTCATGCGAGTGGGTAAAGACGACCGAGAATCCGTGTCAATTTTCAAAAGCCTCGAGCCATGGACCTACTGTTCCGACCAGTTTCAAGTTTTGGCCCTAGAGGATGCACCCTGATTTTCCCGTTCCTTATAAAGTGTTTCGATTCGAGTCGGACGCATTTCGCATAAGTCAACTGTCACAGGGCAGGAAGAACCCTTTCAATGACTCGTCCGATCCGTCAAGATTGTCCAATTTCCCGTGTCTGTATCATCTATTTCCAAGCGAGGCTGCTACGTCGAATTGTAAAATTTTGGCAATTTATGCAAACACCGTCCTGGGGTCGATAGGTCAAACAACTGCGGTCATTTTGCGACCCTGGCAGCATTGCAAGCAAACAGAGCAATGAATTGCTGTAAAAATTCGTTGTAGGCCCTCGGGCTCGGACACTGACAACATTTTGGAACTCGCCTCTCTTGCGTCCTACGACCGTAATTAAGTTTTCCTTTGCGCCCGATGCCAAGGACAGACGGCCCTTGACAATGAAATTGCTTGTATAAAAGTGTGTGCATTTACTTTATTCACACGCGATGTGAGGGATTCTCTTGCATACAAAAAGTATTATAATATTTAAATAGAATTCCCCTTCCTCGTGATTCTGACATCACTTGAGATTCACAGACAATAAAAAAAAAAAAAAAAAAAAAAAAATACGACTGGGAAGTTGATATCTTGACTCTAGCGTATAGGAAACTACATTACTGTTTTTCGTGACAGCCTTGCTAAAAACGAAGAGCTCTAGCTTCCGCTACTTTTCAACTAGAAAAAATCGCACTCCTCACGCCCACTGAACTTCTCTTCACTCCAAAGCTCTGTCACAATTTGTTTCACCCCCACCCCCTTCAAGTACAGAGTCTGCCGAGTAACAGAAATAAAGCGAATTACATTATTCACAGTGAAAATGAAAAGCTCGCTATACACCGACACTTGAAGGTTTTCGTGCTGCTGCGAAATCGCGAGGGCTTTAATTTTTAACTTGAGATAGCGTAATTCGAATTCCATTCGCGATAAGTAAAAAAGGGGTTGAATTGAAGTTCAAGGGTTCATTTACCTGCGACCTTTATGAATAGGGGAGTTGTACTGAATTAAAATTAAACTAACGAACTAAATTTTATTTTCAGGTGCGTTAAACCAACGCGAGGGCAGTAATATAACAGCGAGGCTTGAATGTCGCAGTAAGTAGACACTGAATTGAATCAATGAATTAACGATTTCAAGATAAGCGAAACTTGCATGTTATTTGAGGAGATGAATAGGTACCTATTTCTGGAATGAATAAAGTTTAAGTAACCGAAGGGCAAGATGGGAGGGGGTGGGTTGTAAAGAAGGAAACTATTTTGAAGGTCTGCACAGAGAGAAAGACATCGCAAGGATATAGATGGGATTCGCAGAAGTTCCATTATTCGAATGCCGGGGCATTTAAAAACCGAAAAGGAAGTATTTTGTTTGCGCTTATACCGATTTATATTCACGGCCTGGTGCAGCCTTCAAAATGAACGCAACTTTTCTTTCCTGATGTCTTCCTGAGACTCATACGGGTTCATGGGTGACGAGCAGAGTGTGATTTTTTGTTGAAACGGAGTCATCTCGGAGGTCTTGGACAAATCCAGCTTCCCTACCACCCCTTGAACCCACAAAGATACCTACCGAAAGGCCAAATGGCCAAACCAGGCCAAATCGGGCTACATTTGTTCAACTCAATCACAATTTATTTGAAAAATTATTGTTAAAACGTTCTGCTATAGGTATCTATGCTCTTATCAAACAGTTTACATTAATTAATTATCCTAATAGTTCCGAAGTAATTTTCATGAGGTAAAAGCGAACATTTGTTAATTACGTTAAGTATATATATATATATATATCCAGCCTTCCCACTTGAAACAAAGTACTAATTTGAGTGAAGAGAGAATTTCCACCTCTTCCCGTGATTTTCCGGGTAAAATTGAAGACTCTCAGCTTGAGGTATATAAGCCACTGCCGAGGAAGAAAGAGGAGAGAAAATGGTTGACCTTTTACGCCTTAAGTTGAAAGTCGTGTGCCCTTTTACTGTTGCTGTCAACATTTTTGCTTCCATCTGGCTTGGCAATGAAGGCGTGGGTGAGGGGATCTTAGTGGGGAAACTTACGGAAAACCTTGGAAAAATTAAACGCGGCTAAGGTTGAATTATTGTATTGATCGAGCTACAATCCACCTCTGAGTCAAGTTATTTTCGTAGCTTCCTGTTATACCCATGGAACAGAAGAGGGTCAAGTATCAATGAAGTTGTTTTTTCAGTGAGAAAATCCTCCGACACGTTCTGTTGGTTTTGGTAAGAGCAAAACCTGATAAATTGGTTTTTCAGAGACCCTCAATTCCCAGAAATTTTGGTTTTCAATAAGAGAGCCAACCCCGTGCAGGCGTGGATCAAGAAACTGTTCTAATGGGTGGGTGGGTGGTGGGTGAGGGGTCTAGTGCACTACTCACTTGGGGGAGGGGGGGATGAATAAAAAACTTGAGGATAAGGCGTTCGTTTTTATATCGGATTTATAAGAGCCAGACCCGAGAAATTGTGTTTTGAACTAATCAAACTCGCGTAAAATCCTCAAAATTTGGAGTTTCCATTAGGAAACCACACGTATTTATAACGGGTGAGGGATAGTTTTGGTGATTCCGCCTTCTTTGTCAACTCCTTAGGCAGGTGTGCTATACGTACGAGTATTTATGACATACGCAGGCACTTTAGCTCATTAGAGCCTTAGAGGTGAGTGTGCTTGGATGCCGATTACGTTGTTTTCGAGTTATGAAGGTTATTGCGAGAGGAAGGGGGGAGGTCTCTTGATCTACATGTAGTAGCTCACAAGGCGACCGACTGTTGATATAGTCTGGGTAAGCCAGAAACCGCGGCTTGCGTCATTTTCTCAATTATCTGTGAATTAGCAAATTTTCTCAAATTACCCCCCCCCCCATCAGCAATTTATCTTGATTTCAGCCGCAAATTAGCGGTTTCCTCATTTTAGCCGCTAATTATGCATAAGTAGCCCAGTCAATGAATGATTCTAGGTGGAAAGTCAAAACGTACAAAAACCGACTGTGCCACGTTGTTTGGGATGCCTAGTTGTATAACATACTAAAAGTCCTTGAACCTAGGGTTGGCGCAAAAGGGGAGGGGGAAGGGTCAAAGGTCCTTATTTATGTTTTTTTGCCTATATCTTAGTAGGGGTTGGTCTTTCAAAACATTTATGCGTATACAAAATTAAAGCTCACAAAATTCTCTCTAATTTAACCGTTTATTATCCCATGGTTTTTTGGCCATTTCAAACCGTTAGCAAGATAAACGTAGGTATAGAACAGTTAAATTAGGATTTGGCCCAAACACCCAAAAGAACAGGAAAACGTTTGGTGCACACTGTTTGATATCCTTCCCCTAACACAGCACACAAAATTCCCAACGATTCTGCGTCGGGTTAAGGAGCAGCTGTTGGTATAGACGTTTCATTTCGATCGTTCTCACGAAATAATTCTTGAACCAATTGTTTTAAGGCAAAAATGTTCCAGACTAAAATTGAAGAGCACAAAATTTTACACAAGAAACTACCATACCACTATATTCCTTCCCTTCGCCTTTTGGTAGAAATAGGAGAAGGAAACTAAAAGCTGACGTAAAATTGGCCGAAGTCTGGAAACTGGAAAAACTGATAAATATTTGGTGCGATCTCCTTCGGACCCGCCTCCCACCATTGTGTAAAAATTTCCCCAAAATTTCACGTCGGGTGTTGCCAGTGCTTGAGCTGGAGTTTGGATTTGAGGGTCACTTTGTTCGTTTTACTGAAATATCTCCGAAACCATCAGGGCTCTGGCTGTTTTTAAAAACAAAATATCGCAGGGTCCAGACGCGGATCCAAGATTTAGTCAAGGGAGAGGCTTATGAAATTGTGTACTTCGCTCTAATAAAAATGGCTTGCTATCAGTTCACTGCCTATTACCACCTTAAAACGCCTTAAAAATTGCCAAACGGGCAATTACCGCTTTAAAAAAAAAAAGAAAAGCCCAACGGACTTCACGCGGTCTAAAAGTGACTAGACTGACGGTTCGTGCAGCCCTGAAAATGTATGAAAAGATCATGAATCCCGCTATGAAAAAGGCTAAATCTTCCATTCGCGAGCTCAACTAGCTAAAACTAGCGATTCCCGCTCAAAAAGTGGCCAAGCTGCTCTAAAAATGGGCAAACTAACAATTCACGCTCCGCAAATCCCTTAACAGACAATTCCTGCCCTAAATATTCCAAAATCAACCATTTGCGCGCCAAGAATGACCATACGGGCGTTGGCTTGACAGAACTAATAGCGTCCTCAAAAAATCAAAACTGACGATTCGCGCTTATTATAAATGGCCCAACAGATTTTACAAACCCTAGAAAAAGAAAAACTGACGATTCATGCTCTGAAAATATCACACTGGCTATTCACTCTCTATAAATGACTATGCTGACAATTTGCGACCTAGAAATGGCAAGCTGACAATTCGCACCCCATAGCTGATTGTTTGCGTACTCTAAATGGTTAAACTAATAATTCACGCAATGCAAATGTCAAAACTGAGTTCGTAACATACAATTGACTAATGACGGATTCATGCCCTAGGAATGGCCATACTGGCAGCGTTAAAATTGCCCCCGTTAAAATTTGTAAAACTGACTCTCTGCGGCCTACGGTGAATGGTTAAACTGACAATTCGCACTTTGAAAATCCCAAAGCAGATGATTCATGTCCTGAAAATGGCAAAATTGGCCATTCGCGCGTCAGAAATAGCCATACTGAGCCTTCACACCTTGGAAATGTCTAAACTGACGATCCTGGCCTTAAAAGCTGGCTATTTACGCTATTTTGCACCCTGTAAATGACATAAACAGCCCGTACCAGCAATTCACGGTCTAAGAATGGCCTAACTGACCGTTTGTGCTCTACAAAGGCTAAACAGAGAAACAGACGATTCGCGCCTTCAAATTTGGGTGGCTGTCTGCACCCAAAAATGGCCAAACAGGGCTATTTGCAGCTAAAGCTGACCACTTGCGATTGCGTACCGAGCATGGGCCGTCCTCACACCGACCCCCCCCCCCCACCGCGTTAGCTACATGCACCTCATGGACTGGGTAAACTTTTAGATTTTATTTGAAACTGATTACCGACTCTCAGGCTATTAAATTGCTTGATTGGTAAATCACGCCCTAAAAATAGCTAAATGTGCAAATTCGTGCCAGTGAAATGGCGAACTTACCATTCATATAAAAAATGGACAAACTGAGCCATGACGACTTGTCCACCAGCTTTGTGCCCTAAAAATAGCAGAACTAATAATTTGCGTCTTGGAAATGGCTTAACTGACGATTCATGCCATTAAAAACCTAAAACCTAAAAAAGCAATTTCACGGATTTCACTGCGCCAAAAACAAATTTTCGCTCGTTGGAACCATTCGAAAAATTGCGAATCTAGCGATTCATGCCTTATAAATTGCTAAACTAACCATTCAAACCCTAAAATTGACTTTACGGACGTTTCGTCCCCTGGAAATGCCTAAAATGACGACTCGCACCGGGAAAATTGCCAAAAAGGCCATCAGGCCATTGAAAATGACAGAACTGACGATTCGTGCTCTGAAATAACCAAACACCTTAAAAATTTCAATCTTCAAAGTTTTGGTCTAAAAATGGTCTAACTGGTCATTCGCGCTCTTTGGAAAGCGTCAGGGACAACGACAATTGGCCGTGGTAGAACAGACTGGACAAGCCCTAAAACGGGCTGCTGGTCGTATTGACAATCATGCCTCCCCCACAATGGCTATACTGATAGATTTGCGTCTTAAAAACGACCACTCGCGTTCCAATAATGGCCAAATTGACCATTCGTGTCTTAAAAATGCCTGAACTGACGATTGGTACCCTAACTATCACCAAAACGACTAGTCAGGCAATAAAAATTGCAAACTCAGTCACTGACGTGAATTCTGGTTTCAGACGACCATATGGATTTTCTTAAGTCCTCCCTCGGCAACTGTCAGTTTCGGTCGAGCTGTCAATTTTGTCTTTAAAACTGATAATTTCTTCTTTGAAAAACTCCCAATTTCACCCCAGAAACTGACAGTCTTGACTTGGAATCTGTCAATTTTCTCCTGCATAACAGAAGATCACAAAACTTGATTTCGAGATTCAGTAGCGGACCATTCGGGCTCACAACATGGGGTTTTTGGACCCCTTCACCTGAAACAGTTAAACTCTCAAAACGATTCCGTCCCGTAAACTGTCAATTTCGGCCAGGGAACTGTCAATTTCACCCGAGAAACTGTCTATTTTGTCATAAATAACTGTTAATGTTGTCTCAAAAAGTGTCAATTTCGTCCTGGAGACTGTACATTTCTAGTTTAAACTATCAGTATCGATCTAACATGGTCAATTTTGTCCTATGAAGGTCAATTTCGTCATTCAAAACTGCCAATTTCGTCGTCAAAACTGTACCGATATCATTCTAAAACTGTCAATTTCATCCTCGAATCTGCCAATGTCTTCCTAGAAACTGTGTCAAGGGATTCCGGAAACTGAAGATTTCTAGGTCCCTTCACCGAAAACAGTCGAGTACTAGAAACTATCAATTTCGTTGTTCAAAACTGTCAATTTCGCCCTAAAAACTATCAAGTAAATGTTCAAATCTAACAATTTCGACTTTTAAACAGTCAATATCGTCCCCAAAACAGTCGCTTTCGTCGCCAAACCTATCAGTGTCGTCCTAAAACTGCCAAGATCGTCCTACAAACTGTCAATTTCGTTCAAGAATCATTCAAAACTTTCAATTTCGTCCTGGAAACTATCAACTTGCATTTGTTCGAGAAACAGTCAATTCCTTTCTGAAACTGTCTATTTTGTCCAGGAAATTGTAAATTTCGTTGTCAAAACTATCAACGTCGTCCTAAAACTCCTAATTTCATCATATAAACTGTCAATTTCACCCTAGATACTGTCAATTTCAACATTCAAAACTGTGATTGTCGTATTTCAAACTGTCAATTTCGACTTACAATACTGTCAATTTTGCCTCAGGAACGGACATTTTTGACTTGGAATCTCAATTTCCTCCAACATAACGAATATCCTACTACTACTAGTACTAGAAACTATCAATTGTCGCCCTATAGACACTGTCATTTTCGGAGTTAAAAACTGTCAATTTGACAGTTTGTGGAAAGGGGCTTGAGAATAAACATCTTGGGGGGGGGGGCTAATACGTCCAACTGGGGGGGGCTAAGTCCCTATAGCCCCCCTTAAATCCGCCAATGCGTATCGTATAGCGGAAGCCGCGTGAACAACGAGATGCAAAATTGAACAGGCGTGCCTAACTTTTTCAATGTCAAAACGATTTCATCGAAATCCGGGATGCCTATTAAAAAAAAAGTAGTAGGAGGGATTCTAAACGCATCCATCTGAAGAACGTTTAGCAAAAATGGGCGCCTTCCGTTATGAACTTATTCTGCCAAATTTTCGATGGATAGTTTAGCGAAAATATAAAGAACGCTATTTAACGCCACTTTAAACCTCCGTTGAGAAGGCTTACGATGATTTGTGCCGTTGGATGCGACCGTTCCACAATGAAAAAAAGTGTCCTCTTTCAGGATTTATCGTCAAAATTACCATAATAACAGCTGAAAGGAGAGATATTTCAGTTTTACTAAAAAAAAAGAGGAGTCTCTGCCAAAAAATAATGAATGAATTAGACTACCTAAGCGCGTATGCGCGTTTGAGGCAACTTTTGCTGCGGAGAGCTAAGTATTTTTCTTGGTTTTAGACGTCATTTAGCGTTTTTTCTCGCTTTTATCCGTGAATCGGTAGCGTTCCGAGGTAGTGGCGAGTAGGGCAGACCAGAGGGATGAGGATTTATGGGTTCTATGTTCATGGATGGAGGTACGTGAAAAATGAATTTTGGTATGAGGTGGCTGGTGCTGGTTGGTGGTAGATGGCTACTTTCGACGATATACAGTCCATCCAACCCGCAGGTCGGAATGAAACAGGTGTTCAGCAAATATTGTATAGCTGAATATTCGATTCAGCCCACAAAAGCGCTATCTGAAGGCGTTAAAGGCTCAAATTCAGTGGTTTCGCGCCTTCTGGGGGTGGTAAATTTGCGGCTAAAATAGAGAAAATACGCTGATCCCCAGTTTTGTTAGGTCCTTAAGCGGATAATGATAAGAAACGCGCCCTAATATATATGCTGTTCTTGAGGCAAGTACGCAGCACAAAGTTGGGAAAAGCCGCTAATATTTGTGGCTGAAAAAGAGTTCATTTGCGGTATCTCGATGAAACCTCCCGACCAAAATTGAAAAAAAGATCGTTGATTCGCCACATCGTGTCTAAAATGAAAAAAAAAAAAGCGCCAATTTGCCGTTCGTTGGTAAAATTGACCCGTGCTCCGGTTTTTGATTTTTTGCAAGCGCAAACAGGGGGAAAAGAAGAAAAGGCAAGAATAAACGCTAATTTGGTGTTAAAATTGAGGAAAGTGGCAGATCCACCACTGAAATTTCAAAAAATCGCCCACTCGCGGATCTAAAAGACAGAAGCAGTTAAATTTCACAGTTAAATTTGCGAAAAACGCAAATTCACGACTGAAATTTAGAAGAATTGCTAATTAGCTACTAAAATTGGGCACATCGCGAATTAAAACGTCGAAATTGAGAAAAACCGCTTACTCGCTAATGAAATTGACAAAATGTGCTAAATAGCGGCTAAAGTTGGGACAATCCTAATTCGCGGACTCACAACTGAAAATTAACGTTAATTAACTCTCGGCTAAAATTAAGCAAAATCACTAATTCATGGAAAACGCTGATTCGCAGATAAAATTTAGGAAACACAAGTCCGTGGCTTCTGAAAGCCTGAAAACTGAGAAAAAGCGCTAATGCGCAGCTAAAAGTAAATAAAAAAGAAAAACTAAAAAAAAAAGTTCATGCACGGCTAATTTTCGGTCAGTGTAGAAATAAATCTCCAATTAGCGCACCTGCCTGAGATTAAGAAAATTGCTAATTTTCTGCTGAGAAAAAGTGCTAATTCTCCTCTGAAAAGGTAAAAAATCGCTAATTTGCGGCAAGAATTAAAGGAAAACTCCAATTCATGGCAAAGATTGAAAAAAATCTCCACCATCCGCGCTTAGCCGCTAAAATCAAGGGAAGGCGGTAATTCACGGCTAAAATTTTTAAAAATCACTAAATTCGTGGGTAAAGTGTGGAAGAAGCTGTAATTGACGGCTAAAACAATGACATAAAATACAACTTTTGGCTGTAATGAAAAATACACCAATCCGTGGCATTTGTAGGCAATAACTTCAAACTTCGGAGTCGAAGTTGAATAATTTAAAAAACTAAATAAAAAGCTAGTCTCATATTTTCATTGAGTTACTTCTACTATCGGCTGTGCATTAGTTCTCTGTACGCCTTGGAATCTGTAAATCTCTATAGACAATTCCAACACTCCTTTTTAATTCTGCTGCAGATCTCCTTAAGATGTGGCCAGCACCTAGGCCGTTGCCGGCCCTTACCTGGCCTGGACCCCATCTTTGACTCGAACTCCCCAGCAGAGTCGTTCCCATCACTTAGCTCGACCAGCAGGTTGCGCCCGAGAGGCACCACGTGGAGGTGGGTCTTTCAGAGTTGAGGATACTGGCTTGCACAATCGACCGAAACCGGGCAGGGAAGGTGCCCCTGCCCAGATTGCCCGAGTAGTGAAGATGCCCCCTACTCGGGCATTGCCCGTCCCAGTACACTGCGCTCCAGCCAGGAGCGCGAGAAGACCAGGTGTCGGCCGTACGCCCGCAGGTCTCTGACGAGAGCCGAGTCATCCGGCGGGCCATTCCTACCCCATACCGCTCGCCGCAGACCCCCGTGGAGGCTGCAGCGACGAAGCACATGGTCGGCGGCCTCCTCCTCGACGCCACAAGGTCATGTTGGAGAGTCCCGCCGCCAGTAGAACCACAACTTGGCGTTGAAAGAGCCAGTCTCGTCCGAACATCGCGGGCACGAACCCGAACAAACGCCTACCCGTTGGACTTCTAGCCCAACGCGCCTGCGACCCCTCGACGACTAGGGGGTCATCGAGAAGGTGGGTGCCCCAAGCGGGCCTTCACTCATCGGCCTCAAGACCGATGCGCTCTACCCAGTCTTTACGGCACCGTACCAAACCCAAGTTTCCCTGGGTGAGGCGTCGCCAATGAACCCAGGCATCGAGCAGGAGGTGTCCCCGCCAGCACCTGGAGCGCGTCGGAGCTAACCGTCCGGAACGCCATGGCTACCCACACCAGCGCCTGCCGCTGCAAGCTGAGGACTTTCGCCCTCTGGGCCCTCGTTGGTTGCTACCACCACCACGCCGAGCCGTACAGCAGGGTGGGTGTAAATACCGCCCTGAAGTAACGCGCCCGACAGCGGTAGTTCGCACCCCAGACGTTTCCCGCCCTAGTCCTATCTACCTTCCCAGCAACTACTTCAAGCTGTGGGGTCGCTATTCTCCCCCGGTTGATCTCAACCCCCAAGGGAGCAGCCCTGCCGCTCACCCACGAGGCGGGCCCCCTAGTAGCAAACCACCCCCCGAGACTGCCCCGAGAGAGCCGACCCCCATCAGGACCAATCGGGTGGTCTTCGGCACTGCGAGAGCCAGTCTGACCACCCCGCACCACCCGTCTACAACCCATAAACAGCCGATCGATCTCTCGACTCGCCTCCTCCTCCCAGGAGCGCGCCGTGACAACGACAGCAAGGTCGTACACGTACGCCACTCCCTCAAAACACTTCCTCTGCAGCAGCCACGAAAGCGCAGCAAAGAGCAGCCGAGAGAACAGACTACTGCGGGCAACCCCTCGTGAGAGGCGCTCGGCTCTCTGGCTGGAGCGCAGTGGACTGGGACGGGCAATGCCCGATTAGGGGCACCTTCACTACTCGGGCAACCTGGGCAGGGGCACCACATAATTAAATTTCCCTCTTTGCCTGATTATATTGTTATAGGCATTACCCACGATGCCTGTAAACAAACAGGCAATGTGAGAAATTATGAACACATTTCCCACATCGCCTAACAGGCTCAGGCATTGTGAACATTGTCTAGGCATTTCCGACAATGCATATTTCCCACTTTGCCGGTAACATTATGCATACACATATTTATACAACAATTTAATAAGAATGATAAATTACTTGTGTTAGTATTCAATGTCTTATTCCAACATTCCAATGCTAAAACCCAAATAACAACCGTAAAAAACACAAAAAAAAAGCGAGGGAGTAAAAAAAATACTCGCGCGGGTGTTCTTGTTTCATTAAGAGGCGCGTGTGGCGGAAGGTTAAGAACAGCGACAACCTCCGTTAGGATAGCCCCCACTCATGCCATCACCATTCAGTGAAAATCCTGCACAAGCCCTTGACTAGAATGCCAAGTTTTTTTCCTCTTTTTTTTTTTAAAGATTCAAAGTGTTCTTTACGGAAAATCATTATTGCCTCTCCTTCCAAGCGGGTTTTCCTTTCATTAAAAAAAACTTAAGCAATAAAGGGCAGGAGCCTTGTGAAAGGGAGCCGCAAGAGTGACCTCAATTACTAATAAGTAATAACGTTTTTAAAATAGTCATTTTGTTTGTCTACTGTTAATTCAGAGAAGCTGAGGTTGCCAATTCACTAGTTTCTCAGGAGATTCCTGACGTGAATAATAAATTTGACTTAATTGACAGTTTGAAGAGAGAGAAATAGTATTAGCCGTTTCAGAACCTCGAAACACAGTAAAAATAACGAGTGCTATACAACAAGTAAAGTGTGGCCGCCCTTGAAACATTGTTGACGGAACAACATCAGACTGTTCATTGAATCCAATTTTGACAGGTTTCCTGATCACTTGTTTTATGAGTACTGTTTTTTGTTGTTGTTGTTTTTCTACAATAAATTTTGTTGACATTTTATCAAGTTTTCCGTTTCCTCCACCCCTCCACCACCTGTTTCGCGACAAACTTTCTCTAGCAATTTGACCTTTCTCAATACGCAGAACCTTAGCTCCCTCGCTCTTGTCTCAAAAGAAAACATCCGAAGGATATCCAGAAAAGAACAATGTTTGAGATATGAACAAAAATCTTCTAGTTTTCCTTGTTAAAACAACGTTTTTTGAAAATTTATGTGTTTGCAAAGAATGTCAACCAAAAAGAGATCTCACCGGTTCGAGGACTTTACAGGCGTCCTCCCCCCTCCCCCCCGTCATGTAGTACACTGAGTGGGATTATTCCCCCTCTTCAAACTTTTCCTCCCACCTGCCCCTGTCCATCGTTCCTGCAGGGAGATTGTGGAGTTTCTATTCCCCCCTCCCCACACTACTGGTACCATTCAAAGTAATTTAACAACATGGGCTGAGGTTGATGTCATTCTAGTTTCAGATAAAACGTTAAACGCTTCCGAACGCTGTTCAAAGAGCTCTTATTACGTTCGTTCATTTTGTGAATTCCGTGTGGTTTTTCCGGATTTCAATCGGGACAGTTCTAGATTTTTTTTTTTGGTTCGATTTATCGGGTTTTTTTCGTTCGCGGAAAGTGAAAAATTGTTAATTTTAAACGAATATTTGCACACAGCGGAATGTTCAGAGTGAGTATCAGATTAACTGTTTCGTTTTATTTATTTATTAATTTTTTTATTGGCCTATCTGGTTCAGTACCCTCGTAGTGTCTCGGCTAGCGCCACTTTTTCCGCGAGATTAGGCGAATATAACGTTAGAGGAGTTGATGGGACGCGTCCCTCAGCTGGCGAGAACTCGCGATGTTGATGGGGCCACCTCGTGACTTTCACGTGTCTCTTTAGTTAAACGGATATATCGTGAGTCTCTCGCGTGGTGCCTAGTTTTCGCTTCATTATCCACAGTAAAACAAAAAGGGATGTTTTAACGTTTCAAAAGTTGTACTCTTGTTGATAAAAATCCACCGACCTTGTCCAGGAGAGCGGGCCGGTTAATTGTTATACATTTCAATGCCGCTGTAGAACTTGATGCGCACGAGATTTCCTCCTACATTTTTGTCTCTATTATTTTTATTTCAGTTCATTTAAAACCAGTGCTAAGTTTCCCCGGGTTTTTCTGTGAACTAATCAACGTTGTGTCATCGTTTGGAGCAGGGTAATAGGGAACGTGGGGGGAACAGTCCTTTTCAATTGGTATTGGATTATTTGTTGAAAAATAAATTTTGTTACTTCGAAAAACCTTCAAAAAATTAGTGTTTTCATTTCTTTATGAATTGAAATTTATTATAAGGTGAAATGACGTAAAAGTTGTTTGCAGATCGCCTCCCTCCCACTAATCACCACCAGAAATGTAAACTCACAGCGTTCGACCTTACACATTCATTTATCACCTACGCTAGCCCACCGCGCAACGTTCTTTTTAATTTTCATCATACCGGGCCGCCTTGGATGCATTAAATAAATTGGAGTCCGAGGTCGTAAAAAGAACGGCACACGTTATTCCACCACCGTCCAACTCCGCTCCCCCCCCCCACCACTTCTATTAGCGTTCTGATGTTATTAATTCATCAGCTCCTCGCCCCACGATATTTTCTCTAGTCGTAATAAAGTGGAATTCACGAATTTTGAAAAAAATACCTGTTGAAACCAGCGAAAACAAAAAAAAATCGTCTGTTTCCACCTCTATAATCGTCATATTAGGGCGAGAAAAACAATTAAAAACGAAAAAAATTGTTTTCAATTCTTGTTCCTTCGACAGTCGCCCACTTGGCAAGCTCGTACAGGCAGCCATCCTGAAGTAAAAATGTGTGGAGGACCCCACGATACTTCCAAAGTTCCCGTCGTTCGCTTACAATATGCCTTTCACATGAAACAATTCCGACACGAGTGATTAATCATTAAAACTCACCCGTCAAAATTAATTAATTTGCCCTGACCTGTCCTGAAGTTCTGTTCTCATAAAAACGCCAAAGTTCTAAAATTTGCTGGAAAGAGCTCTCAATATTCATCCCATGTCAACGATTGATGCAATAATAACACACAAAACAATATGAACACACAAATTCTAACGACGTGACGAATAATGAATTTTGTAGCCTAATATTGGCGATTGTAGCTATCACTAGCGGCGTTAGTGTCGTGTGATTATGAAACCGGTATTCCCCACATATGTTAAATGATAATAAGTTTTGTGTTTTTTTAAAGTGTTTTTTCGTGGTCAACGTCCGTAGCATACCAAGAAAAAAGTAGTCAGTTGGCCTAGAGTGGCGAGAACGGACGAACTTGGTTTCTGATAACATATATACTCAAACGTCAAGCAAGATCCCAAGCCTTCCAGCAGTCAACTTTATCCCAACAATGGGCTAATTGACAACTGACACCGTTGAACCCTCAATTTTAGGGAAACAATGAAATGACAATGTTGTGTCTCAGTCACGACGGGTGGGAAGACACAGCAGTTTTCTCTGGATTCACCTTTGAGAGACATCCCAACGGCACCTTGTCATTTCTTTATTGGTACTCGCCAGCTCTCCGTTTCGTTTTAGTGCTCAGAGAACGGCACGGGTTCAGCAAAAAAATGGTCGAAAACGTTTTTGAATCGGTGTTTTCGAGTTTTTCTTGCACCAACAAATAGCCGACAGTGAAAATTTCTGCACGGGTGTACTGCGCACACGCACAACCTTGTTTTCTTGATTCGGTGATGCCAAAGGTACAATATCGAGGCCTTGTAGTTCACAGTAATAAAGTATCACTGACCAACATTTTTGATACATGAACTTCCTTATTGTAGAAAACCTTTGTTGTAGTTTGTTGTCAAACGACAACAACAAATCACATGGAGTACCGGACTCAATGTTTCTCTGAAACGCCGCCAGATATCGTATCATGGGCGTAGCCAGCGGGGGGCAGGGGTGGGCAGTTGCCCTCCCCTAGAATCAAAAGCGCAGATTTCGTGGGGCAGCTGATCTCTGTTTTCGACCACTAAGACATAACTTTTATTGATATTTCTAGCAAACAAAAAAAAAACAATACAAAAAAACCAACAACATTTTCCCTGATCTGGCTAACATAAACACAAATTTCATTATTTCGCTCCATAAAACCAATTTTGAGGATTTTTATCACTAAAAAAAACAACACATTTTTGCTTATCGGGTTCACAAAAAAAATTCACGGATGTTTGTTGCTGACAATCCGATTTAGAGGGTCGGCTTAATTTGGAAACCGATTTTGCTGATTTTTCGCACCAAAATCACATTTTCGCAGGTTCGACGCGCAATATCGTGTGTTTTGATTATCTCAAACCGTGTTTAGCCCGCTGTGTCATCCGGACTTATGGTGGGAGAGGGCATGCCAGTTTTGTTTACCGTCTCAGGTCTAAAATTTAAAGTTTAGCTCCAAAAGTATCACTTTATATTTATTTTTTCACAGATAGTGGCCGTTTCTGTTCAAATTTAGTCTCTGATGACCGTGAATTGACGCGATTCTGTTATAAGCCTGGAAAAAGGCAATGGTGCATCTGATATTTTCGCCAGTGATTAGTGATGCACCGAGACCGAGAAAAAGTCTCGGTCTCGAAATCGAGACCAAGATCGAGATTGCATTTTCCGGACCGAGACGAGACCGAGACTAAGTCTCATTTTCTCGAGACTTAGTCTCGGTCTCGGTGTGATCCAAAAAGCTCGATGCATATAGCGCTGGTATAGATATTTTTACTCAACAAAAGAACCCAATCCAGTTGCGGATCTAGGTTTTTGTCTTGGGAGGGGTTACACACCATAAATCCACTCTTGCGAAAAATGCGAATTAACTCTATTTTTCTCTATTTTCCATCGGATAAGCTCGTAAGTCCGATTAACTCTCTCTTAATTCTGAGTTTTAGCCCGAAACTTGCCTGTGTAGTAACCACGAATTGGTGTTTTCCCAATTTTTGCCGCGATATAAGCACTTTTTCACAATTTTAGCCGTGAATTAACGGGTTTTCTCAAATTGATCCGCGATTTGTTCGTTTTTCCCCGTTTGAGCAGCGAATGATCGCGTCTTGTCCACTTCAGCCACGTATTTTCTCGAGTTGAGCAGCGAATGAGCTTTTTATCTACATTAAGGGATATATCTTTGAGCAGACGGCTGATCCATGATTTCCTCAAGGGGGGGGGGGCTTGGGGAAATGGTGTCCTTCGCTCTACTAAAAATGACTCAACAGCGATTTATTACTACCTAGAAATAGCTATTCCCACCATAAAAACGACTAAACTGACTATAATCGCGCCCCAAAATAGCAAAACTGACGATTTATGCCTTTTGAAAACGGCTAAACTGCGACTAATTATACCCTAAAAATTGGCAATTAGGTACCTCTCTAAAAATGGCCAAACTGACTCCAAGTGCAAAAAATTGGCTAAACTGACGGTTCACGCCCTGAATATGCCTAAACTGATTATTCCTGCCCTGAAGGCTGCAAAATTGAACATTGGCGCGCCAATAATGGTCAAACTATAACCATCATGAGACTAAGCACGTTAAAAACAGCCAAACTGGTGGATGCGCCGCTTTAAAGGTGGCCAAACTGACTTTACGAGCTCCAAAAATGTTTAACTGGCGTCATTCTTACCCTGAACGTGCTTAAATAAATTATTATTCCAGCCCTGAAGAATGGTAAAATCGATCAGTATTTCGCCAAAAAATAGCCAAACTGACTATTCTCGCCTTGGTATGACGTCGTATTCGCGCTTTTAAATGAAAAAAAAACTCATTGACTATGCGCCCTAAAATTGGCCAAACTGGCTATACAAGCCATACAATTGGCAAAACCTGCTCTACGCTTTCTAAAAGTAGCTCAACTGACGATTCGCGGCTTGAAAATATCACGCTGACTATTCATGCCCTAGAAATTGCCATATACTGGCAGTTTGACGTATTCACGCCCTAAAAATTGCTAAAACTGACTCTAATAACGTGGCCTATTAAGGGTTAAACTGACGATTCGCGCTTTGAAAATCCCTAAGGCTGGCCGTCCAGTGGACGCGATTTCGCGCGAAGAGCGAAAAGGCGCGAATTCGCGCGAACAGTGGCTGGCCTTCCAGTGGACGCGATTTCGCCTCTTCCCGCGTTCAAAATCAAACTCGTTTGTTCGCCTTCGCCCTTGTTCGCGCGAAAGTGGCGCTTTCAGTGGACGGGGTCCCATGTAAATCGACGTGTTTGAAACAAGGCGAACTGTTCGCGCGAATTCGCGCCTTTTCGCTCTTCGCCTCTTCGCGCGAAATCGCGTCCACTGGACGGCCAGCCTAAACAGATTATTCATGTTTTGAAAATCGACCATTTGTGCGTCAAAAACGGCTAAACTGAGATATTTTCACACGTTTAAAATGTCTGAACTGACGATACGTGTCCTAAAAATAGCAAAAAAGCTGTCTATTAAGACTCAATAATGGTCAAACTGATCAAACGCGAAAACGCCCCCCTTTCCGTCACCACTGCCCCAAAGGAGGAGGCTCGAGTCCCCTGGTTGTGAGGAAACTTTTTTTTCTTTCTTCAATTTTTGATTTTTTTTTTTTTTTTTCAGTTCTTATGTCATGACTTCATGTGGATTGGCGCTATCTTCATTTTAGCCGCGAGTTACCGCGTTTGCTAAATTATAGCCACGAAATAGCGGATTTTCTGCAATTGATCCGCCGAGCTAGCGGTTTTCAATTTAGCTGGGCATTATTTCTAAATTTTAGCCGTGAATTATTCCCGGCAAAAAAATCAATTTCACCCGCGAATCACTGCTCTTATTGAATTTCAGCCCCGAATTAGAAAATTTGTGAATTATCGTTTTTCTCCATTTTAGCTTCACAATCAGCGCTTTTTCTCAATTTGTGTGCGGCCAATTTTATCGGCGCGCCGCTAATTTCTTAATTTTAGCCGCGAATCACCGCAATCCTCAATCTTAGCTGTAAATTAGGGAATTTTTTTAAATTGATCCGTTTTCTCCTTTTTAGCACTGCCCTTCTTAGTCATGTGGATTAGCGATTTTATGGAGTTTCCTCAATTCTAGCGATTTTTATCTATTTTTTCCTCTTTTATATATTTTTGATACAGCGCAATTTTATGCAAATGGAAAACGCTATCAATTTTATGGCTGCTCACCTCTTCACCCCTTCATCGATGCACTACTGGCTGCGTTGTAGATGAGGGACGAATACAGGGGAGGAGGGTCTATAGAATCATCTGTGCCGCGACCCTTATTCAGCAGCCTTGGTAAAGATAAAATAAATCTTTCCAATCACCAGCAATAGCATACGCCATCTTCTTAGGGGGGGGGGTTTCAACCCCCAAAACCCACCCCGCAAATCCGCCACTGACCCAATCTAATGCTTCCCTCTCCGGAAACGGTTTGGGTCTTTAGCCCGGACCGAAGACCGGCCTGAGTTCGATTCGTTTCGTGCGGAAATAGCGTGCCTCTAATTTCTCCAGTTTGGAATACTGTGACCTACACACATAGCATCAAGCATCAAAGGGCGAATCGGAGAGACCTTTTAAGGGGGGGGGGGGTCGAAAACTCTCTCATAGAATAACCCCCTCCCCACACAAGTTTTCAGCGATTTGACAAGACCTGTACTAGCCTACTAGGGTTAATCCCGTTTTTACCCCCATTCTTGGATCGGATGTAGACTTTTTCCCCCCCTAAAGTGTAGCATTTTGACCTTACATAGCCCACAAAATGTGAACATATAGATCCAAGGGCGGATCTGGGACCTCTCTTAGTGGGAGGTAATCGAAATCCCTCCCACTCGCCATATACTCCCCGACCACCTTCACCCCCACCCCTCTTCTATGTTTAAAGGGATTTGACAAGCTCCAGGAGGGGGGCTGAATTCACTTGCAGGGGGGGGGGTTATAAATTAAATGCTCCATAGCCGACCACCAGCTTCCTGAGAGGGCGGGGTAACCGGGGATCTGTCAAAATCACTCTAAACATATAGGTGGGTTGGTGGCGGGGGGTGAACCGTGGGAAGAAGAAGGGTTTTGACCCCCCCCCCCGTCCGCCTTCAGTCATTAGACCGAGAATTTCGAGACGAGACCGAAACTGAGACCGACTTTTTAAGTACGAGACCAAGACCGAGATCGTCATGCTAATGACCGAGACCGAGACCGAGACACGTAAGTCTCGGTCTCGTGCATCACTACCAGTGATGCTGCCCACAGGCATGGATCCAGTTTTTCTCAAGAGTAGTTGCAGAGTTTTTTTTCCCGATTTTACTCGTGAATGAGCCCTGTTTTTATAGACTCGAATTGGCGTTTTCCTTAATTTTAGCATAAAATGAGTGCTTTTTCTCAATTCTACCTCGATCTAGCCTTTTTGATTTACTATTTCAATTACGGCCAGCACTGGGCTTCGCATAACCGCGAATTGGTGCGTTCTGTCGATTTCAGCCGCAAAAGAACGGTTTTTCCTCAATTTAACCTGTGGATGAACGCTATTTCTCAAATTTAGCCACGACAATTCCATCAGTCAACAACAAACGGTGACAATTTTGCCAATTCATTTTCCCTCAATTTTAGCCACAAATTATTAGTGTTTTTTTCAAAATTCTGCCTTGAGCCATTTTTCCCCCCTTTTAATTTTAGCTGTGAAAAGGTCCACATAATCCGCATGTGTGCGAATTTCATTAATTTTGACTCGGGTGTTGCATTCACGCGCTAAAAGTCGCGCTTTTTCTCAATTTTACCCGCAAGCTTGCCATGTATATGTATAAAAACGGTCAATTAGAACTTTTTTGCAATGTTTACCGAGGTGTTTGTTTGAGAAACCACGAGCTGGCGCCTTCGGAATGAGCTCCATTTCTCAAGTTTAGCCATGAATTGGCGTTCTTCCTCAACTTTAGCCGCAAATGAGTGATTTTTCTCAATTCTACATTGAACAAGCAATTTATTTTGTCAATTTTAGCTGTGAAAAGGGCTCTACAAACCGTGAATTAGCGAATTTTCTTAATTTCGTTCCGTGTTTTGCATCATGAAACCACAAATTGGCGTGTTTTATGAATTTCAACCGCGAATAGTGAGATTTGCTATTTCTCAATTTTTGAGAAATTGAGAAATTGATTCTCAATTTTGAGAAAATTCGATAAATTTTAGCAGTGAATGGGTGTTTTTCCTCAGTCTTAGCCGCAAAATGTCCTTTTCTGGATTTCATGCGCGAGCGAGCACTTTCTCTCAAGACGTACGTACGCCCCCCCCCCCACCAACTGTGGATCCGTGCCTAGCTGGCTGCCCACCCCTTGATCACGGTCTGGCTACGCCTCTGTATCGTATCCCTTAGCTACAATCGCCAACAGTTCTCTTTAATGGTAACTATCAATTTGAAATATTCAACACGATCAATGAATGAAATAATGGACACAATTTGATCAATAAGACACTCGCTAAAACTCAAAATAATCGAAGAGAAACGAATCTTCGAATTCAACCTCGTCAATTTGTTTAAAAAATTAATTTAAAAATAACCAAATTGAATTTCGAAAAAATGGCCAGTTCATCGATGGGGATTTTTGTTGTGGTCATTTCAAGTCATCATGAGAGGAAATCGGACTAAAATTCTGATAGGAGATAGTTTTGGGGCAAAAAAAGAGCTGAAACTCATTCCAAACCTTAGCAACTGTACCGCTCAACAAATCTTATTCAAATTTTAGCAGCGTCTTCTAGGAACCTAGATGACGATTTTGAACGATCGATCATCAAATTTTATAATATTCTCTTGGAATTATAATGGTCCAACCATTTTTACTTCGAACACATTTGTTATAATATCTTCCAAATCGCTCAACCAGTCGTTTTCAAATTTTACGGTGTACATCTAGAGATGAAGACACAACTTTTGAGCCATCACTCGTCCAGATCTGTCGAGAAAAAAGTGGACGTTCGGACGACAGACGCCATACTGAAAATCAAGATTTAGGCCTTTTCGGGGTCCAGGAACACGAATCTGGTGTCAGCTAATTTTTTTTTTTTTTTGCCATTACCAAACTTCCTTCCCTACGGGAACATGGAAGTAAAAAGGGAACAAGTCCCTTCCGCTTATAGGCGCACCCACGAGGAGCCGCCGCTCCTATTGATTCCGGCAAAGTGCACCTTTCAGCGCGGAGTGTTCCAAAAAAACCGGATGCACAAGTTCCTAGCACTGCCTAGGACTTCAGACCCCACGCAGTAGCGTACCAAGCTAGCGGAGGGTAGGGGTGATCTCTCCGCGGGCTCTCTATCAGACGAGGCCCCCGAAAAGCCGATAGATGTAGAAATGTGAAGAAGTCGGACAGTTGGACAGCGATTACGCTCCTTTTTACGAATTTCAGTCTTTCCGACCTGGAGGAATATAACTTTGCAAGTGATATCAGCAAAAAGTGTGAGCTGAATATTCGATTGAGCCCCCGAAAGCGCTATTCCGATGGCTCAGATTGAGAAAATCCGTCCTCTCTTAAGGAAAATTCGCGGCTAAAAAGAGAAAATACGCCAGTGTGTCCCCAGTTTCGTTAGATCCTTAAGTCCAGTGAAGTACAGATCGGCAATTTGCAACTTGCTGACGCGGCAAAAAAATCGAAAAAAAAAACCCCTATAATATTCGTGGGTGTAACTGCGAAAAAGCGCTGATTCGTGGTCTCACGATGCATCTTCCAGACTAAAATTGAGAAATAATCGCCGATTCGCTGTGCATGAAGGCTATTCATACAGTATAAATTGTGGAAATCAACGCAAAAGTGTTGTTTTTGGGTCAACCCCGTGGTTAAAGTGGAAAAAACACGTTACACTATTGACAAAAATTAAAAAAAAAAAAAAAATACGCTTTCAGGTTAAAATTGGTCAAAAAGGCAAATTCACGGCTGAAATTGCGCCAAACGCCAATTTGTGACTGAAATTGAGAAAATTCACTAATTCACAGGTTTGAAACGCTATTAGGACGCGGTTAAAATTAAGAAAAAGCGCTAATTCAATTTTGCGGCTTCTGTAAGGCAACTTTTGAGGCTGAAATCGAGAAAAAGCTCCAATTTATGGCAATGGGTGAAAAAACTGCTAACTCGCGAGTAAAACTGAGAAAAATCTCTCATGCGTTGCGTATGGTGAACCGAAAAAATCATAATTCTTGAAAAGCCCCCCCATTTTGCGGCTAATATTGAGGAAAACACTTGAGAAAAATGCTAGTTTTCGGCTAAAACTGAGAAAAGTGCTAATCCCCTGCAAAAAAAATTTAAAAAATCGATAAATTGCTGCAAAAATTGAGTAAAAAGCCCAAACTTGAGGAGAAACATAGCTCATAGAAGAAAAACGCTGCTAAAGTTTAGAAAAATGGCTATTTCGTGGCTAAGATCGAGAAAAAATGTGTGTGAACAAGTTTCGTGTGAGCAACACGACTGTACAGGGTCGGGGGTGGTGGTGGGGTACAACTCACGCGACGATGATGCGACGTTCGCCGTGGCCTCGGCTGTGTATAGTCCGCGGGTTCCGCAAACCCACGAAATAATTACAATTTGCAAACTATAGCTATTCGAGGATATTTCGCACCCAAAATTTGCTGAAGGCGCCGGCTGGCCGTCCAGTGGATAAGATGTCGCACGTTGAGGCGAAGACAAAGTTTTTTGTATTCACCTTATCGCGCGAAATCGTTCTCCACTGGGACGGTCAGCCAAAATAAAGACCCGAAACTTGCATTTTCGCAGGAATCAAGACACAAAACTCGCGAAATTGTGTGGATAATCAGCCAGGAAACATTCAATGCCGTCATGTTATCCTGATTCCCCGCGCCTTCGAGAAACCCTGAGATCTGTGGTCTCGTCCGTTTTATATACTTTAGACGATTTTCAGGTCGATTATTACCTAATATTTTCAATTTGAGCCTTTCTGATCGAAAATCCTTCCTGATTTTTGGATTCCTTGAGTCATTAAATCACTCAGATTGGAAAAATGTTGAAGGTCGTTCTCTCCAAGTTTTTAGATTTGAGCTGGGCGCAGTTTATACGTCCGAGAAACTGTCACCTTGGATGGGTGTTTGCTCTAACTTGAATTTATTAGAAGCTGGTTTCTTGGTGGGGGGGGGGGGTGTTAAGACGAACCCTGTCTAGAAAGAAAGGCGATAAGCTAAAATATCAGGGTGAGTTAGAGCTTGTTATTCAATCGGTCGAGGAGTAGAAAGGGAGGGGAGCCTGGAGCGTAAGTTTCATGGAAGTAAGTGACCAAGGGTTTATACAACTTCTACAGAGTGATTCGTGAGTTTATTGATATTTAATTGGAACTCGATATCAGAGGTTTAACTGTGTCTGGTGGCCATAGTGCGAGTTCATAACGTGAAACTCATAAAAATACAACAATGAGCTCCTTTGACCCGAATTTTTTATTACGTTGAATACCTCGTCTCCACTGTCTTTCACGCAGCTAGCTAAAGGGATAGGTTAAAGTTCGATTTCTAGAAAGGGCTCGGGGTTCAGTGCTGCATTGTTTGTTTTTTTATGAACCGTCTATTTGAAGCTTTCATTTTGTCACGAACGTTATTTCCAGGTGTGGGTTATTTCTAGATCAAACAACGAAGAAAAGATTCGTTTTTAAACGAGTAAACCCAAGAAGAGCAGGGATAAACCCTCTGGTTTCTTCTAACGAAATGTCTAATTTGTCCGGTGATTAAAAATTAACAACCCCCCCCTCTCTCCTTCCCGTCAGGAGGCTCAGCGTCCAGGTGCCATTGGGCTAAACTGGTATAGGTTCTGAACCAAACCAGAAACGCGCTCGGAATGGATTGGAATAGCCTCGACGGGATTTTGGAGTGCCACAGCTAACATATAACAAAGATTTTCTCGTTTTCGTGTGCAGGAGTGATAAGGGGGTTGTTCTTCTGTGTCACGCCCTGAAAATGGATAAACAGACCATTGTGCCCGGGAAGTGGTGAAACTTATCAATCGTGCTTCAAAAATTGCCATACTGTGCCTTCGCGCCTTGCAAATGGCTATAAAACTGCGGGCGAGATCATTTGCGCCCTGCAGATTGTGTAACTGACCATTACAATGCTAATCTGACTGGCAGCGCCAAAAAAAAATTGCTATAAAATGGATGGACTGGCTATATTCGCGCCCGAAAAAAGGCTACAGGATCGCTTCCTGCAGTTTCACGCCTCGATGCGAGGAATCGATGGGTACGAGCCGCGCGGTAACACTATTGGCTCCAGAAAACGCGAACTGGCACCGTGAGGTTGTAAAATGCCAGTTCGCGTTTTCTGGAGCCAATAGTTTTACCGCGCGGCTCGTACCCATCGATTCCTCGCATCGAGGAGCAAAAAAAAAGGGGGGGGGGGTCAAACCTCGTCGTCATCGCGGAACTTCGTTTCTCCAAATCCTATAGTTTTACCGGAATCCTGGGCCCCAGTAGTGGCAGATCCACAAGTACCGGACCCCGGAAGGTACTTTAATTTTTTATTAGCATTAAATCATGGCTTTTTCTCAATTTTAGCCACGAAGTTGCCTCCAGAAAATGCAAATTGGAGCTGCGCATTCTACTCGCGATAGCTTTTTTAATAAAAAAAAAAATGTAGCCACGATTTTGGCGCTCTTTCTCAATTTTAAACTCGAAAAAATGTGTTTTTTTTTTTCAATTTTAATTCAGAATTAGCGCTTTTTTAATATATTATCCGTCAACTAGCTTATTCTCTCAAATCAAGCCATGACTTTGGCGCTTTTCCTGAATTTTAGCAAAGAATTAGCGCGTTTTCTTGACTTAAGCGCAACTTAGCGCTTTTACTCAATTTTATCGACGAATTCTCCCGATTTTATCCGAAAATTAGCCCTTTTTTCTTTATTTCAGTCGCGAATCTGCGTTATTTCAATTTTACGTGCGATTGATTGTTTTTAGCCACGAATAAGGGCTTTCTCCATTGCTTGATTATAATGCATGATTTTCTCAATTATGACCACGAAGTTGCCCCCAGCTATCGTGAATTGTGGTTTTACATTCATGTCCCCGATTTTTTTTTTTTTTTTCTCAATTGTATTAGTGAATTATCACTTTAGAACGCCAGACTTAATTTATTTTAACCGTGCAACTCTGCTAGCCGATTGAGGCGCAAGATAGCCAGTTTGAAGCCAGAAACCAAATGAGGCTGCCCGAGTAATAAAGTGCGACTGGAAAATGGATCATTTTATATGGGCCCTGTGTGACCCCACCACCCACAACCACAGTCACAATGTCATTTGTCTAATTGCTAAAATTGCAAGATTGGTTTTTCTATCGTTCGTATTCCGCCTAACTAGTTTTCCGAATTAAGTGAACCTGCGAAACTAAATTTAGAAATACTTAAAGCCACGAAATTTGATTTTTGATCTGTCAAATATCCCCAAAATTTGAGTTTAAAGAACCCAAAAGTTTCCGAAATTTTGTTTTATAGGAGCCCAGTCTCCAAAATTGGGTTTTTGTGAGCGAAAGTCCACAAAAATCGCTGAAAAAGCAAAACTCCCGAACATTGTTTTTTAAAAGAGCAAATAAGCTCACGAAATTTGGATGTTAAAAGCATGAAAACCCACGAAAATTGGGGTAAAAATAACAAAAATAAATGAAATGTGGTTTTCAAGGTGCCAGATTTGAGACATTTGGTTACGGAAGAGCGAAAATGGGGGTTTGAAAACGCCTAAATCACAATTTTTGCCGAGTTATTTTGTCGAACCAACCGAAACCAGGAAACCGTAGTAGTCCGTAGTCCACTAAATTGGGGTTTGAGTGAGCGAAAGTCCACAAAACTGGGGTTTGAAAGAGGAAACCAATGAAATTGTGGTTTTGAAATAGAAATCCCCACGAAAATGGGATTTGAGCGAGACGAATCCGCAAAATTTTATTTTTGAAAGAACAAAATTCAGCAAAAGAGGGTTAGCAGAGTTAAAATGACGAAATCTGAGTTTGTAAAGTGCCGAACGCGCGTGTTTGTCCAAATTTTAAAGGTTCAATTCTTTAATTTTGTGGGGTGAGTGTCAGATATACTAAGCCCCTCGGTTTGAAAGTGAAAAATGTTGGGACTAGACTGGACGTTATACAAGTTGAGACCGAAAAGTATAGGGCAAGAAAGAAGGACAATTTTGACCTCTCCCCGGACACCTGAAAAAATGAGCCAGGACATCCCTGGACGCCCTAAAAAGTAGGACATTTCCGAGGAAAGTAGGACGCCTGGTCAAGGGGTGTCTATTGGGCTGGTTGTCATAGCACCCGATTAGACGGTGATTCGGCTCCGATCGACGATTTTCAGTGCATGCGACTTCGAGAAATGAATGTCGCCGGTGCTCGGCAAACGATTATTTCATTCTGATTTTGTAATCGCTACTCATGTGCTGTTCTTAGGGCCAATACGTGGCAAAACGCTTGGAAAAAGCGATACATTTGTGATTAAAAGTAAACGAGAGCTCAGTCGAGAAAAAATAACGGTTTTGTTGTGTATAGAAGCCATTTGACGGGTGGAATTGAGAAAAAACGCAAATTCGTGGCTAAAAGTAAGAAAAAAATCGCGGCTAACATTGAGGAAAAGGCTGATTCGGGGCGAAAATGGAGACAAATTGCTAATTTGTGGAATAAAAACGCTACATTACGTGTAAAATTAGCCCGCACCTAAAATTATGAAAAAAGCTAAATCACTATTTCGCAGATTACAACGCCAATTATTCATGGATAAAATTGAGGAAAAGCTTTATTTCACTGATAAAACTGAGGAAAAGTGGTAATTCATGGCTGAAATTAAGAAAAGTCCCTATTTCACAAAATAAAAAGCGCTAAATCACGGCTAAAATTGAAAAAAATCTCTAACTCGCGGACAAAATCGCGAAAATGTGCTAATTCAAAGCTATAGAACACTGTACTTCGAATTTAATACTGTGAAAATACACTAACGCACTAATGAAAATGAGAAAAACAGCTAATCTACGGGTATAGTATTGGAAAAGCGCTCATTCGTCGCTATTAAATTGAGTAAAATGCCAATTCGTGGCGTCGTAAGCCAATTTTGCGTCTAAAATAGAGGAAAAGCGCTAAATTGCGGCTTAAAAAAGACAAAAATCGCTAAATCTTTAATCGGGAATACGCTCAAATTCACTGTTTTAATGGAGAAAAACACTGGCTGGCGGCTATAATTAGAAGCGTGCGTCTCTTATCTTTCGGAAGGCATTCGTGTTATCATTCAGTGTTTTCTCTGTGAGAAGTGGAATAAATTTTAAGTTTTTCTCGCTTTTTCTAGGAACAAGGTAATTTTGAAATCGTATACTTTTATGGTTTATTGTATGCTAGTTGTAGAATTAAATTAACACATTTTTAACTTCTAGATGATAGTTGAAGTGAAGGAGAGACTCGGAGAGCTGTGGGCCCTCGTCGGAGGGTTCGACCCAAGTTCAGCCATGGACTCGGAATTCTCCCATGATATGCCTCAGCTTTCAAAATGACCTTGTTCGTAGAAAAAGCAAGAAAAACTTAAAATTTATTCCACTTCTCACAGAGAAAACACTGAACTGATAACACGAATGCCTTCCGAATGATAAGAGACGCACGCTTCTAATGGGGACCGTGCAAAGATAAGAAAAAGAGCGCTCTAGGGGAAGAGCTGTAAGTTTAGGTACAATAACGAACGCCGGTAGTCATCAAGATTTCAATAGAGTTTGGTACGGCAACCGAAGAAAATCTCAGATTTAGACAATTTCCGATTATAAAATTCCTCCTGAAGCTATCAACGAGCTTTCGTAATGGAGTGTCTGTAATGTTAAAATTAATTACAGCGTTATATTAGGGGAAAAGTTCGGAGAAAAAGGTTGCTATACCTGAGATCAGTTTTCTTTTCTAGAAGTATCAAGTAAGTTCATTGCAGTAATCGCGTAGTGATCTTATTATTCCTTGAAATTGGTCAACAAGTATCATATTATCTTCCAGGTAGCCAGAATTATCTCTATCCATTTTTGGAAAGTACAGGGCCGTATTCGTATAGTCGTCACTCAAGCTGAGTATTTGCTTAAACGGCTTCAATCCGGTCGTTCTAGTTAGTGAGTCGTCTGTTTTGAATCGAAATAAGCAAATACTCAGCATAAGTGACGACTATGAATGAAGGCCAAATGTTTATAGTAGGGGACCTATGCCTATCTCACACTCACCTCAACCCTTATAACCCCTGCAAATTTGCCGTCGACTTACCAAATACCCTGTATACATTAGAAACAAAATTGCTAAGCAGAAAAAATTAATCCATGCTTAATCGCTTGATCTTGTTGGGGGGGGGGGAGTGTGAATAAAATAGTTTTGTAGGAAAGGATTAGTGGATTTTATTGGCAGCCCCAATGCTTGCGTTTACAGTTGTTACATGAATGAAACAACATGTAAACTCAAAGAACGTGTCATCAAACTCTATCACACTGGCATCCCACATGAATAAATATCACTCCGGTTTCGTGGTCGAAAGTTTCAGAGATAACTGTCGTTGCTGCTGACGTCGAAGGACGAATAAAAGACCCCTCTTCGGAAGTGATAGATCCAATGACGGGGTGTTAGTGGAGCTTTCGTGAGATATCCTTCATCTTTTCTCCCAGTCGAGATCCAGGTCGCTTCTTGTACGCCTCAGGGAAGATGGTATGAACGTATGGTGAGTGGTTCAGGATGTTTGAGGACCTTACCCAAACGAAATGCTGGCAACCATGGGCAACCCGCAAAAACATTGCCGGAACCCAAGGCTTCCATCTTTAAGTTGGGCAAAAACGTATCAATTCGTATTGCGTTTACATGGGCGTTGGAAAGGGTCTCGATGCTTAAAAATGAATTTCGAATCTTTCTTGCGTAATTTATGCAACAACAAGTAGGCACAACGAGATGTTTTTCCTTGCCAATATTTTTATTCAACATTATTCATCTGAATATGAGCTAAGCGATGCGATAACACACGGTACAATTTTGACATTACTCTGGCTCGAAATAAATGGCAAACATCATTTCCCATCCATACAAAGATAAAATGAACTATGTACACAACAACTATATTCGAAATAACAACACTCAGATGAAAAGTATTATAATAACTAAGAATAAATTTCCTCAAAAAGGCGACAAAATACATCAATAATTAAATTACTCGTTTCTTAATAAAGTCATTTTTAGGCGATGGTGCCTCATACTTTTTGCTTTGGCTGATTCATCCTTCAGCTTGCTAATGGCAAAACATCTTATCTTAATATAAAAGCCAGAAATAATTTTAATTAAGTCTAATTTATGAGAAACTCCAATTTCATCAGTACATTTTAAATTAAAAAATATCTTTTCAAAAATTAAGTCCTTAACTACTCTGAGAACAACCTTATGGGACAATTTTGGAATATTCAAGGTGTTGTAATTATTTGTGAGTTGAACGAGGCATTTTTCGGTGTGTTTAACTATTTGGTACACTGAATACGAAGGTGCCACAAGCCCTCCTTTTTGTTTCAGGTCAAGAAATTCGCTATACTTTAGGAACGTTTTGGCATAATTATGGTCGCTCGCAGAATTATCAAGAGCAAGTTCAAATTTGCATGAAGAGCAATCTATTTTTCCTGCTACACTTCTTACTACAAATCCTGCGATGTAGTAAAGAATTTGTTGCCTGTTTCCGTCATTCTCATCAAAGGAACCGTAACTTACTACATAATCAACGAGATCTTGCCTGTTGAGTTCAAGACCTTCAAGTTCGACCTCCTCGTTATGATTCCTCGACTGGGTGGGTATGACCACTTCATCTTCTTTTTTCCACTCCTTCCTTCGCCACTTAATTTCGAAGGCGCTAACAGCGGGGTCATTTTCTAACGCTACTGTGTTCGCGGAAGGAGAAGCTGTAATGCCATTCTTGATTACAATGCTCCTCATTGCTGCAACGAATTGAATAACGTTCGGGTTGTTATTAAACCCTTGCCGGCTCCTGATTTTCGAAAAAAGGAGCTCTAGATGGTCCTGGGAAAATTTGTATGTAAGCAAATATTTAAAAGGGCCTTGCGGGGACAGCAACTTTTTTGATATGTCGAGTACAGAAATGACTCCAACAGCAAATCCCACTATAAATGATTTTTTTGAGCCCATGTAAAATGGTTTTCCATCACTACTCTTTAATTCGAAGAGATATCGAACCAAGGGGAGAATAGACTCTTCCATAAATACAACATTGTCATAATAAATTGGTTTTTATACCCCTTACCATGGGGGCTACGGGTATTCATGAAATCAAAAATTCTATCGATCGCCCGAATGAATTTTATAGTTTCCGAGCACCCATTAAATTGGGGTAAACCCTGACCCATTAAAAACTCTAAGGCTGTAGCGACCGACGAACTTAAAGTTTGGCCGGCCAATTTCACCTTCATTTTATTATTTTCATAATTAACATGTCCTTTGGTTAACTTGTTGGCAAATTTGAACTGAATCAGCTCTTGATAATTCTGCAGCTCAACGATATAAGCCCATTTGATAGGGTTGCCTTCGTGGTATATAGTCCCCGCAGTAGCCAACGAATTTCTCGCCAATTAGTGTACTTCTTCGCTCTCTTTATCGGCCAAGAAGCTCGTCTTCAGTTCGTCGAACCTTTTGAAACGAAACTTTTACAACCCAAAATGTGCATCGCCGAGAAATTAGTGCTGTAGCAGTCACTAGTGACCGCCCACACTTTAATTCTTGACGACTTGCACAAAAGTAGAGCGGTTCGTAGTAGTTCTGCGATAACATTGCCACTAGTACTATGATGAAAAAAATATCCGATTGGCCACTTCCATTTTCCATTTAAAGCGACCAACATGAATACTAGAGCTTCTCTGGCCAGAGTTTCGGTACCTTCCATCTTCACACATTGACCGTAGTCACAGTAACCCATATATTCACCTTTTTGAGGATGATAAATAAGCTGTTTTCTTATAGCCATACCATCTAAAATTAGGGTGCAATTCCGGTCTTCATCAGGAAAGTCCAAGATCGCATCGAAGACTTCTTTAAAAAATCCTGGATCGGCGTTAATCGTTGAAGTCCATTCTTTGATGGAAGACGGATGCGGCAACGTCAAGATTGTTCTGATATATATATATATATATAAAAAACACAGTGAAAATGGTGATTTGATTCAGACCATTGTGTTTGAGCATTCGAATTGTGGATTTCTGCTCAGCTAGTCGCTTCGACTGGCTTAGAAAAAATCCGAATGCTTCTTCTTGAAAAAAATGGTTCCAAGAAAAGAAAAAATTAATAACATAAATTAGCTAGAAAAAAAAAAATATATAATAAAAAAAGATCGTATTCGTCAGGTAAGTGCCTCGAAATTTAAATTTGTTGGTCCAACGAATCATACACACTAACACAATTAGCACAATCAAATTACAAAAAGATTACATTTTATAAAGAAAGTAAACATACCTTCTTGTGCCGGCTCTCAAAAAGAAAAACTTGAGCCGAGAACCGGAGTTGCAAGATGAATAAAACAATTCCAAATATTAGAATTCATAAATAATAAAAATTAATCAATTTAATAACAAATATACATTACAAACTGACTAGCGAAATCCTAAGAGGAGATATAATACCTCCTACATTGGTAAGGCCAGCCGACTTTTATCTTTTAATAAAAACGCTTTCAAAGTCTTAATATTTTTAAATTTTGAGAAGTTTAATTTATTTTACACTGCAAATTTTAACCCAATAATCAATGCATGCCTAGTAAAAAGAGAAGTGACATGTCTAGGAATGATATAATGAGGAAGTTTCATGGGTCAGAACTTATTCATAAATTTATTTTTTAAGGTTTATTTATGCTAAAATAGAGCATAAATCGTGATCCGTTCGTAAAATAATCCTCCTTTAGTTCTACTTATTCTCTAGTTTAGTTTACTAATTCCTCATTAGTAAAACTCGACAACCTCGTATTTTTATCATGATAAAAAGTGAAATCATTCAAATCAATTTTATATAAGTGCAAACACGTAGCCATTACAAACAATTTCTTAATACTGAGAACGTCAAACTCATCAAATAGCCTCCCTGACGGAAACAAAAAAGGATTTTTACAAATAATTTTAATCAAAGATTTCTGAGCAACTAAAATATTATTCACACAAACCTGCAAAAGTTATATGCTCTGGACGAATAATAGTGCAGAGTTAAGGCGAATTTCTTCAACTCGTCACTGTATCTCACGCCATGTCGCGAACGTTTTTGATTTTTAATTTGATTTCTAAAAATCTCTCGAGCCGTACCACTGAATTGTTCCGTGAGGATGTGACTCGTATGGTCGTCTACGTATCCATTTTTTTTCATTTCACGAATTAAGCCCTCCATGGAATTAATCTTTTGCTTTTGTCGACGAATTCTTTGATTGAGGACTTTCAGTTTTTTTTTTAAGTAGTCGAGTAGAATGTGGAAGACACTTTTCGTCAGTTTGAATTTCTTTGTCAACTCTAGGCACAACAGGAAGAAAATCCTTTTCGGCTAGGGCATCGGACTGAAAAGGATAACGAAAATTACTTTTTACGGGAATAAAATAGGCAGCGTAGTAGAAATCATTCTCACCTGCTCAGCATTAGAGATTTTACTTGATCTGTCAGTCAAAACTTCATGGGATGGTCCTGGGCTATCGATCTGAAAAAATCGTTAATGTTCACATTAGCCAAAATATTTTCTTTCTGACAATTTGGTGACGCTTGGCCTAGCCACACCGAACACGAACTGCCGCGCGGACTGGTCTGTACGCGGAAAACGATGGTAACGGGGTAAACCAACGCGAACAGACGCGCAGAATGGTTCACTCGCGGGAAACCCATAGCAACGGGGTATGTCATGGGTTATGGCCAATGGACCAGTCCGCGTTCTATGTGGCAAGGCCTTTAAGACCCCTCCCTCTCCTAACAGACCGTGAACTGACGCGCGGACTGATCCGCTCGATAAAACCACATGACGTGGGCGAGGTATACCCCGTTGCCGAAATGCGAGAGGACCAGTCAACGCGCAAAAATACCATGACTAGTGGACCAGTACGCGTGGCAGTTCACGTTGCCCTGCCACTCAGAACGCGAATTGGTCTACTCGCGAAAAAACCAGGCCAACGCGGACAAGGTAAGTACCACTTGCCATGGTTTTTTCGCGAGCGTACCATTCTGCGCGTCTGTTCGCGTTCTTTGTGGCGAGGCCTGTAAAGTGTGCAAAGTCAAAGCCACACTCCCTGTTACTTTTGCCAAGGGCGAGAGGTGACTTTCAACGTCACTCGTTAACGAAAGAATTGGGCATTTGAATTGGAAAATAATAAAAGCCCCTCACCTCTTTAGTCGACTTTTTCGGAATGGTCCTGATTTTCTTTTCCTTTGGCTGGTAGTAAGAAGGGAAAGCGGGAAAGACTGTCGGTACGGCGTTATCCTTCAGGTGACGAACGTTTATGCCGGGTCTTACCAAGAAGTCTGCCTCAATGAAGTGAACTGAACGCAGCTTTGTGTGTTTCGTGGGCGCAAAATTTTTTCTCTTCACAGCAGAAACCCACTTACGCAGCAACTCAGCGTTACGCAAAGGAAATCTGGCCAAAAAGGTCAATACTCAGTGATGACAATATTCTTTCATTTGTTTTCGCTGCCAATGTCTCACCCAAAGAATTGCAAAGTTCCTCCCGAACCGTGCGTTTCGCGTCTCTCGACAATTTGGCCCTCGATGTAGTGGTGTTTGGCGTAAATCCCCCCCGCCCCACGTGTCTTTTGACTAGAATTTCGCACCAAGTGTAACATTTCGCGCCAATAGTGCTTATAACTAGGCGTTTTGCGTGAATTCTGCTTTCAATGCGACAGTTCGTGTAAATATTGCCTAGAACGTCTACACACGAAGCAACTGAAAAGAAACTGATTGGAGACTCGAGTTAGTAACCAGTCCCTTTCGAGTCTTTATATGTGTATTCAAATGAGAGGCTACACACGGAGCTACTAAAAAGAAACCCAACTGTTTGGAAACTCCAGTCATTACCGCGAGTGGAGTTTTGTCAAAATACAAGGAAGAGACTCAAAGGTGACTGGTGTGTAACTCAAGTTTCCAACCAGTTTCTTTTCAGCCACTCCGTGTGTAGACGGCCTTAAAGGCGTCACCGTTCATAAGCTCTATCTTTGTGTTGTGTGGTGTCTATGCAACCTATGAAAATGCTTCATTTTTCAAAGGAATTAATTTGTTTGGCTGCATATTCTCAATAGACGCATAGCATAGAGCTTGTGAACGGGCCTTCGAATTCCAATGGTTCCTTAACTTCAAGGAACGTTCATAAATAGGGGCATTATTCTCAGAATTCTCGCGATCATTCATTGGATTTGAGCAGCTCAAAGGCTCAGACTAGACTGCAGGGGGTTAAACCTGATGTATAGTTGAGAAGATCTTGAAAACTAATTAATATGAAAGAAAATTTCCTATGAAAAAGGAGTTATTCCAGTCGCACCTTCTCAAGGTTCGTACGAGTTTTCCAGATTTATCATTAAAAGATTACTCCAAAACATTACTGAACATTCTACTTACTTTCTGAAGATCCAGCGATTCTATGTGCCGAAGTTTTGAAAACAAAGTTCTCTGGAAGTAGTCGAAATATATAATTTTTTTTTAAGCAAGAGCAACACACCATACAGTCACAGTACCAAACTGATAGCTTTTTGCCCAACTTAAAGATGGCCGCGGCCCTTTAAACGAGGCTTCACTCTTTTCAAGGCAAATTGGTGGGAGTTCGCTATCTAGGTATTGTATAAAAGTCTATGGGGTCGCCTTTCGGGAGAATCGACCCAACGATATAATAAAATCACTGGACTGCTCAGCACTGATGATAAGGTGTGGCCATAAGAAAGTGGATGATAGGAGTGGGGTTTCGAAATAATGACCGTGTTGCCATAACTACACAAGGAGGGGGACGGCCATTATTTATCAGCGGACGGCGCGGCGCACCCCCTCCACGCCCATCCAGACCGTCGTGAGCAATCCAGGTTTATAAATATCCTTGGTTAGATCGTAGGAAAAGGTTAGGGCGTTATCATTGGCCTAGGCCCTCCAGATGGATCGTCGGGAATGGTTTGAGTGTTTTCAGAGCTCCGTGGGGATAAACCCCCCCAATTTTCTCACAAAATCACGGGGGGAGGAACGTCGAAAAAAATTTACATCGCATGTGGACAACAGCTGCTTCGTTTTTTTAATTTTTATTGGTAGCCCATATCAAGGACTTTCGACCAACTCATTAAGATTGTAGCACATGGCAATTTTGAGGCTCACTATTCTCAAATTTATCGCAATACTTTTTCACCTGCGTCGTTGCCTTTAGATGAACACTGAACAGATGCCAAGAGTTATGATGTCGGGAGAATAAAAAAAACGTCCCTGACAACATTCCATTTTCATTTTGTAAGTTTCTCTCCGCAAAAAATACATCAGGCGAACTAATGAGTTAATGACTACCTCCCCTCCAACATACCGGACCTTTTGACAGTAAAACGCTCCACTTATTCCTTGTCATATTCCACGCCTGTGTGGTCACGCCACGTTCTATACACACTCGCGGTGTGTGTGGGTGGGATTGTTCTATTGTCGTCGCGGTTGACCGTTTGACTTGGGTCACCTTTTTGTCAATTGACTGTCGTTAAAATACATTCGCTGAGCGAAAAAAAAAAATCGTCGCAATATTTTGTCTTCCTTAAGAAGAAAAACAACGAGTATGTAAGCTCCAATAGCGGAAGATTATCACGGCGAGCCTCTCTTCATTGATTATTACTTTTCAGAATGTGAGTCATCAGCAGTCTGTAATCAGTGGAGAAGGGACTGGAAGGGGGGGCTTTAGCGTTATTTTCGTGAGGCCATAGATATTTTTAAGTCTCAACAATTTGAACGTGAAGAAGAATAAGAAAACAAGGGGAAAAGGTGTTTCAAATTGTGTATTTTTTAACGTGTGCCAATTTTTAGGCCGCTATATGACGGCATTCTCAAAATAATAATAGGTCTCGCCTCTATAGGGATTCTGTTTCGACTTACAATTAAAATCTTCAGATAATTATACTGAATTATGTGTTATTCATTCCGCTATTTGCAATTATTGACGATTAATGCAACAGTGTTTGCTTCGCAACATTTGTTATTTTATTTATTTTTTTTTTTTTGTACGATGACTTTCCCATTCCATACCAACTACGGATGACGTGAACAGAGTCAGGCGTTTGATGGGCGTGTTCGGGGGCTCGTCTCTTACGTCACGAGCTCCCCGCCACATTCTTTCTACCACAGGTTTCCCCCCCCCCCTCCCACCCCTTTTCAAAATGAGCCGAGACTGACTTCGTCGACGATCTCCCTTCCTCTCACCCCCTTCTACCCTCCCCCTCTGAAATGTAATAATCACTTTTGGCTGACTCGACGAACGCGAACTAGTCGTGGTTTGTTCGCTGGGGTTGGTTCAGGTGACGTGGGACAAAGAGAGAAGGATCCGGGGCAGGGGCGCAGATTGGCTGGTCGCGGAGAAATTTGAAAATCCCCGAAGTTGTTAGTTTGTGTCAATATTAATGAACTTAAAATGGTAACGTGCACAATTATTTATTTTCGATTTAATCTTGTTATTTCAATAGTATTTAATTTTGGTTTTGAATTGCATCACATCGTTTACGCTGCACTATCTGTGGGGCTAAGCTATTTTTCTCTCACACTAAATTTTCTGAATTATTTATTGTTTATACTCTAACTCTTGATTACATAAACACCGTATTAGTTGCCGATTTGAGGTCTATAAATTCAAGAAAAAAGAAATGTGGCAATCACGCTGAAAAAGTCTGACACCAGCGATTTTGTCCCGTCGTTTTTAGAATTTCCGACGTCCCATCATTACCTGATCTTATAGAGGTAACAATTCGACTTCTAGGTAGCCGATTTACTAGCTATATAAAAATCTCTATAAATACGAGGAAATGAGCCTTTCTGATTAGTAGAACCTTGACGTATTTTTGTTGAGTAGCGTAAAGAGAAAAAAAACGTGATCAACGTAACCGAGAGAAATGCCAAAGTAACGGAAAATCAAGCCGTATAATGATCATAGTTGCATGCTGCATTCAACAACCTTGTAACGTGTAAGAAGTGGGGTGCAACCCTTTCAGTGCGCCTGTCCTTTCAACTGAATGCCCGGAGTAAAGTTTTTTGCTGTTTCTTTTCCATTTGATTTGTAATGAAACGGTGTCACGGTCAATGTTTGGGACAATGCTATTCTATTATACCGGCCCTCCTCCTGATTTTTTTTTTTTGTATGTATTTCTTTATATAGAGGTCCCTTATTTTAATATAAATAACGCCGAACAAACACTCTCCTCATCCCCCTCCAAAGGCACCGAAGTACCGTCGCCGTGTTCCCTGACCAGTAAAATCAGCACGGGCTAAAAATAGTCTCTTTAATATTAGAAAAACGTGACGGGTCAAATTCATTACAGCAACGAAATTGTTCAAATCAAAATGACGATAGAGTGGGGGGGGGGTCCATTCAATTTTTGTACTATTGCGGAGCCCCCCCCCCCTTCCACCACAACAGGTGTCTCTGAAAAATGACGAGAAACAGCAGGACGTTATTATTTCGAAATGCGCAATTCACAATTCCCCTCGACCTTGTGTACACCGACATCCTCCACAGTTGAGAATGACGGAAAACAATCTCTCCCACCACAACCTCACTGTCATTATCTCGATTTAAACCTTCACTTTGCTCAAAAAAGTTTAGTAATTTAGTTGCTTTAAAATGTATGTTATGTACAATATAATTATATTTTTTGCGCAAAAGAACCGGATGTGAGAGGCTAGCGGGGTGCCTCGCACCACCCCTGTACCGCTCCTACATCCATAGCTCAGAAGCACGAGATTTTGCCACCTTTTTCCTCCTCGACCCCCATCTCAATAGAGAGAGAGCAAGAGTCATCGTAGTTAATTGCACGTGAATTTAAATCGGTGCAAACTTCAAACTGAAGGAAAGGAATACTTTAGTTTTCTCCCTGCTATAGTGCTGAGCCATTTGCCGGCCTTTCAAAGGGCATTTATTGTCGTTTAAAGTCATTTTTTATTATTTTATGGTAAGCACTATTATGTATTGTTTTGGCTTCATCAATGAACGCTAATAATACCCCCCACCCCCACCACAACCTAAATTCCTCAACGGCCATCATGAATGACGTTCGTTTATATATAATAAGTGCGCTTCTTCGAAATTGAGGAAGCGCGCCAAGAATCGCGCTCCATCTGTTTTTTCTCTTCGGTATATATACAAATTGAGCAATTTACAAATTAAACGACTGAAAATTTTAGAAAAAAACAACATAATTTTCTTCCTGGAGCAGACTTCTCTCACAACCCCGCCTGCCCCCTGCTCATCACCTGTAGATTTTTTTTTTTTCTTTCAAAAAATTCCGCACGACCTTGTCCATCGCTCATGAAGGTCCTTAAACCGTTTCACTCACTATGCAATCGTGAATAAGGCGTGGGGACGAATAAATGATGTGAGGACGCGTAAATAATAAAAAACATCTTTCCGGGTAATTGAACTTTTAATAATGTTGTTATTTTTTTCCTCTTTTTCTTTAAAAAAAAGACAACGTGGAGTGAGAACGTCAGAACTGAAAATTTTCCTGGCATTAAATCGCCCCGTTTTGAATATTTTAAAGCGTCTTTTGCTTCCTACGACGTCTCGACGAAATAAGCAAAACTTTAAAGTGAGTCGGTTGATGAATCGAAGGAATCAATTTACTCCGCATTCCCCCCCACCACACCCTTTACCTCTTTTACATTGAAAAGTTTATGTTGTTTACACGCGCTTACAAGTTTGCAAAACAAATTCCCTTCCCCCCTTTTTAAGACCGTTCCGTTTGATTGATATTCGCGGGGGAGAATTTGTCTTTTCTCAGTTCGAAATGAGTTAATTAAAACTACAGACTTTACTTGACTGTAATTTTCTAGTAACGATTTTATTCTTTCAAATTGGCCAACTATAAAACATAATCAGAATATAATTATTATTCGTTAAATTAGTTTGTCTTTCACATAAATATTTATTCGTCATTAGCTTATCAGTATATGATCTCTCGACGACTCGCCGCGTCAGCGTTGAAAAAGTCATTTTTATTTATGACATTGCGCTAAAACATTGTCAAAAATACTGATTTCTCTCTTTCGAATGCTAAAAATGTTGAGCTAAACTTTCCATTCATAAGGAGTTGATTATAGCACTTTATTATTCAATCTCCGAGCATGAATAAGACTCCTCTTGGTTTCGGTCGCAGTTTCAGAGATTTCCTTGCATTTCTCGGTAGTGTCTAATGTCTCACACACAGCGCAATTACACCGATGAATTTTTTCAATGTCACGCGCCATCCTATAAGCCAAAATACTCGGGTCTTACGCAACGGGCTGCTCCCAAATGACTCTTGTCGCGTTTGGCTGCGATGATCGGACGCAAAGAAGCTGGATATGTACACTTGCTGATTGCGGCAAACTATATGGCATCGTTCACTGTGATCTGGTCGCGGATTTTCCACCAGTCCCGCAGAGGCTGATCTACAAGCTACTCTTCATTCTTGGCTTATACTTAATGAGCTGACTGCCGACTGTTTCCTTTTCAGTGGAGTCACGAATTAAGTTCAAAATCGCATCACTCATTGCAAGTCCCTCGAAAACATCAACTTCTTCAGCTATTTTGGCAATTGTTACGTCGTCGTCGTTCATCTGTGTATTGGCGATTCAGATTATCACTTGTAGCGCTAGCGTCGAGGCACAATGGCGGAAAAGAGCCCTACTCTTACCACCAACGTATGGGCTAAATAATGGTGTTTTTGCAGTTTTTAAGGAGTTTACAATGTTTTCCGTCTTAATTATCGCCACACTTGACTGAAAAAGGATTTGAGGTTACGACCTTTCTTCGATCGACCTTCTACGACCCGCTTTCAAAGGATTACATTTCGGGAACGTAGTGAATTTAGTATCCTATGGTTTGTACCTATAATAGACAGTACGTAGTCATTATCTCTTTTTGTTGTCTCACAATGTTGCCTATGTGAATCAATATAAATTTGATAAATGCACGGTCTCATCAAGGAGCTACAAAAAAGGGGAAGTGGAGTTAAGCACCAAATATTGTATAAGCGGCCAAATAGAGGACGCCAAGGCGTAGGCCGCCCCGTGGGCCCAACCGAGAACTCGCGGGCCAAAAAGTGACCCGCTGACTCAGCTGAGCCTTCCTAAACTGGCCCGCCCGTGGCATACAGTGGTAAACAATCATCTTTAATGTTGGATTTTGGCGCCCCTAGGTTTTTTGTGGAAATGAAAATCACTACAAATTCGCGCCTTCTCGAAAATGGCTAATTAACGGCTGAAATTATTAAGAAAAATAACTGATTCTCGGCCATAAATAAGAAAATGTGCTAAATCACGGATAAAGTTAAGAAAACTTCACAGCAAAAATTGAGAAAAAGCTTTAAAATCGCGGATAAAGTGTAAATTACAGTCATTAGCGTTTAAAATTACGAAAAACACCAATTAACGGATAAAATTGTGAAAAATCAATAATTCGCCAATAAAAAAACGCGCTAATTTGCCCCTAAAATTACGAAAACATGAATTCTCGGCTTATTCAGAACGGAAGTTCGTGGCTCAATCTTAAAAAACGCTAATTCATTGCTAAAAGTGAAAAAAAAAAGCTAATTCGTGGGGAAAATTAAGAAAAGTGCTAGTTCACGGATAAAATTGTGGGAAATCACTCTTTAGCACTCAAAATCACGTCTTCACGGCTAACGTGACGAATAAATAAATAAAAGGGCCCAAATGCTGGATGTAAGGAAACAAAAATGTTGAGCTTCTGAAGGCAAGTTCGTGGCTCAAACTGCGAAAAAACGCTAATTCAAAGCTAAAAGCAAGCGAAGCAAATCGCTAAGTCGGAGCTGAAATAAAGAAAAGTTGCTAATTCATGGATGCAATTGAGAAAAATCGCTAATTAGCGGCTGAAATAAAGAAAAATACGAACTCACTGCAAAATTCAGATAAATCGCTATAATTCGAAAACTTGCAGAAATGACCAAAATTGTTAATTAGCGGCTAAAACGAAGAAAACTTGCTAATTTATCAATAAAATTGACTAATTCGTGGATTAAGTAGAGAAAACGTCAATTCGCGGCTTCTGATCGTAACTTCGTGCCAGAAAGTGAAAAAAATCGCTAATCCGCGGCCAAATTTCAGAAAAAGCGTTGGGTAGTTCGCGGGGAAAATTGGGGGAACTTTTAATTCGTTGATGAAACGTAGAAAAATCCCTAATTAGCTGATGGACTGATGAAAAACGCTAATTTACGGCTGAAGTCAGGAAAAAATGGATGTTTACGGCGTTAAATTGAAAAAAATTTGCTGTATTCCCCGGATTGAATAGAGCAAATGGCAAGTCGCGGTTTCTTGAGACAACTTCGTGGCTAAAATTAGAAAATTTAGCGCTAATTCACGGGTAATAATCACATGGCTCATTAGCGGCTCAAGTCAGAAAAAACACAAATTCTTTGCAAGGAAAATCGCTGAAATAGAGATAAATCGCTAATTCGCGGCTAAAATGGAGACAAATCGTTAATGCAAGAATTGACAGCTTTTATCGATTAGAAGGCTACACCGATCGTTTAACCGGCAAAAGTGGAAGTTCTTCGTGGAACGTATTGTCCATTTTTATGTGAGCACAGTCAGTTTCTGGGATGAAATTCGCTTTCTTTGCAGAATAGGGTAAACTCATGAAATCGCGTCTTTTAATGCGCTAATTTTACTTGAAAACTTAGCCACTTGGATAAAAAACTAGCACTTATCCATAATCCGGCTTGTTCAATTCAAGCAAGGCATTTGAGTCTCAAAATGGAAAGTCTACCGCTCTTCTTACTTCGGTGGGGCCGCCACCAGAGCGCATTTGGTTAATCTGAATCGCCAATAGGCAGCCGAGACATTGCGTGGCTGTATAGGCACCTGACACCATTTTCGATACTGAATAACTGTATCGAAGCCCACGAACTGCAGTATAGCATTCACTGCCCCGAAGTCCAAAGAACAGTCCAAATGCACGAGGACCTCGCTGGACAGCTCACGTGTCTTGCTAATGAACGATCTCGCAAAAATGCCGCATGGCTGGATCCATGGATGTTTTTTAAGACACTGTGATGACCCCAATCTCGGGTTGTGTTGCTTTTTTAACGATTGCTCATACTGCAGTTTCCCTAGTGTCGCGAAAATCGGTTGATACGAGTGACCCTAACGCGAAACATTCATTTCTGGACCGTTTATGGATCACTGCACTAGCGGCTACTCTGTTGCTGTGTCAACCTGGAACCGCCTGTATTTCTTGGTTGAGCATGGTTCAGGAGACTCATTGCCCTAAAATTTGACTCGATGGGAATTTGTAGGCGGTTTTGATGATTTATTTGCATAAGTGACTTCAACTTCGAAGCCACGGCCCCTGCGGCCGCCCTCCCCCTTTGATCCGCCACTGAAAGTCGACGTGTTTCGCCTCGTCTCATCATTTTGGTTTTGGTCGATTTTCTCGACCTCAAAGCGCGGGGGGGCCTATCGAGGTCCGCTCGGTTCGAACGCACTTTCTCGCGGACTTTGAGGGTGTCAGATGACATGGGCGCCAAGTCAGATGACGTGGCTTGAAACCTGTGTCATATTAACCATGGGGTGACTAAAGAGGGTGAATTTGTCAATTTCAAAATAATTTTGATTTTCGAAGACAATTTACAATTTTTCCTATTTTTGGCATAACTGTGTATCCGAAGGTAATTTTTGAGGGCGACACATCCATGTTTCATATTCAAGTAGTTTTCAAAAACAAAATTGACTGTTTATTGTGTGAATTATGAGTTTGTGACGTGAAATTTCAAGTTTATTCACGAAAATTGTTTATTCTGTTCACAGATGGCTGAACAATCACCGCAGATAGCAACTTGAACAGCCTTGCCTCATTCTAAAAAGTTGCAACAACTTCGAAAGAACTTTTTTTATTTTTCAAAATCAAAGCCGAAAAAAAAAATCGATACACAAATGATTCGAGCAATCCTTACATTACTACTGATTGGAGTGGTCAGCTGTAGTCACTTCCCACCGCCATGTTCCAGCGACATCTACTGCCACGGCCCGCTCCTTCACACTGTACAAATGGCCGAACTGTTTCGCGATTCAAAAACATTCGTCGACATGAAAATGCGACGACGAAGCAATGAAACGATGGCAACTTTTTTGGAGTTGATGAATCGAACTGACAACAAACCAACGGTGGACGAATTGAAAGAGTTTGTCGACGACTCGTTTGAACCGGCCGGCTCGGAATTTGAAGAGTGGTCGCCGAGTGATTGGAAGGACGATCCATTTTTTTTGGAGTCGATCAACGATCGAGCGTTGAAATCGTGGGGAGCGTCTTTGAATGACTTGTGGAAAATGTTGGGAAGGAAGATGAAAGACGATGTGAGGGAAAATTCAGAGTTGTATTCTATAATATACGTGCCGCATCCGGTTATTGTTCCAGGGGGCAGATTTCGTGAGTTTTATTACTGGGATTCTTATTGGATCATAAGGGGACTGCTGTTGTCTGAAATGACTGAAACCGTCAAGGGAATGTTGGAGAATTTCATCTCAATCGTAGATCGCTACGGTTTAATACCAAACGGAGGGCGTGTCTACTATGCGATGCGGTCTCAACCTCCATTGCTGACTCCCATGGTTGACAGTTACATCAAAGCTACGAACGACATCGATTTTCTTCGAAAAAATATCGATATTCTCGAGAAAGAATTTCATTTTTGGATGACGAATCACACCGTGAACGTGGAAAAGGACGGAAAAAGCTACATACTAGCTCGGTACAACGATATGTCATCAGGTCCAAGGCCCGAGTCATACCGCGAGGATTACATGCTGGCTCAGGTCTTTCAAACTGACGAGGAGAAAGAAAATTTCTATTCGCAAATTAAATCCGCCGCCGAGTCCGGCTGGGATTTTTCAACTCGGTGGTTCATATTGAACGGCACGAATCAAGGAAATTTAACAAGTACAAGGATAAAGTCGATTCTTCCTGTGGATTTAAACGCCATCATCTATTGGAACGCTGACCTTCTCTACCAGTTTAACGTAATGTTGAACCGAACGGACAAGGCAAGGCAGTTTAAAGAGGTCGCTGATTTGTGGATTCAAGCTGTGAACGAAGTGCTTTGGCACGAGGAGGTCGGCTCTTGGCTTGACTACGACATGCTAAATCAGGTAAGAATGTGTTAACTTCCCTGAGAGAAAAACAATTGGAGTTAATTTCACCCTGAAGATCACCTGTTGCACTAATTGTTGCCCGAACTGACTTTAATACTATTTTTCAGGTGAAACGAGACTATTTCTACCCGACCAATTTCGCTCCGCTCTGGACCAACTGCTACGATCCAGCGAAAAAGTCGTACTTTGTCGACCACATTCTCGAGTACTTGAAAAAGAGCAAAGTGATGGTCAACCAGGGTGGACTACCGTCCACATTTTCCCACTCTGGCGAGCAGTGGGACTACCCCAACGCCTGGCCACCACTTCAATACATCGTCATCATGGGACTCGACCTGACGGGTGACGAGTACGCCAAAGATCTCGCCTTCACCATGGCCGAGCGATGGGTTCGTTCAAATTTCAAAGCTTTCAACGAAACACACGCCATGTACGAGAAGTACGACGCGACAGTTGTCGGCGGCTACGGCGGTGGTGGTGAGTACGAAGTCCAACTGGGGTTCGGTTGGAGCAACGGCGTCATCATGGAGTTGCTACATAAATACGGCGATCGTTTGACCGCGTCAGAAGTGTTCGGCAAGGAGAATCTAGTCAATTCAGCGTCGGTTGGTGGAGTCGCGCCGTCGAGTCACCTGGCTCCACTGGTCACCATCTTTCTCGCCCAGACAACGCTGACAGCGGGCTGCATCGGTGCGATACTGTACGCTCGACGTGTCAACCAACGGCCTGATAAATCCAAATATTTGCGCATCCCAGGAACGGCTACTTTTTAACCGCGATAAGAAAAACATTGTTTTTTTAGTGCGAAATTGCGTGTGCCTATGGCGCTATTTGACTCTGGTCAGCCTTCAATAAATTTTCGGTGGAATCGAGTATGAGTATAAATGTGATAACTCCGGGTGATAAGGTCTAATACGCAGAGAAACTGCAAAGTGTCACTTGATGCCCAATTTTCGATCTTAAGCTAAGGATCTCAAGATTTTATCAAATACCTACTCTTGTAAGCGTCTAGCGATTTGAAAAATACGCTTAAACGACCGTATCCCCTCCCCACCCCATCTTCCTTCCCACCGCATAATTATCATCATGATGACGCACATCTTGAAAACTCTCACCATCCCCAATTGCCATGGATTCTTGTTAGCGCAAAACAAGTAGGTACCTGACTAGCGGACTAGTTCTTTCATTATTACTTCCATGTCTACCAAAAATTGGAAGAGGTGTGTTCTCAAGGTGTAGGTTCCCTCCCTCCCCCCTAAATTTTCCCTTCCTTATAGAAAAGTGGCTTTGCTGGTAGAAGCGCCTTTTCTATGCTCCTTCCCCACCCCCCCCTAAACTACCGACATTTTTTGACAATTGCGTGGCTAAGGTTTCAAGCTTTTCGCGCTTCTCCGCGCAAGCTTTTCCATTTCTCTATATATAATTAAGGCCTGCACCCAACTGCTACTCACCTTCACCCGATTTGTCCGAAGGTTCTGCTGGTGTTAAAAAGACGCGAGATGGAAAAACTAAGGCATTCTCATGAGTTCCTATTGTGATGCAGAAGCCCCCCCCCCCCACACACACACCCGTCCCCATGACCGCCCTCTCTTACAATCTTCCTTCCAGCCTCACCATCACCGACTTAGCCAAATTGTATTAATCGAGGAAAAAAGGTGATTTAAATGTTCAGGGGCGTGATTTTCAAGAATGTTGAATTTGATTACTCTTCCTTTTTTTACTCGGCCCATCCAAAAAAAAAAAAGAATAAAGAATAACGTTCCTCTTTGGAGTCTTGTTTGCGATTTACCTGTGTTTCGTTTGTTGTTTTTAAAAGCAAACCTGTGAATTTTTATTAATTTTAATTTTGTATAAAAATATTATTTATGTTTATAAGTATAAATAGTCGCTGAAAGCATATTTTTAAATAATAAAAAACGCGTTATTTATTGTTATTTAAAAACCGGCAGTCTATAGTATTTTTGTGTATTTTTCTTGCGATCAAAAAGATAAGAAAGTGTGAATACGGTCTGATCCAACAAAAATGTCGAAATCAGAGTAACGAATAGTGTTGAATAAGAATGAAAAGAACGTTTTATGTAAATAAAAGATGTTGAGAAGCAGTATTTTCAGTATAAAAAGGTGAGTCGTGTTATTTTAATCCCCAGAACCAACTAAGAAGGCCAGTCCCTCAGTTTTTTCACGAGACAACAAAAACAGTCATAATTATAAATCAATAAAATGGATGAAACTGCGATTCTCGCCACGGTGTTGTGATCAGTAGACGCACAATTTATAAAGTGCTGGTTCTTCTCATGATTCTGACATGTTGATTCCGGTGGCGTGATCCTGCTCACGGTCGATGCACGCAGACGTCGCGAGTTTTTTGCCTGGTGGAAGGGGGCACAAACTCCCCCCCCCCCACGCACACACACACACACACACATTCCGCAAACTCCACATTTATAATGTGCGTGAAAAATTAAGGAATTTGAGTAAAACGTTCTTTATTTATTTAACCATGCCGACTTAGTTTCGGGGCAGTGCACCCCATTTTCAAGACATCCGCAGGCCGAAACAAAATTCCTAACAATCTGCTGACAGACAGGCATCAAGGAAACTTGTTTCTCCACTGAGTAGAGCAGGAACTGACTAATTAACCGAATTATGTTAAAGGGAATTATCTTTAGGGAGTAAGCACGCGACAAGTGACCTGCGGAAAAGTGATTTATATCAAAAGCAATAGCCCGAACGGTTCAGTCGGCTACGAAGGGTCACCGCTCGAAATAAGTACGCTGTATCTACTAGCAAGGCGGGGGAGAGAGGTGATAGTGTCGGACCAGCGGGGGATGAAAGAGTCCCGAGGGCGGCAGGTCGGGCACGGAAACCCCACCCTACTCCGAGTAAGGCGATGCTGAAGAAGCAATCGCGGAGTGGGGAATCTGCATCGTGCGGCAGCGGCATCGGCTGTCTTGAGCAGGGGGAAGCTATGACGTCGCCATGGTTCAGGAGCCATGGGCATGCGAGAGGCAGGTCGAGGGCCTCTCTGCGACAGCAGGTAAGCTGGTTTACTGTAGGGATGGGGAGCGGCCACGAACTGCGCTGCTTCTAGGTCCCGCAGTGAAATTTTTAACTATGCCAGAATTTCTGTGCAGAGATTTGACAGCAGTCATCCTGGAAGCCAAGGACGAGGACCGGACCCGGAGGTGTGTGGTAGCTTCCGCGTACTTCCCGGGGGACGCTGAGGTGACGCCGCCGGAGGAGCTTCAGCGTTTGGTCCTGTACTGCAGCGCGAGGAACCTGCAGCTGATTGTGGGTTGTGATGCGAATGCTCACCATACCATTTGGGGAAGTACAGATGTCAACGCCAGGGGTGAGTCACTCTTTCAATTTTTGATGACGCATGACCTGGTGGTGGTAAATCAGGGCTCGATCCCTACTTTCGTGACAAGTGCGAGGAGTGAGGTCCTGGATGTTACTCTGGCTAGCCAGTTTTTGGCCAATAGTGTCAGAGATTGGAAAGTCATGTCAGAAACATCAATGTCTTACCATAGGGTGATTTCGTTTGAGGTCGAGTTTCCTAGGGTTAGAAGTACAGAGTATCGGAATCCCAAGAACGCGGATTGGGAGGTCTTTAAGGGGCATCTTGAACAGGAGTTGTCTGAGATGGACCTGGACATTCAGTGCCAAGCCGACCTCGATAGGGCGGTGGAGGCGATCAATTCAGCGGTCCTCAGTGCGTATGAGGAAAGCTGTCCTGTTAAGGTGAAGAAGGGGAACAGGGAAGTCCCTTGGTGGAACAATGAGCTGGAGATGCTCAGAAGAGAAACGAGGAGGCTTTACAATAGGGCCAGATCACGTGGGGAGTGGGAGGCTTATAGGCACTCCCTCACGGAGTATAACAAGGCCCTTAGGAAAGCAAAGCGGGCCACGTGGAGGACCTTCTGTGAGGGGATGGAGAATGTGTCCGTTATGGGCAGACTACAGAGGGTCCTGTCCAAAGAGAGCCCGGGCCAAATTGGTCTAATAAAAAAGGCAGATGGGGCGTATACCGAGAGCGCTAAAGAGACCCTGGAGGTCCTCCTGCGAAGTCATTTCCCTGATTCCAGGGATGCAGGGGCCTCAGATGTTCAGGGCGAAGTGGTGGCTGACTGCCAGCCAGCAAATAATGCAATATAGAGCGCATCGGGGAAATTGTTTACGCCCGCGAAAATTAAATGGGCTATCGGCTCATTTAAGCCCTATAAATCCCCTGGGCCGGACGGGATATTCCCGGTCATGCTACAGCGTGGCCTGGAGGTCCTGGAGCCGCATGGGAGAAAGCATGGAGGGAGGTCAGGGTTGTGTTCATTCCTAAGTCGGGAGCAAACTCCTCGGCCCAGGCAAAGGCGTACCGACCCATAAGCCTCATGTCCTTCCTCCTTAAAACAATGGAAAAGGTAATTGGCCTGGATATCAAGGACGGTTGCCTTAAAATTAAACCAATCCAGAGGGGGCAGCATGCCTACCAGGCGGGCAAGTCTACTGAGACCGCCCTAAACGAACTGGTGGGTAAGGTTGAAAAATCTCTGGAGGCGAAAGAAACTGCGCTGGGCTCCTTCCTGGACATAGGTGGTGCTTTTGATAACACCAACTATGACTCTATGGAGGCTGCAGTTAGGAGCAGAGGTGTTGATCCATCTTCAGTGAAATGGATCAAGGGGATGCTGGAATGCCGCGTCGTGACTTCGGAGCTGGGAGGGGAGACTGTTTCCGTGTTGCCCTCAAGGGGGTGTCCCCAGGGGGGGGTGTGCTCTCTCCTTTGCTCTGGTTGCTCGTGGTGGACGAGCTTCTCGCTATCCTGAAGGAGCAGGGTTATGAGGTAGTTGGTTACGCGGATGACCTTGCGATTCTAGTTAGGGGCAAATTTGATGATACCATATCCAGTAGGATGCAGGGTGCCCTTAACATAGTGCAGCGATGGTGCAGCAGGCATGGTCTCAGGGTTAACCCTGAGAAGACCACCCTTGTTGCGTTTACCAGGCGGAGGAAGCTGGCATTAAAGGTAGTTCGCCTGAATGGAGAAGTGTTGAAAGTAGGAAAAGAAGTCAAGTACCTTGGAGTTACCCTGGATCAGGGGCTCAAATGGACCTCGCATATCAAGATGGTGCTGAATAAGGCCACGTTCGCATTGTGGGCTGGTCGGAAAATGTTTGGCAAAACATAGGGTCTAAAGCCAAAAATGGTGTTGTGGCTGTATACAGCCGTTGTTAGGCCTATCGTCACCTATGGCTCACTCTATGGTGGCAGAAGACGAAACAAGGGACAGTCCAGGCCTTGCTGAGTAAGTTGCAGCGCCAGGCCTGTCTTGGAGTAACGGGTGCTATGCATTCGTGCCCGACGGCAGCCATGGAGGTGTTACTGGACATGCCTCCCCTGCACTTTCATGTGCAGGCGACCGCATATATGGCGGCGGTGAGACTGCTGCGGGCGGAGTACGTGAAGCGAGGTGTCCAGGTTGGGCACTTGCGTGTTCTGGAGGAAGTTGCATGTAGTGAGACGGCTGAAGTCGTTACGGATCTCATGCATGTGAGGATGGATTTTGAAAAACCCTTTAAGGTCGATATAGGCAACCGCGACCTTTGGGATAAGGGTTTGCCGAGGTTTAAGCCCGGCACGCAAGTATGGTATACTGATGGATCTGTGAAGGATGGGGGTGCTGGCATTAGGGTCTTTGGCCCCAGGCTTCAGCATTGGGAGTCCCTTGGGACGACCGCCACCATCTTTCAGGCGGAGATCTATGCTATAGAAGCCTGTGCGCGGAAGATTAGTGAGAGGGGTCTCCGGAAAGCGAAGATCTTTATCCTGTCTGACAGCCAGGCGGCTCTTAATGCCCTAGGCTGAAGTGTCGTGAATTCGAAGCTAGTTTTTGGGATGTCTTGATGCCCTCAGGCCTGTGGCAACGGCAAACAGCCTTACTTTGATGTGTGTGCCGGGTCACAAGGGGTTTGAGGGGTATGAAATGGCTGATCAACTCGCGAAGAGAGGATCAGAGATGCCTTACGTGGGCCCGGAGCCAAGTCTCGGGGTCACGAAGTCCTTCAGGAAGAGGCAGGTGCAGGCGTGGTTGGACGAGAGGCATCGTGAACACTGGGTTAGACAACCAGGTCTCAGGCAGGCCAAGCTCTTTGTCGCTCCAAAGGGACGATCGGAGAAGGGCCTGATCTCTCTGAGCCGAGGAGACCTTAGGATCTTGGTGGGACTGCTAACGGGACATTGTGCCCTTCGATATACACTCAGACTAATGGAGAAGTCTGACACGGACATTTGCAGATTTTGCGACTTGGCCGTGGAAACGGCAGAGCACGTACTGTGTGAGTGCCAGGCTCTGGGGCGGTTACGCTTTCAACATCTTGGAAATGATGTGCTTCAACCGGAGGACATCTCCAGGATGGCCACGGGAAATATCCTCAACTTCGTTAAGGAGTGGTGGTTGGAGGACGCTTGAAAACTAGCGTCTTTCTTGGCAGGGCAACCTGAGGATAGATCTTATAGGTCGAGTTTGGTAGGAGATAGTTTCTTCTGGGCTTCCTCCCCGTTTAAAAAAAAAAAAAAAAAAAAAAAAAGACGAAGAAGATGCGAATAAAATTGTAATACGTCGTCACAGTCAGTGCTACGCAAGACTAAACAGTGTACCACGTTTGTTTTACGGTCTTCAAGCTCCGTTGGGTTGAAACCAATAGGCGCAGGGCGCAGGGACGACGACGACGACGAATGGGTCAAAAATTCAGGGCCGTTCCACTACAATTGGTGTTCTACCAACTCTTTTAGGGTTATTCCCCTGGAGGCACAATCCACTGGGTTTAGAGCGGAAGGTACATACCTGCACCATTTTATTTATTTTTTTATTTTATTTTATTTATTTATTCGCATTAGAAACCACGAAAATACAAAGTAAAAACAAAAACAAATATTCTAAAAATGTAAAAAATAAGAAGAAGTACATATTGACCTTATTGGTTTCTACCTGCCAGCTCCCAAAAGGAAAACTTGAGGAGGGAGCTGGAGTAGGCTTAGCCATAAGTCTAATGTAAAAATTAGCTAGAGAAAAAAACAAAAATAAAATGAACTTTGCATGTGTTCCTCTTGTATTTTTTGAACTCTATGGACCACGAATGTTTGCCACCGCGAAGAATCCGAATTGATCCACGGTAGAGTGATCATTGAGTCCGACCAACAGGCAACGATTAGTTGAGCCTTCAAACAAAAGTGCCGAGTTAGGAGAACGGCGCCCAGCAATTCCAGTCTTGCTAGTGAAATAATTCCTTTTGCAGGAACAGTTTTTCAATTTTGCGGCAAGGTCATGGTCATTGTCATTTTCAAACGACTGTCTCGTGTTTTAATCCGAGACCTTCCTGTTTCGGAGAAATAAATTAGTTAAGATCAAATCCCAGCTGTCCACAGGGAAACCCAGGAGCAAAAATGATTCGAAATTCTTGGTTTCAACAGGTTCTCTCCAATTCTGATGGCTTGACGATATTTTTGCTATCCATCAGTTCATTCAGGTATTTGGTGGCACTAAGCCGTGCATTGTCGTATTTTTTTTCAGTAGGATGGACCAAGCCACCGTGGAATTCTTTCCTTCCAGCTCAATTGAGCACGACTTTAAGTACAATAACTTATGGACTGGTGACAATTTCGAATTATCGACGATAAGAGACTGGAATAGGGAATCAAAATTAATCCATGAGGAAAACGAAGAATCTGAAAACGTTGGAAGTTCAATTATTGGGAGGCGAACGCCTGTTCCACCACCAAAATTTAAATTTTCGATTAAATTTGTCGATTATTGGAACACACAGATCGAAATTAATAAATTATATACGGGTTTTGCTCACTAAAAAAGCCAATTTCACAGAATTTATTCCCTAAAAAGCAAAACTTCGAGGGGTTGTGTTATGTACTAAATACGCGCGTTAGTTGAGTAATCTACACTGACAAATCTTTTTATATTTTATCGTATTTTAAAAACCTTAATAATAACATAAACATGTGTCGAAACAGATTCATAACATTCTCCCGGGCTTAATATGCTCCACTTTGCTACAATCATAGTCGTTCAAGTAATTAGGTCTTCTTCGAATTCGTTGAGACCTTCTGAGAGAATCGGTTTCCTCTTCTTGGAGACCGGAGTTTGAACGTGGCGAGGAGTCGTGTTGGACTCTTTCGGTGTGGCTAGTGGTAGGGTGCAATGGCGGATCCTGTGTACTTTCCTCGCATACCGGAGAATGCTCAGCTTGCACTTCCTGCTCGGTAGGAGGAGGCTGCGGATTGTGGTGCCTATGAAACCACACTACTGCCTCCTCTTCAGGTTCCACTTGAGAGGGTTGTTTTTCTGTCGCGAAACATTTTTTTGGAACTTGACTGCTCCTAATTTGGTCGACGTGCCTTTTAATTGAATGACCATTGTCAAGTTCATTGCTGTAGTGAAGATGTCCCAATTTCGCTACCACTATTCCAAATCTCCATGTGTTCTGTTTATCCGAGTACCACCTAGCTTGAATTCTATATCCTACTTGAAACTGACGGACTCTAGGTAGTCTTAGAGGCTTCGAATCCTCTTTGTGAGGTAATATCGCATCCAGTTTCAAACGTACTTTCCGCCCAAGGTAGGCTTCGGCAGGGCTTATACCGTCTGCTAGTGGGGTTGCTCGGAGCTTCAGCATGATTTCTCTGACTTTGGATCGCAATGGTAGAGTAGAAGTCTTCATTGCATTGAGTTTATTTTTGATTGTTTGGATCTGACGCTCAACAAGCCCATTCGTGGCAGGATGACCTGGAGCGGTAAACTTTTGAAGAATCCCGTGTGCCGAGCAGAACTCTGAGAAAAGCTCGCTTTTGAAAATCGACGCATTATCGGATACGAGAACTCGGGGAAAACCATGAAACGCAAAAATATCTTAAAGCAGCTGTATAGTGGAATGAGACGATGGATAATCTTGACACATTCGAATTTCAGGCCATTTTGATTTAGCATCGACTAGAACAAGAAGATGGCAACCGTCGACAGGACCAGCGTAGTCAACATGGACTCGATCGAAATTCTCGTTGGCATCTTCCCAATGGTGCAGAGGTGCCTTAGCCAGATTTTTTTTTAATGAGTGCACAGTCTGCGCACGAACTAACTAGTTTTTCGATGTCCTTGTCTATGTTTTTCCAGTGACAATACCGTCTGGCCAATTGTTTCATTTTCACGATCCCAACGTGTGTGTGATGTAATTCATTGAGAACTGCCGTGTGTAATTTTTCGGGGATAACAATGCGATTGTACTAGAAAATAACACCGTCTTGAAGAGAGTAAGCGGGATCTCTATTCTTCCCAGTCAATAAATCATTTTTGAGCCGCATGAGGAAAGCGTCGTTCGAAGATTCACTTTTCAGAGAATCGAAAGTAAGAGAGGGAGTTGACATTTGATGTACGACTTGATTATTCAAATCGCGTAGTGTATGCTATGTAACGTGATGTGTATGCTATGGGTCGTTCCGTGCCGTCTATGATGTGGGATAAGACGCCTGCGACGCCTGTCGGCCTAGCATCACAAGCCAGTGTAATCGGTAGTTCTGGATCGAACGGAACGAGAACCCTTTCGCGAGAAATTTTGTCTTTTAATGTTTGGAAGGCGAAGTCACATGCGCTAGTCCACGTGAAGCGCTGATGTTTCTTCAGAAGACATCGCAATGGAAACGTTATTGAAGAAACGTTCGGAATGAATTTAGAATAATATGTTATCATTCCCAAAAATCTTTTTACCTCTTCGGCGTTTTGAGGACGCGCAATTTGAGTAATTGCTTCTAATTTTTTGGACACTTGGAGATGCTATTATGTTTGATTATGTAGCCTAAATAAGATATTTCTGTCTTAAAGAAATGACATTTTTGACGATTCAAGTGCATATTATTCTGTTTCAGACGTTGTAAAACTTTCAACAGGTTGGAACGACATTCTTGGAAGGTTACCATGTGATACCTTCCAGACCTCGGAGTACTTGGGAAAGTATCCTGTGAAATTCACTTGGCGCATTTTTGATACCGAAATTGAGTCTCCTCACCCTGTAAGTGCCTCGACGGGAAGAAATAGTCTGTACTTCACTTGTGTTGTCGTCAACTTGAACGTGCAGATATGCTTTATAAAGATCGAGCGTGCAAAAAAGTGTTTGAGGAATGAAGACTGCGTGATTGATGATTCACGGATTGTGTGGAGGACCACGCGATACTTCCATGTTCCCGTTTTTGGCGTTCATCAATAATGCATAAAAAAAAAAAATAACAAGAAAACTTCCATGGCCGTATCAATTTTTTCAGTGCTCCGACGCTTCCGATTTCATGCTGGTTAAAGGGTAACATGGGCGCTCAAGTTTTATTTCATATTTTTCGACTAACGCGCCCATGTTACCCTTTAACCAGCATGAAATCGGAAGCGTCGGAGCACTGAAAAAATTGATACGGCCATGGAAGTTTTCTTGTTTATTTTATTTTATTTTTTTTATGCATTATTGATGAACGCCAAAAACGGGAACATGGAAGTATCGTGTGGTCCTCCACACAATCCGTGAATCATCAATCACGCAGTCTTCATTCCTCAAACACCAACATTTCCATAACCCTAAATCCAAAAAAATTCTTGGTCGCACATAATCAATAATCAACCCTCAGCCCACATCGACTAATCTTCAATTACCCACCCTTATCAATCAACGACTATAACCATCAATCGTCCCTCAATTTTCAATCCTCCTTCAATCATTCGTCTTCGTTCTTTCATACCAAAAAAATAAAAAAATAGAAAACAGTCCAAAATGCAATACTCAGTCAAAAACAGGTGATTTTAGGTCCTTTGACCATTTTGGAACAACAATTTCGAAAAGCTGTAGCCCGTTCCATATTCATCGTGGAAAACTACTTTACATACAAAATTTGTTAGAAATTTATTGCTCAACAAGTTTTGTGAGTGAAGATTTTCCTGTAAAGTAACTCATTTTCAGGATATTTAGAAGAAACTAAAAGAAGTGCTCAATAATTTTGGTTTTTGGGCTGCCAAAAAATTGTACGAGCTTTTCAGAGTTCGCATTTTTTTTCTCGAACACTTCTGACCTACACCTACAAGATGGCAAAAAAATGCCCGTGAGTAACATGGAGGTGAAAGAGGTTTGTTTTCGGCCACTTTGTAGTCAATTCGCATGGAAATTGAACGAGAAATCTTAACAAAATAGTTACAAAATTCCAGGACCAATTGTTTCGAGTTTAATACCGAAAATATTATTCCGCTACGGGAAGAGCAGGCCTGGAAAATGATTTACCTTCAAAACAAAGGTCATACTCGCGTTTTTCATGCCAAGAAACAACTAGATTTAGATTACTATGTAAATCTGTGGCGAATAATTTTTAACGCAGTCACGCCAAATCTATCACCTCCCACAATTTTCTCTTAACCTAAGTTTTTTTTTTTTGGGTACAAATATTTGCAATTAAGATACAAAGGGGCTCTAGAGGCCTTTTTTTGCAATTTCGACCGTCATTTTTGGCTACTGGTCCTTTTGCGCTAAAAACGACGATTTTGGCCACAAAAAAAGTTGCATTTTTTCGACAATATTGTGGTCAATTCGCAAGGAAATTTCACGAGGAATCCGAAAAAAATATCGAAAAAATTCTGGAATGACTTGTTCTGAAGTTATATCGAAAAACGACATTTCGGTACGGGGAGAACATGTCCAATAAATGATTTTTTCTCAAAACAAAGGTCAGATTTGTGCTTCTCATATTAAGAAATAGCCAGGTTTTCATTTTCATGCAATTTATCGAAAAAAAAGCGACAGACCGACAGATCGACGGCATGCCAAAAACCACTTTTTTCAACTTTTCTGAGGTTGTACATTATGAATGTGATGTCAGCTCGGACTCGATTTTTTTCACGAACACCACACTTCCATTCCCGTAGGGAACATGGAAGTAAAAGAGGCATTTCTTAGTTTATGCAACGTGTCATCTATTCTGGGAATAGGGTAGTGGGAAGCCTGTAACTGAGGGTTAACGGCTACTTTATAGTCTACACATAACCTTACATTTCCGTCGGGCTTTGGTATTACGACGAGCGGGGACCCCCAATCGCTATGTTCAGTTTGTTGTATGATACCATCCCGTTCCAGATCGTCAAGTTCTTTTTCAACCTTCTGTTTTAGTGCATAAGGGACTGGTCGTTCTTTGACGAAAACTGGTTTTGCATTTTCTCGCAGTCGGAGGGAGCAAGTGAAATTTGGGATGCATCCTACTTTAGGTTCAAAAATATCTGCAAAAGAACGTTCAATTTCTTTAATAGTTGAAGAAATGTCAACAGAGTTAACAGTTTGACAAGAATTTTTATCGATTTGGTTCAACTCAATGCCAAATTTACGAATCCAAGCCCTTCCTAAGAGCGGGGTGAAACGATCGGGAACGATGAAAAGCGGCTCCCTGGATTTTTTATTATTAAATTCGGCCGTGACGAAGCTGACTCCAAGTGGATCGAATGTTCCAGCTGTATAAGAACGGAAGCGGACGGACGATGTGCGTATTGGGCATTGGAGGTTGAGTCTTTCGTAGTCACATTTCGGTAGAAGGGTGAGTCCTGCGCCAGAATCGACTTCAAATATTTGTTCTTTTCCTTCAAGGTGAAAAGTTACCACGTACTTTTCAGTGTTTCCCGTGAATATGACATCATTATTGTAAACTTCAACGGTGTTGTTGAATTGGAAATATTCGGCGTCATCCTCTGTTGAATGGGAACTATTAAATTCTATATCAGAGTTCTCAAGGTTTTTAACATTGTAGCGAGCGTGCTGTTTTCGAAGTGTCGTGAGGCACACTTTTTTAACGTGTCCGGAACGTTGGCATAAGGGACAGAAGAGTTTTGATTTATCTGTGCGACACTCGACGGTAGAATGATTATCACGGCCACAACGAAGACAATAATTTTGAAGACCGTGCTTCTCGAGATCCATTTTTCTGTTCCGGTTAGAAGCATTGTGAGAAATGGTTAACTTTCTGGAGCTCAGAGAAGGATGAGTGATCTTGTTGAGCGATTCAGTTGTGAAAATTGAGGATGGCGACATTTCTTTACTATCACGTTTTGACGCTTCAAGAACCAGGGCTTTGTCGACCATATCTTGGAACGAGGTTGTATTGTCTACTAGGAGAGCCTCCCGAATAGATGAGTTGTTGAGGCCTCTAATGAATTGGGACGTGAGAAAAATTTCCGAGACTGACTTGTTACATTCACAAAAAAACTCGCAAGATGGGATAAATTGTTTCAGGCGTGTGGTATAATCGGAAATAGACTGGTTTTCCGATTGGTTGCAATTGAGAAATTTGTGTCGTTGAAGTAGGACGTTTTTCTTGGGATTCAGGTGTTTTTGGAGGAGGGTAGTTATCTCATTGTACGCGAGGTTCGACGGAAGTGACGGGGCAGCTAGCCGTGAATAAGTGGTGGGACCAATGCTGTTGAGTAGTATTCTCTTACAAATGACTTCGTTGTCCGACAAATTTTGCAACTGTAGGTAGTTTTGAAAACGATGAAAGTATTGACAGAAATCTTCCTTGTCGGAATCGAAGGTTTGGAACGAACTAGTCAGTGGCGGCGTCGATATGGGAGGAGGATTCCGGTCCGTGAGAAGCGAAATTGACCGAGCAATGCGTTCGTTATTCTGAGTGAAGGCATCCATAAAAATCTGAAATTGTTCAGGGTCCATGTCGAGATGAAAGTTTCACCGCGTCGCCAAGTTGTTATGTACTAAATACGCGCGTTAGTTGAGTGATCTACACTGACAAATCTTTTTATATTTTATCGTATTTTTAAAACCTTAATAATAACATAAACAGGTGTCGAAACAGATTCATAACAGGTTGGCACATTCAAATAAGCAATTTCACGTTTTTGGGCCCATTAACAGAGAAATTTTGTGGGTAGACCACTTTCGATGTTCAAATTTCGTGGATTTGACAATCACAGAACCAACTTTTTACGATTTTGGCTAATTCGTGAACTAATTTCGCATTTGAATCCTTTAAAAAAATTAATTCCGCCGGCGGACAAAAAACAATACCACACGCCGCAAAACAAATGTCATCTTCCCTGGGATTTCAGAGCCCGGTCAAGACAGCACAAAAAACAGTTTAGGCTGAAACCTTGTTGATTTTTTCTACAGAATCTGACTTTTCGCTACAAAGATGGCCAAAATCATTGTCAATTTTGCCAGACTAGTTACTCATTGGAATAATTTAGCCACAGAACCGCTAGTTTGAGCCTGTAACAAACAATTGTTGTCCACTAAGAAACAGACTTTTTGACCGAATGATTCAAACTTTTGCCACCGAGCTCACATTGGAGACTGTCAGAAACTGGCATTTCTGGTCTAAACTTCTTCTGAGTTGGACTACCAGTCATATTGATAATTTTCCCGCTCATGAGTTAATATGATTAGGAGCTATTAGGAGACCCGATTATTTACATATAGAAACCACTTATTTGGCTCATAAATAGTCAATTTATATTCAAGTGTCACCTAAATCTGGCTTTTTAGTCCGAGAACTTGCGATTTCACGTTGAAACAAACTTAATTCATCCTGAAAAACAGAATTTATTTCGAAAAAACGGATTTTTTCAACCATAGTTGTACGGAAAACTTGGCATAACTCTTCTCACCAGCCCAGACGCCCACAAACAAGCTGACTATCATAGGTTTGGTCAAGACAGAAGGGCCGTCGGAGTGCACCAGGGGTGTAAATTCGCAGTTGTTCACGTTTTTTTTTGTAAGTTAGCTGCCTGAATAATGTCGAGGAGGGGGGTACGCAAGTTATCCATTGTGCCCCAGCGACGTTGTGGAGTTAGGTACGAATTTTCTAGAAGTCTAGAGTCTCTCCAGTTTTGTTGTAAGCGCTTTTCAGCTACTTAGAGCCGTCGTCAGTGGCTGGTTAACGTTCAAAAAAATATTTTTTCCCGTGGCGATTACACCTGGTCATAACAAAAACTGCTGCAACAACAACTGCACAACTGCTGGTTAACTGTTGTTATGTCCAGGTGTAATCACAACTGCAACAACAACTGCAGTTGTTTTTAATAGTAGGTGCCGAAAATGGGTACGCAAGTGTTTGCCGGTGACATAATAATGATTGCAAATGGCCGAAGGCCACCTGTAGTACTCGGTCAACGCTCAGCTCACTTCATTTACCCCCCCCCCCCACCTCACCATCTACATAACACCGTGAACTCTACCTCTTGGTTTATTTCCGTCTGATAATTCTCGGAAAATAACTCGGTATACGTTTAAATCGCACCAATTGTATAGTGTAACGCAATTCGTTGAAATGTTTAAATGTTTACCTTCCCTATTAGTGTCGCCCTGTGCTATAATAATGAATTATCGCAGCTGGCAAATCCTTTTTCACACACAATTACGGAAAATGTCAATGTACCCGCTACTGCTCACCCCTACATTTATGACAACAGTCGTGCTAATAACGACATTTAAACGCGATAAAAAATATGTTTAAAAAATGTAGGGATATTAAAAATTGATGTCCCTGAAATTTTTCTTCCTTTTCTTCATCATTTACATTTTTTAAAGAAAGAGCATTCAAGGACAGACGAGAGAATTAATCGTGACGTTCACAATGAAAAAGGGCCTAAAAGGGCTGAAGCCATTCAATTTCATTATACCTTTTCAATATGGTTTTAATTTTGTCGTGAACAATTAATTATCTGAACTATGATGAGCGGGGGTGAGTGGCAGATTATTGAAGCCCTGTGTACGGGAAATGTAAGGAAAAAGATAATTATGCGAAAATCGTCTTCACTCGCAGTTATTACTCGTCAAAATTTTATTTCGTAACAATTTTATTAGCAGCCAGACATTTTCATTATGGCAATGAACTGATAACGAAAGACTACCTTTGATGAGAACTCAGTGTATTCTAAAAGCACGCATGGGTGTAGTCTGGGGGGGGGGGGACATGGACAAGACGCAGGGCCACTCTGTCTCGTAGCTGGAAATTGTGAAAAGCGCTAATTCATGACTGAAATAAACAAATAAAGGTCTCCCCACACATATCCGTGTTCTCACCGCGCCGAGTCCGTACCGACACTCGGTCGTGTGTCGGTGAAATGAAAACAACTTAATTAACATGTGATAGCCTATACACATTTCCGTGCTCATTCCACCGAGTCGTTTCCGCACCGAGTCCGCGCCGTGTCCGTGAAACAGCCCACACGTGTCCGTGTTCTCACCGCGCCGAGTCCGCACCGACACTCGGCCGTGTGTCGGTGAAATGTAAACAACTGAATTCACATGTGAGAGCCTACACATGTCCGAGCTCATTCTCCGAGTCGTTTCCGCGCCGTGTCCGTACCGTGCCAGTCACACTTTTTCATCATTTTACGCCCATTTTTTTTTTTTTCTTTTCTCAGTACCAAGGTGCATTTATTTATAAAGTGTTAATATCAGGGAGGTACCCGGTTCTCTCAGGGTTCTTACTGAGTGTTGTAAAATCTAAGGAACATAAAGGCTTTACTTCGCTGAAACAAAAAAAGTACACTAAAAATTAAATATAATCCGACTCGGCCAGGTGGAGAGCTCTCCCAAACAAAACAGAGAAACTTCGTAAAAAGAAAAAAAATAATAATAATAAAAATTAATCTTGCTTAAACAAACAAAAATCTTCTCGCTGACAAATACGATGACATGTAACGACGAATCTGCAGTCTCACATTGACCTTCGCGGTGAGAGCCGGGAGGAGAAAAAAAAATCCGTTATCGTACGGAGGCCAATTCCAGGGTCGTTTAGAGCCCTATAATGTATAAATTAATTGAGCTGCTGAGGACATCTGTGGAAGGACACCCTCACCCAGGGTACGACGGAACCAATGTAACAGATTTAATCCTCTGCAAAAAGACACAAGATGCACAGCACTATCAACCCCGGCACGGATGCGGCGAATACACCGAACAAGCTAGAGGGGACTCGTTAGCCAAAGCTCAAGTGACTTTTTTTTTTTTTTTTTTTTCTTTTTTTTTTTTTATACCTGATAAACCAAGCTGTCTGCCTACACTTAACTCCAGTGTTCACCATAAACTTATTTCACCGTACCCACAGGGCTCTTGCAGTAAAGAAAAATCAATACAATTTACTCCGTGTTCTCCTTAATATCACGGTAAAAAGACTCCCTGACCAGAGTTCACTTCAAAACCAAACGAAAGAGACTCTTTATCGTCTAACCCCTCTCCTCCCCCCACAGACAACTAAAAATTCCGCTACACTCCCACCCTTAATCTCAAAGATCCTCCCTGATGGGACCGGATCCTAGCCTGGCACCGGTTACCAAGCCTAAAGAGTCTTGAGGATTCCACCTCTTCATTTGGGAGACATGTACTTTCCCGAGGGGCTTCCCCAGACCATAAATTAACAGGTATGTGTCGTTTCCTAGTTTCTTGTCAATCCGGAAAGGACCTTCGTATTTTGGTGCAAGCCCCTGAGAAAAATGTTTAATTTTTGACGACAGATAGTGGGTGTTCCGCAGGACCAAATCTCCCGATCTGTATTCCACACGACGGTGGCGGAGATTATAATAGGTGGCTTGGCGTTCAATCATTTTGGCTAAGTTGGACTTGGCTTTATCCCACAAAGTCCGCAGCCGACTCAAACATTTGGACCAGCTAGTTCCGACCTGACCGGGGGAAGGCCGGTCGTAAAGCGACGACCTGTAGATCTCTCTCCCCAGATTGAGGAAAGCGGGGGTAAAGGCACTCGATTCCTGCTGGCTAGAATTTATGGCGAAAGCAAACTCAGGAATATACACATCCTATTCCCGTTGATCGCTGTCTGTGTACGCTGTTAACATCCTTTTCAGGACTTTGTTGGAACGCTCCACCGGATTAGCTTGAGGGTGGTATGGAGGGGTCGTTTGATGCTTCACACCCAGCTGCTCCAGGTTACCCGTGAATTCCTTTCCTAGAAAAGCTGTTCCTTGATCGGAAATCAATATGTCTGGAGTTCCCCACCTGTACAGGATCCTCTGTTTGAAGTGATCCCAGACCACCTGAGCAGTGGCCGTTCGCACGGGGATGATCTCCACCCACTTGGAAAATGTGTCCAGAAACACCAAAATATATTGATTTCCTTTTTTTGAGCGGGGAAATGGGCCATGAAATCTGCGGATACTACAGTCCAAGGGCGTCCAGCGTAACGGGGTCGCATCTGCCCCGGTTTTTTACGTGACTCCTCCTTTGTCAGCTGACAGACCCCACAGTTTTTCACATAAAGGCTAACTTCACGAGGCAATCCAGGCCAATAATAATTCGCTTGAACTCTGTACAAGGTTTTTGTCCGACCCATATGCCCCGCTTCGGGAAGATCGTGACAGCTATGCATCACTTGTTCACGAATGGCTTGGGGTACCACCACCAACCATTTGGTGGAGTCTTGCCCCTTACGTCTGGCTCCTTTATACAAAAGACCATCATCCACAAGCCAATCACCCCTCTTGCTGTCTTGAGGCGAGCGAGTCTGCACCCACTGTAACTTATCCTGGTACCACTGATCGGTTCCAGAAGCGTTTAGAATGTCATGCGAGCCAATCGCGTCGACTTGGAGGTCCTCAAACTGCCGTGACAGGGCATCTGGTAACTGGTTGGCTGAACCAGGTCGATACTGTATGTTTATCTCATAAGGCTGGAGGCGCACTACCCATCGGGCCAATCTACCCGTTGGATTTTTTATGTTCAGTAACCAACGGAGACTTGAGTGATCCGTGATAACATTAACCTCACTTCCTTCCACATAAGCCCGAAAATGCTCGAGGGCCCAAATGACCGCCAGACACTCCCTTTCCGTAACCGAATAATTCCTTTCAGCAGTCGTCAATGTCCGACTAGCGTAGGCTATGATCCTTAAAGAACCTTCAACAACTTGGGTGAGGACGGCGCCTAGACCCGTGTTGCTCGCATCCGTTTGAATCGTAAATTTCTCAGAGAAATCAGGACGGGATAAGAGAGGGGGGCTGGTGAGGATGGCCTTTATCTTATCAAACACTTGTTGTTGAACGCTTGTCCACAGAAACTTCCTCCCCCTCCGCAATAAAGCGAACAGTGGTTCCGCTAGAGACGAGCCGTCTTTGATAAAGCGCTTGTACCACCCAAACATTCCAAGTATTAGGCGTACTTTTTCGGGGTCGATCCTCAAGCCCGAGGCATCCACAACAAAACCTAAGTAGGTAAGCTCGGAACACCCAAACTCACTCTTCTCCCAATTGACCTGTAGTCCAAAGGTCTGTAACCGCTCTAGTAGTTTATGTAACACAGACAAGTGTTTTTCAAAGCAGGGGGTTACAACTAATAAATCATCTAGATAAGAATGAACGAATGGCCGGAGGTCTGCTGAGATTACTCGGTCAATCAGTCTTTGGAAACTCGATGGAGCGTTAGTTAAACCGAACGGGAGGAAAAGGAACTCAAAATGCCCCCTTCCCGGCACACTGAATGCGGTAACTGGCCTGCTTTCCACACTCAGAGGTACTTGCAGATAGGCTTGTCGGAGATCGATTTTAGATAAAAACTTCACATTTTCCAAATGGTCTAAAAGGGTCGCCATATGGGGTAAAAGGGTAGGCGTCTTTTTTTGTAAGCCCATTCACCTTTCGGAAGTCGATGCACATCCTATGTGAACCGTCAGGCTTGGGCACCATCACTATAGGCATACTCCAAGGTGACTCAGATTCCTGAATTATTTTTTCACTCAGTAATCTATCCACTTCTTCGTTAATTATTTTCAAAATGGCCGGAGAGTGACGATAACAGCCTTGTTTGATGGGCTTTGTTCCTGGTAGCAGCTCTATATGATGTTCGATTGGCACTTTCCCCAAACATTTGCTCTCTAATTTAAGGAAGTGATTCGTGAGGGTTTTCAGCCGGCCCACCTGGACATCGGCAAGTTGCTGTATTCCAGCCATCGTGGGTTTATTCCCCTCCCGGGTTAGAAATAGGTATTTTGTTAGGGGAGGCTCTGAATAAGCGTATTCCCCGGTAGCCGGAAACAAAACAAGGCCCAAAGTTGTCAAACTGTCCAACCCTAACAAACGCGCGACTCGATGGTGTAATGGATACAATGCTCGCTTCGCAACCCAGCGGGCCTGGGTTCGAATCCAGCCATTGCCCATTACACTATAAGGCTGCGGCGAGCTGTGACACGGCACACCCGGCTTCGTGAGGGCGTTCCCGGCGATGTGCGTTCAACAAACCGCGCACCGACCGAAACGCCCGCGTAGTACGGATGTGAAGTGCACAGTTAGATCTGGGTATGGCGTAGGAGCCCAAGTGAGGCTTAGGCGCCTGCCGGGTTCAAAGCCCGGCGCCCAAAAAAAAAAAAAAAAAAAAAAAAAAAACCCTAACAAACAGGACACTGAAAGGCGTGGCAGCACACCAAATTGCAACAAAACCTTCCTCCCATCACACTCAGCGCATATTGATACCGTCTGTTCTACTAAATCAATCCTTCCGTCTGCCAATTGGACGGGTGAAGTTGGGACGGAGACCAAAGAGGATTCAAGGTGCAGTGACCGAATGAGATCAGGGTTTACAAATGATCCGGAAGCCCCAGTATCAACTAAAGATAATATAGTATGCCCCTGTATCAAAAGTGGGAGAAAGAACCGATCACAAATTCCAATTTTGTTTAAATACTCGCGGCTGGTTTAGACTTGGACGAGATCGCCGCCTACATCCCGCCCTATTTCCCGTTTCCCGAGCAGAAACACTTGTTCGCTGTCCATCCCCGTTTCCCGCAACGGAAACAGAAAATAGTCCTCGCCTTTTTACAATTGCGGAACAGATGCCCATTCTCTAGACAATTCCAACATTTCACCGTCTGCACGCTACCTGGCGTTCGAGGAGTGACTACTGCTACATCGTCCACCTCCATGGCCGCAATTGGCACTCTAGATTGTCCTAGACTCACGGTAGCCCCGGTACTTGCATACCTCGGAAATTTGGATTTGGACGAAGAGGGGGGTGGAGCGTGGGTGAGCATTCTCGTTCCAATTGCTCTTGTCTTTGCCCCATAGCGAGTAATTTTTCAATAGTATTCAAATCCTTATCAAATAATTTTCTTTTCAGCCAAGGATGCATGTTTTCTTTCAGCCTTTTCAGTTGTTTTTTCTGGGGTGGGAACTGTTGGTAACCTAGACATTAAACCCCTAACACAATCTACATAATCGGCTAGGCTTTTCTTTTTTCAAATCCCTTACAAATTCCTCGGAGATAAACCTTGTTTCAAACGAACGGCAAAACTTAGTGAACGAGTCCCCCCAACCTGCCCTGTGCAGCCGGTACCAGTGCAGAGGAATCCCTTCGAAAAAATTACCCAGCTCCCCAATCAGCTGTTTCTCCGTCACCGTACTGCAAGCAAACCGGTCCCTGAGATCGCTTAAAAATTCTGAAGCGGACTCGAAATTCTCCCCAGAGAATTTGAGGTTCCAGGTAGAGAAAAGTGCATTCGTCATCGAAGGAAATCCCAGGCCATTGTTGATATGAACTTCCCCTCCAACACCAATAATTGTATTGTTAACGAAACTATTTTTTCATATTCAATTTTAATATTCTGTGAGAACTTGAGACGTTTGACTGTTGAATATACAGAGTGCGGCAGACAAAGGTGGCAAAATACTTCGAGAACGTATTTAAAATAGAAAATACTTCGAAAAACAAATACACAATGCAAAATACCTTTATAAAAGTATTTGAAATACAAACACAAAATACGTATTCAAAATACAATTTTAAATTACATTTTTGAATCATTAGCAAAGTTGGAATCACATAGTCAGTTTAGAGGTAGATAGTTTGAAAATCATGGCTTTGTGACTATTGCTGTTGACATTACACCAGGGGGCGACAATATTTGAAGGAGTTGATGTGGGTGAAAGTGTGTAAAAATGTGGGCATGTTTGGCGAATGGTTTATGTCTGATCCCATACATTCTGCAGGACTCAGCAAATATCATGTACATACTTCGATGAACTCATCAAAGATATACCCTCTCCCACCCTTTCCACGCCATCTTTTTAAGAGCTCAAAAGAGGGAGAGAGAGAGAGAGAGAGAGAGGAAGAGAGAAAGAGAGGGTGAGAGAGAGAAAAAAAATTAAAAGAGAAAAACTCGCTCCTCAAAATAGCGTAGATGTCTTTTGAACTTCTGTTTTTCACTTATATTTAACTATTGCGACGCTTGTCCAGTTGGTCTCTCCACAAGTTTTCTTTCGATGCTACCACTCTAGCAACGTTCAGTCAAAAATTGTTAGCACTCCGAATTCCCCCTTTCACTCTGGGAGAGTGGTCCTTTCTCACCCTGGGGGCATCTCTATCACAGTACGATACGTTCGCCCCATTCTTCCAGAGAAATACCCTGCATGCGACTGGGTTTTGAATTAAGCAAATCTGATAAAAAAGTTTTTCGTAAACTTTCGTAAATACAAGAAATGTATTTTTTTGCACTAATTAATTTTGACGAGTCTGCCTTTTATCCTCGTCGTCGCTAGGCGAAGCCAATTCTTAATTACGTTTTGCACGCCCCCTTCTCCACCTTCACCAGAGTGTTTCTCCAAAACTATATCTGAAATGAGTGTATAGTGTAATAAAATTGTAATTTCCACACATGAATATCGCAACAGGCAGTGTTGGGCAGATAACGGAAAAAATCATCTTAGATAAAGATAAGATAACAATGAGGACACCTTAAAATATAAGATAAAGATAAGATAAATAAAAAATTATCTTTTATTTTTAGATAAATATTAAGATAAAAAAAATAAATTATTCGTTGGCTTTTAGAAGAAGCAAAGCGTCGCTATGTTAATGGTAATGGAATGAAATAATCACAAATTCACTTAAAATCACAACCCACAGACAAAAACAGGGGAATAGACGAATAGCCCAGTCAGCAGTAGTCTTGACCTTGACTGGCTGAAACCTAAGAGAAATAGAGAGCTAATAAAAAGCTTACTTTGAATGTTTTTGAGGGAGTTGAAAAAAATTATCTTTTTATTTATCTGGGAATTATCTTTGTCCTCGAGATAAACCGAACAGTGATAGATAAAAGATAAATAAAAACCCTTCTTAAAATTCCGTCAGATAGATAAAAGATAATAAAAAATTATCTAGATAATTATCTAGATAATAAATCATCTAAAGATAAATATAACGCCCAACACTGGCAACAGGACATACCGATTATCAAAGAATTTAATTTTAAATGTATGAAAGCGTCCTTTTCGCCTTTTCTTCCATAATAATTATATTTTGATGCACATTGGTCTGACATTAAGCCGTTGAGCATCCTGACCGTTGACTCTCTTAACGACTTCCCAGTCAACTGTCGGAGCCGTGTTCTCTAAAAAGGTAGTTTTAAAAGCCCTTTAAAGAGTTATTTAATTCCACGTACCCACGGGCCCAATAATTGGGTCCAAGAGCAACCAAAAAATGATTATGCATAAAAATTAAAAAACCTCACCAATGAGTCAATCATTTCGGGGTCGAGCAATTTTTGCTCAGTGCGCATTACTTCTTCCGCCGATTGAAGTGGAAGCGAGAACATTGCGTTCAGCATCTCCCTACCTTTCGCTGAAATATTTGGTGGGGAGGAACTATTTGAAGGGCCTTGCCCTTCGCCATGCGCAATAAGTGTGTGCAGTGCCGCCAGGATTTTTTCATTCATCCTTTGGTTCTTTTTCTGCCCTTCAACGATCTCTTCAAGTAAAGTTATAATTGGAGTGGCTGAGGATTGCCCAGATCCATGTTCAATGTCATTCTCTGGTTCACTCAGATTGACGCTCTTGGGTGCGGGGGGTGAACGCGACAAACGATAACGAGGGGACTGCTGGGATGAGCTAAAAGCCAGATCTCTAATGCGATACAAAATTACGAACGCTGTTTTAAGGAATAAGTTGATGAAAAGAAAGACTCGCCGTTATTAAGAGGCCTGAAGTTATCCGGCACTTTTGGAGTTCCCGGAAGGGACGGGCTAAAGACAGATCTTCCGTGGCATTCTTTCGTGATCCTTTCGTTTTTCCACGTCCACGGTCTTCGTCGGCTGTAGAAGAACCAGCGAAATCTGATTCGTCTACGAACCTCTTTAATTTTAACCTGCCCTCTTCATAATTGCCTTTCATGAGGAATGTTACCCATTACAATAAAATATTTCGTATAAAAATTATAAAAACTGTTTTACTATATTCCCGGAGCACTCTACACTTGAATGAGGTCCAGGCATTATCTGGGTAGCACCGTTTTCTAATAAGCTTGGAGGCATCAGAGCTCTTGGGTGGCCATCGGCAATAGGTCTGACCTTCTATCAACTCAACCCACGAAGTAGGGACGAGTTCTCGAAACTCGCTCCCGTCCTCCGGCAACTCGATTTCACACATCGCGAAGCCTTGGCTGAGCATCATTACACCTGAGGAAGAGTACGAAATTAAGACAGCTTAGTCTACTCAACGCATTTATGACGTTCTACTTAATCATGTTAGTGCAAACACGAAAAGACCACGTACTCTTCGCCTTCAAGTGAATACGAAGACGTAAGGCCTTTGAGGAAACATCTTTTATATTGATACAGGTGGGCTCTATAGATAACTTCTTGCAGGAGTAAACACCCACTGCGTTTGATGGACAGGGATAATAAAAAAAAATCAGCTATTTCCTCATACTTCTGGCAAATTAAAAATGTCCCTTTCTTGGTTTTACAGATGTTAGCTATTTCCAACACCCAGAATAAATTTTGCGGTAGAAACTTTTTTAAACGAGTCCCCCTCAATTCCAGGAAAGCATGGGCCGGAGACGTTTTTTTTTGGAAAATTTTGGAAACGCGTTATCAGGGACGTGACTTAATTCCACGTTGTCTTCTTCCATTCGATTTCGGAGCTGTTCAAGAACATGAGTTTTCTTTTTCCGCTTCTTCTTCAAATCTTGAAATTTGTTTTCGAACGGAAATGCACTAAATGAATCAAGATCGCCGTAAAACTTGCAATCATTTGCCAAATGGATAAGACTATGAATATTGTATGACACGTGTTCTGGGCCATACAGCTCACTGAATTCCTCGACGAAAAATGTTAATAGTTCGCCGGCGTAATCAGCCATCGATAGTGTACGTTTGCAGGCTAGTATTCGAATGCTCGTGTGCAAAATCATGAAATGTTTAAATATCGGAAGTGGTACTAAATTTTTCAATGCTACTGGACCGAGTTAAAGAAGAAATGTTCGTAATTCTGTCGCTTTCCATCTTGGTAAATCACACAAAGACCTAGGCTTTCTCGAGAATTCACATGGAATAAAGGGAGTCATTTCGAGGAGACGCGAAGAAATTGGCCTTGGACGAAGAAGCTTGTAGTCTGACGGACAACGGGCCAGATACCAGAAGAGAAAGCATTTTTTTTTTTTGCGTTCCAAGACAAACCAAATGCATGTACTCCAAAGGAAAGTGGGATATCATTTTCGTTCCCGGTATTTCCAAAAGAGGGGAAACTCCCCTACAATGGGTTTCGTCATAGGAGCCATCAGCAAATTCGTCATCTATGCGGTTCGGTGCTTGCAGGTTTCTGAACGACATCCTATTAGATATAAATTCTCCTTCAACTGTACATTTCTCACAAGAGAAATAACCGTTGTGCCCTTTGACAACTTTAACCATGGCGCGTGCTGGCGCATCACAAATGTAGCCTGCTATTTCAAAAGGCAATTGGATTCCATCTATGCCGATTCCATTCAGCACTAGTTTTTTCGCCTCGTCAACAAAGTCCGCTAAGTACTCACTGATGTTGGCAGGCTCCTTCGTTCCGTAATACGTACCAATTATGAAAGGATCGTTGTAAACAGCTGACAGTGCACAACTTATAGGCCAGAGTGACGAATTAGTGATTTTGCTTAAGGGTAACCCGTCGAAATTCACGAAGACCTTGCATGTATCGACATTCCTCAGAGGACCCCTTGCATATTTCTTCCAATGTTTTTTAATTCCATTTTCTAACCCAAAGTGGATGTATTTGCCGAAATCTCCCACTATCTTTGTCGGAGCGATGTCTTTTGGCGTCATCATAAGCGTGCGGGCGTCCCTTGGAAGGCTAAGAATTTCTTGAGGTTCACTGTCCCTTAAAATATGTAAAAGCTTTGAAGTGACAATGTGAGCAACGCTGTTTTCCAACACTCATTTCCTCAGTTTTGAAGACAAAGATGTTCCTGAAGAATCTTCAGACGAAAACGAATGAAAGTGACCGTTTCTGTCAGTAGAAGAAGAGTTATGACACTCTTGCTCTTGTGCATCAGGAGAATGCTCATCATTTCTGGAGTTGGGAGTTGAGTAATAATAATTTTCACGGTATCGGTCTTGCTCATTCAATGATGTATTGGCATTTAGAGAGGTTGATGATAGTGAGGATGAGCCCTCAACTCGACTAGGGCATGTGTGATTTAATGATGGATTTCTTGCAATCAAGGAATTCAATCTTCGGTACTTTTGAATTCGGGAAAGTTCATTAAATGGCTTATAAGGCAATTTAGGCATTGTTTTCAATTGTGGGGGGGGGGGTGGAGAAGTGAGACAAAGACAGTTGGAGGAAATGAGTAAAAAACAAAAAAAATAATTCGCAACTTAGGAAAACCGCCTAAAAACATACAATGGCGATATAAGACGAATTTAATGCTGATGAAGTTAATAGAAAATTACCTTTGGCTAAAGACCTTCTACAAGCCGCACCAAAAAAAGAAGAATCAAAAGAAATGAAAAGACTTGGCGAGCTTTCGCGAGGTGCCTAAAATCATACTTAGATTATTACTAGGATCATGCTTGGATCATGCCTAGATTATTAGAGAAACTTTAGTCTCATAAATAAATAGGTAATAGAAATTTACCTTTTGGCTAAAAGCCTTCAACAAGCCGCACCACAAGAAGAAAAAAAAATGAATATGCAAGCGACGATTTGACGACTGGCTTCACAGAGCGACTAAATGGCAGAGCCGTGTCAAGACGAGGTTTAGAGTGCATGCAAAAAAAAGGTTAATGATACTTACAATTCACAAAAATTCAGTTGAAATCTATGCAGTTCGTGGTAATTCTTCGTCGTAATTTTACAACACGAAATAAACGGGAAGTTCTCAGAACACAATTATAGCAATTAAAGCATTATGTTTTATTTGGACCATCTATTTCCCTCAATAAATAATGCAGTATATATTTTTAAAAAATGTGATAAAATGGTCTTCAAATAGACATCCAGTAGATCTAAGTTTCATGACGTCTTACAGACGTCAACCAACATACGTATATTATACGTATATATTCTGACCTCTGTTAGACGTCTACATATAGATTTCCCATAGGTGTCAAATATATGTATGTGCATACACGTCTAATATATGTCTTTCAAGGAACATCTAATAGATGTAATTTATTATTTATTTATGTATACGTAATTTATTTTACGAACATTAGACGTCAATTGATGTACGTATAATAGGCGTCGAATAGACGTTATGCATGTGACCAAAACCTGCGCTAGACCTTAAATATACGTTAGACTTTAAATAGACCCAATATTGACGTCTACTAGACGTCTACCATTTCTCAATGTTTACTGGGGCGGTTTCAACATATATCATAATAGTTCGAGAGCTAGCGATAGTCCCATTCAACCGGAAGAACATAGTCACTAAAGGTGTGCGAAATGATGGCATTTGACACCCTATTTACGCGTCCGGAAGTCTGCCGTGCTGTATCTGGGGCCTAAGGATTCCATAGCTAATTAAAGTCCTTAATTTGGGACGTGAATTTAACAAGAAGATCATAGTCCTGTAACTAGTCTCATTCGAAAGGTTTTATAGAGCTGATTACGAAAATGATCGTCTGCCACCGTCTGCCTGGGGCATTTGCCCTCAGTGGTCAGTCAAACTCCCTAAATCAGGGATATTAATTAACCGGAGGAACTGAATCCGGAAAATGGTCTTTTGCTTCTGGCTTTATATGGCTGAATACGAAAATTATTGTCTACCGGTGTCTGCCTACCGGGGCACTTTCCCTCAGTGACCAGTCAAACTGCACAGAGGGATAATGATTAACCGGAAGAACATAGTCCTGAAACTAATCTCATTCCAAAGGTTTTTATCTCCATAAAACCCTATGGACTATGATCTTCCAGTTATCCAGTTAATCATTTTCCTCTGGTGCAGTTTGACTGGTCACTAAGGCAAGTGCCCCAGGCAGACGATCATTTTCGTATTCAGCCACATGAAACGTGTCGCAAAAGACCATTTTCCGGATTTAGTTCATCCGGTTAATTAATATCCCTGATTTTAGGAGTTTACTGGCCACCGAGGGCAAATGCTCCAGGCAGACGATTATATTTTTAATCATCTCCATAAAACCTATCGAATAAGACCAGTTTCAGGACTATGTTCTTTCGGTTAATTAAAATTTACCGAATTACGTGAGTTTGGCGAGTAGGGCAAATGCCCCAGGCAGACGATTATATTCGTAATCAGTTCCATAAAACCTTTCGAATTAGACTAGTTTCTGCACTATGTTCTTCTGGTTAAATTCATGTCCCAAATTAAGGACTTTAATTAGCTATAAAATCCTTAGGCCCCTGATACTGCACGGCAGACTTCCGGACTCGTAAATATAGGGGGTCAAATGCCATCATTTTGCATACCTTTCGTGACTATGTTCTTCCGGTTGAATGGGACTGTCGCCAGCTCTCGGTCTATAATGGCTTATCGTGTCACCGTATACGGTAGTACGATACAGGCTGAATAAACCCCCCGTACCATTGAAGCATTGCGTATCATTAATGCCGCATCGTGGAAAGACACGGGTTGACGATATGCTGAAACGTAATGCCCCCCTCCTTCACTCCATTGAAGTTTACTGCATGATACGGTTTGATAATAAGGAGTGGTGGAATTTGGAAGCATTAGGTTTGTTCGTTTGTTGTTCAGTATAGTGGTGCAGGTGTAGTTCGAGCAGTCCGGGATTTACGTCATTTCTTCAAAGCAAACGAACGCTTTTCGTCCAAATGGCTAACCTTACGGTAACAAAAACGTTACCTTTATGATTTATTTCCGCTTCTCAGAAGGAAATGATTGACGAAAGGTAATTATTGAGCAGGTTATAACATTTCGAGCAGCAAGCTCCTCCTAATTTTTCAGTGTGGATAGTGCTGCACTGAACAGTCCGAGATTTGACAAACGAATGCTTTCAGTGTAGTTCGGGATTACAAAAGAACGCTTTTCGGACTGTTCGTGCAGTCCAGAGCATCTCCGGACGACAAACGAACAAACATATTTTCATGCCTCAAACCATTGAACGGATAGTGCCTCCATTCCCATGTCTCCATCCTGAAAAGATCCAATATTACGTTACCCGCGCATGCTAAATTCCATCTCCCTACAGTCTGCTAAACATCCCAATGATGTCACTCAACTATACATTAAATAATACAAGATTTACCTCCCTTATGTTTGAGTTTGATGCCTAACATTCATGAAAAATGACAGAAAAAAAACAATTTCAACTGTGAAGAGTATTAGCGACGTTGTGAGCGTTCAGTTCAGTCTTCCAAAAGAAAGAAAAACAATATCATGTCATCTCACTCATGTCACTATCATGTCATATCATGTCATGTCACTCATTGTTTCTTTAATTTCTCCGAATCGGTTTTCTACAACTATACGCAACCCTCGGGGCTCTGTTCCAGTAACAAGCATCAAGCATATAATAATAAATTATAATATAAAAAACGAAATGAATATAATTTCATTTCATAACAAAATAACTTTAACTTAATATACAGATCGTCGCCAAATGAAAAGCAGCTGTCTTTCTTCGCCAATCTTCGATTTCAAAGTCTCAGTGTAGTTGTCAGGAAATTGCATAGTGTAGAGGAAGTTTGCTTGTTCAAATTTCAATTCTGAATTAATCACAAAACACAAATTGAGTTCAAATGTGTTATAGAGTTTCTCAGTGATGTCATTTGAAGAAGTTCCATTTTCAAGCGTAGTAATAAATAATACAATTAATAGATTACTTATGTATTACTCACAGACGATTTTTCCGTATTCGTGACATGAAACCGCGAATTGATGTCCTATTTCCAGCCATGTACCCCACGGGTAGGTTTTTATATTAATTTAATTAATTATCACGCCGTGTTCAACAAAAGTAGTACGAATCGAAGACGTGCACTTTCATGTCTACGGAGCTAAAATCTACCGGTAAACAGTAAAATGTACCTCTTACAGGTAACACAATCGCACCTGATGGGATCCCGTTCTTTAATGAACAAAAGTTCATTTAAGAGTAGAGTAAGTACATTGGCAAAAAATTAAATCGAAGCATTCACTCCAGTTTATATTTTACCCCTCGAAGCACGGAGACGGATCGGTTGCGAATCGGACATGTGTGGGCTCTCCTCACCACGCCGAGTCCGCACCGACACTCGGCGCAGTGAAAACATGGAAATGTGTGGGGAGACCTTAAAGCGGCTAAAAATCGCATGTGCGCAACCATAGTGTGCGTAGGTAGCTGATAGACAGAGTGGCGCGCAGCTATCCAGGGTCAGACTTGGAGCGCTGTCGTGACCGGCTTGCCCTCAGGGTCTGTGCCTCCCCCTCCTGAAAGTCCTGCTCAATCCTTTTCTTGGCGCCTAGGTCAGTTTGGCCATTTTCGGCGTTCGAATCGTTGATTCTGCCATTTTCAATTTTTCAGGGCAGGATTCACCTGTTCAGGCAATTTTAGAGCGCGATTCGTCAGTTTATCCATTTTTAGACCTCGTAAAGTAAGTTCGGCAATTTCTAGGGTTCAAATATAGTAATTTTAGCCTTTTTCAAGACATACGAATCGTCAGTTTTGCCATTTGTAGGGATCAAATAATCCATTTGACCATTCACGGAGTGCAAAGAGTCGATTTTGCATTTTCAGCATTTCCAGGGCGAGTGAAGTTGTTTTTGGCCGCTTTAAGGACTTCGATTGTTAGTCCGCCTCATTCTTAGCGCGCCAATAGTCGATTTAGCTACTTTTGGGAGCGGGAATATTGATCTCTTCGGGCGTTTTCAAAAGTTCGCCAATCGTCTGTTTAGCCATTTTTAGGGCGCATACTGACAATTTGCGCTCTATAAATGTCAAACTGACTATTCCCACTCTACGAAAAGGCAAAACTGACTGTCCAGGCTCTAAATTGGCATGGGTACATGGCATACTATTGGTAATTAACGCTTTAAAAATGATCAAACTGATTATTTGCGCCCTTCACAGAGGCTACAGGTGGTGCTAAAATGACGATTTGTGCCTTTCAAAAAATGGCTATTTGCCCAACAAAGTAAAAAATGACCAAACATGGCTATTCGCGACTTAAACCGTTAAGCTGACCACTGGTATTTTTAACGCACTTGAACGTGGGCCGACTCCACATCACTACCTGGCTGAACACCTTCCCCACTCCTCCCCCCACACCACCAGCATTGGTTACCCGCAGCCTGAAGGACTGGATAAACTGACCATTGTCGTGCTATAAACTTGCTTGCCTGGCTAATCACGCCCCCTAAAACTGCCTATGTTCCCGAGAAATGGCGAAACTTAACATTTCTACATTGCCTAACTGAGCCTCCCGCGCAATGTAAAATGGAGAAACAATGGGTCTTGACACTTTCAGACGATTCATGCCCTAAACGTAGCCAAACTGAATGAACTTGAATTATTTAGGTCAAAACTCGTCGTCATTTGTGCGATAAAATTGTCCGTTTTGATGTAAAAACCGTCAAATATCGCCAGTTTTCTAGTGACGTCTTCAGTCATGGGGCAACGCACGTTAGCTTTTGGCGTAAATCGCCACATTTAGGAAGAATTCGTCAGTTTTGTGGTGAAATCACCGATTTTCAAGGTAGAGTCGTTCTCTACATATGCCCTAAATTTAGCCGTTTTGGAGAACACTTTGGTTAAAGTGTCATATCATGAGTTTTGGAATAAATTACATATCTGATTTAGGAAGGAAATCGTCATTTCGGGTGTAAAATATTCATTTTTAAAATTAAACAGAACAATTTAGTTTTACGTTAAAATCGCAAGTGTTTGTAGTGACATCTTCAGTTGTCGTGATGGGGAGGGAGGGGCAGCACGTCAGTTTTGGCGAGGAATTGTACGTTTTTTGAGTAAAATCGCCACTTGAGGGATAAAATCGGTAGTTTTTAATGCAGAGTGGTCAGTTTTGGTAAGATAATTCTTTTTTCATCAGTTTTTGTGTTAAACCCTTCAGTTTTAGGGTGAAATCGTCAGTTTTTGTGGGGGGGAGTGAAGCCTTGGGTTTTAAAATTGCCAGTTGTGCTGAGAAATCTTTACTTTAGGCGTAAACACTTCGGCTTTGCCGTAAAATCGTCAGTTTTGAAGTAAAATATTTAGTTATATAGTGAAATCTTCAGTTTTAGGTTTAAAAAAAGTCAGTTTCTGAGTTAAAATCGGCATTTTTTTGTTAAGTTTTGTTAAGAAACGTTGATGAAAAGTCGGACACCCATTATATTTGAGTGCCAAGCCCCTAAAAGACTAAAACCGATAGTTTCCCAACGATTATGTTAGTTTTTAATGGATTACGACCTTTAGTGTGAAAACTCAGTTTCCGGGGAAGAATTTGACGATTTATTGCGCCTACTTCAGATGTAATAAACTACCAGTTCTTTTGCTGGGGTCCCTAAGATCGTCCGACATAAATTCTGCCCACCCTTGGGTCAAGGGCTGCTGGCACCGCCCCCTGTAAATCGACCCTTCCAATTCTGTCGTAAAAGTCTCGCTCTCTTGCTCTGTTGGCAGTGTTTCGAGTGTCCCGATGAGTCGGGACTCTTCACACCTACACATCTTGGGTGATGATTACGGTATGACTTTGAGGTCCTTATTTGGAACGGTTGAAATTTGTTTTCAAGCCGCATAAATAGATTTTTTCGCGTTAAATGAACAGTTTTATCGATCGAATGAATTCCCCTGGAGCCTACCGCCCTCAGCGGCCAACATTTCAACTCAAGACGTATGGGGGCTACTAACACAAAATCAGGATCAAGGGATCGCAAGGCTTCCAGTTGTTGGTGTAGCAGATTATTTTTTTCGTTCTAATTTTTTGTTTAAGAATGTTGTCCTTGGGAATTTGGTGGAAATAAAGGGAGAAAGAAAGAAGAAGAAGAAGAAGAAGAAAAACCTTTCTCGACCGACAGCATTCGATTCCCGGAGCTGGTGAGGGGTGACGGCGAGATTGACTGGTTCGTCCAAGGTCACAGGATGACTGACTACTATACTGATGTCTGGGATCCCGTTGGCCGGCTTGGTAACAACCAAGCTTGTCTAATGAAACGGCAATAAATCTTTAAATATTATACCCTTATTGATAATTATCAGCACGGTAATAATCTCGCTGGTAAATGGTTGATGGAGTGAAGGTCTTCAAGGCATTTTTCCAGAGTCTTTCTCATCAGACCTCAAATTGTTCAACCAGAAGAAGACCTTAAAACAGTGAAAATAAAGGGCAAGGCTCACCAAAGTCAACAGAAGTCACCTAAGGGGCTAACAGTGCCATTATTTTTTGTTTTTTTCTTTTTACAAAGAAAAAAATGAATATAGGCACATACTAACATCGTTTTGTTAGTTTTCCCCTCCACACCTTGAACATGAGTCATTGTAGAATTTCACGTTCCAACGATAGTTTTAACACCCATTGAGTCTAGAGAAATGTGGTAGAGAAGAAAGTTAGCAAAAACTGTTGAGGCAGGAGTGATTGAGTGGCCTCTAGCGAGCCTTATGTGCCCTTGTGAAAGGGTTAAGGGACATTGAGTCATCAATTTACACGGTGTTTAGTCGACTCCCCAGGTTCAACCCCCGACCTGAGTTTAGAAAAGCTCTTAACGCTCAACTTTCTGATCTAATTACATTTTTAACTGGAAGTTAAATTTTCAGGTATAGGTATAATGTTTTTTGTTTCCAAAATTGGAATCAATATTTTACGAAGGTATTTAAAACTTTTTCATGGCCTCTGATATTGGCGATGCTTTTTCCATTCAATACGGCCCCCCTCCCCTTACTCTTTTCATCAAAAATAGCCTGGAGCCCACAACCACTTGATAAATAGCCTGAACAATTCAACGAGTGGCTTTGAGAAGCAAAAACATCAAGACGGGCCAACCTCCCACGTCAACAAAGGAGTGCAATTAATACGTCTATCGCCCAAATCTTTTGAATCAGACTCACATAGATCATGTAGAAACAAATGCACTCGCGGATACCATTCGCAATGGAGCTATGAATAGTGGCAGAGCAGGATGTTAAGAGCAAGTGGTTTCGAAAAAAAAAAATAAGAAAAAAAAACTCAGACAACACATATGCATAGTTTCAAGTGCACGACCTCTAAAATGAAAGCATCAGGCTCCAGCGGCGGGCTTTCAAGGGGGAGAAGGCAGTACCCGCCTTTAAAATGTCCAAGCACCCTACACGCCGCACATTTTTATAAGTTTTATTTCATTCGGTATAAAAGGACATTAAAATACGATTACCTCATAGTCGTGTTTCAGGTTTCTCCTTACATTTTTTCCCCCGTCTTCTTTGATATATTTTCCTTATTATTTAACAGAATTTCAAAATGTTACTGCTTGCACCGTCCCATGGCGAAGGATGGTTTCGCTCTTTACTATTCAGCACTGGTTTCTGTGCCACAGCAGACTGCCCCATTCTGGTGAAAAATCGTTAAATTTGGTTCACTCACAAGTTTTTGTAGCTACTATGTGTGATTGAGGTGTGAAGTGACAGCTTTTGTCGGTCACAGTGACAACTAGCTCCGGTGAATTGCAGTCACTGTGACAAAAACCAGTGATTTTGTCACTTAAGTGACTACTGAAGGCCTATATTCCATAACTTTTTAATGTCACTATCACTGTTTGTTTCCACCCGTCCTCCCCATCAACATTGTGATTTAATTTGGGGCGGACGGTTGGAAAAGGATATTCCTAGGAACCCTAAAATCTTACAGGACAGGCGGACAGGCCCCCTGTAGCAGTTCGTTTGAGCAAATGCCTAATGTTACCGGACTCGCCGGTATCTGTGTGAATTTCATTCCCAGACCCAACAAAGCCTATTAATAGGGCAAATGAGAGACACGATTTTGCAAATCAATTTTGTTTGCATCGGTTATAAAAAAAATACACAATTTTTTTTCTAACTTTATCCGTGGAAAACTCCTGTGAACGGCAAACCCACAGCCTCAAATGCAAACATGAAGGTGAGTCATGGATCAAAAACTGCAATGCACGAATTTACCTAGGAACATAGGCATAGCCAGAGGGGGGCAGGGCTAGGCAGCTGCCCTCCCCTAGACTCAAAAATGCGGATTTAGTGGGGCAGTTGCCCACCCCTAGATGTATTCTGAAAGTGCAAATCTTTCAGGATAATCACATTGTGTTTCGTCGGCGCTCTCTAAAAAAATAACTTCACGGATTTCACTAATAATAATAAAAAAAAAATCAACAGGTTTTTTTTTTTTTTTTCTTATTTATTAAACTTTTTGTATTACATTATACTTTATGTTATGTTCATTTTCAGACTATCTTATTCGTACACAAGTACAGTGAAACATGTGTGAGGGTGGCTGTCCAATGACAGTCCCTCGTTATATGTACAATGGTTGTTTTTCTTTTTATTTATAATTTTTTTTTTTTTTGGTACATTACATTGATATAATGACTAGGGGGTTTCCTTTTTTTTATATAGATTACATAGATTAACACACTTTGGACTAGATACTTTATAGATTAACACAGATATGGACATTTAATTAGTTTAACTTTAGTAGATTAAATTTATTAGATATAGGCACTTAAACGCAGATTATATACATTAACACAGGTAATATAGATTAACACAGATGATCTGACTAGGTGTCTTCAACTAGATCAGTAGCGCGTTTTCTTTTGAGGCGTCGGGGGAGTCGTGTCCTTTCCCACGACAACAATAATTCTTCAAACGCCGAAGGTTGGTGTGATGTGATGGTGTCATGCATGCGAATCATTGTTGATTTGATCACATCTTCCACTTCGGGTACCTCCAGATCGCGATGGACGACACAGTTCCTTTCAAACCAAGGGGCGTCGGTTATCATGCGGAGGACACGGTTTTGCTGCGTTTGAACCCGTTTTATTTGAGATTTACTCGCCAAGCCCCAGACTGAACAGCCATACTGCCATATAGGACGGATGACAGTGAGGTAAACCAGTCGTTTGTTGTCCAAAGATAGTGGTGAGGTCCTAGATATCAATGGTTTCAAGAGATTGATCCTGGATCGAAGTCTCTTAACTAGCTCGTCGATATGGAAGTTGTATGTGAGACGCTGTTCTAGGTGGATTCCCAGGTATCGGACTACTTCGGCCTCGGGTATTTGGTTGCTGTTCATGGTTATTGGGTTGGTTCTATAGTTGGTTTTGAGAGTGAATGTGGTGGTATATGATTTGGTTGTGTTCATGGTTATTCTCCATCGTTTGGTCCATTGTTCTATATCGTTAAGGTGTTGCTGTAGTTTTTCAGATGCAGCGATGCCTGACGAGTCGCGGGAAAGTACAGCGTGATCATCAGCAAACATTGCCGAGGTTGTATTTTGGGCTGATGGAATGTCAGATACATAAATCAGGTAGAGGATTGGACCCCATACACTTCCTTGTGGTACTGATGCAAGGGCGTTTCTACTAGGAGACTGTGCACCATCACATTTCACATGGAACGTTCGATTTGACAGGAATGATTGTACGACACGATAGTGTGTGTCGGTTAGCAGTGGTTTGAGTTTGAATAGTAGTCCAGGGTGCCAAACCCTGTCAAAGGCTTGCTGGGTATCGAGGAATAGCCCCTGGCAGACTTGCTGATTTTCGTAAGTCTCAAGGATGTTTTCTACTACTCTATGGAGTTGTTTCTGGCAAGAATGGTGGTGTCGGAATCCGAATTGGAAGTTTGGTATGACAGGGGTGAGTGACGGGAGTAACTTAGGGAGCATGAGTCTCTCGAATATTTTCGAAAAGATGGAGAGCAGACTTATAGGTCGATAGCTGGTTGGGTCGTTCGCTGATTTTTTGGGTTTTCGGATCATTATAATCTCAGCATGCTTCCAACGGGCGGGAAAATACGTGATGCGAAGGATTGCATTGTAGATTTGGGTCAGTTGGACCAATGCTTTTCTGGAAGGTTTTTGCAGAGGGGTTGTGTGATGCGATCCGAACCAGGCGATTTCTTGGTAGGTGATCTGGCAATTGCATTCTTCACTTGGGCTGGCGTAAAGAAATCTCTGAAAGGTGTTATCTCTAAGGGCTCAGTGATAGCCTCTTCAACGTGGCGATGGAAGTCGGGTAGGTCGCTTGGATTGGGCGTGAACTGTTCGGATAACTGATTCGAAAACAAAAGGGCTTTTTCTTCGGGCGTGGAGTACCATCTCCTGTTGTACTTGAGTGCAGGCATATTGCAAGTCTGTTTCGTTAGTATTTTTGCTTTATGCCGTAGCGAAACGTCTCTTTTGTCCAGCATAAGAAGTTCGTTCCTCTTTTTCTCAGTTTTCATTTCTGCTAGTGCCGTTTTCAGATCTAATTTAGCCCTATTGTAGGCACTCTTGTGGGTTCGGTATCGCGTTTGTTCATATAAGTTTCTTGCATTATGTTTTATTGTTAAAAGCTGATTTATGTGAGGAGGCGTGTATGATGCGGTTCTGTGTGTGATATGATGGCGAGGTGTGCTTGCTTCGTTTGCAGCGTAATGTATGTTCTGCGTTAGTTGACTGACAGCTTTATCAATATCCGTTGGCGTTTTCAGTGGTATTGATAGATTCGTCCGATTAGCTAGCGTCTCGCTGTACAACTTCCAATCAAACGGGTGTTGAATCAATTTATTAGAATTGTTGCAGGGGATGATTGCGTTCAAGCTCATCATAACCGGATAGTGATCTGATGACAAGGAGTGGATTACACGAATTGAAGTCGTCATATTATTAATGCCTTTTGCTAGAAATATGTCTAGGATATCAGGAGCGTGGCTGGGATTTGCTGGATAGTGCGTCGGCTCCAGCGGATTGAATACTTCGATGCCTAGTTGGTTCACAGCGTCGTGTAACAATCTTCCTCTGGGATTTGTTGTAGCTGAGGACCAACGTGGGTGTTTTGCGTTATAATCCCCGCCCATGAGGAATTTGAGTCTCATCTCATGAATCACAGCCCATATAGTGCTCATTAGAGTCTGTGGTCCGCTCTATCGGGGGCAGAGTAAAAGGCGCCAATTATATACTCTGCACCATTGATTTTTATCCCTATTCGAGCAACCTGTACTTCTTCCTCGCAGTTGGGTGCATTTCAACGTGAGAAATATTTCGCTTTACGAATATTGCCGATCCACCTTGACGTGTACCCGACGGATGGTCAGCTCTATAGATAATATATTTTGACATAAAGACGTTAATGTGCGGCGCCAGTTTGGTTTCCGTAATTAGGGCGATATCGACATCGTATTGGTTTAAGAAAAGTTCCAGTTCATGGTATTTATTGTTCAGTCCTTGAGAATTCCATGTGACAATTATGAGATCATTGTTCATAGACGAAATCATTTAATAAGTTTTGGCAGGATTTGGGAGAGCAGATTGATCATAGGTTGTAGAATACCGATGAGCTGATCGATTTTAGAGAAGAGACTTGAGATTTCTGGGTTGCTACTATTTTCAGTTGTTGGGTTCGGTTGGGCGGTTGCATTTGAATACGAACGAGGCTGAGCCAAATGGTTTGTTATGTATGTTGATGACCGTGGCATTGCAGGAAATTCGTTCTGGGATAGTCGAAACTGCAGTCTTTCACCGGACGATGGTTGTAAGTTTGATCGACGGGATTTTTGTAAGTTGACGTGTACTGGGCAACCCTTATAGTTGGCTGTGTGATTGCCTTTACAATTCGTACATATTGGTGGTGAACTAGTTTGTTTGGCGCATGATTCAGTACTGTGCTGGCCATCACATTTTACGCATTTAGGACTTCTGTGACAATAATTTTTTGAGTGTCCATAGGCCTGGCATTTGGTACATTGTATAACGGATCTTTTCGGCTTCGGTGGTTCTATTTTAATGACTGCATTACCTAGTCTGTTTATTTTATAAATTTCGGCGTTTTTGGCATTAGGTTTAAGATCGACAAAGAACAGAGGCATAGGTATTTTGGTTATAGGGTGGAGTGCGGGTATGGCCTGAACTGGTTCAAAACCATGTTCTTTTAGATCGTTTATAATTGAGTTTGGTTCTGTGGTGTGGTGTAACCCTCTTATTACCACTCGGAAATTACGATTATCTTTCACTTGATATGTGTGATATTCAGCTTTATTTGTTTCAAGGTACTTAGTAATAGTTCTACAGGGTGATTCAGGAGGAATGTGACAAACTTGCACAGGTGATAGTGCGTACCTGGACGCACAAAAAACGTCATAGGGTCGCATAGCCGAAAATGCTTTGGTTACGGGATATGAGCATTTTCCTGTTGTTTCCTAGTTTCATCAGTTTTTACGGTAATTGCCGTTTTCACGGCTCACCGTTAGTGGTTAGACAAAAAATGACGGTGGATTCGGAAAGAGAACAAAATCCTGTTCCTGAAACCACCATGAAAATCAAAAAATGTCGCTTGGGCGTGGCTATTTCAGCCATGTGAAAAGTTAAGAAAGTAGTTTTTTCAAATACCTGATAAACTTCACATCAGTATCAATCAGCTGCTAGTGCACGCATCGACGGGCAAAGTTGTGCAAAACTAACCCGTTCTGTGTACTTTCGAACGGTGTCCTGATAGTTGAAGTTTGCAACCCTCCGACTTTAGCAATAAAGTTTAAATGCAAAAAAATGTAAACTTGCTTTGTTAAAACAAGCCGAATAGGTCAGTTTAAATGTCCTTTCCTTTTTTCCTTGGGGTATTGCGTTCATATGAGCATGCTCCTCTCAATGCCTGAAGTAAGGATTCAATTGACAACGAGGTTTTCCATGTATGGAATGTGAGTAGAGGTTCGACTTTTCACCTTATCAGATTCAGCCGGTACCCTAATAACTCATTCACGTACACTCATATCTCTCATTCACGGAGTTCATTGTCCATCGTTTGTCCCTCCAACTTGTATGAGATCAATTTACAGTAACAACCTACCAGTAACAAGTTGAAATAACAACATAACGTGATTCAAATAACTGTTCAAAAATTCCTCCCCTTGTGGACACTCGGACGCTCTTTTCTGTATATCTCTGGTGGTACGACGAATTTCGGCATCTAGTTGTCTGATTGATTCAGCACAGGCCACGACCTTAATGATCAGCTCCTCGCACTTGCTGGGCTTGTGTTCGTATAATATTGTCTTCATCCATCCCCAAATACAGTAATCGAGGGACGTTAGCACGTTAGGACGTCGCAGAAGAGTTAATTGGTCCTCATCGCCGCCCACAATCTGCTGAGCTGAGCTGATTCTGATGAGATAGAACGGCCAAGTCCCCGTTCAAGTCCTTACGCTTCAGTTAGTCCACGGCGTCTCTCATGGTGACCCTCGCGTAGTGAATTGAATTCTTACTTTTACTTCAGGCATTGAGGGGAGCATGCTCGGAGGAACACAATAGCCTAAGGAAAGGCCATTTAACCTGACCTATTCGGCTTGTTTAATCAAAGCAAGTTGCATTTTTTTGCACTGGAACTTGATTGCTAAAGTCGGAGGGTTGCAAACTTCAACTATCAGGAAACCGTTCGAAAGTACACAGAACGGGGTAGTTTTCCACAACTTTACCCGTCGATGCGCGCACTAGCAGCTGATTGATGCTGATGTGAAATTTATCAGGTATTCGAAAAAAATACTTTTTTCACTTTTCATATAGCTGAAATAGCGACGCGCATGCGACATTTTTTGATTTTCATGGTGGTTTCAGGAACAGGATTTAGTCCTCTTTCCGAATCCACCGTCAGTTTTTGTCTAACCGCACCTACAGTGAGCCCTGAACACGACAATTACCGTAAAAAGTAATGCAACTAGAAAAAAACAGGAAAATGCTCATATCTCGTAACCAAAGCATTTACGGGTATGCGTCCCTATGACGTTTTTTGTGCGTCCAGGTACGCACTATCACCTGTGCAAGTTTGTCACATTCCTCCTGAATCACCCTATACCCATCTATAGTTTCAGTATTTAGTCTCACGCCTCCGTCGGCAGTACGATAGCTGAATTTACCTGGATCGAGTGCTTTAACTTCAGTTACAAAACGATTTATACTGGCGATATTATATACGTAGAGTGGAGGACACTTGTCTTTATTATGTATAACAGCATCACCATCGTCCATCGCTTCCGATGGGTCATCATTTGCACTTGATAGTGGTGAAAATGGGTTACGTGTTATGAACGTTTTGTCGCTCACAAAACGGATATCGCAAGGGTGACATAATTCAAAGACCGAATTCGCCGTTTTTGCGTCCTAGAATACCATTTTCGCAGACAGACGCGGATTCAGTATTTGCTCAAGAGAGGTGCTAGAGAAATGGTGTGGTTCGCTCTACTAAAACTCGTTTGACAGCCTTTTCACTGCCTAAAAATAGTTAAAACTAGCTATTTGCACTATAAAAACGGATAAAGTAACTAAAGTCACGCCCAAAAAAAAACAAAACTGTCGATTCGCGTTTTGAAAATGGCTAAAACTGGACTTCACGCGCCCTAAAAATTGGTGGCGACTGGTGAACTTCTGAAAATGCCTACAAAAGATCGTGATTACCGCCCGAAAGTAGCTAAATCGACCATTCGTGCGCTAAAATTGATCAGACTGGCCATTCTTGAACCAAATATGACCAGTATGCGCGCTTTTGGCTTGACGGACTAATCAAGCCCTGAAAACGGCCAAAATGACTTCACTTGCCCCCTGGAAATGCCTAAAAAGATTATTCCTTCCCTGAAAATGGCAAAATCGACAATTTGCGCACCAGGAATGGTCAAACTTCATGGCTTGGCTTGATGGACTAGGTATTTGAGCCCTGAAAATAGCAAAACTGACGATTCGTGTCTTTAAAATGGCTAAAATTACTTCCTATATTTAAAACCTAGAAATTGCCGAATTTACTTTACGAGCTCTAGAAATGGATTACCTTACGAATCGATCTCTAAAAATGTCTGAACAAGTGACTCCTGCCCTGAAAATGGCAAAATAGACCATTCGGAGCGCGCCGAAAATGGCCAACCTGGCTGTTCTCGCCTTGACTTGGGACGTACTATTCGCTCCTATAATTGGAAAGACTGTGCGCCATAAAAATGGTAAACTGACTCAATGTGCCCTGAAAAGCTGTGCCCAACACAGTAAAATGTCAATTTTGAAGTAAAATATTCAGTTTTGAGGTAAAGTGATATTTTTTGTTGGAACCGCAAGTTTCAGGGTAAAATCGTCAGTTTAGGAACGTTTTTTGGATTAAATCGTAAGTTTTGGAATTAAAACAGTCAGTTTTGGGGTAAAATGACCAGTTATGTATTAACGTCATCAGTTATGAGGCAACACGTCAGCTTTGGCGTGAAATCGTCTGTATTGGTATAAAATCGTCACACTTGCGATGAATTTTTCATTTTTTTTTTGTGAAATCACCTGTTTTCAAGGCAGAATGGCCTAAAATCACCCGTTTTGAGGAAAACTTGAGTTAAACTTTGACATTATTGTCAGTTTTGGAGTAAATTATCTAATTTTGAGGGGAAATTGTCGTTTCGGGTGAAAAATATTCCTTTTTGAAATGGAACAGTAAAGTTTAGTTTAGGTAAAAATCGCCAGTTTTGTGGTAGCATCTTCATTTGGGGGGGGGGGGCACGTCAGCTTTGGCCAGGAATTGTACGTTTTTTTTTTTTACTAAAATCGCCAATTGAAGGATAAAATCGGCAGTTTTTAGTACTGAGTGGTCTGTTAATTGTATTTAAGATCATTCGTTTTTGATCCGTTTTGGGTTAAACCCGCCATTTTTAGGCGGAATTCACCAGTTTTGGGGGTAAAGACTTGGATTTGAAAAGTTGTGCTGTGAAATTTTTAGTTAGGGGTAAAGACTTCGTCTTTGGCGTAGAAACTTCAGTTTTGAAGTAAAATATTCAGTTATACTAGAGTGAAATATTCAGTTTTTTTGTTACAAAACGTCAGTTTTGAGTTAAAACCCGTTATTGTCTGGTTAAAAAATGTTGAATTTTACGTATCTCAGACAAGAAGTTGATGAAAAGTCGGTTACCCTGTATATTTGAATGCCAAGTATCGATTTCCGGGGAAATCGAATTGTCTGTTAATAGAAAAAAGTCTGAATAGAATTGTCAGTTTTTGGATAGAAAATCAGGAATAGAAGGCTAAAACAGATAATTTTACGATTTATTGCGCTACCAGTTCTTTTGTTGGGGTCTCTAGTTTCCATAACGCCCGACATATTCTGCCCACCCCTTGGTCAAGGGCTGGCTTCGCCCCTGCCTAGGAAGGTGTTTTTAAATAAAGTAAAATTATGCAAGATCACTGTAGCACAGGTCTTGGAAAACGAAGTGAATAAAAATATATTAACACTAAAGGTTCAATACTAACAATAAGTCCAAGAAAAAAAGTCAACAGACTTGGGGGAAATGCTACTGAGTTAATTGGGGCGATAGAGGAACTGGTAAAGTGTTATGTGGTAACCTGCGAGGATGGCTAGGTGACGGCTCCAATTTTAATTCAAGAGACTCTAGCGCAGTGAAGCGATAGAAGTGACGAATGATGAGGCGATTATAAGTGAAAAGGAATGTAACCGTTAGAGGGTCGGAACGGTGATTTCAATGTGGTCGTCACCGGAGCCAACAGTGACGAAGTAGTCACAGTGACAAAATCACCGACAGTGAAATCACACCTCACCTCTACTTATGTGATAACAGCCAAGACTGAGGCTCTACTAGTCTACTGCCAAGAACGATGAATTACGTTTTTTTTGCGTGTGTTACGTAGCTTTTCCTAAAATAAAGTAAACTGAAGAAGCGTTTAGTATTGGAGGCGAGCAGCACCGCCGGCGCTGTGTCAATGACAAGAAGATGAATTAATACAGTCCAGATCAAATGTAAACAAACCTCTTGATTACAAGGGAGCTTGAGTTCAGTTTTGTTATTTTAGTGCGTTTTTGCTTATTTATTTTTTCGCGAAAATGCTGAGAATTGACGAAATTTGTGAAGTATGCGATTGCACCCATAAATCTAGAAATTTCATGGAGGCCGAAGAACTTACCCCATGGGGGGGGGGGGGGCATCACGGCAATTATTAATAATCAGTGGTCCAGGGGAATGACAAAACCAAGAGGGTAGTAATCTCGTCTACCTCAGCACTTCTACACTCGTCTTCTTCAGCAGAACTACCACATACCGGCTGACGGACATCAAGGAGGCAACAACGTGTTTGGAAGAGCCTGAGCTACATGACTCCTGCCTTACAACAATTAGTACACTTGACTTTAGTAACACTCAAACAATTGGCCTGGCTCACTAGAACTCCTTCAACCTGGTAAGTCTTGTCAGGCGATGAAGAGCTCCTAGCGATGCACGCGAGATGAATGCCTTCACCATCTGAAGGCAATTTCTCTGTGAGGACAACGAGGCCAGCAGCTATAAGTTCTTCGGCCTCCATGAAATTTCTAGATTTATGGGTGCAATCGCACACTTCACAAATTTCGTCAATTCTCAGCATTTTCGCGAAAAAATAAATAAGCAAAAACGCACTAAAATAACAAAACTGAACTCAAGCTCCCTTGTAATCAACAGGTTTGTTTACATTTGATCTGGACTGTATTAATTCATCTTCTTGCCATTGTTTTGAAGGTAAATCATTTCCCAGGCATGTTCTTCCCGTAGCGCAATAATATTTTCGGCATTAACTTCGAAACAATTGGTCCTGGAATTTTGTAACTATTTTGTTAAGATTTCTCGTTCAATATCCATGCAAATTGACGACAAAGTTGCCGAAAGCATTTTTTTGCCATCTTGTATGTGTAGGTCAGAAATGTTCGAACAAAAAAAAAATGCTAACTCTGAAAAGCTCATACAATTTTTGGGCAAAACCGAAATTTCTTAGCACTTCTCTTAGTTTCTTCTAAATATCCCGAAAATGAGTTACTTTAGAGGAAAATCTTCACTCACAAAACTTGTTGAGCGATAAATTTCTAACAAATTTTGATTGTAAAGTGGTTTTCCACGTTGAATATGGAACGGGCTACAGCCTTTCGAAATTGTTGTTCCAAATGGTAAAAGGACCTAAAATCGCCTGTTTTCCACCAAGTAATGCATTTTGGACTGTTTTCTATTGTTTGATTTTTTGGTATGAAAGAACGAAGACAAACAATTGAAGGAGGATTGAAAATTGAGTGACGATAGATGGTTGTAGTCGTTGATGGATAAGAGTCGGTAATTGAAGATTAGTCGATGTGGACTGAGGGTTCATTATTGATTATGCGCGATGCAGAATTTTGGATTTAAAGTTATGAAAATTTCGGTGTTTGAGGAATGAAGACTGCGGAATTTTTTGTCATCTTGTATTTATAGGTCAGAAATGTTCGAGAAGAAAAAAACTCTGAAAATGCTACCTCTTCAGAGGTAAATTTTTGGCAGTCCAGAAACTGAAATTTTCCATTCTTAGCCGCGAATTAGCAATTTTCTCAATTTTTAGGCTTTTTTCTCTTAATTTTGACCCGGCTGATTATTTTATTTTCCTAATATTACCCGCAAATTAGCGGTTTTTCACATTTTACCACCGCATTAGCAATTTTATATAACTTTTATAGAAATAGATTACTGCTTCTATTCAGTTCTAGCCGTGAATTAGCGTTTTTTTTAACATTGTACTATAGCCATGCATGAATTTGCCATTTTTCTGAATTTTAGCCACAAAAATGCCTTCAGAAGGTGCGTATTTAAATTATAAATGTATATATATTTTTTTTTTAAACCAAAAAATTTACATCTATCCATTCATTTCTGTCAAAAAATAATCATTTTTAAATTAAAAATTTCACGATACATTCGTGAATTAGTGATGTTTCTCAATTTTAGCTGCGAATTTTCGATTTTTCTAAATTTTAGCAACGTGGCAGCGTCTCCAACCCGTGCATTACCTACTGAGTTTTGACCATTTTTGCCAAGAATCGGCGTTTGACTCAATTTAAGCTGCAAATTAGCAATTTTTTCCATTTTTAACTGAAAATTAGCACTTTTCCCGCAATTTGAACTGAAAATAACGTTGTTCTTCATTTTAGCTGCGCTAATTGGTGATTTTTTCCATTTTTGCCGTGAATTAATGATTTTCTTCATTTTGTATCCGTGAATTAACGTTTTTCCATAACTTTATATCTGCAAATTAGCGAATTTTCCCAATTTCAGCTGTGAAGTAGCATTTTGTGCTAATTTTGCGGCCATTGAGCATCCTATTCCCTTTTTAATACGCAAATGGGCGATTTTACACCATTTCTGATGTGAATTTGCCATTTTTGTCCAATTTTAATCTGAAAGCGTCTTTTACTTGTCAATATTATAGCGTGTTTTCTCATCTTTAACCGCGGGGTTTGCCCAAATACAACACTTTTGCGTTGATTTTCACAATTTATTCGTAGAATGGCCTCCATGTACCGCGAATCAGCGATTTTTTTCTTAATTTTAGTCTGCAAGTTGCATCGCGAGACCACGAATCAGCCATTAGCGAATTAGCCAAATTAGCAAACTATGACTATCCGGGGTTCCCCGTGACAGTTTGCAGGCCGGGATGTGGGGCAAAATTAGCCAAATTAGCAAATTTGACCCTGGACATTTCGCAACCCTACTCATGCGACGCGTTTGGCATCTTGGGGCTATGCTGTTCCTGCTTCCTATCTCAAATATCTGTTCTGACGTTCGATTGTTGGCTGGACGCACTAAAAAAATGACAGTGAATAAGAGCAAGACGCTTGCGTGTTCGACAAATCCAGCTCTTGGGTAATTGGATATTGAAAAAGTAATTCAATTACAGTAATTGTAATTTGTAATTATTCGTGGAAGTGAAAATTAATTGGTAATTTGTAATTAATTACTCAAAAAGCTGTAATTTGCCCACCCCTGCAAGCAACTGACCTGGCTTGCTAGAACTCCTTCAGCCTGGTAAGTCTTGTCAGGCGACGAAGAGCTCCTAACGATGCACGCGGGATGAACGCCTTCACCATCTGAAGGCAATTTCCCTGTGAGGACAACGAGACCGGCCGCTATAAGTTCTTCGGCCTCCTTGAAATTTCTAGATTTATGAGTGCAAACGCTCACTTCACAAATTTCGTCAATGCTCAGCATTTTCGCGAAAAAAAAAAAGTAAAAATAAATAAGCAAAAACGCACTAAAATAACAAAACTGAACTCAAGCTCCCTTGTAATTAAGAGGTTTGTTTACATTTGATCGGGACTGTATTAATTCATCTTCTTGCCATTGACACAGCGCTGGCGGCGCTGCTCGCCTCCAATGCATAGCCGCGAGATTCACTCACTTTTTGTCCCGACTCACTCGTGGGACCTGTACCTATCCCGGATTTCCTCTCCGAAGGCCCGGAGAGGAAATCTCTAGGCCCCTGAATAGTCTCTAAAGCCTCAAGCTAGGGTAAAATGACCACTTATGGACAGTAACATATTGTGCTGCAATCTTCATAATATTCATAATATTGTTGGCTAACCAGCGCCAATACAGATTTCTTTTAGGAAGGAGATAACGGCTTTGTTGGGGGCGATTGCTCATGCCACCCTATAATAATCCCTGCGGATCATTATAGTTATTCATACCCAACATTTTATTGCAGCTTTGGCTATTTTGGCGCATTTCACAAGCCTCCAAAAACGTTTTTCGCAAATGTATAGACCGGCACGCAAGCCACGAGCTTACAGGCCCCTGCCGTTTATTCACGCTTATTCTTTATTCAGTGACGGATCTAGGATTTGATCTTGGGAGGGGTTCTACCATAAATTTGATTTACTCTTTCTTTTATTCTCATTGTCGGTTTCAGTCAGTGGCGGCAGAAGTGGGGTTCAGGGTCAGCGAATGCACCCCTAATCCAGTGTTTGAGGAATCGAGAAAAAAATGGCTTCGTATTGAATTTGCCTCGTAAAAATTATCGTTCCCATCTTCCACAACATGAATCGGGTTCACCAGCCAGATCTGCAGCCAGAGCTGGGTTCATTTAGTGCCGAATCCGTGAAATTGCTTCTATGAAGCCACAACCCCGTGAAATATGACTTTTTAAGGAGTCAACCCCACAAATTTGGACTTTGAGGGAATCAATCCTTCAAAATTGATTTTTCAAAGGGCCAAATCTTTAAAATTTTGGCTTAAAGGGGTAAAAATTGTCAGTTCTAGCCATCTAACCAAGACGATTCCAGTCAAGACCATAAAAGAAGAGGAATGTGACTCTGAAATCATCGGTTTCGTCCTTCTGGTTGGTCCTTTTGGGTGATTAATACCCGAGAAATTTGGTTCTTTGTAATCCTAATCCACGAAATTTGGGCTTTAAAAGCTAACCCCCTCGAAAATCAACGATTGATAAAGCGGACCTTATTTCATGAATCAGCGTATTTTATCATTTTTTGCTAAAATTTGGCGTTTGCAGCCAGCGAATCAGCCCGGTTTAACCCCCTGAAATTTAGAGTTTTCCTTATTTTTAGCCGCGCTAATTAGTGATTTTTTCAATATTAACCGTGAGAAAGGCGTTTGTTTTACATTTAGCCCCACATTGGCCATTTCATTTCAATTTAGTTATGGACTAGCATTTTTTATTTTTAGAATCTAAATATCCTTTAAATGATATGGACTGGCGTTTTCTCAACTTTATCCGCAAATTAACGTTTTTCGTACAGGTTATTCGCGAATTAGCGCTTTTACTCAATTTCATCGACGGATTAGGCGATTTTTCTCAATTTTAGCCACGGGCTTGGCCCAAAAACAGCACGTTAGCGGTTTTTTGGTACATTTTAGCCGTAAAACTGCCACTATACACCCAGAATCAGCGATTTTTTCTAAGTTATGGTCTTAAAGTTGCATCAAGAAACCAGGAATGAGCGCTTTTTTTTGCAGTTTTAGCACTTTTCCAGATTTTTTGCCGCCTACTCGCCCCAACATCGGCACATTAGAGCGCCTTCTCAATTTTATCTGCTTAAGGACCTAAAGAAACTTGGGAATCAGCGTATTTTCTCTATTTTAGCCGCGAATTTGCTTCCAGAAGTCACAAATGTTAACCGTCAGAATTGCGCTTTCGTGGATTCGATCGAATATTTAGCCACACTGTTTGCTGATCACCAGTAACGTTCTATTCTCCAAGTCGGATGGGCTGAAAATTGTCGAAAGGAGCCAAGTCACTGTCCAATCGTGTACCAAAACTCCTCTTCACGTACCTAAATCTACGAATATGAACCTAAAAATCATCATTTTTCCATAGTCCTCCCCCCCTCACCATTAACTCGGTACGGTATTCCCCGTTTTAGCCTCGAACCAGGCGATTTTCTCAATTTTAGCCGTGAATTACCGATTTTTTTCACTTGTATCCATGTGAAAGAGCGCTTTTTCTTTTTCAGTCCCGTTGTTGCCTCGAGAAACAGCAGACTAGCGTTGATTCTTAATTTTAGCAGTAGTTAAAGAGCCTCCAAAAACCAAGGATGAGCGCTTTTCCCTCAGGTTGCGTCACGAAACAGCAAAATAAACGGTGAATTTTTTTTTTTTGGTCTCAAATTTGTGATATATCTCACTCTCTAAACCATGAATTAAGTGTTTTTATAAATAACAATTTGGCTGATGGCTGCAGACTTGCCCCAAACAGTATAAATGTTCGTTATTTAGCAGTTTCAGATGTAAAATTGTGTTCAACGCGCATCAACTCATCATTTCATTTAGAAACGGTTAATTGGCGCATTTCTCAATTTTTGCAACGATTGAGGGTATTTTTTTCAATTTTAAGCCACGAACGAGCGCTCCTTCCCCAACTTTAGTCGCGAATTAGCGTTCAGTATCATTTTAGGCGCAAATTTGCGGTTTTTTATTATAATTTTGGCTTCTAATTAGCAATTTCCTTACTTTATTTACCCGTAAATTAGCGTATTTCCTCAATTCTGGCTGTCAACCACTAGCGCCGACACTATCTCTTACAGAGCCCTTAGCCGAATTTACGCATTTTATCCATTTCAGCTGTTAATTACGGGGGGGGGGATCAAACTAACCGCAAATTATCATTTTCAAAATTTCAGCCGTGAATTAGCGCTTTACTCGATTTTAGCCGAGACGAATCTGCTGAGCGATACATCGCGGCTTTTTCTCAATTATATTTTGTCTCTAATTCGCGATTTTAGCCGTGAATTCGTGATTTTCTCGCCTTTTGCTGTGAATTAGCTCTTTCCGACTAAATCAGCAGCGAATATTAGCACTTTTACAAAGTTTTTTGCCACGTACTTTCGCCCCAAGATGACACGTACGCGCATACTTTTTTTCTTAATTTTAGCCAAAAATTAGCATTTTTCCCTGTTTTAACCGCTGATTAGCAGTTTCCCTAAATTTTAGCCGCGAACTAAATATTTTCCTTATTATAGCTGGGAATTATTGTTTTTCTTAATATTAGCCGCGGATTAGTGTTTTCCCTAAGATTGTACCAGCGAATTGGCGTTATCATTCATTTTATCCATGAATTATTGATTTTTGTCAATTTTAGCTGTTTATATTAGCGTTTTAGCATACTTAATCCACAAATTTATCCGTAAATTAGCCGTTTTTCTTAATATTAGCCGCAAAAACCCAGCATATTAGGGCGGATTTTCTGACTTTCAGCGACGAATTAGCGTGACCGCCTCAATTTTAGCCGCGGACTTTCCCTCGAGAACAGCACATTTGCTTTTTTCGTCAATTTTATCATAAAAAGGGGCCACAAAAAACAGTTAATTATCTCTTTTTCTTAAGTTTGGTCTTAAAGTTTAGAGCTGCATCAGGAAAGTCAAGAATAATGAGCGATTTTTTCTAATTTCAGTCTTTTTTTAGTCTAATTTCAGTTTTTTCGGTTTCAGTGAACGATCACTTGTTCTCAATGTTAACCCCAGATCAGCGGTTTTTCTCGATTTTAACTGTGACTTTGAGTTTTTCAAACTTATGACCTCGAATTAGTAATTTTTCTCACTTTTAGCTATTATTGAGGCGATAAACGAGCGCTTTCTCTCAATTTTAACCGCAAATGAGCTGGCTTTGTTATTGTCAGCGGCGACTACAGCGTTTGCTACAGATTTTAACCATGAGTTAGCGTGTTTTTTTTTACGCTGCTGTTATAGGCATGAATAAGCGTTTTTCCCATTTTGACCGTGTACTTAACCCAAGAACAGCACATTGGCGTTTTATCTCAATTTTAGCCTCATCCACCAAAAACCGGTCTGGAAGTTGCATCAAGAAACGGTGATTTGGCGCCTATTCTCTATTTTAGCCACAAATGAGCTCTTTTCCTCATTTTTAGCCACGAATCTGCGTTTTCACCCTCAATTTTAGCCCTGGACTTGACGGAAGAACAGCGTTTTAGCACGCACTTTCTCAATTTTAACCGCGTGATGAAGTACAGAAACTTAGGCATTAGCCACTTCCGCGAAACGCTGATGTAGCGCGGGTGTGTTTTGACCGTTGAGCATTGTCTAAAGGGACTCGTGACGTAGTTTTTAGAAAATTAGATTTTGCCCACAATTACCTATTCATTCAGAAATGTGCTATATCTCAATATCCCTTTTTCTTAACGCAAGCTTGAATCTCCCCCACTCCACCGTGCATGGGAAAACCCACAAAAACTTTGTTTTCTAATGCCAGAAAACTGGCAGCTCGATGCCCGGTCTAATTAAGGCCATCCATTTTCATTTAGAAAGTTATATACGATGGATTGGGTAGGGGGTGAAACGTGCTTTTAAGTGATTGGGAAGGATTTTCCACCCTTTTATTGTCTTTGAGGCATAGCAACGCCCATGTTTCAAAGTACGGGGAAACAATTAAGGGCCTGAAAAACGTATACACATACTGTTATTTATACCTGTTGATCACCAACCGTACTGCCCAATTTCGATGAATATTTTTGTTTTTCCCGTGTGAATAACGCAGTTTATGGGTTGTACACACTGGAGCGAATACAACCCCTCCCACCTGAACGTTGAGCTTCGCTACTTTTAAGACTAAACAGGACCGAAACCTTTCGGTTATTATGATGGGGGAGGGGGAGCAATGTTGAGAAAATGCTATCGAGAGACAAAAACAAAATATGTCAACGCGATTAATTTCAATTCCAAACGAAGGGGTTAGCAATAATTTAAACGTGGGAAAATGCCACCGGCGCGAAGCTCGCATCGTTCTTCTTTCTTGAACTTTTCTTGTTCTGATTGAATGCGAGTGCGGTTGGGTGTTATTTTCATGAATTTTAATTGGGACTTGGCGAGGGTAAATACTGTGCTGTGCGGATTAAGGAAACGTGTTCACGTGTGAAAAGGGACAAGGGGGACACTCTCTTGGTGCTTGCACCCGTCGCCGCCGGACGTCATTAAGTCCGCTTCTCATAAGACTTTTTACGTAATTCTTCTCAAAACTTGAATGCACAGAAAATTATTTCTAATTAAAAAAAAAAACCATTCAGGTAAATCCTTATGAAGAGAAGAAACTTCAAGGTTTTATAATGCTCTCACTTGTAAAAAATGAGTTGATAGTGGCCTGAGAGAATTCGCATGTGTAAAAAGAATTATTGAACAAGGTGGAAACCCCTTCCTTTCTTTTGACTCGAACAAATTTATTCAAGAAGCCATGAGAAAAGTAAACTTCGTCTCACAATTTATGATAAACAGAGCGTGAGTCGTACGCCAACTTCATGAAAGAGAATCAGAGGTACAACGATGGTTAAGAGCTATAAGGAGTTGAGAATGGAGTGTTTCAAGAAATTATTCAATACGTTTTAACGTCCTTGGTGATTTATCCCTCTCCATTGTCGCAAACAGTGTGAATGGGGCAGAGGTGGGTTAGCAGTACCCCTCCCCCGCCATTTGAACACTGACAATTGTTATATTGGGGAATAAGGAGCTGTATACGGTGACTTTTACCTGAGGTCAAACACCCCTTGAGGCATCAGTATACGCACCAGGCACCACCCCACTGATCTGCGAAACAAATAAGCAGATTCGGAAAAAAAATAAAACACGTTGGAGGGGAGAGTGCCGGCGAAAAAAGGAAAATAAAAACAAAAAAAAAAAAAAATGAGAGAAGAATAAAAGAAAAACCCCTCGAGATATGGACACTGAGACACCTACGGACGAGCCATTGATTGGGGGCGGTGGAGGGGAAGTGACAACAAGGGTCAACGCTCCTTCAGCAGAAAAGAACTATTAATGCATGCTGAAACAAAAAAAAAAGACAGATCCGTGCATGGTTTTGAAAAGTAGTTGTCTTTTGAACGGAAAGAAGCGTTTTCAAACAAAAAAAAACCGTCAAGAGTTCATTTCCTTCGATTTCTTGGAAATACCTTCCGGCGAAAATTTTGCTTTGAACATTTTGCGCAGCGTGGGTAGTGATTATGTGGGATGTTAACAAAGGAGCACTCGCGGGCTAACAGCAGGAATGGAATTCGCTATTATTCCTAGGTTTGAGACACATATTTAAGTGTATGCTAGCAAGTAATAATTTGACCTGAAGACAAAAATGTCACGGCAGAAATCTCGCAACTCGTCTTAGATACATTTTGGGCTTGGGGATTGCCAGATTTTGAGCCGAGTATTATACTGCGTATCACGCTATGAGTTGAACATTTTTTGCGGGTGAAATAGTCAGTTTATTCGGCAATATTACTAGAGCCCCGAGAAACATTGATTTCTAGGAGTTTGTGGTTTTGCTAATTTCACCTCTTTCAATCATAATTTCACATTTATGGCACTTTAAGAAATCAATCTCATGGGTTTGGACCCCTTGAAGTCCAAAATTTGTGGATATAACCACTTTCATCGGATTAATTCACTCAAAAAGCCAATTTCACAGAATTGGCTCTCTAAAAAGCAAATTTTACGGGATTGACTTATTCAAGAAAACAATTTCGTTTGTTACGCACTTTCCAAGTTCAAATATTTCACGAAACGGATTTCATGGTCTCTGATGCCTTGTAAAAATCAATTTACCGGTTTGGCTTCTACTAAAGCCAAGCACGGATTTGGCACGCCTACTAGTTCCAAAAAATGGGTTCTGGTTCCTTCATTTCTGTAATGTCCGGATTGACCCAAAATATGTGAATTCATTGAACGACAATTCAAAACTTATTTTATTTTTAAACATAATATTAAAACATGTGTTAGAAATATAAATCATTCAACCTCACACATCTCCTTCCTAGGCTTCTTCCTCTTCGTCTTGTGCTTTCTTCAACAGTTGATCCGTGTGTCTTTTACAAGTTCTGTCCGAGTTTCGGTCCTTTATCAAATATGTTCTTTCTCCAAGTTTTTCGGTGACCGTTCCTTCTAACCGTTTTCTCGGGTCTCCTTTATAATTTCTGAACATGACAACCTCTCCCTTCTGAAACAAAACCTGACGGTAACCTTTAAATGAAAATTTTTGTCTCAACTCCGATTTTTCCGTTTCTGAAATCTTCAAGTGATCCAAACGAGTTCGAAGTTCTCTTCCTAACATGAGTTTTGCAGGAGACTCTCCGGTGGTTGAGTGTGCCGTCGATCTATAATGAAATAAGTATCTCTCCTTCATGGTTGGTAACGTCACTCTAGTACCGTCCAAAATTATCTTTTTTAACCCTGTCTTGAAACTCCTCACCGCATTTTCGGCTGCACCATTACTAGCCGGATGATAAGGTGGTGTTCGTTTATGAAAAATCCCATTTTTCGAGCAGAATGACTCAAATTCCTCCGAACAAAATTGTGGTCCATTGTCGGGTGGTGATTCCAAAATTTCGGTACAATTTGTGTCACAGCGTGATTTCTTTGGACCGGTTGGATGAATTTTTTTACAATTTTTTTCTATCAACTACATTAGTTGTTATGAACACTTCCCTGTCTTTTTCAAGCCTCTAAAACAGTATTAAGCCTAATAAAAAATTAAAATAAAGTTCATATTGTCACTCCCTAGTCTGTCACAAAGTAGAGGTTGTATAGTTTGAAAAATCATTACTCTACTACCGTCCATGATAATTCTTGAAAAATGGGTACCATTCTTCTCAGTGAATCTTCAAGATGCGGAATAAAATTTAGCCAGAATGTCAGGTTGTAAAGGCTGGTTAACACGAAGCTTTTCCCTCTGTCACAGGGGGTGTTAGGTCACTCCCTAGCTTTTTTGAAGTTACCCACTAAACCCTTAGGAAGGAAAATATCGTGCTGAAAAAAAAACTGGCAACACTGTTACATTCCCGCCAATGCTGTGGTTTGGCGCGATAACGTCCAATTCCGTTTCAGTTGACTTCAGGATGTCGTGAGAGGAAGAGGTCGTGGAAGTATTTTTATTGGCCGTCATTCCCTAGCCTTTATCAACTTCGATCTGGTAAGTCATATCTTTTCATTCTATAGACAGTTTTATTGTGCTTCTAAATCTCTTCCCAAACACAGTATCATTCAAGTTATTATCACCTATGCTTTGCCCACACTGATAAAAAATGACCATTTTGTCACTCCCTGCCCTGTCACTCCCTAGCTCAATTGAAATTCGTATCGAGCTAGGGAGTGACTCAGGAGGTCAGGGAGGGACATTTAACTGAATTTTACTTACATTTTCAATGTTTACACTTCAATTACATGCGTATGCTGGCTCAAAGCTAAGCCTTGATTGGTGGTGGTGATTGGTGGAGCCTTTTTAAAGCCTATTTCTCACTCACAATAAACTAAAAAGATGTAATCGTTTATTTCAGGAATATGGCGCCAAGGAAAAAAGTCAGTGAAGAGGAAAAGAAGGCGAGGAGGAAGGAGGCAGCGAGGAGGAGAAGGGAACAAATCAAGAACGATCCTGTCTTGGCTGCGCTAGAAGCTGAAAAGGAAAGGAAGAAGTACGAAAGGAAAAAACAACTGAAGCAGGTAAAATTAGTTAAGGATATGAGTGCGAGGGAGTTGAGAGCTACACGAAAGGCATGGAGAATCAGACAGAGGGCTTCACGAGAGAAAAAGATAGTAGCTCGGCGGTTTTCTATTAACAACACTCCTCCTGAATCAGATGAAGACGAGCAGCGCCCAAATCTCCAGGACTCTCGGCGTCGTACAGGAAGAAAGAAGGTGAGGAAAGAGAGATCGAAGATCGTGAAGGAAAACGTAAAATTGAAGGAACAAATCGCGGATTTGAAGAGGAAACTTGCAGCAACCCGTCAAAGAATTTACAGAGCGGCAAAGACAGATGCTAACAAAGACTCCCCCCAAAACGTTATTAAAGGTGTGCTTAAATCTGGAAACCAGAAAACCATCAGGAAGAAATTGCTTTTTGGTGAAATGTTGCACAGGCAGCTTCAATGCAATTTCAAGAACCTGAGTTCAAAAAAAAATAAACAAGTATTCGGGAGACTACTGATTGGGGACGCGAAGTTCCTTCGCAAATATCGTTTCCTTTCAGAAATGAGCTCCATTTCACGCAAAGTTTGTTCACGAATCAACAATTCTCTCCTGCGCTTAAGAGCGAAAAAGCTTTCAGAAAGAGTTCAAAATGATGTCCGTTTCTTCTTTGAAGATGACGAGAATACCAAATTGTGCCCAGGGAAAAAAGATTTCATTACCAAGAAAAACAGAAAAATGCAAAAGAGAGTCCTTCTGGACATCCTAAAAAATCTGCATGCCAAGTTTTCCCAATCAGTTTCCTACAAAATAAGCTATGCTTCATTTTGTGCTATGAAACCTTTTTGGATTGTGAAGCTTCAGGCATCAGGCAGAGACACTTGTGTATGCAGGATCCACGACAACGCTGAAAACCTGGTGAAAGGTTTGTTTCGAGCAGGAATAATTGGCAAATCAAACATTACAGATGTAATCCGTGAGATATGCTGCGATAATCGTAATGTTGCGTGCCTCCAAAGAAACTGTATCAACTGTAAGGACAATAACGTTATCTACTTGGAGTTCGACAGTACAGACTTGGTTTCATATGAACGATGGGTGACCAAAGCAGAGACATTCGTGGATAAGAAGACAAGGAAGCAGAAAACCACCAAACATGTCGTCAAAGAAAAACTAAAGATTTACTCTCTGGAGGCAGTCGATACCTTTGAAAAAGAAATATTACCTTTTTTGTATCACGAAGGGATAGTGGTCCACATGTTCCGTTCGATAAAAACAATGAAACATCGGTTGAACGCAGATGAGGTTCTCATCCACATCGATTTCAGTGAGAACTGGTCTACGAAGTATGCCACCGAAATACAATCCTTCCACTTTGGAGGGAGCCGCAAGCAATATACTTTACACACTGCCCAGGTGTATTTCAAGAGAAGTAAGTGCATCAACCTCCAATCACAATCAATATGTACATTATCAGAGAGCCTGGACCATGGCCCGGCATCTGTGTAAACACACCTTCAACCAATTTTTGCCTTCCTTCAACGAGAGGTTTCAAATATTAAGACTGTTCATTTCCTGTCGGACAGTCCTGCCACTCAGTACCGAAATCGAACCATCTTTTATTTGATCGCACACGCACTAAAAGAATCTTTTCCTGATTTGGATATTGGCACTTGGAACTATAGCGCAGCTGGCCATGGCAAGGGTGCTCCCGATGGAATTGGTGCGGTACTGAAAAGGACTGCTGACAGAGTCGTTGGTGAAGGCAAAGACATCTAAAAGTTTTCCAAATTCGTTGAATTCCTACAGGCGAATATTCGAAATGTTGAAATCACTGTGGTCCATGACCATGAAATTGATAACATGAAAAAAATCATCCCATCTAACATCCCATCGTTCAAAGGCACAATGCAAGTACATCAGGTGGTTTACCTCCGCACTCGGCCCCACGAGCTCAGGATGAACCGGTTGAGTTGTTTTGACTGCTACAATTGTGATACCTTAACCATAGGATGTTTGACCTATTCTCATGAAAATGATAATGAAGAAGACGATCTACCAAGCGTCTTAAATGTTGAATGCGATCTTCCAGACGAATCCCATGACGAACCGACAATAACATCTCCCGATGATCATGATGATCAACAAGATCACCCGTCATCACCCGATGAATATTCTCCAGGAATGTACTTGTTGGTAAAATTTCCCAACTGCTCGAAGAAGTCCCCAGCGCAAGATTACAAATATGTCTGCTGTATTGAACAAGTGTACGATGGTACTTTGACAGTTCAAGGGCTTCGAAGCTTTGAAAAGTCCAAGGCCCAATTCGTGATGAAGGACAACGACGTTTGCCAAATAAATGAAGAGGACGTCATTCGGCGCCTTCCTGCCCCCAGTTTTCTTATAAAGAAAAGAAGAATGGTTTATTCGTTTCCCTTTCCAATTGATGTGAAGGAACAACCAATGTGAGAAGTCGTCCTGTTAGTAATTTCTAATTCGTTAGTTACCTATCTATTTTGTTCCTTGTTCTGTTGCTTTTTGCTAATATTTCCCATTTCCTGGGCAAGTAATTATGTTCTTGGCTAACGTTAAGTTTTTGTTCGTTTACAGTAGGTAGGTAGTCATTTTTTGCGACTGATATTTGGTTATAGTTTTCAGTCCTTTGTGATTCGAGGCTGTGTTTGAGTATTGGTGTCACTGAAAACGTAGCTAGAACGGTGCACGATGTTATTGTAACTTGAGTTCCTTCTCCGCATTTTTGGATGTGGTCGTACGTTACACTTTCCAGTATTTTATTAGAGACCCCTACTGATAATGATGTAGTCTACCGCATTTTCATTTCTACTTTGTGATTATAATATTGAAAATGGTGCCAAAGTTTAGGTTGAGTCAATGTTGTGGTATTCTAGCTCATTTTTTTTAAGTTTCGCTGTTTGGCTAAGTACAAGTTTATGTTTCCTGTTTGATGTTAAGTACACAAACGTACTACTGACTGACTTCATGAGACTGGAGAGTTTATAAAATTATTTTTCAAGAGTTCTAAATACATATAACTATATAAAACGTTGTTCTCTGTTTCATTTTGTGACTCCTGAATCTTATAAAGTCACTCCCTAGCCTTATAATGTCACTCCCTAGAATCCCACTTCTTTTGAAAATCCATATCTCCGAAACTATAAATATAAGTGTGTGCATACTTCACACCGTTGCTAAGGAGCATGTAGCCATGCGATCTACAACTTGAAACATTCAGAAAGGTGACTTTGAAGTCCCGTCGAAACGTATACCCAAATTGTACCGAAATTTTGGAATCACCCCAATGTACAAGAATTCTAGGGATTCCAAGTCTTGCAAACACCTCTCGGAGTTTCTCTATCGTAGCTGAAGACGTTGTACTTTTCATAATAAATGCCTCTGGCCACTTCGAATAGGAATCTGTAAGAATGAGAAAGTTATTCCCCCTGAACGGACCCATGAAATCAACGTGAACTCTCTCGAATGGATATGAGGCACGATTCCACTGTTTCAATTCGGCCTTCATGGGATCGCTTCGTACCGCCGAACAAGACAAACAATTTTTTACGTATTTTTCGATATCCCCATCCATTGAGGACCACCAGAAATAAGATCGCGCCCTACTTTTCATCTTGACTACTCCTTGATGAGTTTCATGAATTTCCTTGAGCAATGGTGTTCTTAATTTATCGGGAATAACCAGTCTATAACCCCACATTATTGCTCCTTGTTCTACGCTTAATTCATTCCTTTTATTGACGAATGACTTAAACCCATCTGGTACAACCGGAGGCCAACCATACCGGATATACTCCAATACCTTGCTCAAAACCGGGTCTGTTCTAGAGAATCTCCTCACGTCGCTCCAGCCAATCGGGTTCGGTAACGAATGTTACACCATATGAACGTAGTCAAAAACTTCTTCATCGCTACCTGAGTTTGCCAGGGGTAAACGAGAAACCCCGTCCGCAATATTCTTGCTTCCTGAAATGTGCTTAATTTCAAACGTAAAGCCAGACAAAAATAACGCCCACCGCTGCAATCTGCCGGCTGCCATCTCCGGTATTCCTTTTTTACTCCCAAAAAGAGCGATCAGCGGCTTATGATCGGTAACTAAAGTGAATTTGTTTCCCATCAAGTACTGATAAAATTTTGTGTTCCCCCAATAAATAGCCAAAGCTTCCTTGTGTACCATGGAATAATTTTTTTCTGCCGATGACATGGTCCTAGAGGCGAAACCTAGTGGTCTTTCCGACCCATCCGAGAAAACGCACCGAGACCGAATTTAGACGCGTCACAATATAATTTTAAGGGCAACTGAGGGTCAAAGTGACAAAGAACTTGATCCGAACAGACTAGTTTTTTTACTTCCTCGAAACTTTTTTCTTGTTCCTCTCCCCAAACGAAATTAACGCCTTTATTTCAACAATTTATACCTTGAAAAATGGCAACCGCTGGCTTAGTGCCAAATGGGAGACGATTCACGTGGAAAATGCCTTTATGTGTCGACCAAGCAAGCAAAGATTTTGAGTCTTCTTCCAATTCCAGCTGATTATATGCTTTGACGAAATCTAATTTTGAGAAAAATTTACCTCCTTGTAAGGTCGACCAAATTTCTTCCAACCGAGGTAACGGATAATGGATGTCCTCTAAAAATGGATTTACTGTAATCTTGTAATTTGCACAAAGTCTCAGTGTCTTATCCGCTTTAAAATCGGTACTAACGGCGTCCCCCAATAAGGGCTGCTATCCACTTTGGTAATTATGCCCTGGTCTTCAAGCTTTTGAAACTCTTCATCTACCAAACTTCTGAAAGCAAAAGGTATTGGTCTTGGTTAGCCAAATTTAGGAACTATTTCAGGCTTGAGCTGTAATTTAATTTTTTGTTACTTGTATCTTCCGAGACCCTCTTTGAAAACTTCAGGGAAATCGTCAACTAAACGCTTCATTCTACTGTCTATACCGATGTCTGTCACACCTTCTTTTGGAGCACAAACATTTATATCCATTTTCACATCAAATTTTTTTAACCAATTTCGACCCAACAGGCATTTTGTACACTTTGGAACTATCACTAAACTACACTGCCGTTCCTGTCCTTGCCACTTACACTTGGCTGTGATTACCCCTGATGGTTTTATGAGTTCACCCCCAAATGATTTAAGCTGAAGGTTGCACGGTTCCATTTTCAAAAATCTAAACGTGGAGTAATAAATGTGTTCTGGAATTATGGACACCCCGGCACCCGTATCTACTTCAAGCTGTAACTTGTGACCAGCAAAAATAACGTCGGCTAAAATGGGGTTGATTACGTACGGATAATCAATGAAATAAAGATCAACAACTGACTCCTGGACGACAATTAACGCTCCTTCATCATCACAACAGTTTGTGGAAACTTTTTGAGGACAGACCGAAATTAAATGACCTACTTCATTACATTTCCGACATTTGTAAGTTCCCCATCTGTCTCCTTTTTAGAAATGGTAGCTTCCTTCTTCAGAGCCAATTCGTAGAAATCCAGTGCCGAGTATTCCGCTGGGTCCTCTTCGCACATGCGATCTAGAATTAAACCACATTTTAGACCACATACAAATCTATCTTTCCCCGCTTGATCCAAGAATCTTCCAAACACGCAAGGTGATGCCATCTTCTTCACTCTGACGAATCAACCCGCGATGGTTTCCTCACTTCCTTGCCTACATCCATAGAATTCTATGCATTTCCGCAGAATTGATACTTTGGTTGCACACTGTCTCTGCATTATTTCACACAGTTCGTCATAAGACTTGTCCTTTGGAAGTTCCGGATCACAAAGGTCCTTGAGAGATTCATACGCCTCTTCTCCCATCACATGTGATCAACACCGAAACTTATTACGACTTTCTTCCACGGCGTTTACAATGAAAAACTGGTCAAGACGTTCCTGATAAGTCGCCCAGTTCAAACTGCTTACGTCAAAGGGTTGAAGAGAACCGACGTGCAACGGTCTCATTTGACTAACCTCTGACGGAGACGCTCCGCTCGCCAACGGACTGTCTGCATGAAAAGCCCCGTTTCTTGTACACGTTTTCTTCGGCATCTTCAAATTAAAGTTATCCTCGTCGTCAATTGTAATGTCCGGATTGACCCAAAATATGTGAATTCATTGAACGACAATAGACGATTCCACTCATGCGCTCTCCAGTCCTACTTCAACAGTTTTGCAACCCGCTTAGGTCAGGTTATGGGTTACTCTTGTCTTGTGCTGTGTAAAGTGAACTTATTTTCCTCTCGTTCCCGTCAAACTAAAGCTCGGTGCACACGATGCATTTTTTGAAGCATGATGGCCTGCCTGTTTTAAAAAAACAACCGGTCACTACCGGGGATCATATGTTTTTTTTCACCATGCATGTAAACATGCTTCGAAAAATGCATCGTGTGCACCGAGCTTAAAACCACATTTGCAGTTATTCAATTCTGATTTTATTCTTCAGCCTCCGCCTCACGAAACGTTCCGATGAAAACTCGTCGTTCCGGGGGCACCTTAACATGAAGTCCCATCATAGTTGCGCATTTATCACACTCCATCACATGTACTTTCTCTTCCCTTTTTCCTCAATTTGGGACGTTTTCAGTAAAGTGCCGGTAAGGTTGAGGGAGAGGGATAAATTTAGTAGCTGGGTCAAAACCAAGTCGACCCGGAATGGAAGAACTCGTACAGTCACCGAAGCAGCAATAGTATCGCATTTTTCTGACTTTAGATGAGAAGCACGCGAAGGAAGTGTAATTGCAGACTCGAAATAAACGAAAAACTCAAAAAATCATGTAGTATTTGAAACCAAAAACACTCGTAGTAATGCTAGTAATGTGAAAAAAAATACTGTTAAAGAGGCTCTAGGCAGCTAGAAATAAACCCATAACCTGCAGTTCTAAACCTTCGCTTTTTCCACGGAAATCGTCTATCAAACTGATTTTATTTTTAAACATAATATTAAAACATGTGTTGGAAATATAAATCATTCCAGCATTCAACCTCACAATTTCCTTCCTGGTTCTTTCACATTGTGGCCCATTCAAATTAAATTTCGCGGGTTTCCCATGATGATGATGAAACAAAATATCGCGCTACTGGCCCATTACGTGGTGTGTAAATGTTGCCGGCAATATAGGAAATTTCTTCATAATTTCTCACATCGCCAGGCTGTTTTCCGGCATTGTGGATAATGCCTAACATTACTCAGGCAAAGTGGGTAATAGCGTGGTGCTTGAAGTTTATATTTTTTCCTTTAGAACTTAGGAACTGAACTTAATGTCACTACACTGCACGTGCGCTGGGGCGTAGCATTAGACCCCTAGGCCGCAGGGGAGGGGGATCTAGGAGAATTGTTGCCATCTATTTATTTATCTATGTTGGCAGAGGCGGATGAAGAGGAGGGCCTACAGAAAGCGGCAACTTTCAGCGGCGGTCATTTCAATTTTCATTTTGCGATTTTTCCTCCCGTCAAGAAACGAAAAATTCCTGGCAAAAAAGTGAATCACCGGCAATTAATTCAAGCGCCCGCTGCGGAAAATACAATTCACACCAAAAGATGGATTCGTCCGGCAGACTTGAGAGGCACCCGAATGCAAAGAAGTGCGGCCCAGTCGACTTTCAGCTAACCAGAGCTACTCGGTCCTAGTCTGACGGCATTTGAGTCGAGTACGTCGTACGAGAGTAGGTGCTACTGCAATGCGACCCCCCCCCCCAATCCAGGCTATGAACAAGACACGATAAAACCGACTCAGGAAGGTTGTGGCTCACACGGCCAGTTACGAACCGCTAGGGTGAAACGGTGGTGGCGCGGCGGGGTGTTACGGCTAGATATAGATGTGGGATTTAGCAGTTATTCCTCCGTTTCCTTAGGAAGAAGAAGGCAAAAGTTCTCAGCGGCAAATCTTATGATCCACCTCTGCCAGTCATCACAGCCCACTTCTGTGGGGACGAAACGGTTTCCATGAGGCGTAGCAAACTTCTTATAAAGGAACGGCCCACACTTACGAGAAAGAGCCCCCACCACCACCACCACCGAACACAAGACACCAAATTGCCGCCAGCTACCTCGGAACATGCCAAGAAGTGATGCATACGGAGAAAAAAACGCCAATTCACATCTAAAATTAAGAAAAATTTTTATTTAGTGACTCGGATTGGGAAAACGTGCAAATTCGTAGATAAAGTATAAGAAAAAATCACTAATTCACGGGCTAAAACTGAGACAAACACCCCCATTCGGGGCTATAAAATTGATAAAAACACTAAACTCACGGTTAAAATTGAGAAAACACCTTTTTCGCGGCTTCTGAAGGCAACTTTATGGCTCGGAAAAGCACCAATTCACGTCACGAATTGAAAAACAAACCAACAAAAAAGCTAGTTCAAAGGTAAAATCAAGAAAAAAATTCAATTCGACGCTAAAATTGAGAAAAAATTCAATTCGACCCTAAACTTGAGAGAAAGTGCTAATCGATGAGTAAAACAGAGAAGATCGTTAATTCATAGCTTAATCGACAAAAACCGCTAATTAGCAGATAAATTAAGCAAGAGCACTAAATTGTGGATAAAGTGTAGCGAAACGCGAAGTTTGAAAGGATAAGTTGAAAAACGCAAAAATGTTCGGCTAAAATTAAGAAAAGGTGCTAATTGATATCAAAAATTGGAGAAAAAAATTGCTTAATTCACGAGCAGCATTAATAAAAAACATTAATTCGCGGCTAAAATTGGCACAAACGTCAACTCGCGGCTGAAATTGAAGGAAAATGCTAATCCGGAGGCTAAAACAGACGCTGGGCGCGGCATACGCTTTTTTTTTTTTTTTTTTTTTTTTTTCACTATTGTTAGCCATAGCCAAAGTTAACTCTCAGCTCGAATAGAAAAAGTGCTATCCGACTATCGACCGCCAAGACATGGAAAAACGCTAATTCACGGCTAAAATAGAGAAAAATCAGCTAATACAGCTAATAATCACTGCGAAATACCCCCAATTCGTGGTTTCTAGTGGCAAAACTTATTCATGACTACAATTTTGCTATTCGCGGAGGCTAATATTGAGAAATGGGTTCATTTACCTCCAAACTTGGGTAAAATACACACAAATATTCGGCGCAGGGGTATCTGATGGCAACTCCACTGCTAAAACAGAAGGCTGAAATTGAGTATAGGCGCGCAAATGCGCTAGTCTTGGGTCAAGAGCGCGGCAAAAAGTTTGAAAAAAAGTGCCAATATTCCCGGCTGAAATAGTGGAGAAGCGCACACTCGCGGCTGACATTTCAGATAATATGATGATAATTCGTTAATACAATTGTGAAAAGCCGGAAATTCACAGCTAAAATTGAGAAAATGCGTAAATTCGCGGCTAAAAATGACAAAAAACACTCATTCGCGGATAAATCCGAGAAAAGCTGCTGATTGAATTTGGTTTTATACGGTTGAAAATGGCTGCAGTCAGCCGAATAAACCGGTACCAATAAATTATTTTACCCGGCGAGAACATCCCATATTTCTCGTCATTCCATTGTTTCTTCGTAAAACGTTGCACGTAAAAAACTGTAATGATCTGATAAGGAATTTCATTTAAAAACGTAAAAAATCTCCCTTCTCATTTATTTTTAAGCTTGTACTGAAAATCATGGGACGAAGGGGCGTCAAAGGCTCGTTTGGCCGAGGGAGGGGGCATTTCTACACGATTGTGCTCCAAGACTCACCATCTCGTGTTCTTTGTTGTGTTTGTAGCTGTGTGTTGTATATCGTCAATAGGGTGGAGCTTGGCCCTCTAAATCAACGCTGGCCGGGTGCCTACACCCTACAAACCCGGGTATTGTCAGGGACTTTCCTGAAAGTGAATAACTCAGGGAATATTCATGAATTTATGAGAAATGGCAGGGAAAAATGTCAAAGTCTCGTCGTCTCCCTTGATTATAGAGTGAAATATTCTAGTACTCGGCCGGAGGCACAGCACACAACACTTATTCACCAAACATTCGGCCTTAAGGCGCAACAGCATTGGACGTAAATTGAAACAGCCGAGGAGTGAAATTGATACACACCGTTTTATTCAACATGGTCGGGAAACTTCACAGAGCGAGTAATCATTGTTCAGTTTTACCATTTTCAGGGGTGTTGACGGCCATTTTTAAGGGCGCGAATAGTCAGTCAGGCCATTTTTAGGACATGCAATCGCAAGTCAAGCAAGCCACTTCATATAGCAAGAGGGAGTCATGTTAATCTGACACCCCTCCAAAAACAAAAGAGGGTTGAGAATGAGGTAAGGTAACGACCACTTTATATTGCCATTTTCAGTGGACGAATCGTGAGTTGCGCCATCTGTGGGACACGAATGGTCAGTTTGACATTTTTCAGAGCGATGGATTGCCATTTTGCCACTTTTAAGGAGTAAATAGCCTTTTCCGCTGTTTAAAGGGCTCAAATAATCTTCCCTTTTCAAGGCGAGAGACGTCTGTCAATCCGTTACTATATAAATATAGGCAGAGAATGGCTAATTTGCCATTCTAAAGGTGCCACTTGTCTAGACTCTTCTTGCCTTTTTTGGAGCACGAATTGTCAATTTAGCCATTTTGATGGCGCATAAGGGTCATCTTGCCCATCTTAGGAGGGGGGGGGGCTGAATAGGAAGTTTTTTTATTTTCAGGTGAACGAAATTGTTAAGTCAAGTTTAAGTTTTAGTTTTTTTTTTAGGGTACGGACTCGGATTTACCGAGACGCTGGCGCCTAAGCCTAAGGCATTTGGCTACTGGGTGCAGATTTTCAGTACGGCCATTTTAGGGCGTGGTCGAGGTGTGGGCATATAGTTAAACAGAAAATGTTTTAGGACGAATCGTCAGTTTAGTCAAGTTTAGTTTTGCCTTCACAAAGGCGCCGAATCGTCACAGTTTAGCCGATCGTTTAGCCACTTTCAAGGCGCAAGGAATGGTCATGTTGTGCCATTTTAGGATCGCGAATAGTCGATTGTGCAATTTTTGGATCGCGAATGGTCGGTTTTGCCTATGTATGGCATAGATTGTCAGTTTAAGCCTTTTTCACAGCGTTTTCATGGTGGGTTTCAGGCCATTTAGTCATTTTAGTGTTTAGCCATAGTTGAACAACGCACGAATTCAGTTTGGCCATTTTTGCGAGCGTGAGTTTTTTAAGTGTCACATTTAATGAGTAAAAAAGTAGGTATGCGAAAAATTCGACATATTTTTCCTCGGCATGGTCGTCTGGAGGTTGCACCGCTTAACCCCACTCACCCATTTTCCTTTGATTATAGTTGGATTAAAAATCCCGTTTCTCGGGGCATGTTACCCCCCCCCCCCACCAAACAACATTTCGTAGTTTTCGGTGCTACAAAATATAATTTCGTGCCGTTGACTAACTCAGAAAGAAATTTTTTGCGGTTGGTCCATTCTAACTAAAACAATTTTAGGAGACTGGCACTTTCAAAATTAAAAAATACGCGGGGCTAGTCCGTTTATCAACCACGCGTTTGAGCCACGTGAAAACCCCAATGTGACGCATTCGACTCCTTCAAATAGGAAATTGGAATTGATCAATATAAAAACCAAATCTGATGCTGCAGACCCATATTCAGGAGGATATTTCATGGAGTTTGCAAATTCAAAACAGGCTAGTGCTGCGAAAAGCTTAAAATGGCGTCAGTAACAGGGCTAAAATGGCCATCTTCCGCACATTACATCAGATTCTAGCGTAATATTGCTTCCAGCATCTGAGTCACAAAAGAGCTGTTCGTGGATTCTGCAGTATGACCAGGGCTGGGCAGTAATTGAATTACATGTAATTGAATTACGTAATTCAATTACAATTAGTAGTTGGTAATTTGTAATTGATAACAACACGCCATTGTAATTTGTAATTAAAAGCACTTTTTCGAAGTAATTTGTAATTAACAATTACCAATTACATTTCCATCTTCAGAGTCAATATCACTTCGAAAACTCAGCGGGTACTATTTCGCGCCTTACTTGGAGCTTTTGGAGGAGATTTTGCATGAAATACTCTAAAAAGGTTGCCAATTTGAAATTTGAGAAATTCAGAAACGATACAAAAGTTTCGAACCCCAAACTAATGGCGTAGGTAGGAATTTGTCCTGGGGGGGGGGGGGGGATCAGATTGAAATCTCGTAAGGAGAGGAGGGAGGTAATTTCACATTTTAGTCATTATTCCACCCAGCCAGCACACTCTCTGGACATCTTGCTGGCCTCATCATAGCCTCAATCTCTCAGTTAAGGGCAATTTTTGGACTCTACCCGCAAATTAGCGATTTTCTCAATTTTGGCCGAGTGTACCGTTCTTCTCAATTTCAGCCGCAGATTAGCAGTTTTGCCCCACCCCCTCCCATAGCCATGAATTTTCTCAACTTTAGCAGCAAAGTATAGTTTTTATCCCGTGAGCGATGTTTCTTAATTATCCACGACTTTTCGCGTTTTCCTCGCGAATTAGCGGTTTCTTCACCTATTGCCACAAATAGGCGCTTTTTTTCAATTTCAGCCTGAAAAGTTGCCTTCAGAATCCGCAAATTGGCGTGTATTCAGTTTTGGTGCAAATAAGAATTTTTCTCAATTTCAACCGCGAATTAGCGCTTTTTTTTAATTGCAGCGGCGACGTGTCGTAGCGTTTCAAACCTGTGAATTAGCTAATTTTCTCAATTTCAGTCACAAATTGGCGTCTGGCGCAATTTTAGCTGTAAATTGGCGATTTTTTCCATTTTTAGCCTCGAATTAGCAATTTTCTTAATTTTTAGGCTTAAAATTAACCTTTCTCTTAATTTTGACCAGACTGATTATTTTATTTTCTAAGGCCCGGTTCACAAGCTCTGTGTTTACGTTCTGTGGAGTCTATGCAGCCAAACAAATTTACTCCCTCGAAAAATGAATCATTTTTATAGGTTGTATAGACACCACACAACACAAACATAGAGCTTGTGAACAGGGGCCTAAATATTACCCGCAAATTAGCGGCTTTTCACATTTTACCACCGCATTAGCAATTTTATATAACTTTTATATGTACAGATTATTGCTTCTTTTCAGTTCTAGCCGTGAATTAGCGTATTTTTTAACATTGTACTATAGCCATGCATGAGTTTGCCATTTTTCTGAACTTTAGCCACGAAAATGCCTTCAGAAGGTGCGAATTTGAATTATAAATGTATTTTCTTTTTTTAAACCAAAAAATTTACTTCTATCCATCCATTTCTGTCAAAAAATCATCATTTTTAAATCATAAATTTCACGACTTATTCGAGAATTAGTGATGTTTCTCAATTTTAGCTGCGAATTATCGCTTTTTCTACATTTTAGCTGCGTGGTAGCGTCTCCAACCCGTGCATTACCTACCGAGTTTTGTCAAGAATTGGCGTTTGACTCAAATTAAGCTGCAAATTAGCAATTTTTTCAATTCATAACTGAGAATTAGCACTTTTCCCCAATTTGAACTGAAAATCAACGTTTTTCTTAATTTTAGCTGCGCTAATTCGTGATTTTTTCAATATTTGCCGTGAATTAGTGATTTTCTTCATTTTGTATCCGCGAATAAACGTTCTCATAACTTTATATCTGCAAATTGCAATTAGCGATTTTCCCCAATTTCAGCAGTGAAATAGCGTTTTGTGCTAATTTTGCGGCCGTTCAGCATCCTATTCCCTTTTTCATTCGCGAATGGGCGATTTTACGCCATTTCAGTTGTGAATTTGCCATTTGTGTCCGATTTTAACATGAAAGCATCTTTTATTTGTCAGTATTATAGCGTCTTTTCTCAACTTTAACTGCGGGGTTTGCCCAAACACAACACTTTTGCGTTGATTTTCACAATTTTATTCGAAGAATGGCCTCTATGTACCGCGAATCAGCGATTTTGTCCTTAATTTTAGTCTGAAAGTTGCATCGCGAGACCACGAATCAGAGCTTTTTAGCAGCTATAGCCACAAATATTACCGATTTTTGTCTGATTGAGGGTTTCCCCGTACCTGGGTACACTACTGCGTTGGGTCCGAAGTCCAAGGATAAAGCTGGACGTACTCGGACCTTTTCGGTCTGCTTCAAGTCCAGAAAATCTGCTAAATCTAACTTCGTGAAACGCTCATGGAGATTTTATGGGGCTCTTCGTTATGGTTACTTGTGCTCCTTCGTTCGTATACTTGTGGCTCTGGCGGGGGGGGGGGATCTATCCCCTATATCCGGGATTCCCCCGTGACAGTTCGTAGGCCGGTATGTGGGGCAAAATTTGCAAATTTGACCCCGGACATTTCGCAACCCTACTCATGCGACGCGCTTGGCATCTTGGGGCTATGCAGTTCCTGCTTCCTATCTCAAAGATCTGTTAGTTCGATTGTTGGCTGGACGCACCAAAAAAATGACAGTGAACAAGAGCAAGACGCTTGCGTGTTCCACAAATCCAGCTCTTGGGTAATTGGTAATTGAAGAAGTAATTCAATTACAGTAATTGTAATTTGTAATTATTCGTGGAAGTGAAAAGTAATTGGTAATTTGTAATTAATCCTCTTTTTTGGAAGTAATTTGTAATTTGCAATTAATTACCCAAAAAGCTGTAATTTGCCCACCCCTGAGTATGACAATCTCATTTTTGTATGCTGGCTGAATTGACAGTACCGAGACGATGAGACGATGTATAAGGCCCTCATTTCTCAAGTTGTTGATAGAGAAGGCATGACATTGCAGAAATTCTTGCTAAATAGTCGGTTTCATCGGTAAAATGGATGACTTCCCGGCCTGACTTAAAATGACTCCATCTGTGTTGAGAAGGGCACATCGCATCGATTCTGCGATAACAATCTCAGGATTTGTGGTGGCTAGATTGACTGTTTCGAGGCTGAATAGCATTTTTTTATGCTCATAATTCCCACATTTTCGGCAAAAAAGGCCTTTATCTTTGCTTAGCATACTATAGATTCTTCGCGTCTAATGAAGTCTCATTATTTTGTGGTCGAGTTCGAGGCGGCTAAATTGACAAATGCAAGACTGAATAGTTCCCATTTTTCTGACTGTTAAGGCTTGAGGTAACAGTATTCTTGCTAAATAGTTGGTTTTGTGACTCCCCCACATCGCCGTAAAATCGTTTCATCCTTTAAAAAAAAGTTTGTCACATTGTCGAATACGCGGAGGCGAGTGCGAAACATTTTTTTATTTTTTCCTTTTTCCAATTTGTATGTACAATGATGATCTCAGACAGCAAAGAAACTTACGAAAAAAATGATTCCATTCTTCTTCGTGGATACTGTGGTGACATAGTCTCAATTATGGTCATATTTCGAGGGTTTTAAATTCACCATTTGGAGCCCGAATAGTCAGTTTCAGGGCTACAATTGACCGCTCTCGGCATATGACATTCTGTTTCAGTTGTAATTTCACTCCGTCTGTGTCGTCAGGGCTTGTTCTTGGACTCTGCGGTGACAGTCTCATTTGATGGCCAAGTTTAAGGCGGTTAAATTTGACAATTTTGAGGCCGAATAATTCAGTAATTTTCATGAGCATTATCCAAATTTTGGGACAAAGGACAAAAGAGTCTACTCGTCAGTTGCTCATCGCTCTTGTAGCGAAGTTATAGTTATATCGCGCTCTTGTCTTCCCCAGCCATCAGAAACCATAGTCAAGGTTTCACTTCAAATAATTTCTATATACCCGGATGTATCTCATCGTCTTATATACTTACTGCAGAAGTATTAAAGTTTGCCTATACATACAGGAGTTCAATTAAGTACGCGCTTGAAAGATTCGAGGACTCTTAAATATCTCCTCGCCCCCCAGCAACCGCCCACCAATCAAGCTCCCTTTATTTATCCATCATCACGTTTTCTTCTTTAGATTCGCCTCCCCCCCCCTCCTCATCTTCTTCTATCACCCAAACGTTTCTCGTCACGACAGAGTTAAAAGGAACTCCCGATGTGCAAAATGAAATCGCGGATTCCGCCTGTCTGCTTCTGTTTGAGACACTCAAGTACTTCTCTCCCCACCCCCCACCCTCCGCACGATCAAACGTATACCACTCATCGGTTGTAATTTGTAGAAATTGTCGGGATAGAAGGACGTGGCATTATTGGTTTGTAGTGGAAGAATGAACAGACAGTGAGGGGGGGCGTGGTTTCGGCTTTGTTCAGCAGTGATGATGATGAGTATGACAGTATATAGAACAGTGGTCTGGGATGATGGAGACGAATTAAGTGGTGAACAGGGTAGGAGAGCGACGTTTTGGTGCCGTTCTACAGTGTCTGTCGTGCGGGGGGAGGGGGGGGGGAGGTGAATGGATGAATGCTGCTGGTTTGTGAGCTTGGGAGAGACGGTTTTTAAAAAAAGGGCGAAAAGACGGGGGAATGAGAGAGATAAAAAGAAGCGACGGACCGCGGTATTTTTCCCCGTACACTTCTCTCATTTTTCTTCCTTCTTTTTTAAAACCGTCCACCCCCACCGCGCGCCATTTGTAGCCCGCCCCCACCATCATCACCACCGCACCCCGGCACTTCATCCATGCGCACCATGAATGCGGCGGGAGGGGTGGTTGTCGGAGGTGCCCCTTCCACTTCGCCGGCCCCATCGGGACTCGTTGCGCGGGGTCCTCACCACGGTCCTTCGCACACCGCACCGTGCGGAGTCACTCCACTCCAGTTACCTACAAACTCTTGGCCGCGTTTGTTGAAGAGTGGTTGGAGAGTTGACGATCTTTTATATTTTTATCTGTGTTGTTTGTTTAAAAAAAAAAAAACTTACGGATCCGGATTGGTGTCGATAAAAACACTTGTTTATTGTTATGTGTAACTATGTTTTAATTTGATTATTGTGAACATATTTTCAGTGGTTCTAAAATTTATAGTTGTAGCTGTTTTTTACGCTGAAATTCCTGGGAGTTTTTAATTATTTTAAGGATATTCGCTAATAAGGTTAGTCTTTTTTTTGTTTTATTGTTCATTTTGATGTTGTTTTAGCTTTCAACTGTGTCACAAGTAAGTTATTCACCTTAACTAGAGCCCGCATCGTACTTGGAAAGATCAATAGCGATTTTTAAAACCCTCATTTCTCCGGTTGATTGATGTTAATGACAATTAGTGCGGTGACTCTCAGCTGGTACTAAATTCCACGTTATGCCCTCCTCCCCTGCATCCTCCTTAGCCTTTTCCCTTCCCTTTCCGCTTCATTCCTTCCCACGCTGCCCTTCCATTTCAATGCATCCCTTAATTCATTGTTCCGTTTCTATTTCTCCTCGAACCCCACCACCCCTTCCAACGCCATTATCATCCCCCTGTTTTCCTCCTCGCCCACCCCGCCAATTTCAATGCACGCTCCAGGTGGCCCCCGGGGTTTCTTTATTATGCTAGAGAGAAAGGGCCGCTGCTTTTTAGGAGCGAGCGGGAGAAGAGTTCCCTGACCTACCTCAACATTTGGGAATCCAGTTCTCTTTAAACTGTTTTTTTTCTTTCTCTTCTTCTTACTACTGAAGGGAGCACCCTCCCTTTTAGTTTGAAAGGAAGGAACCTTTTCTACACACGTGGAGGGCATTAGGGAAAGGGCATTGACGTCATTTGCTACTATAATTCAATTAATATTCGATTGTACTGAGATAATCTCAAATAGCAGAACATCAAAAATGTACAACGATCAAAATAAAATCAGTATGTGGTTCATTAAATTAAATGACAAAACAATATTGTAACAATTCTAATACATCCATGATGGTGCCGTTGTAAGAGGAAGGGGGAATCGAACACTCAAGCAGACTGGAATACAAAATGGGTGAATATATGGAAAGTTTTGACTCAATTTGAATTCGATAAGAGTCGAAACTTGGCGTTATTGTTTGATTACGGTTTATCGCATTTGAAACAGTTTCATAAACTTTTTCCATTGTAATTTTTATGGTGCTCATTATAGTGTCATGAATGCAATAATGACGTCAGCAATACTCTCGCGTGAATGATAGAATCCGAACGGATTTTCAACAAGCCCGAGGGGGGGGGGGGTTGACATTATGCTTATGAGGAATCGAAACTCGTGCAAGTTTTCAAGTTTCATTTATTGAATGATGGATATAGTGCTCATTATGGCTTGAGATTCATGTCCCCACACACACACCTCTCTACCTTTTTATAGTTCGACCTTTTTGAGGATGTTTTATGGTTATGTTGTGAGTACCGCTCTACTCGCCTTGTGACTAGACAATAGAGTCGGTCCTGGCTCTCGTGGCTAAACTTTTCAGCTTGAATAGTCCGGGGCGAAATCGACCCGAGTACAGTTTCTACCTTTTCTGTTTGCAACTTTGTTGGGTTCCCATGAACAGTTCACTTCGAAATTTACGTGACTGAACTGAGGCCAAAATTCAAGTTTGTTGTTGATGGGGGGAGGGGGGTAGGTCGGCATCCTACACACGTTAAGGGGCGTAGTCAGAGCAGAGTCACTTTCTTAGGCCAAATTTGCCATTCAAGCGCTATTGGATTGCGTGAGTTTCCAGCTTTTCAACAACAACAAAAAATGATACTGGAACTAAATGACGGGGGTCTGGATTCTGGGCCTCTAGTTTTACGATATCCAACTCCTTTAGTCTCAAGTTAGTCTGATATCCTAAGTGGTTGCCCTCTCTCCATCCGTTTTTTTCAATTTTTTTGAATTTTATAATATTTCACGTTTCTTTACTCACACTATACGGTTAGAACCAAATTGAATTTTCCTTTGTCGACCACAAATATTGTCATTTTTCTACCCCCAAAATCAAGAATAAAGCGTCAATTTCACTCTCATTCCTTTCCCATTCAAACCCAATAAAACATTACTCCAGCACGCCAGTTTTGTGAACGAAAACTTCAGAATATGGTCAATTTGGCCTCAAACTATGCCCATTTTGCTATGAGACTGAACATTTTGCCCCCCCAAAACTTCGAAATTGTCCTCCCATAGCCACTGACACGTCAGAAATCGATTTCGCGGGAAAGGCTTCCTTAATAACGCCAGCTTCTGGCTCACCCAAGAAAGCAATTCCTCTGCGCGAAACCGCAAAACGTGCTGTTGACTCTTCCCTAATGGATTTTTTGTGGAGTTAACTCATTTCAATAAGTATTTTTTTCAGCAATCAGAAAAGTATATTTTGTGTATTCAATTGTTCCAAGCCCTAAATTTCACCGATCAGGCTCTTTCAGAATTCTGTTTGACCGGTTTGGCCCTTCAAAAACAATTGTTCAAGAGGTTGACTTATTCGTGCCCCATTATGATGCAATCCAAGAGAGAGATAGAGAAAGAGAAAGCGTGAGTGAGATAGAATATATCAGCTTTTATAGCAGCTTTCTGAATTACAGCAAAGCTGCAAAACTCACAAAAAAAGGCCCAACCACAAAACAAATGGACTATTTCTGCTTCAAATTAACAATTTCCAAAGTCAAATTGATAATGTTTTCATCAATTTGACAATTCACTAATAAAAATGACAAATTCCTCTTGAATCTGACGATGCACTCATTAAATTGCCACCTTTCAAACTGAAAATTGAATCATAAAATCAACCACTAGCTCATCAGCTTACGAATTACCTTAAAATTACATGTTTTCTGATAAAACAAACAATTTCCTTAGGAAATCGACAATTTATTCATGAAACGGACAATTTCACCATAAAATTTCCCTTGGTGAGGCGTTTTGAATGGCTTCGCTAGAATTTTACCTTTGATATTGTCGATTTGCTTGAGTGTTTGTCCGAATAATTGTGTTTTGCCCACTTTGGGGGCATTGTGTGTGTGTAAATTCCGCTTTGAATGCGACAAGTCGCGTGAATACTGCCTAGCATGTGCAGTTTTGCGTGGAATTTTTGTCCTGAATGAGGCCTTACGCTTTTAATTATTGGCCTGGATGTGACGTTTCGCTCTAAAATGGGGAATTTTCCATAAATTTCGCCTCCATTGTTTCCCGTGAATTATTTAGCATTTTCGGGTTCAAATAAACAATTTCCTTATAAGAACAACATGATTTTCTACGACAATTTTTATGAAATAGATAATTCTTTATACAAATTGCGGGTTGAACGTGAGTGTTTTCCCCAACGTTGCGTTTTTCCCACAAAAAGGGGGACATTTAGCGTAAATTGTGACCTTGGCGTGCCATTTCGCGCATAAATTTCTCGGATTCGGATCAGTGAAAATGCAATTTTGAGGGATTTTTTTTATTGCCGGCAAACTAATTATTTCGCTGAGAGGCCCAATTTAGATACCAATCTGATCTGGTTGGCGTACTGGCGCGATAATATGCCTGACATTGGCTGTTCAGTGAGCAAAATACGAGACATTTATTTTACAGTGAGCCGGATTCGGGGAAATCTATTTTTTTTCGAGAAAAATTCGCGAAATTTGACATTTTAGAGATCGAAATTCGAAAAAATTGATTTTTGGTTGATCAAACCTGTGAAAATGGTTTTAAAGTGCGACAAAATCAGCAAGTATGGTCTTTGAATTGAGCTATACTATACCCTGCGAAATCGGTTTGTCAGCTACAACTAAATAAGTGACGGGTATTTTTATTTTTTAATGAAATCGACACGCGAAAATATCCACAAAATAGGTTTTTAGACAGCGAACTCTGAGAAATTTGTTTTTCAGTGAGTCAGATACAGGAAAATGGCTAATTTTTCGGCATGAAAAATCAGGAAAAGTCGCGAAAACCAAGAAAATGGCTTTTAAATTAGCCCACCCCGCGAAATTTAGCATCTGCACGAAATTGGTGCTGGAAATTGGGTGGAATCGGGAAAATTGGTTTATTGCTGAACCAGACCTGCAACCGATCCTAACGGATTTTCACTTACTGGTGGTATCTGGGAGTAGTCAGCTGCCTCTCACTAAGTCTGCTTTTTAAAGCCAATTGGGGGAGGCTAACTGACTACCTCTGCTAACCATAAAAAAAAAAGGCCCAACCGCAGCGAAGCTCTAACCACAGAAAGCTCAAATCACTGTGAAGCTCCAAGGTTACAATTATTTTGGGGTTTCTCTACAAGGGGAATCCGAAAATTGAGACGAATTTTCGATAAGAAGATTCAATAAATGACCTCTCTCTGTGATACCGCCGTTGTTTAAATAGCGCACGAACTTTCCCGCGAACAGCCGTGAAGTCCAAAGAAGAGTCCAAATGCACATGGACCTCGCTGGACAGCTCGCGCGTGTCTTGCTATGAACGATGTCGCAAAAATGCCGTATGGCTGGATCCATGGATGTTTTTATAAGGCACCCCACTTTCGGGTTGTGTTATTTGTTTAACGATAGATCGTATGTACTATAGTGACCCTAGTGTCGAGAAAATTGGCTGATACGAGTGACCAAGACGCGATATATTCATTTCTTGGACCGTTCAAGGGCCACTGCACTAGCGGCTACCCTGGTTGTGTGTCAACCTGGAACCGCCTGTATTTCTTGGTTGAGCATGGGAAAATTGCCCTAAAATTTGACTCGATGGGATTTTGCGGGCGGTTTTGATGATTTATTTGCACAAGTGACTTCGACTTCGAAGGCGTTCCCCCCCCCCCACCCCTTGGATCCACCACTGAAAGTCGACGAGTGTTTTGCCTCGTCTCATCATTTTGGTTTTGGTCGATTTTCTCGACCTCAAAGCGCGCGGTGGGGCCTATCGAGGTCTGCTCGGTTCGAGGCACTTTCTCGCGGACTTTGAGGGTGTCAGATGACATGAGCGCGGCATGCCCATTTCGCTGGAATTATTGGGCATGCCCTTGTCAGTTTCGAGTACTGATACCATCACTGGGTTTCGTCGGATTCTGCGATTTTGTGCCGCACAAGTTGATAATTGGTCACCCAGGAAGTCGCTGTTAAATGTGATAAATGTTATTCTCTCTATATCCTTTGCTGTTTTAGAACTATAGAAACATGTGCCTATTCGTCCACAACGCCAAATTCACTAGAACGGATGGGCAAGTTACGTGAAAGCCAGATAAAGGGGGGGGGGGTTCAGTTTGTTGCATCTGGGGGGATATACATATTGTATAATTATCTTTTTGTTAGGATTATACGCAGAACCCAACACATCACAGATTGTATGAAATGCATTTTGGGCAATCAAAATGACTCATTCATATCGCTCGAGCGCTTGATAGCCCATTTTCTTGTTCGTCTGTGCGTGCCCTAAACAGACGGTGCGGCTCCGTTGCACTCCAAATCAATTTCTACTCCAACGATCAGGTTCAGAGTCGCGTGAATCTCGAAATCAACCCCCCCTTTCACCCATTCCATTCACACCAAACCCTCAGACTCCTTTCTCCAAAAACCCCTCGATCCCGTTATTCTCTCAGAATAGCCCTTTGTTGTTGTGAACTCGGCTCATCATCTACCGGGGTGAGTGAGAGCAATTGTGTTTCAGATGTCGGTGATTTGTGGGAGGAGGGGTGGAGGTGTAGCAACCAAAGGAAGAGCACTGAGGCGCGGAGCCCGGTTAATCAGTGCCCCAGTTGAATTAAACTAAAACAATGCCAACAGTTGGGATCCGTTAATGTTTCACTTTTTTAACTCTTTAAGTTGATATTTTGTCAGCTATAAGCTTAGCCACAAATTAGTTTTTAAAGCGTTTGAATTCAGTTAAAAACGATCGACTCGAGTAAATTTCCACTTTCCCAACAACCGAGGAAAACTTCTCCATTGTCTCCAGATCTAAAATCTTCGGTTCATTTTTTAAATTGGTTAGTGGTTTTAGTATTTTTTTTTTATTGATAACGGTGCCCCAGGGTGTAGCGTTATCTTTTCATGTCTTTACGTCTATGTTTCTCAATCGATTTAGGTCAATGGCCATACCACTTCAAATATCAATGTAATAATTATCTTTGAAAGGAGAGAAAGAAGAGGTGGAGCCTTTTCAAAAAAAGATGCTTTCGAAATTCTTTTTTCCTCTCGCTCTTAGTTTAAAAAGAAATGAGGCTAAATTTTTTTTTTGAAGAATTGCCAAGGTTCGCAGTATTTTCATTTTTCCCCCGTGCCACAGGGTGTAAGGAAAATATGCTGTCTGGGCAGTGTTTCTTTTTTTGGTGTCATTGAACTGGAATTTTTTTTTTTTTTTGGGAAATTTTAAATTGGGCGGGGGTAATTTTTTTCACTAAGGTTCCCAATGTTTCTCACACTCACTCTCTCTGACTTGGTGGGTTGTGAAAGGAAAGGAAACCCAAAGGGGGAGTCGGCCATGTTGAACGTATAATATAAAAACGACCTTGGCATTTGTATGTGTGCGCTGGTGTGCGTTTTAGGAGTCGTCTGAGATTCTTCTGTCTCTCTCACACACCTTTGGGTGGAAAAAAAAAAGGAGTCTTCCCGAGGGAATCGACTTGCTTATAGGAGAAGAATAAAGAGGAAGAATGAAGGACGTGATAGAAGTCCCCTCACCACTCGCCACAATCGTCTCCTGACTGACCCTGAAGAAGTCCCTGTCTCTTTCGATCCAGTTTCTTGCGATTTTCGGCGGCGGCAATAATTTTCTAGATGAAAGGATTTCAACTGTAGGAGGAGCTGATCGTTCAAGGAATTACTTTATATCAGCAGATTTAATTTATTCTTCAAACATAATGAAAATTAATCGCATTTTTGTCGTTCTCAATAAAAAAAATTAATTGAAGTGAAAAAGATTATCATAGGTCATTCTGTTGAATAGTTATGTAGATTGTCCTTCAACTAATATAGTACGATGAAAAGCTCTGGATTTCCTTCAAGCTATTAGTATTTATAAAAGAAAATCCCATTTTTCTCCCACCACCGTCCGTTCTTTATCGACCCCTTTCAATACGGGTGTTACCAGAACCGCATGGAATACCCCCCCGCCCCTCTCAACCCTATAAAATACACCACCACCGACCCCTCACCGTTAGCGCGAGGGATTCCCCGTTTGTGGGAGAGGCATGCGCTAGGATTCCCCTCCTGGTGAAGGGCTCTGCTAACGATTTCGAAACTTCCTGAAGGGTGGCCCTGGATGAATGGGGGGAGGTTGGATTTGTTAAAAGGGAGCGTTTCTGTGTAAAAAAACTGGGAATGTTATCGCTAGGATTAGTGCTAATTATGAGTTCTTGACGGTAAAACAACGAAAATTCCAAGTTTGAAAAACTAACGGGTCACCGAAATTGTCGGTTTATTCATTTTAGCTATGAATGACCGCTTCCTTCTATCGGTTCATTCTAAAGACGTGAATTAGCGCTTTTTCTAAACTTTTACTCACATACAACAGACGCGGACCCGGAGTTTTTCTCACGCGGGGAGATTTCATAATTTTAACCGAGGCATCGGTGTTTCCTCTTAATTTTAGCTGCGAATGAGTGATTTTCCACAATCATAAATGTACTTTGAACCAGCCCTTTTTCATAATTTTATAGCCGTGAAAAGTTCTCAATCAACCGTGAACTATAACGCCATTTTGATACATATCATTTTAATGTCGGCTGGCACTTTGGCATCGCCAAACCGCGACTTGGTGCGTTCCATCAATTTCAGCCGCAAAAAGACAGTTTTTCTCTCGCATTTTTAGCCGTGGATGAGCGCTATATTTCTCAATTTTAGTCGTGAATCAGCGATTTTCCTCAATTTTAGCCCGAAATTCGTTATTTTATTTTCAATTCTGCCTTGAGCGAGCTCAAATTTTAAATTTTAGCACAGCGAAATAAAGCTCTTTATAAACCAAGCATAAGTTAGCGGATTTTCTTACTTTTGTGCCCAGACGTGCCCAACCACGAAACGGGCGGCGTTTTCTCAATTTCACTCGCGAACGAGCAGTTTTCCTCCATTTCAGCCGTGAATGGGCACTTTTTTTTTTTTTCAAAAATGTACGCGCTTCATTCACGCTTTTTCTCAATAATGTAGCCGCAAATCTTGTCCTAACTACGGCCAAAAGCGCTTTTTCGCATTTTTTTTTTTTTTTTTTACCGGGGGAAGTTGGATCAAGAAACGCCGCGAACTGGTGCCTTTTCTTGATTTTAACCCGTGTATGAGCACCAGTACCGGATTTAGGCATTTGGCGCCACCGCACAGGGCGAATCTTACATCAGCGCCCCTGCATGAAGTTGCCTTCAGGAACCGCGATTTGACGTTGTCATCCATTTTAACTGCGAATTAGAGGTTTTTCCATACTTCAACGCTCCTCCTCAATTTTATCTGTGAATTAGCGCTTTTTCCTAGTTTTAGCCACGACTAACTTTGCCTCTGGAAACCGCGACTTGCCATTTTCTCAATGTATTTCTGTGAATTTGCAGCAAATGTACTCCCGTAAACCCTCGTAGTCTAAGCGACCATACTAGCAATATCTATTCTCAATTTGTTCCTGTAAATTTTTCAAGTTTTCTCAATTTAACCCCCTAATTAGCAATTTTTATTAATTTCAACCGTCAATTAGTCTTCTATCCCGCTAATTAGCGATTTTCTACATTTCAGCCGTGAATGTGAATTTTGTCCAAATTTTCACCGCGGATTAGCGATTTTGTTCGGTTTCCGCAACCGCGGAGTTATCTTCAGAAGCCGCCAATTGGCGTTTCCTAAATTTTATCTATAATTTTATTATCGTTTTGTCCACACATCAGTGCCGCAATGTCCATTTTAGCCGCAAATTGGTTATTTTCCCGATTTTATCAGTGAATTAGCACTTGTTATAGCCATTTTCTTCTCTTTTAGTCATGAATTAAGGCTTTTTTTTTAGTTTGCGCAACAAACTTGCCTTGTCTGAAGCCGAGAATTGGCGTTGTCGTAATTTTGGGCGCAAATTTGAGATGTTTTACCATTTTGCTACATATAACCGCGAATTAATTCTTTTTCTACACTGAATCCGCGATTTTAGCGCTTTTTATCAACTGTAGCTGCAGCCTATACGCTTTTACTCCGCGAATAATCTAAGTATTTTATTAATTTTTGCCGTTGGTTGGCGCTTTTTCTCACTTGTAAGGGCAGAAAAATTACTGATTCGCGGTTGAAATTGCGAGAAATCTCTGATTCACGGGATTCAGATATTATTGTCAGTTTCAGACGTGAATTAGCCATTTTTCTTAAGTTCAGTCTCAAATTAGCGTCTGGAAATAGCATCGAGAAACCTCTGATTAGTTATTTTTCCCGATTTTGGGCACGAATATTTGCACTTTTCAAACTTTTAACCATTTACTTACCTGAAGTACACAGCACATTAGTGCGCCTACTTAATTTTAGCCGCCTAAGGACCTACAAAAAATAGGGATCAGCCTAGTTTTTTCGTTTTAGCGCAAGGTGGCCACCAGGAGGCGCGAATTAAATACTTTTCGCTTGTGCTTCGAAAAAATTGGTTATTTACACAACACAATATCTTGACGAAAGAAGCACTTCTTAGCGGGGTGTTTCCTAACTTTACGTCACAGAGTGAGTGAAAGTACATTTCCGTCACTGCTATAGGACTCTTTTCACAGCTTAGTGTGAAACTCGCGGGTAAAGTGACGCTTTCCTCACTCGTTATGAAATATATTATTCTAATATTCTGTCGTCCGGCCTTTTTCCCCTCGTTTCGCAAGACGCGCTCCCTAGGACACGGCGCGGCGTCCGGCCGCGGAAAGCCGCCACTGATGAGCGCTATTTCTCTTTTTTATCCGAGGATATTTATAGTTATCAATTTCAACCGTGCGATGGCGTTTTCCTCACAATGTAACCAGCAAATTAGTGCTTTTTCTCAATTCCACATTGAACGAGCTCTTTTTACAATTTTTTTCTACCGTCAAACGATGCTCTATAAACCGCGAATTAGCGCATTTGCTTAATTTTGCCCTGGATGTTGCAAGACGAAACGACAAATTGGGGTGTTTTCTAGATTTTAGTCACAAGTAATGAGCGCTATTTCTCAAGTTTAGCAGCGAATGAGCGCTATTTCTCAATTTTAGCCGTGAGTGGGCAATTTTCCATACAGTTGAATCTCAGCCGCAAAACGTCCTTTAGTGAATTACTTTGGCAATACTTTCAATTTTTGGCTCTGCGGTGACCCCCTAATAGAGGTGTGTTGGTGGGACAGGAAACAATAACGTTCCTATGAATTTCGCCCACTTGAACCGCGTACCCATCTCGGGAGTTTGTTGACACGGGGAATCCGGCAATCGAAACGAGACGTGGAATATGTGCCACATCCTTCGATGCCGCCGTTCTAGTCCTGGGCTTCTTCCATCCATAATGGCTCCCGAAAGTACGCACAAATTGAATTTGAATCGTGGACTGTTTTGAATACCCAGCCATAATAGCTGCTGATCACCTGCAACGTTTAGTGATGCGGTCTCGCGAGTCAAAGACCAATGCGGTCTTGGTCTTGGTCTTGCGGAGGACAGGCATAGTGCACCCAGCGGTTCAAAAGGCGAGGCGAAACTGAACGGAGTCCGGTCGAGTCTTGCACAGCGCACCCAGGCCGGCCGTTTCTGTAAAATTGGACCTTTGCACAGTGCACCCGCGCGACACGACGGGAATGACGGGACGCTAACAAGACGAGAGGAGAACTTCAGGCATCTTTCCCCTCATTTTCCTCAACGTCCATACGGTCCTCTTGTCGGTCCACCCACCACCCCACTAGTCGTATTTCAAACTGTTCCAGTGGACCGACAAGAAATATAATTTGGAATTTGAAGCTCGGAGCTAATCAGTATGTGATAAACCATGAGGTCCTGCAGGGAAATCGTGGTCTTGGTCTAGCGGTCTTGCAAAAATGTACGCAACGTATGCATAATGTATGCATCGCGATTAAAATCGAGTGTAATATAGTTATGTAAATGCACGTAATATCATGAATTAAAGAAGATAAAGAATAATTAACTTTCGGATTTAATGATTTATTGAGGGGTTTAAGTTTTAGTTATTGGAGTGGGAAGGGGGGTCCTACTGGAACCCGTGTGTTTTAAAGTGAGAAAAATGCATGTCGATATTCACGTTAAAAGTAGCCATATTGGATTTGTACTTTTCTCCTGTAAAAAGAAAAATCTCGATAAGTGACTTGGTTGGTAGAGGGGAGGGAGGTATAATGCTGATGCTGTTCGCAAACTTTTCTACAAAAAAGACTACCGTGGTCTTGGTCTTGGGTCTTGCATGCCTTTGCTTTGTGCAAAATTCGCAAGCGACCATTTTGATCGTCGGTAATGTATTTATTCTTTAACAGTATTTTTCAAGTTTTAGTTTTTCAATTACACATTTGTCACCTTCTTGATCAAGCTACTATTACTGAACGGACGACTTGGCTTGATCAACCCACGCGAGCTCGATCTCCGAATCAGTAGAAAAAAAATCATTAGCGTTGTTGGAATGACTGAAATTGGGCTTGAGTCTCTAAAAAAATAATTTTGTCTCTCAAAATGTCAATTTATAGGACAACTAACACTAAAAATCAAGTAAAAATATAACCGGGTCAACCAGACCCAGCGCATGCATTAGTGGTGGTTTCAAACATCCGCCCCCTTTGCCTGTATCACGGTACGCTACTGGCTTCTATAGGACTATAAATCCGATATTGTTAGTTTTAACTGGCTATTGCTACATAAGCAACGTAATATCGTTTTCCTGTAGCGCCAAACATCTCAGTCCCGTTCATTAAGTTCTGAAATGTCGAGAAAAACCTCTTTTCTCGTCCCCACCCCTCCTCATCATGGTTGCAATGTTTAATGGAAAATTATATAATTATGTTTTCACTCGCCTGTAGTCAATTAACGAGTATTACTACAGAAACGGTTTACATTGCGATTACAATTACCTGAATGGTTTGCCGGAGGGGAGGGGGGCGTTAGCGAACATGTCCCACGGACTTTCCTCTCCACGATGAGAGTGTCATCACACGACCTGTGTGCCTTTTGCCTGCCAACTTCTCTTTCACCACTCCACCCCTCTCACCCACCCTGGCAAACCCATAGTAAGGCTATCGTGTCAAGGTGGTTTCATTTTTATACAAAACCACGGGCGCGACTCCCTCCCACAGTAAAACACCCCCTTTTCGTCCACACCAAGTCAGTGGGGTTTGAAAAGATTCCTAAGACAAAAAAAAATGAATAAAAATAAAATTCTTGAAGCCCTCAAGGGCGCTGTCCTCTCCCTCTTCTCACCTTGGCAAGTCCTGTTACAAAAGTCTCTTTGTGAGGTTCATTTACTTCTCTTTAATAGTCGCTTTTACTAGCTCGGAAGGCTATTTGCTTCTCTTCGCTTCATGCGGGTGCACGTTTCTCTAAACTTCACTCATTAAATAAAAAAAAAAAAAAAAAATCCTAGCGAATTAAAATTCAAGGTGACTCACGAAACTTAAGGTTTTTCGGATATAAAAAACGTGGACGACATTCGAAATTCCGGGATCTTGTTTTGTAGTTTCACCCCCCCCCCCCTAACATCTTCATCACCCCCTAAGAAAATAAACAAATCATCCCCCACTACTACCTTTCCAGTGATTCACAACCCGTCACCCTCTCTCCGCGAGTGGATCCAAAATGACGCTAAAAATAGTAGCGATGGAGTTTCTTTTTTTAATTTATTTATTTTTGAGGGTAGAAATACAGAGCTTCTCGGTGACCACGACAGTGTTTCAACCTTCCCCCGAATAGAGGAAAACAAAGAACAATAAATTGGACGCGTGAAAAGATCAGAGGGAGTTGACTCGCTGAATCTACGTGAGGACAAGTTAAATATGTTTTTATGTTCTAAGACAGTGGTAATTGAGGTATAGTTAGGCAGTAAAAGACCGGTATATTAGCCACTGCAATGTTTTATTGGTCATTTCAATAAAGATACATTATTTATTTATTTATCAGTGCCACGATAACGGGAAATGACTGAGCTGTTCATTTACATTTAATGAAACGTTATTGCCTTCGCATTACGCCGGAAAATTAATCGGATCAACCCTACCATTTATACATATTTATCCCCGCTAGACTAGCCCCCCTCCCCTCGCCAACGCTGGATTATTTTTACAGAGATCTCCCAGAAGTTTTGAGTAGTAGGCCAACTCATGTTCTCTCTCTCTCTCTCTCCCTAAGATTTGTGTAGTTCACAAGAAGAGAGGTTGAAGAGCGGCGATGACGTCACGAGCGGCTCTCTTTTTTTGGGGTCAATCCCCTCTCTCCTTTCCTTGTACGTTACATTGCTCGCTTACATGATCGGTGTGGCAGGAGGAGGGGGAACTCGGTCAGTGTAAATCGGCGACTTCATCAACACTTTTTGTTTCTATTAATTTAATTTTATTGGACAGTGGTCGTTTGTCTCTCTCACTCTTTCTCTCTCTCTTTTAGTAGGAGGGTTTTCTTAAGGATGAAAATAGCGTCTTCAGGATTTAATTTCAAACTTTGTAGGCTTCATAAATGATTGAGCGAGGGGGAGGTTTAGCTGAGAAGTAGGGCGAGGTTGAAGGACATGATAGGTCGTTGCTCAAAAGAAGAAACGACCTTTAAAAAGAAAGAGAGAGAAAAAAAAAAGCTCGTCCCCTCCTCTGCCTTGTTTTACACCGTGTCGTGGAGCCCGTCACCCATTCACTTCAACGAGCCTAAAAATCTTTGACCTATTTTCGTATTTTTATTATTATTTATTTATTTATCGCGAATTCAGAGGATCGGTACCGTTCACCCCCATCTTCTGATTGATGTGTGCACAGTAACCCTCATAATTACACCTGAATTTTACAGTAGGTAATTTACAAAGAAAAAACAATCCTTTTTAGAACAATGGCGTCTGTTTCATTCCTCGATTTTTTCTTCTTTTTTTCCTGGAATTATCCCGATAAGTAATTTCCACGAATAATCATTATTAAGTTTTTGTCGCTTTCATCACCCCACCGCTACCACAACCACCTTAACCAATATCATGCCCCTCCCCCTTCTACACTCCCCACCCAAAGACTGTCTTTTGTATTTCAAATGAATCCAACGGTCTTGAATAAGCTATTGTTTCCCACTTTAGAAAACTTTTACTTATTGACTCTTCATCAGACACAATGCACCTTTTATTTATTGAGGCTTTTTAAGACGGCCCTTCTCTCTTTTGTTAGTTATTTTTGGAGGATGTTTCTATAATTTTGACGTTTCATCGAATGTTATCTTTCCTGGCTACGTTTATTAAATTATGATTGAAATTGGAAATGAAATTTCCGCATAGTTTCAATGCGTAATAGCGCTGCTTAATTAGAAAGGGCTGATTTATATCACATCATAATCTAGGCTCCTTGAGAGTGAGGTAGGCAGCAAATTGAATAGTTTGAAGCCAAGACTTTCCGGGTCAACGCGTGAAGTGGTAGCCTGACGTATACAAGTTTCGGGGACAAGTCGCCACCACGTCTAGTGGGGTATAGGAGTGGGAGGAAGAATTGGTTTGCAATCCCGCAAGGCGGGACCGAGCATGAATGAGGTCAGTGTATAGATGTAGGCACCGCAGAAAGACCGGGTGATAGTCGCCCTCGGGAACCACTCACGTTGCGAGCAGCGGGGATGCAGGCGGAACATGCGATGTGAACTGCTGCCTTCTGCAACTTGAAAATGATTTTGCCTCCAGACGAATTGCCCCATAAAGCAATGTCATAGGTCATACGCGAGTAAAACAGGCCGAAAAAAAACTTGACGCAGCACATCCTCTGATACCATGGCTCTTAGGTGGCGCAATACTTCGAAAGCTGGGACGAGAGCTCCGCGATATCCGGGAATCGATGAACAACCCGACCGAACCCTTCCGATGTCCCGATCCTGGGTCTTGTCTCCATTGCGAAACAAGTCGGTTCCCCAGACACCAAGACTGCATCAAGGCAGACGCAGACTCCAAGCTCTCTAGACAGGTCAGCCGCTGAACCCCCAGCGCACAGAACTGTCGAATCGTCGGCATAGAGAAACATCTCGGACAGCGGAGAAGAGAACGAAAGGAACAGGTCGTTCACATATAATGAAAAAAGCAGAGAACCCAGGATGGAACCCTGATTTACTCCAAGATAAAAGCCTGGGCGAGCTCAGATCTTGAGAGCCATCAAACGACACGCACTGCAGCAAACCAATGAGATAATCTTGAAGGAACCTGACGAATTGCTATCTAAAACCATAGTAACGCAGCTTAGAGGCCAAAATCTCGACAACAATGGAGTCGAAGGCACGAAAAAAATCGAAGAGTCTGAGGCAGACACTCAGGCCAGACTTCAGGTGCCTCAACACAGACCGGAGCATACATGTAGCGGCCAGAGTTGGCCGCCAGTATGTTATTTACTTCAGGGAAGTCGAACAACGACCAGACACTCAATCACACGGGTAAAGACTGGAATGATTGAAATCAAGGGCAGCCGAGTTATTCAAGTCCGTAATGGCCATGTACACCTCCGGAACAGAAACGTCCGGGAATGAGAATGAGACCCTTGATTCACGTGGGGACAAGAACTGCTCGAAGTCAACGAGAGAACACGTCAACCTGCCAACGGTCCCCAGCAGCCGCACTGATGAAAAACTCATTGAATGAGGCAGCCTCGAGGTCGGCATGTGGCTCGACCGACTCCCACCGGCCTGCTGGCAAATGCCTCGCTTCTGCTAGGTGCTGCCTGAAGAACAGAGTCGTTGCAGGCCAGCGCGGAATTCCCTGCGAGCCGCGCGAATTGTGTCAGTCAAGGCCGCCAAGTCCGACCTGCGCAGAGCAGTTACGAGAGCCACGAGGTCCTCAGCGTCGCTTCAAAAATTACGGAGTTCCTCAGTGAACCACCGGTGATACGCGGGCTCCGCCAGTAATCCTCATTAACCGTGATGAAAGCGCGTAGTCGACAAGACTGAGAAAAGCAGCAAGGAATTTATCTGCCAATAAGGCTTGGATTCGCCTCAGCGTACATGCTGAATCATAAGCGGCCAGTCACATAAAGAGAGTGCCGTTAGAGGAAGATCCCCTCCAAACCCACTGCACGTGCCAGCTTGTAGCGAGAGGCAACCGAGAGTTTCGGCAACACAATGGAAAGCTCCTGGGCGCCGTGGTCAGAAAGGCAAAGAGTGCTATGGTGAGAACGATATGAAGAGGGAGATAAGTTCATGAGAATATTATCCAACCAGGAACGCGTGCCATTATAGTGAGTTCTCGTCGGACCAGAAATGGTCAAGGTCAGTCCAAAGGAGAGGATGATGTCCTTAAAAGCACGAGATGTGCTGGAGTCGCCGGACGTTAAACCTTTTATATCTTTCGTCCAACCTAATCTGACAGATTCGTGTGATACCACGTCAATTTTAGTCCTGTTGCTATCACACCCTGAAATAGAAGTCCTCCAAGGAAGAAAAGTCAGTTGTATAGACGTGAAATCCATGTCCTTCAAATTATACGGCCCCCGTAAATGTAACGTCTAGGCCTCAATTATGGCCATTCTTTCATGGAATTGTCAGTTTTTGAAGTGAAATTGATAATTTCTAGCCGGAAAAGGCTCTTTTCTCGCAATATTGTTATTAACCACGGCTAAAATGTCGCTTATTTCGTGGGTTTGGTTTCAACAAAAACCAATTTTCGCCGGATTAGCTGTTTCCAGTATAGTAGTGGGCCACGGGCGATGGCCCAGTGGGAAGGGAGCAGAGAAGAGCAGCTGCCCCTACTGGGGGAAGCTGGAAGCAGCTAAACGTATATATTAATGTGAAGATGCAGGGGGGGGGGGTGCTGATGGGCGCACGCTTCGGTCGACTACTCGATTCTATAAAGCTTTTATCAGCCCGAGGATTGAGTTAAGAGCTCGCACTTCATTATACGAGCTGCAGAGTATCGCATTTTGGTTCTCTCGGCGGCTTCCGTTAGCCTTCAATGATAGTTTGCCGGGTCAAGAGGTCGAGACCACGTCTGGAGACCAAGCTGTTATGAGAGCCTCACATAGCCCTGTGAATCTACGTTCTCCGAGACCGGAAACAGAGACTAGACCCGCACTATAGGGTTATTATGCAAATTCATAGGGGAATTCCTCCTTTTAAGCTCGTCATTATAATTCACGCTTGATTTTGCCCCCCTCCCCCCTTCGTCACCGTTCCAAAAAACGACGTTAACTGTGTGCAATAGTTTTCTAGTGGCCGGACAATCAACACAGGCCTGAATTCCAACGAAGACCAGCCAAATTTGCTCCCCAAAAACCCATCTTTGGTCGACAAAATAGTAACGTCGGCTGCTTTACTCACTGAAAATGTAATTTCACGGATTTCTCTCACCTTTGTTCGCTGACCGCTCTATACCAGTATGTGTGCGAGGATTTTCCGGCGGACGGCAGACGCACAATCGCGACTGTCCTGAAGTCCGAAGAAGAGCCTCGGCCATTAGCGGACCTCGTTGGGGGAGGGGGGCGGGGGCTGCTCGATAATAATGCAAAAAGCTCATTTTTGCTCTCTTCACCTTTGATGCCTCCATAAGTATAGGTGCAGCTTATTAAATTATGTCCAGTGGCATTCCGTGATTTAATCCGACTGGGTCCGTCCTGATCCTGATCGTGTCTGTCACGTGCACAGGACGTTTTTTATGATCCAGGAGACGACACTTCTGAGATCACCAGACATTTTCTGCGGAACAGGGGTCCACACCACAGGAAAACAACCCCATTGGGCCTCTCCTGCATCGTTTAGGATCCTCTGGAAGCCAATTTCGGGTTTCGGCTCTTCCTAAACCCAAATTTTCGATTTCGCTCCTTCATAAGCCAATTTCGTGTTATGACTCTCTCGAAAGCCAGTTTCATGTTTCGGCTCATCAAATGCCAATTACGTGTTCTGCCTCATTCAAAAGCCAATTTCGTGTTTTGGCATCTTCAAATGCCTATATTTTGTGTTTTAGATTCTTCAAAAGCAAATTTCGGGTTTTGGATCCTCCGGAAGCTGATTTCGTGTTTTGGCTCTTACAAAAGCAAATTTCGTGCCTTGGCTCCTGCAAAGGCCAATTTCGTGTATCAGATCCTTCACAAGCCAATTTCGTGTTTTGGATCCTCCGGAAGCCAATTTCGTATTTCGGCTCTTTTGTAACCAATTTTTTTGTTTTGGCTCTTCCTAATTTCGTGTTTTGGCTCCTTAAAAAGCCAATTTCGTGTTTTTCCTCTTTCAAAACCCAATTTTGTGTTTTGGCTCGTTCAAATGCCAATTTTGTGTTTTGGTAAATTTGGTAAAATGACAATTTTTGTCATGTCCTAATTAAAATCAGTGGCTGAACAGTGGAACTATGATCAGTGGGGGGGGGGGGCTCCGTTCTATCTCCTCCTCCAATCACAACACCCCCCCCCCATAATATTTCTTTTTCGCCATTATAAAATTTGGGTCCTTCTTTCGTCTGGGAAAAATCGGGTCACCCTAGCTATAGTCTCTTTCAATTCGTGGGTTTGATGGCTCCCTCAGAAAGCTAATTTCGCGGAATTGGCTCCTCAAATCACCTAATTTCTAGGGTTGGGTTGTTTAAAAAAACAATGTCGCTAGGTAGGGTATTTCAGAAACCATTATATCGCAGTTTTTGATCACTGAAGTAGCTCCTGGGGACCCTTCAATGTGTAATAATTGTCAGGAATATTGTGCGATTCCAAAGGTCCTGTCCAGTTGACGTTTAGATTACCGAGCAAGAACCCTTCTGTCATCCCTCGGCCAACTATACCGACGAAAGAAATTCAGGTCCTCGGCGATCTGAAAGTCACCCATTTCACTATTGGTGCCCCAAATAACTAGGCTGGCTGCTCGCTCTGTCCTAAATCCGCAGTAAACCTCTTCTGAGGACCTATAAATTGCCACACTCTGCTCGATTTCGAATTCTATGATCGTCTTTGTTGGTTCCTCGTTGCCCTTTTATTGGCGAATAATCAGTTCATGTTGCGAACTAGTTATATCGTGACTTTAAATTAGCATCAAGGGATGGGGGGGGGGAGGCGCTGCTTAATTCAAATCCCATACCAAAGGGAATTTCAACTGGGTTCGAAAAGTGGTACACTCATAAATACGAAAGTTTTCCCGGAACCGTTGAAACGAAGAGACGTCATGATCTCCAGAAAGTACGTGTTATGTTGATATCACGAGCATTTAGGATGACTAATGAGCGGCTGTTTGCATTCCCTTTCACTGGTATTAACGCGCGGATTTCCCCAACGAATTAAAATCCTTTTGCGCTCTTTATTTTATTTATGAGTGGCACTGAACTCAGTGGGCCTTTATTGTGCCCAATTTTTGTGTTGTTTTTTTTAGAAGCGTTCGTAAATTACTTGACAAAAAGTGTGTTTCGTCATTTTAAACGTATATTGGTGAGCTTGATTAGCTTCTGACTTCCCCTCCCACGATTTCTACTTCATATCTAAAAAAAAAAAAAAAAAAAAATCAGTTGGGTATTTGAGCGTTGTATACACCCAACTGTTGGATGTTAAAAGTCCAGTTTCCTTTTTAAGCTGTGTGTGGGGGGGGGGGAGAAAACCTGTTTTGGCATTGTTGGCTATACGCGCGAGATCTCGCAGCTCGTCATATCCGCGAGAAGTCTAGAGAGAGGGACTGTCCAAAGAGAGAAAGTTGGCAATGGCCACTGAAAAAAAAAAAAAAAAAAAAAATGTTACTCTGCCTCCCACCCCCACCCATTCCACAGAGTGGATATGGTCTGTCGGGTGGGACGCTAATGGTTGGTGGGTAGGGGTTGAAGAGTAAATTGCAACATTGGGATCAAACTTTTTTAAAACAAAATCTTTTTTTTTTCTTGGAAGCCCCACTTTTTTATTTCGAAAAAGCGTTTTTTTGCCCTCTTAATATGCCCCGTTCCTCTCTTCCGACACCAATTGACTTTTTTTTTTCTTTTTTTTTTCATTTTAAGCCGCCATCAGAAGCTTCTGCCAAAAAAGTGTGTTTGAGTCTAATGACAGCTGAAACGGAACGTTTATTGGGTATAATAGGCACTGACGAGTAAAAAAGGAGTGGGGATGTTATTTAAGGATCATCAAACTTCGATCAGAGACATTCCAGGGTTTTCTAAGATAATGATGGCATCCAGCAAGGGTCCACGAAAATTGTTTTAATGTCCTTGTTGTTGTCCTTTCTAAAGCGGGCAGGAAACTCATGAGGAGTTCATGGTGTGCTATTTTTTGAAGTATCGGTTTGGTACAATTCTTTAAATGAGTCCAGAGCTGGAAAATTATAGTTCTGCCGAGAGTCCTTAATTTAGATATTTGACTAGTAATTTTGTGGCATATAGCCTCCCGGCTGGTGGTGAGCGACTCAGCTGGTGGGGGGCGGGGGAGGGTTCGTCAAGCAGACGATGACGAGAGGGGCCTGAAATTATTTCAACCTTGAAAACTTCCCGATTTCTTTTATTGTCGAGAGACTAGCTAAAAAAAGAACTCGTCTCGATCATTTTTATCACTCCCTCACTCTCTTTCTCCTCTTTTTTACCCACTGAACCATCAGAGTGCCCCTATTTCAATCCAAAAGGGAATCACGTAATACTCTCCCCTGACCCTGTTCCCCGTTTTTTCTCTTCCCCCCTCCTCTTCATACCTCATCAACCTCAATATCCCGTTCATTGACTGTAATGAGCCCACCGTAAATGGGTATTCGAGTGCAACAATGAGAGCTTTGGAAGGGGTGAAACGCTGTGGATATTTTCTTCGTTTAAACGTCGGCAATTAATTAATTGATTTGTTCGAGGACTGAACGTCCTTGGTGCTTTTTGTTTTAAAGACGGGTTCATTCAATCGTTGGCTATTATTTATTGGCTAGGAACAATATCCACTGACGTCCCTTGTTTTTTTGCCGCAGGGATCAAGGACATCTCCCTCGGTAAAGTGGCCAATCGAGATATTTTGCTCAGAAAAAACCCGCCATCCACCTCCCGAATTCATAAAAAGCGGGGCCGTATAAGTAACGAGGGCGTGAAAACAAATGATTTTCTACGGTGTTACGACCCCTAACTTTGTGTCGGCCAAGGAAGGTGCAACCCCACAGCCTAGATAGAGAGAATGACGACGGGGTGTCCTTGCTTTTCGGGCCGGTGAATTAAACTGGGTCGCTGGATCAATGACTGAGTCTGCGCTCTATGACGGCCGATCTTTTTCGTCCTTAATATTGTGTGTGATACCCCCAGGGTTATACATTTTTGTGTGTTTTTTTTTTATTATTTATGGCGAAGGCTTGGTGTAACATGGTGTTGTGAGGGGGGGGGGATTCATTATGAGTTTTCCTACTTTCGCAATTTTATCATCGAACATCATTCTACGCTCAAAAAAAACCACGAAGGTCGTGATGGAACAAGAGAGCTTGTGGGGGAGGGAGAGTCTACTATAAAAAATATATCCACAAAATTAACAACAAACATCTCCTGAAGGCTTTATAGTTATTAATATCGGTTTAAATAATCTCCCACCCAATTTTTTCGAGGGATGGAGAACGGTAGAAACACTCCCCGCTAGGAGAACGACTTTGACCTCCGTGACCCGTTATGCTTTTGTGTATTAGAAACTCCCAGCGCAAGTTGCCCAGGGCGACAACAAAAGGGTTTGTGTTGCTATAGTTGTACGAGGACGTTTGGAATGATGGTGGGTTGTGGGGGGGGGGGAGTCACACGAACGGTTTAAAGGGCTCTCGTATGGTCGATGGACTGTGGTGAAGGGTAGGGATATTATTAGAACGAGAAAAGTGGTGTAAGTGCTGTGGTAGTTGAAAGGGGTTGAAAACCTAGGGAATTGAGGTATTTGCGAAAAAGTAAGAGGTCGACTAAACAAACACGAGAGCAGTGGGGAAAAAAAAAATAAAGGTGCGAGTAGTGGAAAGGGTGAAAGAACTTTCACAAGGTCGCTTCGATAACTATCGGGCAGGAAAATATAAATTATGGCTCTTTAATGAGTTATCTTCCTAAGAATGAAAATTATGAGGCTAATTTGATTAGATCGTGGAATACATACTGACTGTGTTAAGCGCTTCCAGTAAATTTAAACCCAAACATCCCTTTGAGTGGTATAAAACCCCACCCCTCACCATCATCCACAGCATTTCGTTATTTCGTCAAAAATGTTCTCTCAAGTGGCAAAATAGTGTGGGGGGGGGGGTGAATTCGTAGAAAGTGAGAGTTGCCTTTACTCAACTCCCCACTCCCACCCATCAACCAGTTTTCGGACACTTTCACTTTTTTCTTCCTCGTCCCCCTCCACCTTTTCCACCCCTGGTCCTTACCTTGAGTTTTTTTTTTTTTTTTTCGATTGCCGGTTTTGACGCTGGATTGGGTGACGGATGTGGAGGCGGTGCGGTGGGGGGTTAAAGAGAAATCCCGTAAAATAGGTGAGGTAATCATTTTCATACCGGTCTTTTTAGAGTATTATACATACAGACGCGGATGCGGCGCCCCACATTAAAAAAAATACACGTAGGCTGTACGTCGGATGAGTAATACCTCCCCCCCCCCGTCCCTCGCAATCCCACGTCAATGCACTCGAGGAAAGTTACACGGTGCGGGTGTCATTGCAACAGTCGGTTACGATATGACATTGCCAGTTTTTTTTTCGTTTTTTTTCGCTATTTTTGTTTTTATTTATTTCTTCAACAAATTGGCAGGGTGAGTGGCGAAGGGAACGAAACTAACTCGTTTAGTCGATTAGGTATTTTGTTGTCGATAAATAAAATAATAAAAAAGACTCTTCACGGTCACTGATTTCGGGTCAGCTTCCTTTTAGAAAGGAAGAGGAAGAAGTTCGATAAATCTGTAACAAATAAAAAATGTTCAAAGATTCTATAACTTTTTTTTTCCTTTTTATTACAGGGTTCTACCGTCATGACGATTCAACTATTATGGAATGGCTAAAATTCGGTAAGTCGTTATAAACTTAATAGCAGCACTGTTTAATGGGCGTAATTAGATCCTGTTGATTGGGTAGAAATGTACTTCACGAAGGCGAAGAACCTAGTGTTGATAATGAAAAAGTAGCGCCTAATGAAAAATGATTTTTTTTTTCTTGAAAAAAATAATAATTAAAGGCGAAAGAAATCGATCATTCGTCATGATTTTTCCCAAGGAACTTGCGGACGTCGGCAAGGTAACAATATAGTGAATTCCAAAACCGGCTATACTAAGCCGTTTCCCGTTCTAGTGTGAATTTTCCGCCCAAATACTGGCAATTAGACACTGCAAATGCCGGAATTATTTCACCCATGAACTCACAAGGGTTAACAGCGCGGTTAATTTAGGCCCTGAACTTGACACTCTGACAGAAAGACGTGTGTTTTTAATTAGAAACTCACAAAAGAGTTTTGGGAAAAACTTTCGAGTTTGGTTCATTTGATCGAAGTCCGAGAAGAACGGCTGGTAATACCCGTGTCCAGTTCGTAACGTCTAAATGAGCCATGATTGCTGCCTTCAACGAGTGGTGCCAGCCCTCCAAGCACCCGTTTGTCTTGAGGGATGGTAAGCCGTTGTTCGACGCCGTTGGATTTCAAAGGAGCTTGGCCAGACTAGCAAAAAGACGGGACTTGAACTGCCTGCCTTGATCGGTGGTCATCCTAGCCGTTACACCAAGACGAGGTATCCAGTTTGTATAGAACGCCTCAGCAGCCACGGTTTCTGCGATGACGTCCGCGTCGAGGGTATAGGCTTCGGGCCGGCGAGAAGTTCGGTCACTGATGGTGAGGCAATATCTCGTGCCGTTCGGCGGTGGCATTGAGGACCCACGACCACGAGACCCGCAAGATCGACCTGTTCGAAACGACCGACGTGCGCGAAAGTTCCTGGCGGCGTTGACGATGTGACGTTGGACTTTAGCACGTTGACACTGAATGCACGAGCGAGTCCACTGAGCGATGTCACGGTTCATACTAGGCCAGAAGTAACGCTGAGTGATAAGTTTTCGGGTAGCTCTGCCGCCGCGGGATGGCTAAGCTCATGAAGTAAGTTGTTGAAAGACGGTCCGGCGAGTCGGTGGGGGGAAGGTGTGAGGTCAAGCGCTCACAGAGAAGTGACTTGCCGACAAAAGGTAGATCGATTTTTTCGAATTTTAAAGAGACGTTTTTGACCACGTCAAGAATTGACTCGTCCTTCTCTTGCTCATCTACAAGGAGACGGAGATCGTCGGATAGATCGAGAGCTTCAATGCGAGAGAACGCATTGGCTACGTTTACCGCCCACGTGACGAATTTACTTATGAAGTTAAGGTGACAAGTGCGCCGAGGGGACGCTGAGTCGATTTTTTGAACAAAAAAAAACGCATGGATCAGAGGTTTGTGGTCTGTAAAAATTACAAAGGACGAGCTTCGAGAAGCGGCTGGTAATGACGGACGACTAGGTAAATTGCCAACAACGCTGCTGTGTCGGTGTGAGAGCTTTACTGAAAACCCCCCAAAGGATTTCCATAGATCGCCATCATCCACCTGCTGTAAAACAGCGCCAACGTGTGTGTCGGAAGTCGTGAGATTTGAGCATCAAAAGCAGGATGAACGGTGCTGTCCGCTATTGCTTTTTTGCTTGGGGAGAGGAATTTTGGATACTGTTGGTTTTCCTTTGAGCTGTTGCTGAATTTAAGATGATATGAAATGCACCAATGATAAAAATTGAACATGCCCATGAATCTCTTCAATTGCCGGATTGTGGATGGGCGAGGGAAAGAGACAATAGCCTCAACACGATCGTTTGAAGGGCTGATTCCTTGAGGCGTTTTGTGGTAACCGAGGAAATCCACGACTGGCTGCGCGAAAACGAACTTATCTAAATTGATAGTGATGCCCAGCTTCGCCCAAACGTCGGAATACTTCGTGAAGATGAAGTATTATGCTCTTCTTCGTCCAAAGAGGCTATTATAATGTCGTCGACGAAAACGAAGACGTAACTGAGGTCACGGAACAGGGCATCCATTATTACCTTTGGAATGTTTGGCTTCTGTTGCGGAGGCCGAAACACATTCGAGTAAACTCGAATAAACCAAACGGGGTTATGAGAGCCGTTTTTGGTACGTCCTGTTCGTTATTTGGGATCTGATAATCAGGCGCGGATCCAGAGTTTGCTCAAGGAGGGGGCCATGACCCCCATCATGTACCACCACAGTTTTGGACGCGATGAACCCGAAAATCGGCGCGTTCAACCCTGCTCCCGCCCTTATCTTTTTGATCCCCTTGGCACGTTTTCTAGTGGTAAATGCCCAAGGGTCTCATAAACCTCGTCCGGTTCAAATAGAAACACTTTGAAAACATAAACGTTCAGCCTAAAAACCGTCCCTGGGCACTTTCAAGAAAAAACGACAAAAAAATTCAAAAAACATTGGCAAAATAGCGTATTTTGACGAGCGGTTGAAGTGGTTTTCACTGTGATACCATCAGGTTCCAAACCACAGTACACGGCAAAGGTTCAACCTTAGCAGTCACGGATTCCAGGCTCCGGTAGGGTTGAGCCCTCTCCATCACTTCATTTAATAAGGCGAAGACGGTGCTATTCGGAGGAGGGAGGGATCGAATGGTTCACCGATTGACTCAATTAATCTTTTAAGAGTGCGAATAGCCTTTTTTTTTTTCGGCGCAGCAAGTCACATCAGGCGTGATATGAATAGCGTCATTTAAACATGGCGCAAATGCAGTACAGACGACTTTCGGACGCAAACAGCCAGTTTTGCTATTTGTGTAGTGGAAATAGTCCGTCATACCATTTTTATGTTGGGAATGGTCATGTTTGCCATTTCCAAAGTGCAAATTGTCTGGTCATTTATACGTAATAACAAGTGAATATTAGCCAGTGCGATATTTTAAAGGCAAGAATCGTCAGTTTTGCCCTTTTTTTTTTTACAGCAGGCATTGCATGTTTAGCCATTTTCCACGCTGGAATCACGTGTTCAGGCATTTTAGGGCGCGAAATCTGGGCTCGTAAAGTCAGTTTCGTCATTTTTAGAGCGTGAATTCAGTCAATTTAGTCATTTACAAGGCACTAATCGTCATTTTTGCAATTTTTCAGGCCATAAAAATAGTCACGTCAAGTCAAAAGCAAAGAATGGTCAGTTTCACCATTCGTTGCTCGCGAGTAGTCAGTTTAGCTGTTTTTGGAACGCGAATATGGTCCGTCAAGCCAGAGACGCATAATGATCAGTATTGGCCAATTTTGGCGCGCGAATTGCCAATTTTGACATTTTTGGCGCGCAAATGGTTGATTTTGTCATTTTTGGCGCACAAATAGTTGATTTAGCCATTTTTAGCGACAGCTTAACCATTTTTAGGCCGCTTCAAGTCCGTTTGGCTATTTTTTAGAGCGGGAATTTCCGGTTTGGCAATTTTCATGGCGTGAATATAGTCAGTTCAGCCATTTGCTAGGCACTAATCGTCAGTTTAACCACTTTTGGGAGTGATTCCAGTCAGTTTAGCTGTTTTTATGGTAGAAATAGCCGTAGTTTGGCTATTTTAAAGCAGCCAATGGCTGTCAAGCCATTTCTAGTAGAGCGAAACACGATCGGCGGCTGAATCTTTCCATTTTGTGGTTTCTCTACACAGGGAAACCGAAAATTGAGACAACATTTTTGTTTTGTCAGCGTCCGCTCGTACTGGTGACCCTGGAGTCAATATAATCGGCTGATACCGACGACCATGACGTTAAATATTCATTTCTGGGCCGTTTAGGGCACAGTATTTTTCTGTTGATAACGCTTCGAGGGGACTAGTAAAATCTCGTCTGTCTCAGAACAGAACCTTTCACCCTAAAATTTGAGAATGTGACAATCCCTCGTTAGATTTTGGGAGGTACTTCTGATTATGTTTATGCGAAAGTGACCTCGCGACTTCAAGGGAGAGGCCATGGCCCCTCTGGCCCCTCCCTTGGATCCGCCATTGCTGATAATATGCACGGTTAAGGTCCAACGTGCAGAAAATATGTTTGCCGTGAAGGTTGTTTTGAAAGCCAAGAAGATTCGGCACTGAGTAACGATCAGGCACTGTTTGGTCGTTTAAAGCACCGTAGTCCCCACAAAGGGTAAATTTCGCCGTTTTTCTTGTGCACAACGTGGAAGGGACGGCACCCGCCTCAGCCGTCGCTCGTTCTAGTTTGACGACTGACTATGGGCCTCTTCTCCCAATCACACGGTTTTGAGCACTTTTCGGGCTCGTGTCTTGAATTGTTCTTTGTGGTAAAAGCAAAACGTACGTGTCGGTGTCGATGTTTCTGCAGAGTAGGACCGAGTACGAGAAGAGCTTTGGGACCTCTGAACGCGGAGAGCGGCGACTTCGGCAGTCAGTTGGCGTACTGCGCGGCGACCACCAAAACTGAGGAAATTAAGGTCTAATTTTATCGACAATTGTATAATATAATTGCCGGTTTTGGTGTTCAAATTGAAAATTCACTAGTGATTAAGCGATTTTACCGTGAAAACGGCATCGCCGGACAGTCACTTGCGCACTGCACTGATTTTAAGTTGTTTTAAGGGATCCAAAACAAACTCAACTAAAAACGTGTAGGTATATCCCTCTCGTTTATAAAGTACATGCACGTGAACTTGGCCCTACCCACAACGCCAAAAACTACGAAAACTGTCCTATTCGTTTGTTTAGCCAAAATTTTCGTTTGTTTAGCATTTTGATACACGAATTTAAAAAAAAAATAGTTGGGTGCGGCCAACTTCACGCAACCCGACCCACGAACGAAATCGTTTGTTTAGCGTCATTTTTGAGCCAAAATGTTCGTTTGTTTAGCCTTTCAAGTAATATGATCAACAGACAAACTTGAGTGCGGCTTTAACTTCACGCTGCTCGACCCATGAACGAAATCGTTTGTTTAGCGGAATTTCTCAACGTAAAATCGTTTGTTTTCGTTTGTTTAGCCATATTTGTCGTATAATGTTCGAAACATTATCTTTTTGAGAAAAAAAACATGCATGGTTTGGCCAAGTTTACGTAACCCGACTATGATTGAAATCGTTTGTTTGGCGCCATATCTAGCCTTAACATTGTTTGTTTAGCCAAAAGTTTCGTTTGTTTAGCATTGTGAAACACTTAGTTTTTAGAAAAAATAGGTGCGGCTAACTTCACGCAACCCGAACTATGAACGAAATCGTTTGTTGTGGTTAAAAAAAACGAAAATTTCGGCTAAACAAACGTGAACAAACGGTTTTACGTCGAAATATGTCGCTAAACAAATGATTTCGTTCATGAGTCGGGGAGCGTGAAGCCAGCCGCACCCTAGTTTGTTTGTTGTTCATATAGTACTTGAAATGCTAAACAAACGAAATTTTGGCTAAACAAACGTTAACAAACTGTGTTAAGGCTAGAAATGGCGCTAAACAAACGAAATTTCGTTCATGGGTCAAGTTGCGTGAAGTATTAGCCGCACCCAAATATTTTTTTTAAACAAAAAATCGTGTTTTAAAATGCTAAACAAACGAATAGGACAGTTTTCGTCGTTTTTGGCGTTATGGGTCGGGTCCAGGTTCACGTGCATACAAAAGTACAGCTTTTTGCTCAGTGCTCAGTCACTTGTAATGAACTGTCATTACAGCCATTTATTTCAAAGATGACTGTTTTGATGATAATGGTGAGACTTAATGGTGAAAAGGACGAGGTGGGGAGTTAGTCTCACCCCCCCCCCCGACTACGCACAACAATAATACTCATCGACTTTCCGCTAATTTCCAATGTTCTGTAGGATCATTGCGTAGCATTGAAAAATCGTCTGTAAAACAGGGAAATTGATCGCGCAAAAAAAAAAAAGTGAGACGGATTGACAGTCACTCTATTTGAATTTGAATCAAAATCAAAACTGTTTAATAACGAACGGGCTGTGCCCGTTCTCGGTTGGTTGGGGGGGGGGGGGGTCACGAATATTCCCATTTCCATACCACTCCCGAAAAGAACCACTCAAGATGAACTACTTATTTGCTTGAAGGAGCACGAAAGTATTACAGCGTACTAATGTAGATGGTACGCATTTTGCGCGCAAAAAAAAAAAAAAAAAAACCTGCCGTTATGTGGTGGTAGAATTAGCACTTGAAGATGTTTTTTTTGTGTGTGTTTAATTTTTATATTATTTATTTTACCAATGGTTCGAAGGCTCGTTTGAGTAACGGTACGAACTAAAAAAAATTAACGGATTTTTTTTTCGCGAGGCTGTCATGATGATGAGATTGATGAATTCCTTGAATTTTCATCTCCCTCAACGAGTGAATGTTTGACTCACTTTCGAAGTCCTTAATTTTAATTATCGTCAGTCTTTTTTTTTATAGAAAGATCGATCTTGCGACCAGGGTAGGAAAATGTTTTTTCGGGCGATTCTCGATTGAATTGAGTAGACGTTCCTTTCGGAAGGGGCTACAAATTTTCCTTTATATTTAGAAATGATCATTTACCAATAATTCAACGTCAAAACCCATCATCATTTCCTAGTCCCTCACCTCTCACACTCGAATTTATTCCAGGGATTCGCCTTTTCTCTGCAACCTTTAAACCCGACTTTTGTATAGCGGAGTGCCAAAAAGGAGAAAGGCCGTCTGTTGAAGACGTGGTTGGTGAGGTCACAGTTGGAGAGGGGAGGTCTGGCATTAGTAACGAGGGTTTATAAATAACGATTTCGCTTTTTAAAAAGGAGTTTCCAAGGTATATTGGACGAAGGGAACGGGCGGTGCTGTAAGGGTGTCCATCAAGATCACTGAACAAACGGGTCACATTGTTTACTCCGATCCCAACTTACAGAAATGTATAATTTGAGGAATAATGCGTTATTTATAAGAAGATCAACAGAATAAAAAGAGCGTTTTATTTTTAGAAAATGTGCTTGGATGTTTTCATTGGTCAACAGAATAATTCTCATTATCAGAGTGATGGGTAATGTTTGTCTGAAAAATGTATCATTCTCTGTCCCTGTCTCTTTCAACTCATCTACGGCCTTGAGCTTTTGACAGAAATGACCATTAATCTCTCCAAATCGCTAACTTTCAAATTGAATTGGAAAGCGTCACGCAATGTTCAACATTTAAAAAGCCGCGATGCGAAATAAATCAACGAAAGATAACCCGGAGAGAGGTGAATCTTGGAACAATTGTGGAGGGGAGGGGGGACTTATCTAAAATCTGCCATATTTTTACGCACTCAAATTGCGAGAGGCTCCTTTCCTGTGTGTTCGAGTAACAAATTAGTATAGGTTTGCCGTGTTTTCTTTTATTTTCCTTTTCTTTCTTTTTGTTTTTTCTTGGTCACTTGCTGCACCCCCACCACACACGTATAAGGACGTTTTATAGACGATGCTCTCTGTCACTGTGACGTTCCAAGGACAGTTTTATCTGTCACTGCCTCATGTATTATACCTTAAGTTTAGTCATACACCGAGTTAAACAAGTAGCCATTCTCTCTATATGTATAGGGGCTCACTTTTTTCAAGTCACCGTTGAAATAATGACAAAAATAAAATCGCTGAGGCAGCTGGCGGTCTATACGAGTCATATAACAATAAGTTTGCACAGCGCGTTGGAACTTTCTCTTGGGTCCGCGAAACGATCTGATTATCCCAGAATATAATTTATTCGACCCCATAACTTGACAATTCAAATCACGATATTGAATTGAACGATTTTTTCGTCTTAAGTGATAGTTTCAGAGCCGCGCGCTTTCGTTTTTGCGCCTGAAATACCTGTTTTTAACCGAAAAAACAAAATGTTGAGCATAATTGGAAGTTGAAGACGGATTTTTCGGTCTTTCTAGCCTAATAATTGGATTTAGGGCAAACTCACTTGTTTCAGCATCAAAATTACTGTTTTAATTCCACCTACGCCTCCGTGAAGTTGCCTTCAGGGGCCGTGAATTAGCGTTTTTTTCCACAATTCATCACTTCTTCTCAATTTGTAATCGGTGAAATAGCAATTTATCTCCAATTCAGCCGTGAATTAGCGATTTTTCTTCCAATGAATTCGTGGTTTTCCTTATAGGAACCGCCAATGAGCGACTTTACCCGTGAATTGGTGCTATGTTTTTTAATTTTAGCTACGAAGTTGTTTCCCCAAACCGCGTCTTGAAATTTACTCAATTTATTTCTGTAAAACAGCAAAAAATGTTCTCAATTTAACCCCATAAATAGCATTTTTTCTTGACTTCAGCCGTGAATTAGCGTTCACCTAATTTTAACCTCCTTAGCGAACCATCAATGAGAGTTTTTTTCCCTCAATTTTTGCTGCGAATCAGCCCATTTTCTGAATTTTACCCGCGACTTAGCGCATTATTTAGCCGTGGATCAGCGATTTTGTACACTTTCAGCCAAGAAGTTACCTTCAGGAGACTCGCAATGCGCGTGTTTTCCATTTTACCCGCGAATTATCCTTTTGTTCACTCATGCCAGCGCTTCTTCTTAACTTTATCGGTGAATTACCGCGATTTCTTCTCACTTTAGCCGCGAATGAGCGATTTTTCACCATTTTAGCGGGTGATTTATCTGAATTTTGGCAGTCGTGTTTTTCCTGATTCCTCAATTTTTCTGTGAAGTTGCAAATGAACTCACCAATTAGACATTTTTCATTGTTTTTAGCCGCAAATTAGCATTTTTCCTCATTTTAGCCGCTAATTATGAATGCTTCTACGCTTCATAAACAAATTAGAGCTCGCCCAATTTTCGCCGCGAATTACCTAACGCTTTGTCTGAAGTTTGGCTGTCGATTATCTACCGATTTTTTTCATTTTCTGGCACGAAGTTGTCTTCAGAAGCCGCGAATTGACGTTTTTTCCATTTAAACCGCAAAATAGCGTTTTCTTTACTTCAGCGCCTCTTTCATGTCTTTATCGACGCATTATCAATTTTTCTCCATTTTAGCGAATTTTTACCATTTTAGCCGTGAGTTAACGATTTATCTGAATTTTGCCGTGAATTCGTGTTCTTCCTGATTTCTTAATATTATGTTAATTAGCAAAATGTCTCAAATTAACCCTCGAATTGGCCATTTTTCTTTATTTTAGCCTCAAATTAGCGTTTTTCCTCATTATGGCCGCCAATCGAGCGTATATCCAAAAATACGTAAATTGAATTCACTGCTGCTAAGCCTGCAGTGGACGACGTAACATTCAATTTGAAGGCTTTGGAACGTACGCTCGTTGTCGCGCCATGTAGCGCCACTCGAAAACGCTTCCACTGGACGACCGACCTTATAGTTTGGCAAAAGAATGCCTGCCGCCGAATGTGGTGAACTCAGCTCAGTAGTCGAGGGGAGGCTCTTATGTCCCACGGCTACAGCACTGCGATTGTACCCCTCAAAATTACGCATGTGAACCTGGCACAACACATGTCAGAAAATTTAACGAAAAATGAATCAATCGTTTGTTTACCGTTTGTTTACGTTTGTTTTGCCAAAATTTTCGTTTGTTTAGCATTCGGAATATGATTTTTTTTTAAAAACAGCATGTGTCGGGCTAAGTTCACGCAACACGACACATTGGCGGAATCGTTTGTTTCGCGACATATTCCGTCTCATTATCGTTTGTTTACGTATGTTTAGCCGAAATTTTCGTTTGTTTAGCATTTGGAATATGATTTTTTTTTAAAAAAATCAGCATGTGTCGAGCTAAGTTCACGCAACCCGACACATGGGCGGAATCGTTTGTTTCGCGACATATTCCGTCTCATTATCGTTTGTTTACGTTTGTTTAGCCGAAATTTTCGTTTGTTTACCATTTCATGTATGAATTTGCATGAATCGAAAAATTCATACATGAAATGGTAAACAAACGAAAATTTCGGCTAAACAAACGTAAACAAACGATAATGAGACGGAATATGTCGCGAAACAAACGATTCCGCCCATGTGTCGGGTTGCGTGAACTTAGCCCGACACATGCTGATTTTTTAAGAAAATATAAATTCAAAATGCTAAACAAACGAAAATTTCGGCTAAACAAACGTAAACAAACGATAATGAGACGGAATATGCCGCGAAACAAACGATTCCGCCCATGTGTCGGGTTGCGTGAACTTAAGCTCGGTGCACACGATGCATTTTTTTGAAGCATGATTGCCTGCCTGTTCTAAAAAACATCCGGTCACTGATGGGGATCATATGTTTTTTTTCACCATGCAAGTAAACATGTTTCGAAAAATGCATCGTGTGCACCGAGCTTTAGCCCGACACAGGCTGATTTTATAAGAAAATATAAATTCAAAATGCTAAACAAACGAAAATTTCGGCTAAACAAACGTAAACAAACGATAATGAGACGGAATATGCCGCGAAACAAACGATTCCGCCCTTGTGTCGGGTTGCGTGAACTTAGCCCGACACACGCTGATTTTTTAAGAAAATATAAATTCCAAATGCTAAACAAACGAAAATGTCGGCTAAACAAACGATAATGAGACGGAATATACCACTAAACAAACGATTCCGCCCATGTGTCGGGTTGCGTGAACTTAGCCCGACACACGCTGATTTTTTAAGAAAATATAAATTAAAAATGCTAAACAAACGAAAATTTAGGCTAAACAAACGTAAACAAACGATAATGAGACGGAATATGCCACGAAACAAACGATTCCGCCCATGTGTCGGGTTGCGTGAACTTAGCCCGACACATAATGTTTTTCGAAAAATTCATACATGAAATGGTAAACAAACGAAAATTTCGGCTAAACAAACGTAAACAAACCCAAAGTGTTGTGCCAGGTTCACATGCGTCTCAAAATTGGGTTTTTTAGTGAGCGAAATCCGGGGAATTACTTTTTTCATTCAGTGAAAACGGTTCACAGAATGAAAAATCGGCGTAATGGGTCTCTGAAATAGGACACCCAGCGAAATTGATTTACTGGAAAACAATTGCCCGAAATTGGCTGTTCATAAAATTGACAGTCTACTCATGAAATTGACAATTTTCTCATAAAATTGACAATTTCCTCGTAAAATTGACAATTTACTCTTGAAATTGATCATTTCCGCGTATAATCGGCTATTCGTACTAAGTATAACAAGTTTAAAGACAAAATAAACGATCACCAATTACTTTATTAACAATAATCACCAAATGGGAAAAATTGTAAGTTCCAATGACCAAAAATTAAACTTCTGGAGAGAAGTTACAATTTCCTCGTGAAATTGACAATGTGCGCGTCAAATTGACAATTTTCTCGTCAAATTGACAATTTCCACGTCATATTGACAATTTCTGCATTGAATGACAAGTTTCAATTGATAATGCGCCAATGAAAATAAGAATTTGCTAATAAAATTTCAATTTTCGCGTGAAACTGACAATTTTGTCATAAAATTAATGATTCCTAGAAAATTTACGATTTCCTCTTCAAAATTCACAACTTCCAATTCAAACTAACAATGCCCTTACAAAAATGAAAATTCACTCAAAAAGTGCAGTTTCATTGACAATTTCTCATACAATATGCCATTTTCTTCACAAAATTGACTATTTCCTTAATAAACTGACGATTTACTCTTCAAATTGACAAATACTGGAAATATCCTCATAAAATCAACCAATATGCTCATAAAATTGAAAGTTCTCTCATAAAATAAACAGTTTCGTAATGAAATTGGCAATTTCTTAGTGAAACCGATGAGACTCGTCATTAAATGGACAATACGTCACCATAACATTGCTCTTGGTGAAGTTCTACGCATATTTGTTGCCCTCGACGCAGCATTTCGCGTAAATTTTTGCCTTGAATGTGGCGATTCGCGTGAGTGTTTTCCAGAATATTGCGTTTTGCCCACCGTGGGGGTGGGGCATTTTGTGTCGCGGTCTTTCGGAAGAGTTTTTTCCTTACAATGTGACGTTTCTGCTTAAAAAGTTTGCCCTTGGCGAGACTTTGCGCGCATAAATTTTGCCCTAGACTTGGTGGCGTTCAACGTCAATTTTCCCCTCAGTGAGAGGCCATTCACGAGAGTTTTTCCTTTAAATAACTTGTTATTTTGCGTCTTTAGAGAACCTCTGACCCTCGGGCCTCTGAGAAAAATACCCTAAATTTATAGGTGATATCCTCTCCTCGACGGGTTTTGGAGGTGGTTTCGATGCTTTTTTTTTGCGCAAATGGGGCCATGGCTCCTGTGGCCCCTCCCTTAGATCTGCCATTGCACCTGGCTGAGTTTCCTCCCAACTCCGCCTCTCATAATTCTACGGCTCGTCTCGTGCTGCTGATGACCTGGCTGTCCCGCTAGTGCGGCTGGCGACTTCTGCCCCCCGATGAACCCATACTCCGTGTGTGTGGAGCTCTCTTCCTCCCTCAAGGACCCCAACGTCTCGCTAGCCAAATTTAAGCACAGGATTCGCCAGCTCATTTTCGATTTTTAGCCATACTCGAACGAGGAGTTCGTCAGTGCTCTTCGCTCTAGATAGGCCAAATTAGGCCCCCGAAATCTGGACGGAGCAGGACTATTAGCTTAAAATTTTCCCCACGCCCACACCCCGCCAGCTGTTTGCTGGTCTGCTGTAGCCTGGCTGTTAATGTGCTCTGATCTGTTGAACCCTTGGAATACAGACAAGAAATGTCCTCAAAAATGGCCAGGTGAAATATGGACTTATAACCATGTCAACGCTGTATTATAGAGGAGGAGAGCTTGTTCTTCCTTTGCGTCCATTGCCTATGGCATTACCGAGAAAAACGTAAAGAAAAAAATGTTTGTTAAAAAATGTATTTCTCCTTCCCTGGTTCAACGTACTTGTTTGTTTAAAATAAAAACTCACGGGGAGCACTTTTCCTCTCATACAACCCCCCCTTCACCATTTCCTCATTCAATCGCCTCTAAAAAACTAAATTTGATCTTCTTTCCGGCTGGTACAAACCCAGTCCAAACCCCATTAACTTTTTTTATTTTCTTCTTTTTTTAAATGGCCATGAGGTTATGTTTGTGTTCCGACTGTTTAGAGGGTGTGCATTTAAAGAAGAGAGGGTGAGTTATTTCGACGTTTTAAAAACATCACTCTCTCACTCTCTAGTGATAGGAATAGGAGGGCCTTAAAGCCCAAACTGTCGATGATTACAAAGAATGAAGAGCGATTAGTGTGGTTTGGGTGGGTGGTGGCCGAGTTGAAGTTTTGTTTAAAAAAAAAAAAAAAAAAAAAGTGGATTGGCAGATTTCTAACCCCCCGTCTAAACTATTGGTTGGCTAGGGATTATTTCGGAATAATTTACATTTCGCCAACAAGACGAGCGCATTGGCCTCTAAAGATTTTTTAAAGCATTTTAGCATTTTTTTTTTTATTGCTACAACCCTCAATTAAACTCGTAAAAACGCTTACTTCAAAGGTTTTTCCCCGAACTGCTGTAAATGCTGACTTCTACCCTTCCACTCACTTCTTTAAAATATATTTGTCATGAGCCTCATCGCGGGGAGAAAAATCGCCCGATTTCACCCTTCCCAACGGGGAATCAATATCAACCGCACTTTTCAACTTCCCTCTGCTCCCATAACGAAATCCTATTTGCAAGTAATTGGTTTGATGAAAAAAGATATTTATAGGACGTGGGGTAGAAAAAAAAAACTGCATACACACGACCCTGATAAGACTGTCCTACAGCAAATGATGTTGTCATAGGTCATGGAAGTAGAGTCGTTTAAAATTAAATTGACAGAAGATTCGGTTGTAAAGCCGTTCAATTTTTTTCCTTAAATAAAACTCGACAAAAGAATAAAATATTTAATTACGCAATGATTGCTATCATGTCTCCACTCATTTGTTTTCTATCGGTGTTTGAATATTTATTTTCCTGTCAAGGACACTCGTCCTCGCGGGTTAATGGACTCGCACTATAACGCAGTTTATGTTTAGAAAGATATTTAAATCGCAAATAATGTATTTTACCATGTCTGTCTCTTCCTTCTTTTTTTTTTCAAACTTGCAATATTTATGCATTCCTTCCTCAGCATTAAATTATATTGTTGCACACACCTTTCTCCTACTGAACTACTCTTCCGTTCAGAATGTGCCTCTCCTCGAGTTATTTGATACGAGCGACGCGTTATTTAGTTTCGCCTTCGAACCCCCACCCCCCGCCGACTACTACTCACCAGTCATCGTATTCTGCACTTGCGTTAAAGAATGCGCGCTGGGTGTTAATTATAACAATGTGTGTGTGTGTCGCGTGTGGGAACTGCTGATGGGATGAGACGCTGGTAACGAGAATTGCTGTGAGCGTGTGTATTACGTTTCCTTTCCCCTTTTCTGAAGCTGTCTGATGTCGATGGTGTTTTGCAAGAAGGGCCAATCCGAAATTTTTCGCTAGGAGCCAAACTGTTTTTATCCTTCAATGGCAAACTCCGAAAAAGGGCCGATCAGTAACGTTTGATTTTTCGTATAGTAAAAAAGGGCCAATCTGCTTTTGAGTTGTTGATTTAAGTGCAAATGAAGTAGCCAATATCTTGGTTTTTCACGGATTATATTAGCACACTGGTCTCTGCTGCCACCGGCAATGAAAATTTGATATAGGCTACTCTGAGTCAAGAAAAATCGCCCAAAACCAACTGAACGACAAGGCACATTCGTGAATTAATGGAGATGTTTTAGTCTGGGGCAAGTTGAAATGGACTTGAAAAATCGCGCACTTGAGCCACTTGGTGGATGGTGGGTTAGGCAAAAATAGCCAACATTTAAAATTGAGTATTCATCCACGACGCTTTCAAACGTGGATATTAAACTTCCAATGTGGCTAACGCCGGACTTTGGGCGCTGTCGTGGGTGGCTGAACCAGGTTCCTCAATCACTAAAAAAAAGCCCGGAAACTTGCAATTTCGTCGAAAACAAAGACAAAAAACAAGTAATTTTGCGAATACGTAGCCCCGAAACTCAAATTTCGCGAAAATAAAGGTAAGAAAATTGCAATTTCGCGAAAAGTGAAAACATGAAACTTGCAATTGCCCTGATATTCACAAAGGAAACTCGTAATTTCACTGAAATTTGAACCCGAATTTGCACGATCATACATATTTAGCTTTACGAATTACACGCGCGAATTCGTCAGGCTTAGTCATGACCGGCTTCAGGCTCAGGTTTCAGGCTCACGCACGCTGGTTTGTCCCAAAACCGAGTCAGAGGGGCCCCGGTTCACCAGGACTGAAGAGAACACCGTGAGGGCAAAACAGGGGCTGAGGGTGGGTAACTCTCGAGATACCCCACACGTGAAGGAAAAGCGATTTTTTTTTTTTAATTTGTTTTTTTTATTATTATTTATTAAACGGGGAGGAAAGCCTAGAAGAAACTATCTCCTACCAACTGGACCTATAAGATCTATTGTGGTCTCCCCTCAGGTTGCCCTGCAAAGGAAGACGCTAGTTTCCAAGCGTCCTCCACCACCACTCCTTTACGATGCTGAGGATATTCCCCGTAGCCATCCTGTAGATGACTTCCAGTTGTAGCACATCATTTCCAAGATGGTGAAAGCATAACCTCCCCAGAGCCTCGCACTCACACAGTACGGCGTGCTCTGCTGTTTTCACGGCCATTTCGCAAAATCTGCAAATGTCCGGGTCAGACTTCTCCATTAGTCTGAGTGTATAATCAAAGGGCATGTCCCGTTAGCAGTCCCACCAAGATCCTAAGGTCTCCGGCCCTTCTCCGATCGTCCCTTTGGAGTAACAAAGAGCTTGGCCTGCCTGAGACCTGGTTGTCTAACTCAGTGTTCACGATACCCCTGTTCCAACCACGCCTGCACCTGCCTCTCTGCCTCTTCGTGAAGGTCCCAAGGGACTCCCAATGCTGAAGCCTGGGGCCAAAGACCCCAATGCCAGCACCCCCATCCTTCACAGATCCATCACTATACCATACTTGCGTGCCGGGCTTAAACCTCGGCAAACCCTTATCCCAAAGGTCGCGGTTGCCTATGTCGACCTTAAAGGGTTTTTCAAAATCCATCCTCACATGCATGAGATCCGTAACGACTTCAGCCGCCTCACTACATGCAACTTCCTCCAGAACACGCAAGTGCCCAACCTTGACACCCCGCTACACGTGCTCCGCCCGCAACAGTCTCACCGCCACCGTATATGCGGTCGCCTGCACATGAAGCTGCAAGGGAGGCATGTCCAATACACCTCCTTGGACGCTGTCGGGCACGAGTGCATAGCACCCGTTACGGAAAAACTTAATAGAAACGACACATTCACAATAAGTGGCCACCATCCTATTCATCGCGGAATTCACTGGAAACGCCTCACTCATGTTGAACATTGTGCGCAGCGCCAAGTGCCACAGTGAGAGAAGCATTTCGCGCAAAACGTCTCACGTCGAAGCGAAAGGTCACATTTACCCCAAAAATAAAGTTTACGCGAAAAATGTCGCGATTTCCTAGACCTGTTGAGTTTCTGTAGAGACAGCTGACCTGGCGAAACTTTATGTCCAGCCAACAGGCTACAACAAACGTATTCTTCCAGTTTTGCAAAAGAGTTCATCGCCCACCAACGTCTTTCTATTCCTTTTTTTTTTCTTGCCTTCAGTTGGAAACGTATGCGGTTTTGCGGTTGCTGCCACTTGATGCTTGGGTGCAGTTGTGGCCCTCACGGTCATAATAACAAAGTAACGTAAAGTACGGCTGGATGAAACCTTCAAAGAGTTGGCAAGAAATATCCGTTCGATTACTTCGACCTATCGCTCTCCTGGTAAGCATTTGATTCGGGACATTTTTTTAATTCGAAAAGATTGTGGGAACGTTTTGCAGCATTTACGATAAATATAAATTTGCTCAGAATTGAAAAATGTTTGTTAATATATAGATCATCAGAACGGAACGTTTTAGCAAGGAATTAAATGAAAGGAGCAATTTATTTTTCATTTTGAGTTAAAACGCCATCGATTGTGTTAGGAAAAAAGAGAGGCTGAGGGTAGGGTTCGTCACCGTTGGGAAATAGTGCAATTTTGAACGATTTTTGGACCGCAATTGTTATGATACTACATACATTGGCGAAGGTTTTGATAGTGCTGGGTGGTGGTGGGGAGGGAGTAAATTTCAGACAGTTTTCGTTGGTATACGGGTAGTCCTAAACGAGTTTTCCCACGGCTCTTATCATTCAAAAACACTCGACTGGTCGCCCCCCAACCCTTTTCAAAACACAAGACTTCCTTGTGTCCATAACGACAGTTTTGATGGTTTCAAAACTGCCTGTCTTTATTATCAATTTTATTTCAATATACAATATTTACACTTTTTTTACGGGCTCCCCGTTTTATTAATCATTTGTTTTTTAATAGTTTTAAGTAAGTCAAGGTGTCTTACGCGCATGAAAAGCACTCTCTCCCACCCCACAAACTTTTAAAAGACCCCGTTAACTTGGGGCGCTGCAGCCTGCGTGCAATTGTTCCTTAAAAGTCTATTTTAAGAAAACCCTTTCCTCTCTTTTCAAGCAGTAGCTTCCTCGCGTTATTTTTTTTTTTTTATTTATAAAAACTGACTCAGAAGAGTGAAGCAGGCAAGGCCTGTAAAAACTATTAAAAGAAAACAGTTTCCCCTCCCTCAATACTTTCTTTTTACAGGCGGTTTAACGCTCCCCCTATACGACTTCATCTTCAAGTTTTTTTTTTTTTTAAAGTACGCCATTCACGTGAAGTTCTCCTTCGGAAGTAGTTTCGTACGGATCGCTAAGTTTTCCTACCCATTTTACTAAAACGCGACTATACATACACAACATCAAGCCAAGGCCCTCTCACCGCGTTCTACGGTGGGTGTGGGGTGATGAACAGTAACTTGAGAGTCTAGAAGTTGATGGATTCATGCAACAGTTTGGTAGTGGTGAGAGGGGGTCGGGTATATTCCAGGGAAGTCTTGTACTCGTTAACTAGAGCGTGATGCCTCGACATTAAAAATCAGATTCCCCTCTCTTTGTTTTATATTTTTTCCCAGGTCACACAACGCTTGTATTTTTTAACCGCCTATATTTTTGCATTTTCTACTGAGGATACCTAGATATCTTTGACCTTTCCTTACGCAACCTTCTCACCCCGCCACCCATCACCTACCAACAGTAAATGTGCGCTCAATCTCGTATCTGCATATTGCATGCGGGGTCTCGGTTGCCAGGTGACTCGTTTAAATTTGTTTATACCCATAGTCATTCTAAAATTCTGGCGGAAATGTCCAATATATTCAAAATTGTACTAAATCGCGAATCTTGGGGCATTTCGGCGAGAGTGAATCCGATCAGACGATGCCCTTCAAATCGACAGGCTCGAACTACCAGAAAGAGCCTCAACGCAGGGCGAACCCTGCTGGCCCGTTAATGGTGCATTTGTATCCCCTCTTTGAGAATTCAGGAAGGGGAGGGGGTGCAACGCAGTGGCGGACCTACACGGACCTGGAGCGGAAATTTATATGAGGTCGTCCCTTTATTATCAAAATAAACAACGAATTAATATTTCACTACGAGTGACCAAAGTGGTGGGTGCGCGCGAGACGTGACGGGACGGGAAATGTGAAAAGTTCCGTCCCGTCCCGCATTTTTTGGATCCGCGTCCCGTCCCGCACACTCAAGTTCCACCCAATGCAGGATTTTCTCGCATGCACCGCGGGACAAAAAAATGCGTGATCAAATGGACATTCGGGGGGGGGGAGCACCCCTTGCCCATTGGGGAATGCAGAAAATTGTTTAGGTGGAGGAGAATTTCGACAAAATGACAACATGGTCACCCTCCTCAACACCAGAATAACGGGGGGGGAGGGGGACCACGAGATTTTCTTCTTGTTTTCGATTTTTCTGTAACTCGAAAGGTTTAGGTTCCACACAGTGGCGAAACTGCATCTATCGGGGACCAGGGTGGAAATCTCTAGGAGGCCAATTATAGTCTCTAATTAACAAGGAGTATACCTTTTAACAGCGTTGAAGTACATATTTTTCTCAATTTTAGCCACGAAATAGCGTCCTAAAACTTTCGCATGTGCGTTTTCTCAATTTTTTCCGCGAATTAGCTCATTTTTTAATTTTTGCTGCGAATTGGCGCTTTTTATAAGCTCTTAGCCGTGAAGTTGCCTCAAGAATTAGCAAGTGGCTAGCGTAGCGTTCAGCGTTTGAGTGCTCTTTCCCAATTTTATCCGCAAATTAGCAATTTTTCTGAATTTAAGCTGTGGATTGTCGCTTTTCCCCATTTTAAACACCAATTCGTGTTTTTCTCTATTTATTACCCTCGAATTAACGCTTTTTCTCAATTTTATTCCCAAAGTCAAGGTCAAAGGAATCTTCGAGTTTTATCAATATCAGCTGTGATTTAGCGTTTTTACTCCCAATTTTAGCAGCGAATTACCACATTTTATCAATTTTATCGGTGCGTATTATAAACTCCTAGCCGTTAGCCATGAATTTATCTCAAGAATCCGCAAAGTAGAGGTAGCGTTTGAGTGCTCCGTCCAAATTTTACTCCATTTTAAACGCCAATACGTGTTTTTATAAATTTTACCCGTGAATTAGCGTTTTATTACAGTTTTAGCAGCTTGAATCTGCGCTTTTTCTCAAATTTACTCCCGAAGTTCCTCTAAGAATCTGTAAGTTGGCGTTTTCTCAATTTCAGCTGTGAATTAGACTTTTTACCCTCAATTTTAGCCGTGAATGAGCACATTTCTTAACACTTCTTAATTTTAACTGCGAATCATAGCGCTTTTTATCGATTTTGTCCGTTAAATTGAAATTGTTCGTACCTTAGTTGTGAATTAAAGTTTTTACCCATTTTTATTCGCGAATTCGCGTTTTTCTCAATTTCACGCCGTGAGCTTTTTCTTAATTTCAGTTCCCAGCACCGAGAATCCGTGAGTTGGCATTTTCTGTGAATTCGCACTTTTTCTCAATTTTTAAAGCTGCCAAATTTAACACTTTATCATAATAGCGCGTTTCTCCATTTTTAGACACGAATTCGCGTTGTTCTCTTTTAGTTCATTTCATTTTTAAATTCGTGGATTAGCGCTTTTTCTCAATTTTTGCAGGCTCCAAAAATCGGTGAATTGGCGTTTTCTCATTTTCAGCTTTGAATTTAGCGTTTTTTTTTCTCAATTTAAGCAGTAAATTAGCACGTATTTTCTTAATTTTAGCCGAGATTTTTAGAGTTTTTTCTCGATTTTATCCGTTAAATCGTAATTTTTCGTACCCTAGCTGTTTTCCTTCACTTTTATTCAGACGCGAATTCTCGTTTTTGTCTGTTTAACCGTAGAATTAGCGCTTTTTCTAAATTTTAGTCCCAGTGTTGCCCCGAGAATCTATGAGTTGGCGCTTCTGCCTTTTAGCTGTGAATTTTCGCTTTTTCTCAATTTTTAAAGCTGCTAAATTGTAGCACTTTTTCACAATTTTAGCTGTGAATTTGCGTGTTTCTTGTTTTTTTAAGAGGCGAATTCGCGTTTTTCTCTTTTTCGTCCTTCAATTAGCGCTTTTCTCAGTTTTAGCTACGTGAATTAGCGTTTTTTCCTAATTTAAGTTTCGATTTGGCCCCAACAATTCGTGATTTTGCGTTGTTTCAATTTTAGCCGCGAATCAGCGTTTTTCTCAATTTTACAAACGAGTTTTGGCCGTTCGTTCTCATCTTTTCTACTTAAAAATTCAGATTTTTTCATATTTAGGCTATTTAGGGGCCCCCATCTGATCGCGGGCCCGGGGTGGTCCGTCCCCCTCACCCTTCAACGGTTCGCTAGAAGTTCCACAGACAAATACGCAGTTTACCCATAAATCCAGACTTTAATTCAAAAACTCCCCACCATATGCCTGTAAAATCTCAATGAAGCCTTTCAATCTGTTAGAACTGTCAAAATTATGCCTCAGAAATTTCCATTTTGGCCAGTAAAATATTTTTTGTTACTTTTTTGGGGTAATTTTCACAGTGAACAGACATTTTTAGAACGTATTTTAGGCGTATTAGAGAACATTTCTGTTCGATTCGATGCGGTGTAGTCAGTTTCTGTTTCCCGAGGTAGGCCCGTCCCCCCCCCCCCATTCGACCAAGATGTAAAATCATGACACCAATAGTTGGATCTCAAGTATATGAACGTTTGTGCTGAGCGGAAAGCTTTATTTGCAAGTCTGACTCAGTAGAAAACCAATTTCTCGAATTTCGCTCTTAAAAAAAAAAAAAAAATTGCGGGTTTTGCGGCGAAATCACCTGTTTTGGAGTCAAACTAAGCAATTTAGAGGTAACGCCGCAAAATAAAATCCTCAGATTGAGGCTAAAAATCGTCATTTATGGAGTGAAATCGCCCTTTTTTTGTATATGATCTCCACGTTTTTCTTAAAATCGTCAGTTCTCTAGAAGAAATCATGAGTTTTAGCGTAAAATCGTCATTTTATGGGTGAAAACGGCAGTTTCTCGGTGAAATCCTAAGATTTTAGGTAGAATTGCCTGTTTTGGGGCAGATGTTCAGCTTTAGAGTAAGATCATCAGTTTTGGAAGACAATATTTTGGTTTGTGATAGGTAAAATGACCAGTTTTGTAGTTGGAATCTTCAGTTTCTGTGTAACACGTCTGCTTGGGTGTGAATTGATTCGATTCAGAGTAAAATCGTCACTTTTGGGACTAAAATCGTCAGTTTTGGTGTGAAATCGCTCGTTTTGGGAAAAACGTGTGTTTTATTGAGGAAAATTCCAGTTTATGTGACAAATTGTTTGTTTTGGAGTAAAATATCCAGTTTTGAGGTGAAATAATCAGTCTTGGGGTGTACCTGATTTCACGCGAGTTTTGAGGGTAAAATCAGTCAGTTTTTTTTGTAAAATTGTTAGTTTGAAGTGAAATCGTCAGTTTCGGGGGGAATATTTAATTGCAGGTTGTGGAGTTTTGACTGGTTGAAAACCCAATTTCTCGGGCGTTGACTTTTTAAAATGCGATCCGCCTCACAGATTTGGTTTTCAGGGGCGCTTTTCGATCGCAGAACTAGTTTTCACCATCCCATTGGACTCATGAACCGAGGCTTTATTTTCCACTCACAGAAAGATTTCTGTAGAAAGAGAGGCGAAAACTCAAGAGACCTTGTTCAATTAGTGTTTGAGTAAAATCTATTGAACACGATGGTCAAAGAAAAACCAGGAAAATTCACTCACTTTTTTTGGTACGATATTCCAATGGCAACGTCTGGGTATGAAAACTTGAAACGATACACGAAGTAGCGTTGTAGCCATAATATCAAAGGACACTCCCCCTCCTACCAATGTCTTTCAACTATCTTAGAATGTAATTTATTTTTATTTTCTTTTTGTTCGGTGTTCTTCGCTTTCTTTTGCCCCTTCAAATAAGCTTTTGAGGCTGAATTGTCTGGAAACTTATGCGTCTCCCTATCTATTTTATCGAACATGACGAGGGGTTCAAACGACTGGGGCCTGGCTTCATCGAAATGCAAAACTCAATTTTCTTACGAAACCCGGCAGTTGATACGGTTTTTTTTTATTTCTTCTTTGTTTTTTCAATTTCGCTTCGATTGGTCCGCAAGCACCTTAAATGCGTGTTGAATTTTCATCTTTTGATGGCCCCGTTTTCACCGAAAAATGTCCCCCAGTTGCCCTTCACCTCCTTGTTTATCAGCGATAAAACAAAACACTGACACCGAGGTCTTGCTCCAGTTTTCTCCCAGTGCGGCGACCCCTCTTGCATTGGAATGTTGATGCGATTGATGACTCGTTTACTTGCGAGCCTTATATCATCATTCCAAATAATTTTGCATTCGCTTCACGCCGCCTTTGTGTAGTGTAATTCAAACAAATGTAAGTGAACCGTCCCATTTTTTTTTGTTGAGACTTTAGATTGTAAAAAGTCGCCGACGGGGGCCACTCTCAAGGTCCTCTGTCGCTCAAAAGCCGATGAGTATAAACATCAATAGGTGTTTTGTCCTGGAGCCATGGCGACGGATGAGAGAAAGAGAGGAAAAAAAGATCAAACCTCTTTGAAAAGAAGCACCCCTCCCTTCTTCCCCCCTTTACTCATTGTGCGACCAACCGATGTTATAATTAACAGTTGATTATATCCCTTAAACCAAAACTGATGGCAACCTCATTTTAAAAAAAAAATCACAATAGCGTCCGCGGAGAGGTAGCACTTGTATAACACTCAGTCCTACAGGCTCCTAGATTTTTTTCTTTCTTTCTTTTTTTCTCATTCCGTGTCCGTGGCCCAAGGAACTTTTGGTTCGACAAAGAAGACGGATGAAAGAAAATCCATGAGGAAGGAGGTTTTCACCGGATATTTCATCATAAATAAATCCTCCATTCAGAGTAATTCCCCGTCCCTCATGGTGCACTCCTGTACCTAGAGCTATTTTCTTTTGCCCTGATAAAACAAGCTAGACGAATGTAAACAAGTTCTATATAACCTTCCCCCCCTCGCCTCGCAGCCCTTTCCCACACACGGATGTAAGATTGTGTTTACAATACGACATAATATTTTTCCACGAAGGAAATAGGGTTGTTGTCTAGCGTTTCGTTATTTATTTGGACGATGAGCTTCCCCTACCTCCCTGATCGAGAATGAAGAAACCTAGTATAGCCCCCCCCCCTTCTTTTATTACCATTATTATTACTTTTACATCTCATCTAGAGCCCGAAACTCGGAGGGAAAGAGAACTCGAAAAACAAGTTATGCGAGTTTGAGTCGCCTTGAAAAAGTTGAACTGGGTGTATAGCAGTGAGAGAGCGTCGATGACAGTGCGGAAAGAGGTGGTCCAGGAGAAAGCTTTTTTTTTTTTATGGGAGTATGCTAAGTCAATAGCCAAAAAAAACGTGGTGGGGGAGGGGTGTTTCGAGTATTTCTACTTTTACATTGGCTGAGTGCATACTACAGCAGAACTGATTATCCACAGAAAATTGGTCATTTCGGTATTGCTCACATTACCGAGCTAATTCAGAAATGAAAACAAGGGATTCTTATCCGTGGACTGGGCTAATCGCCCACGATACTGGTCGAAGAGCGAAAATTTGGACCCCTGCCACGTGAATTTATTCAGCTAAAGGCAGTATTTGGCTTGCGTGAACCCCAAAATAAAGAGTTTATCTCTTTATTTACATTAAAGAACAGGAGGACCAGAAAATATCGATTTTGATGATGGACAGTTGGTCGAAAGAGCCAAACTGACAAACTTTGTAAGAAACAAGCCACAAAATTCCATGAAAGAGCCCGACCAAAAAAATCAGCTTTTTTAAATCGCCAACCCCGGAAATTATACTTTTGAAAGAGCCGAGCGTGTGTTTGTTCTCTTCGATGATGCCGACGCGCGAATTTTGTTTTGTTAAGACTCAAATTTTTGTGTTTGAAAGAGCCAAAATCGCGATAATACTGTTATTGCCAGAACCCAGTCATTAAATTTGGTGTCATATAAAGAGACCAACCCGCGAAATCGGTTTTTGTTTAACCAATAATAACTGCGCGGTGTTTCAAAAATATCCAACCAGATTTGTAAAAAAGTGACTTGTAAAAAACGGGCGAGGGCCTCCCTTGTGCGTCCTTGCCGCAGGCTGCCCGCCGCTCGAAGTCAGTTTAGGAACGCCAAAAAAGCTGAAAATGGTAAACAAAAGTCAAATTTTAACTCACCCAACCAACAAGTTTTTCTAAGGCGCGGTCACAAAAAAAAACAAAAAAACGCGTTGTGTTAAGAAGGGGTCTAGACTTAGCCCGCGGAACCCCCCAGGGCATCCCTTCTTTTCTTTTGTTTGCCCTGATTATGGTCTATTCTGCCTCTCACTCTCTCCATATAAGAGAAAACCGGTCATCGCGATAATAATGAAAGCAAAAATTAATTTTCTAGGCTCTTCATGATACCAGGAAGGAGGGGGGGGGAGCTGATTTCGCGCGTTGGAGTACTCGGAAATCCTTCTTTCAATCGCGAGACTTTCCTTTTCAACTTGATTGCAAAAGTTCAATTCGTTTTAATTACGTGTTAATACACGTCTCTGTGAGGAGGTGGGGTAGAATTCCTTTGTTCGGTCTCAACATACCTTTATTAATTGAATAAAACTTGCGATAAAACGAGTAAAATTAAATATTTAGCGTTTAAAATGAATAAATTGTTGAAGCAGTAAAGCTCAAAAATGTCTTTTGATGAACTTTTGCCTCCGTATCTCATCCTCCCTCTCCGCAGCTCCTTTACTTCCGTTTTCAGTGATAATTCCCCCCCCTCCTCCCGTTATTGTCATCCCTGTGTGATACCCAAGATGAAAGCGTTTTAATTAAAAAAGAAAAAGAAAAAAAAAACGTACGCATCTCGTGATGCCTTTACTTGTTGTAAAAGAGGTTACCCGGTCACCTTAATACGGTTGATGGTGGTAGTTGTACAAAATAAAATATGTATAAATGAAATAACGGAGCAGCGCTTTTAATTTTTTTGGTTGACAACTTTTAGGATATTCCATGGATGAAAAACAGGGGGGGGGGGTTAAATCAAGTTTTCCGCCCAACCCCCTTTTTTATTTCATTATAACGTTAGACTGAGAGCCTTCAATCTTGATTCTAATTAACAAAAAACGTCTTTTATAACTCGTTAAAAGTAGTCTTGTGACACCCCCCCCCTCCCTCGTCACACCGTCAAGTTGAACACAAGGACGCTCATTTGGGAAGCTGCCTAGTTCTATAGCTCTCAAAAGATCCCTCGCCTATCTATTTCCTGCTATCTAGCCGTTGTGGAGAGGTGGGGTCAGCATCGCAGCTCAGGAATGTAAATATTTGATCAATACATGACTTGTGGACTGGGGGGGGGGGGGGGGCTAGAAAATAGGGAGCAATTATTATTAGAGGCAGACGGAACAGATCTCGATTTCTTAAGGGATCGTGTTGGAAGTCGTACGAAGGGTTTCCCCTGTGGGTCTAAAATAAACATTTATGACGTTCTGCACTCAATCTGCAGTCACTATTTTGAGTATTTCCGTTCACACCTGAACATGAACCATTTCATTATTGGTGTTGATTTGTTTGGGGGGGGGGCGGGAGGTGAGTTTCGAGATGATGGTTGACGCGGGGAAGTATTGATTTTATTTTTCTCCTTCCTACCGACCGACCTTTTCACAATATCCGCCGCCCCCCGAATGATAAAAGTGGGTTGCTGTTTGCCGCCGCCAGCTTTCCACCAAACCCAACCCCCGATGTTGGTTGGATGAGTTTCGTGGTGGTGGTGGAGGCGGTGGGGGGGGATTCTCCCACCCTTTTTTACGAACCCTTCCATCCCTTCGTGGCGCATCAAACAAACTTGAATGAAAACATTGGGTGTCGGTGGCGGCCGCCGGCCATTGGCCACACACTTCCTATGCCACCCCCGTTTGAACGGTGGCTCTCGCGTTTTTTTTCTTTATGAATGAACTTTCAAGGGGGGGGGGTGGTAGTGTCCTTCTCCCTACTAAAACAGGAGGCCGAATGTAACTTTTGTACGGCGAAGGTCAGAAGTGGAGGAGGCTGAATATTGGAGTCAGATGATGCTGAGCGAGAGTATTCGCGCGAGAAGTGTTTATTTTTTTGAACGGTTAATCGTGTTCTTACAATTAATAAAGAACAGAGATGAAAAAATAAATTGCATGGAGTTATTTTAGTTATCGACCGGTTATGAACCGTTGGTTCATGGTTTGAATCATTAAATTATGATTTGCTCAATCCAACATACCCCCTCAAATTATAATTTTCAAAGCAGGACAATTAACGAATTGGTTAATATTTTATTTTTATGGTTTTGGATTTTTTCTTCTTCTACTTCTAGTTGTATGGCTTAAAAACTTGAAGTGGTTTTGGTTCCACTTCGGAAATAAAATAAAAAGGAAAGATTTTGGTGTTTTTATATTTTTCTAAATACGAAACGCGACTGACTAAAAAGTAGTAAAATAAAATCATAAGGCGGGGAATGCCGCCACATCACCCTCCCACAGGGAGAGACTTAGGTCGTACCGAAAGAAAACGTACTCTCGGAGTTCTACTATGAAAGTTGGGCGATGACGAGTCTTCGTCGCGGAGAATGAAGGCTGGTTTGACGCGATCAATTGAAACGGTGGTTTCCTTGGAGTTAGGTAGACGAACGGTTATAGTTTTGACGTTTTGGTCCCGTTTGGTAACTGGGTAGGGACACGAGTATCGAGGATGAAACTGCGGGCGGACGCTATCATCACGAATCATGACGTGGGAGCAAGTTTCAAGCTCCTTATAAACAAAAACTCCGGGTTTCGAATGGCGTGGGGTTGGGATAGGACGAATTTCGTTAAAGATTTTAGTGAGATGATTGATGATCTCCGAAGGGGGTTTTTCCTCAGGTGGGGAGAAGAATTCACCTGGGAGTCTGAGAGATTCGCCGAAAACAAGTGCCGCGGAAGTACACTGAATATCTTCCTTGAAGGCAGATCGTATTCCGAGCAGAACAAGAGGGAGTTTTTCGACCCAATTTTTGTCGGCGTGGCACGTTATTGCTGTCTTGAGTTGAAAGTGCAGCCTTTCCTCTAGGCCGTTAGCTGCCGGATGGTAGCTGGTGGTATGACAGATGTCAATACCGAAACTTTTCGTTAGAGTGTGGAACAGTGACGAAGTAAACTGGAGGCCACGGTCGGTTGTTACTTTTGAGGGTACGCCGAATCGACTTATCCATGTGGACACGAAGGCATTTGCAACGGTTAAAACCGATGTGTCCGGTAGAGGAGTGACTTCCGGCCAGCGTGTCACTCGGTCGATGCATGTTAGGCAGTATTTCATGCCGCTAGAAGTGGGGAGAGGGCCGATAAGATCCAGGTCAATGTGCGAGAAACGAGACGTGGGAGTGTCGAAGTGACCGAATGGCGAGTGGACATGACGCGAGACTTTTGAGCGCTGGCAGGCGAGACAGGAACGTGTCCAAGCCGTAACATCTTTTCTTATCGACGGCCAAACGAATCGATCGACGATGAGTTTTGTGGTCGCGCGAACACCAGGATGACTGAGGTTGTGAAGTTGGAGGAAAATAGGTCGACGTAAAGGTGTAGGAACGAAGGGGCGAGGACGACCAGTTGAAGTGTCGCAAACGATTTCGATGTTTGTTCCGGGGACCGTGAGTTTCTCAAGATTGAGCGAGGATTCCATCGATTTCCAAGTTCGAAGTTCTACGTCCACTTTTTGTGACTGCGAGAGGGATTCGTAGTCAAAATGGATGGAGGATATGGAATCGACGCGAGAGAGAGCGTCTGCTACGGTGTTGTCAGATCCGGAAACGTGTTGAATTTTGGTCGTAAACTGCGATATATAAGTAAGTTGGTTGCGCTGAACAGGAGGCAATTTGTCGAGTTTTTGAGTGAAAACAAATGTGAGGGGTTTGTGGTCGGTGAAAACAGTGAAAACTTGACCTTCGAGAAAATGGCGAAAATGATGGATCGCTTCGTACATCGCTAGCAGTTCGCGATAGTAAACGGGCCAATCTGCTTGGCGAGGGGAAACTTTTTTCGAAAAGAAGCCGAGCGATTGCCAGGCGTTGTCGACTTTTTGCTGAATGACGGCTCCGACAGCGTGGTTGGAGACGTCCGTAAATAACCCCAGTTCTGCTCCTGTGACGGGGTAAGCGAGTGAGACAGCAGACGTCAACTTGTCTTTGCAGGCTTGAAAAGCTTGCTCGAGAGACGGCGTCCAATTGACAGGAGTTGAACCTTTGACGTCCGGACCGAGAATGTCATGAAGAGGGGCTTGTATTTCAGCTGCCATCGGTACGTGTCTTCTGTAAAAGTTTAACATGTCAAGGAAACGTCGGAGACCTTGGACATCGGACGGTTGGGTGAACGATTGAATTGCTGAGATGCGATCTGGAGGGGGAGAAATACCGTCGGAAGAAATATGATAGCCGAGAAACGTGACTTCATTAACGGCAAAGATGCTTTTTGAAGTGTTGATGACAACGCCGTAGTGGGACAGGCGTTTGAAAAGAGGTGAGCGGCGTGTTCTTCCGGGGATCACGAAAAAATAACAATATCGTCGATGTAGACGTAGCAGAAATCGAGCGCTGAAACGTCTGAGCGGCGTTTCGCAAACCGAAGCACATAAATGGAAACTCGAATAAACCGAATGGGGTTGAAATTGCTGTTTTACAGATGTTGGACGAGTGAACAGGGATTTGTTGGTAGGCTTTAACCAAATCCACAAGCGAAAATATTGAGCTTCCGCTGATGGAATGCGCAAAATCGTGTCGAACTGGATAGCGATCGGGTACAGTACGAGCGTTAAGAGCGCGGTAGTCACCGCAAGGTCGCCAGCCACTACCAGTTTTTTTCGGCACGATGTGGAGAGGAGATGCCCAGGGACTGTCCGACGGGCGTGCCGTTCCTTCTTCTAGCATGGCTTCGAATTCTTATTTGGCAACATTCAAGCGTTCGCCGGTTAAGCGACGAGGACGACAATGAACGGGAGGACCGGGGGGTTGTATTTATAAAATGCTTCGTCGAATGTTTTACTTCACGTGGGAGTCCAGGGGGTCGCGTGATGTCGGGAAAACGGGCTAGTAAATCGGTCAACCGCTTTGACGCTGATGAATGAGTTAATAGGTTTCGAACAGGTGACGGAAAGACCAGTCGTTCCGTCGACGAGGCAATGCTTGGTGCAGTCTGGAAGAAGGTGAAAATGAGCGAGAAAATCGGAGCCAATAATCGGGACAGATACGTCGGCAACAATGAAATTCCACGGGAAGTTACGTCGAAGCCCAAGGTCGAGTACGAGAAAAATCGTTCCATACGTGTTGATAGGGGACGTATTCGCAGCGTAGAGGTCGAGAGAGGATTTAGGACGACGGATTTTGAGTAGACGTGCTGGAAAACAACACAAGTCTGATCCCGTATCGAGCAGGAACTGTCGTTTTGAGCGACGATCAGTGGTGAAAAGGCGGTGCTTTCCAATGCTGCAGTCAGTTGCCGCCGTTACTGGCTGCTGTGGTAGTTTTTTTGGACGATACGAGCAGAGGGGGAACGCATTTCGAAGCGCGTTTGCCGAACTTGGTGTGGTACCAGCAATATCGTGACGAGGGGGGTGATGATGACCTGCTCGAAGACTGTCGGTGTGTCGAAGACTCGCGGGACCGGAATTTACGACTAGTGATTTCACTGAGTTGCGTATCGATTTTTTGAATTTGACGACGGAGGTTGTCGATTTGGTCGACGAGAGAAGACGTTGTTGGAGGTGTCGATTGCACCACGTTAGCGATGGGGTTGGTAAAAGGCTGTACCTCCAAGATTTTGTCGGCGATGGTGGCTAGATTGCCCATTGGTAGTTCTTGTTGAACTTGCAGAATGGCTTGAACGTGCGGTGACAAGCGTTGCAACCACAAAGTGCGAATGAGGTTGTCCTGGACAACCGTTTGACCACCCAGGGACCGAAGGCGGCGAAGAAATTGTGAAGGGGTTTGATCGCCGAGCTCCTCCTTCATGAGTAATTGCCGAACCCTTTTCTCTGCCGACATCGCGCAATGAGCTGCTCTTTGAGCGTCGTGTAAGGAGCCGCGGCCGGTGGGGAAGTCAGAATGTCTTCTACCTCAACTGCGATTTGTTCGTCCAGGTTTGCAACGACATGAAAAAATTTCGTAGTTTCGCTAGTAATGCCAGCGATTGCGAATTGCGCTTCGACTTGGACGAACCAAAGCGATGGACGGTCCCGCCAAAACGGTGGAAGTTTGACACCTATGCTACCGACGAGAGCTTCTTCGTTTGGAGCTTGAGCCATCATTTTTTATTTTATCCGTTTGAGTACGGAGCGCGAGGAGGCTTTCAGAGTCAGGGTCACCAATTGAAGTGGTTTTGGTTCCACTTCGGAAATAAAATGCGACGAAACGCGACTGACTAAAAAGTAGTAAAATAAAAACATATGGTGGGGAATGCCGCCACAAACTAATAATATTAATAACGACTAACGAATGTTCAATTTTGTGTTTCAAACTATGGTTAATTGTGAGAAGAATCATATTGTCGATTCATAAGGCAATAATTGCAGACCCTTCAAGGTTTGTGTGGGGAGCGGTGTAATTTCACATTTTAATCATCATTCCACCCGGCCTGCTCGCTCTTGAATGTACTGGACATGAAAATTAGCGTATTTTTTCAGTGTTTTCCTCAATATTAGCCGTGAAATAGGGGGGGGGGGCTTTCCACAGTTTAGGATTTTTTTTTGTTCAGCATTCGCAATGCATGAGCGATTTTTCTCAGTTTTACTCGTGAATTAGCGGGTTTTTCACCTATTGCCGTAAATTTGAGCTTTTTCTCAAATTCAATGTTACCATCAGAAGCCGCGAATTGGCGAATATTCAGTTTTTAACGCAAATTAGAATTTTTTTCAATTTTAGCCTCGAATAAGTGATTTTTCTTAATTTTAGCAGCGTCGTAGTGACGTTTCAAATATGTCAATTAGCGAATTTTCCCAATTTCAGCCACAAACTAGCGAATTTTCACAACTTCAGTCACAAATTGGCGATTGACGCAATTTCAGCTGTACATTGGCGATTTTTTCCATTTCTAGCCGCGAATTAGCAATTTTCTCAATTTAGGCTTAAAATTAACGATTTCTTAATTCTGGGCAGACGAATTATTTATTTTCTAAACATTAGGGAGTTATTGCATATTAAGAGTTTGACGGTTAACGGTTACGGTTATGGGACATCATGATAACCGTAAAACTCAAAATTGGAGCGTAAACGTTAACCACACACCAAGGTGACTAAACTCTTTCATAGGTGCCGCAGATTTCCCCCTGCCCATCAGGCGGGAGGGATGGGGACTGACGTCACCAGCAGTCCTTTACTCCCGATTGCTTACCCTAGAGCAGCAGAGCAAGTTAATTTTGAAATGAAGTCTATGAATGCTCAAAAATCGCAGCCCAATAACAATTAATAATGTACTGACCAGCGCAAAGGCAAAGGTTGCTGTCCAGCGCAAAGGCGGTTGGGACTGCTCGTGACGTAGGTGAAGGACTGTAATGACCGAAGATCTGCAGCACCTATAGAAAGTTTAATCACCTTGACCAGGATTGTGCCTTCTTCCCGCCCTGGCTTGATGCCTTGAAAGGCACATGACCAGGATTAAGCCTGTGAAATGACGGCCGGGAAGTGACCCGGCACGTGCAAGTCCTGGTTATCCTCGCTCCGCTCCCCGTCAGCCACACCAGCTGGTCAAGGCTGGTGCGTTACCGGTGTGGACCGCTTGGCGGTGGGGAGTTTTACAGGTGGTAAAGTTGGGCGAGGAGAGATACCCGTGAAATGAGCGCATAGTGCTACCGGCGAGCTGTTCTTTGTTGGTAATGTTGGAGAGAGCGTCGGTCATTGTGGTTGTTCACGGGGGTTCAGTCGTCGGTAGACTGGGTATCCAGTTGCGCTTGATTAGTGCCGATGTTCGGGCCTGTTCCGCGCTGACTGCACCACGCGTTGGCGAAGCACAGGAAGCGGCGGGCCGAGGTTTTGTTAGCGACGAGATTTCTGAGATCGTTGGGGATTTGCCACCGATCTCGTTGACGTTGGTATAGCGGACAGCGAAGAATTACGTGTTCCGCCGTTTCGGCCTCGCCCCCGCATGGGCAGTCAGGGCTGTCCCGTCGGCGGTGGAAGTGGAGCTTTCCGTTGAAGGAGCCGTGACCCGAGAGAAGCTGCACGGCAGGGTAGTTTAGAAAGCACCACTTCCAGCGCAGGCGTTCCTTCACGTCAGGAATGATGGCGAAGGTGTGACGTCCAGTCACCGCGGTTGACCATTCGCGTTGCCATTCCTGGATGGCGGCGTGATGGCAGGCTTTCCGGTAGTCCGCGACCTCGAGCGTTGCCGGGATGGGCTGTAGCCATGATGGTAACGGGTGGTTTGTGCCTAGTTTCCGGGCGCGCAAGGCCGCCAGTACATCGAGCTCGATGTCAAGTGGGAGGACTCCGGCAATGACATGGAGTGTTAAGTGTGCCGTTGTGGAGTAGGCGCGGAGTGCTGCAATCAGGATCCGACGTTGTATGCTGCGGATTTGTTGGCGTTGTGCTCGACGTGCCCGCGGCCACCACAGAGCACACGCGTAGGCCACCCGTGGGACGAACACCGCCTTGTAGTATAGGAGCCTTTTTTGGAATGTGGGCCCCCACCCACAGCCAGAGATTCCTCGTAGGAAGTCACACGTGGGGGTTGTGGTGTTTGCTAGGTGCGCGATATGCATGGTTGGCAGTCCTGAGCGCATTATGGTCACTCCCAGGTAATGCATGGATGTCGTCAGTGGCATTCTTTGGTTGCGGTGCGTGATGAGGTGATGTTGTGCTGGGAAGTGCTGTGTTCCGCGGAAGATAGTTGTTGACGACTTGGCGTAGTTGATTTTCAGGCGACGGGTGTCGCACCAGGATGTGACGAGTTCGTCGATGCGGCGGAATTCTTGCCGGAATCGATGATGATCCGGGGCGGAGACGACTATAGCCAAGTCGTCAACGAACGCAGTGGCTGCTAACCCTGCCGCCTCAAGGACGCGAAGGAGAGGGGCGAAGCCTAGAGCCCAAAGGAGGCATGCGGGGACTGCTCCCTGCGGGCACCCGCACGTGATTTCTCGCTCGGCAGTAACACCACCGTGGCTGAGCCTGACGTGGCGGTTGTTGAGATAGCTCCGGAGGAGCAGGTAGATGTTTCGCGGTACGGAGGCTGCTCGTATCTCAGCACGAAGAGCTGGCCACCAGACGGCGTTGAAGGCGCCGATCACGTCATAGCAGACCACGGCGGTGATGCGGTGGGGCCCGTCTTCGATTTGGCTGCGAAGGTTTAGAATGGCGTGTTCGGTTGACCGTCCGGGGATCCCTCCAAATTGCCATCGGTGGCAGTGGTCGTAGACCGTGGGTGGTAATCGGTTGACTATGAGCTTTTCGAAGGATTTGGCTTCAGCAGAAAGCAGGGTAATTGGCCGATAACTGGACGGGTCGGCTCTATCGCGTCCAGTGTCCTTTAGGAGTAGGCTTACTATTCCCCGTTTCCATGACGATGGAAAGTATGTGGTGTGGAGGCATTCGTTTATGATGGTGGTAAAGACATCAACCGCTGATTCGGGTAGGTTTCTAAGCATCCTTCCGGTCAGCCTGGAGGGGCCTGGGGCCTTGTTAAGGGGGCTCGTCGCAAAAACTGCGGCTACCTCGTCCTTTGTCCACGGTGGTGCATCAGGCGTCGCTGGTGGTTCGTCGATCGCCGCGCGTATTTGTAATCACCTTGACCACCACACACGTTTAAAGACCTATACAACAGAGTTTGGAGACAGTATTTCATAAATTACTTTGAAGCAGTTAAATACATCTTTTTATTTTAAATACATCTGTGCCCTATCATAATGTGCATATTTGAATGTCACTCTTAATTGCAATAACTCATTTCCCACCGGCACACCAGTTACGCTAATGTGACGTCACATAACCGAAAACGTTAAGCGTCAAACGCTTATGCAATAGCTCCCTATTACCCGCAAATTAGCGGTTTTTTTTTTTTACATTTTATCACCTCATTAGCCATTTCATATTACTTTTAGGTAGTAAACCTTCTTCTACTCCCTTCTAGGCGTTAATCAGCGTTCTTTTTTATTTATAGCCGTGCATGAATTTGCCGTTTTTATGAATTTTAGCAGCGTAGTAAGTAGCGTTTCCAACCCGTACTAAACGTACCGAATTTTTTCTGAGGAAGTTTCATGGGTCAGAACTTATTCATAAATTTATTTTTTAAGGTTTATTTATGCTAAAATAGAGCATAAATCGTGATCCGTTCGTAAAATAATACAACAGTTAATAAATACGCGATTTTTGAAGTTTTAGGTCATTTCAAACACGCCAGCTAGCATGTTTGCGTCATAGGCGCTTTCCGAAAAAAAGTCAGCTGTCGAAGAGCGGTTTGTTGTGTTTCTTTGCCTTATTTTCTACTAGAGCTCTCCAATAATAAAATAGTGTAGGATAAACAGATGAGCTATTTAGAGGCATCAAAACGACAGACAACGACGATTACGTTGCGGAAAATGTTCGTTTTCGCGGGATTTCAAATATGTCAACTTTTGTTGAGAAATCAAAAATATTTCTGAAGGGTTTACAATTTTTATTTATTTATTTACGTGGAAGGATTGATGTGCCTAATCGAAAACAAACATTTTTGGAAAATGTGAAACTTTCTCATTGGCGTTTTCCTCAATTTAGGCTGCAAATTAGCCATTTTTCCCTTTTTAGCAAAGAATCAAGAATTTTTTTCAATTTGAACTTAAAATTAGCGTTTTTTAAATTATAGCTGCGCAAATTAGCGATTTTTTTCAATTTTAGCGACGAATTTCTTAATTTGTATCCACGAATTAACGTTTTCCTCAACTTTATATCCACAATGTAGAGATTTTTCCCAATTTCAGCTGTGAAATAGCGTTTTACGCTAATTTTGCGGCGATGTAGCATCTATTCTCTTTTTCATACGTGAATTGGCGATTTTTATTCGCAATTCCAGATGTAAATTTGCCATTTTTGTCAATTTTAATCTGAAAGCAATGTCGTAGCGTGTTTTCTAAATTTTAACCGTGTGGTTGGCCAAAAATGAACACTTTTTCGTTGATTTCTAAAATTTATTCGTAGATCGGCCTCTATGCGCCGTGAATCAGCGAATTTTCTCAATTTTAGTCTGGAAGTTACATCGAGAGACCATGAATCAGCGCTTTTTCGCAGTTATAGCCACGAATATTAACGATTCCTTCAAATTTTTTTGCCGCATCAGCATGCCGATCAGCACTTTACTGGACTTATGGTGGATTTCACCACCGAAAATTAGGTTGGAGTTACCCAACTCGAACCTTTTTTTACATAATTGCAAATTAGACGACCCTTGTCTTAGGACTTTTCAAGGGATTACTCCCCCCTCACCACACCACCACCCCTAATCCCTTGAAAAGTCCTAAGACAAGGGTCGTCTAATTTGCAAATAATTAATTGCTGGGACACATAAAGAAAAAAGAACTTTTTTACATAAATTGTGACCTCTTCATGGATAATCTAAAAATAGATACGACGGATTCTGTCGCCGGTATTTTAATTAAAGAGGTAAATTAATTAATTGATTTTACCCCGACGACTCGGGAAGGCAAAACCTAGCACAATTCGAGCTTGAATTGTGTTAAGGCTTTGCCTTCCCAAGTCGTCCGGGTAACACCAGTTAATTAATTTACCTCTTAAATTAACCTGAAAATCTTCACTTTTCCGTATTTAAGCTTTCGAGGGCCACGTCTAATAGACGTGGCCTAATAGACGTCGGGGGCGTACCGCGGTACGCTCCAATGAAGCAGCATTCGCTCAATCTAACAGATGACCTGAATTAAAGCGTGATGTCCCGTCAATATGTTTTCGCGAAATCCCTGTCTTTTTTGTGAATCGTTAGGCAAAATTATGAGTTTTCGCACCAAAAAGAAAGAGAATTTCGTGGAAAGAAAGAATTTGTTCAGATTATACCATTTACGGAAAGAAATATTCGGGGTCTTGCCCACTCGAAAAGCCGCAATTTCGCAGGATTGACTTCCTAAAAAGCCAAGTTCGCGGGGTAGACACGTTCAAAATTTAAAAAATTAACGGACCCATAAAACCGAATTCGCATGTTTTATCAATTTTATCCGAGTAACAAACGCAATTGCGACTTGATAGGAATTCCGCAGAACTGCCAAAATTGAGATTTTTTGAAAGTTTCATTCCGGTTTCCCTAAATCTGAACCAACCACAACCCGCGGTTTGTTGTTGTTGTTGTTTTTCAATTTTACCTGCAGAGCAGATAAAATAGCGATGTCTTTATTTTTATTTCCAGCCGCAATAATATGGCAAAACTCGCAAATTTTATCCGAAGAGCAACGCAACTTGCTGGTTTATCATTTTTTTACGCATGGAATTGAGAAACTTGGAGGATTTCTCAGTTTTATCCGCGGAACATCTCAGTTTTCGACATTTCAGCCGCGAAGTGGCCCAAAATTGACGTCCAAATTCCACCGCAGAACAGTCGATCTATACAGCAAGATGATTCTCAATTTCACCCTAGCGCAACTCGCGGATTTTCTCACTTTCTTAAGAGCGCCGAGCGAGACAGCCCAAAATTGAGATTTGATTTTGTAATTTTAGCCGCGAAATGGCCAACATCACCGTTCCCCCCCCCCCCTACTCACAGAACACACACCACAGCCGCGAACTCACCGTGACTTTTTTTTTGCGTGGCATTGTCTGGGCATGCGGGTTTTCTCATTTCTTTTTGGAAGTTTTAGATGAAAAATGTCAAACTCGGGCAAAAACCTTATAAGCTTCAGCCGCATAATAGCTCAAGCCTGGGTTTGTCACGATTTTATAACCGCTGAACAGTCTCACTCGTGGTTTTTCTTAAATTTTATGAGCTCAACAGACTATAATGATTGCAATTTCCAGGAATTTTTGGCGTGAAAACGCAAAAACTCGATGATGTAACTCATTTCGAAGAGCAATTTTGAGGGTCTCACACATTTTAACCACAAAATTTCGCCGGGCTGGCCCTTTCGGAGTACAAATTACACATGTTTGACACAATACATAGTCCAATTATGTGCATTTGAACTCACTCACGCTGATTTGACTCTCTAAAAAAAGCCTTTAGCCACAGTCACGCTCATTCGTCCAACCGTTCCAAACTGTCCGTAGGTCGCTTGGTGGATATCGCGTTGATCGTCTAGTTCTTATTTATAATGGAGGCCAAGTTCAGGACGTCATCATCAGAGACAGAGCGAGAGAGTGACCTAATCAAGCTAAAAGCTTGTCCTTTCAAGTTAGTTAATTAAGGGAGAAATCACGTTGCGAAAGAGGCTCTCTGAAAACAATTTAATCGCGTTGCAGCATAAAATGTGTAAGCAGGTTCCCTCCTTCTGACGCCAAAACCTTCTTCCTACGCTGAATGTCTTACAAAATTTGTTTGTTGAAGTGTCAGAACAAAAAAAAATATTGTTTCAGAGCCTTCCAAGTTGGAAAGAGTGCTATTTAATTAATGAGGAGACAGATCAGAAGCAATGGAAACACTCCAGGGGGTGTGGGTGGCGGGAGATTGGAGAGAAAAGCAATTTATTGTGAAAGCACTCACTTCTCTCATACTGCACACCTCGTCCGGGCGACCCCGTTGAATGTATTAATAGATTGTATATCCTTTTCTCACGGGTCACACTTGGATAAAAGGTTAATTCGTCTGGGTCAAAACCTGCGTGACCTGAGTGTTTTGTGATGACGATGACAAACAACTGAGACCCCCTCCGTGAGCTCCAAAACAAAATTCTGACGTGATTCGGCTTTGTAGTCAGACAGTTCCTTGTTCCTTTCTTGTGTGTCAGTTTTTTTAGTGACATCGCCCCCTAAAAAACGACCCGACGAGTATTTCGGGGTATAAAGTGCCTGGGGGGGGGGGGAGAGAAAAAGCGAAGGGATTTAGGGTTTGAAGAAAATAATTACATTTCACTGGATGTGAAGTTCGAATTCTATTGATGCTGAATGAGAGACGAATGGACTAGACGACGAAGACAACAAGAGGATAATAGAATTCCAAGGCCTTTTTATCATGGTGGAAAATGAAACACACAGGACTTGCCTGTGCGTATTTTTCGGCACTCCAGAGAATGATTTCCATTTAATTACTTATAACTACTATTTAAAAACAAATTTCCTTTTAGTGAAAAATGAACCATAGAGCAGAATTTGAGTGCCAAAACAAGACTAGGTCGTTCGCCTACACCCCCCACACTCTCTCACACCTCAGTTTTCGCCCACATTGTCAAAAATGTCGCCGCCTTATTATTTTTTTTCGACACCTACTCTCCTGGTCTTGAATGATACGTCGTTACAGTTTCCTTTTACATTGTCACTTCTCGTCTCTTTGTGGGGCTCGTCAAAGATTTGCCAAAAAGGATAACGAACTCGCCCAAGTTTTCTGGCGGCCGCCCGGTGAGATAGTGTGGGACGTTTATTTATTTTATTTTTTTGCAAAGTTGGGTGGGGCGATGGTGGTGGTGGTGGTGGGGGGGGGGGCAAGATGAACAATATCGCCAAATCTCGATCCATATACACCTTTTATTTTTTCGGTCGTTGCTCTTGGGGGAAAAAAAAGAAAAAAAGTGGGCGTTTTTCCTAAGACCCCCCCTTAACGAGAGAAAACAAAGATTATTCCGCGTATTCCGAGCCCTCGCAATGGATGATGAATTGTGCGTTGAAGTTTTTTAGAAGCACCCACACCCCACCCCTCCACCACCTTCAGTAACTCGACACGCCACGCCGACAGAGAAAATTTGAACGACCGATGATCGATAGATTCAAGTGAGACCTTCGGGATATGACGTTGAAAAAAAAAAAAAATGAAAGATAAATGACTTGAAGGAAACTGATTGACGATCAGTAACTGTACTTACCGTCAAAATTGCTGGGATTTTTTTACATTTATTACAGTAATTGTCCAAAAGGAAACTCCGGAGAGCGAAAGAGAGGAATGACGATGATTTGCGAGACAAAAAAAAAAAAAAAAAAAAGAAAAAAAAAGTTGACACACGCCCACGCACACGCTCTCTTAATAGTTGTTAAAACGAGGTCATCAATTCCAAGGGCGTAGTAGTCACAGTGTACCAAACTACTACATAACGAGTCGCAGCGAGGATGATGCAGTCAAGTTGTAGCCCGTTGTAGCGGGGGTGGGCGATTTTTCTTTCAACACCCCACCCCACCCCCCTTTCATTGGTTTAGTTTATTTTAGAAACGCAGTGAAACCCCAAGGAAGTAAACGTAAAAATAGAAATCTTGAGATTTAATACTTATGAAGTGAGCTGAATCACTAAAACTATTACTTTATTTGAGTTGCAGTTTGTTGAACGTACCTGTTCAGAATGATGGGAGACGGATAGGAAGTCCAATTGGTATAAAAAAAAATAACATCCCGTCGCAATTATCTTGTAACCTTGGAGTGTTGCAAGAAAGGATGATAGTTACGATAAGGTGGTGGGGATTGATGAGGAGAGACGAAGCGGTTTGAGAGTTATTTTTTATAATCGTCATGGATGAATCCATTTGACCTTTTTTTTCTCCTCTTAATTCCAAAAGTTATAAAACTCTAAAATCGGTAGCGTAAGAATCTCATCGTAAAAAAAGTCATTCAATTGAACGATCGGCTCTAGTATAGGCAGTCTGAATGTTTGGAAATACATAAATAACATAATTACGATTGATGACCAGAATTCTTGACACGTCTCCAATAAATAACGGACAACTTTCAGCTTGAAACAAAGGACGAATGGCCTCAAGAAGGTCGAGCTTATTACATTATAAGATATAACGATGCATTTTTTCAAGAAAAATGTTATAATATGTCTGGACGTTAAAGAATTTCGAATTGAATAGCTGAATCTGATTATAATCGATCCATTGACCAACTCGGATTACGATTTTTCTAAAGCAAGTCACTCTTCAGACGTTCTCAGGGTATGGGGAAACTAAGAAACAGAGATTCTGATGGTCATTGATGGAAATAATTTCATCTATCCTAGTCATCCCCCTCAATCTCATGTGTTTCAATTGTTATTGAAAAATATATTTTATCGCGTTCTGTGTTTAAAAACTATAATATCTAAAATCCTCTTGCTCTGCTTAAAGTAAAGACTCAATAGGTTATGGGCACCATGGACACCCTCGTAAGCGGCATCGAAAAACTAACCGATGTATCCACCTATCCATGTGGAAATTCGAAATTGACATTTATTTCGAAGCTAAAGGCTTGATGGACATCGTACGTGGCACCAGCCGCATTGAAGAAATGGCAACGTCAAAGGAACAAGAGGAGTGGAAACTAAAAGATGCTAAAGCTCGCCAAGCAATCGTCTAGACCATCGAGAAAAAACATCGGTCGCACATGTCAAATTTTCGCAAAACAAACCATAATGATATTGACGTCCCCCTTGGCTTTTACTCCCATAAAAACCGACGCTATCAATCACGCCGGTCACCAAATGAAGCCGGACCATCAGAATTCCCTCGTCACGCTCGCAAAAATGAAACCGAAAGCCATTCCTACTTTCGCTGTAACACTTGTAAAAACAAGAAAAACAAATCACGATCCGGCAAATTACTTCTTTCGTAATCGTGGAAAAGCCAGAAATCAAAATCGAAATGATCACGCAGCTTTCATAGCTAACTGCTGAACAAACTCCAAAAGACTTGACGTGGATTGTTGATTCCGGCGCTACTTGTCATTATGACGAATACCGACAAATTCTTTAAAGAACGTCGCCCGTCGAACACAACCATTGCAATCGCTAAGAACAATTCAGTTCTACAAGCTGAAAGTTGTGGTTCGCTGGAACTTCCACAATGCACATTTAGCAACGTTCTATACGTACCAGACTTGTCGAAAAATTTACTGTCCATTAATGCAATTACTACAAATAACGGTACAGTGATTTTTAAACAAAATAAGGTCCAGGTATTCCAAAATGAACGACTGATTCTCACGGGGAATAAAAACCCTAACGGATTTTTTGAAGTTAATTTCGCTCCTGGCTCAGCCTTGCTGACATCGCAGTATGATGCATACGTCTCGTGGCATAGAAAACTCGGCCACCTTGGCGTGAAATATTTTAAACATCTCAATAAGCTGTCGAATGGGATGCAATTAAAACCAACAGCAATAAAAAACTTCACCTGCGAAGTGTGCTTAAAGGCAAAAGCAACTCGTAAAACTTTCGGATTCAATCGTTCACGAGCTTCCCAACCACTCGAACTACACACTTCATACAGACGTCGTTGGTCCTATCGATCCTCCGACGTGGAACAACTGCCGATACTTCGTCGTAGTGATGGATGATTATACTCATTTTTCAGCTACTTTCCAAAAAAGTTAAAAAATCCGATTGGACAACGCTGGCGAATATGTTTCCCGCGAATTCCGGAAATTCTGCGAGTTAAAAGGAATACAGTTGGAATACGCACCGCCTCGAACGCCTCTAAACGCTCATGCCGAGCGCCTCGGACGCACGCTAATGAACAAAACTAGAGCGTTATTATTTGATTCAACTTTAGAAAAAAAATATGTGGGGCGTAGCACTTCTGACGGCGACCTATCTATTAAATAGATGTCCGTCAAAAGCTGTAACGTTAACTCCCGCTGAAATGTGGTATAAAAAGCGGCCGGACCTGTCCAGACTTCAAATTTTCGGAACTAAAGTGTATGCAAAAATTCACAACACCCGAAAACAAGACGCTAAAAGCTAAAAAGTTTGTTTTCATTGGTTACACAAGTAACGCCTACAGACTATGGGACCCCGAAAAACATAAAATAATTGTCTCTCGTGATGTTTACATCTGCGAAGAAAAGAAAAGTAACCTTCAAACCGAAATTAAAACACTCAATTTTGACTCTGGGAGCAGGGGTGGGCAAAATACAATGTATTTTAAAATACTTTTTATTTTAAAATACAAATACGTATTTGTATTTGTATTTTAAAATACTTTTCAGATTGTATTTTGTATTTTAAATACATTTCAAAAAGTATTTTGTATTTTAAATTAAATCAAAATACAAATAATTTCCCAACTTGTTCTAAGGGTTAAGACTGAATACCACCTGATGCTTTTTGAGCGCTAGTTGTCTCAATTCTTGAACCTTTTTTGCCGCCCCATGAGGTTGGTTCCCCCAAGAGAGGTTTCAGCTTTTTTTTTTTTTTTTTTTTTCTTTGTGGCATTGGTGGTGAACCCTACAGCCAGAACATAGGTGTATGTGAGTGGTTATTGACTAAAGGTTATTTAGCAAGATTGATTTAAGAAAAATTTGTTAAATGCTTATTGAAAGAAGAAGATTTTACTGTAAAGGTTTAAATTTTTGTATGGATAGATTTGAGGTATTCGTATAGATCTTGATAGATTTCTAAATTGTGAGACGCGAGAATCGACCAGTAATTAAAAGGACAGGGCAGTTTTTTATGAATCTTATTGAAAAATGCCTCACGTTGCGTGCTATACTGTGTACAAAGCATGACTATATGTTCAAGCGTTCCATCTTCACCACATGTCGGACACAAACCCGATTGAGCCACTCCGATTTTGTGCAAATAAGTTGGGCAAACCCCATGATTCGCACGTAAACGGCATATGACCCTGATTAAATCTTTGATTGCGTACAATTTTGAGAACCAAGTGCTCTTCGATGTGGAGGGAATATAAGATTTATAGATTAGCCCCTTCGGGGAGGAGGTATACATTTCATTCCATTTTTTAAAATAATAGCTCGAAAGAGAAGCTTGAAGTTCGAAATATTGATGCCTGAGACTTACATGAAACGACGTAGAACAGTCTGAGGAACCCCTCGCCAAATTGTCCGCGATTTCATTGCCCCGAATGCCCGAATGGGATGGTATCCACATAAACGCCACGTTTTTGTTGACTGTGTATAAACTAGCCAATAATTCAAAAATGTGAACACTGATTGTATTTAGTTTGGATTGGATCCTATAATTTTGTATTGACGTAATTGCACTTTTGTTGTCTGTGAGGATCAAAAGTCGGTTGTGCTGTATGGATTTGAAGTATTTAATTGCCTCAAAAATAGCATAGAGTTCCGCCGTGTACACCGAATCGTTAGTATTGAGGACGAATTGCTTGCTAACGCTTGAGACAGGGTCATAGAAGGCACACCCAACTTGCTGATTAGTTTTGGAACCATCCGTGTATATGGTGTAATACTCTTGAAATTTAGTACTTAAGAAGTGTTCGACGTGTTTATTTATCGTATTTCTAATGCTTCCAGAAGAAAAGGTCGGTGTTTTTGGCAGATTAATTATCCGAATTTGTAATTTCCGTAAAAGTATTGAGTATATTTCTTCATTTATGCGGAAAAGAGGAATTTTTCCATAGCTTAAAACCTGCAGGTTTATTAATTTATAATTACGGAGAAAACTGTCTGCTAGCAGAGGTGACGACTTCTTAACCCTAAATGGGGAAGTTAGGTTTAGTGTATTGAGCAAAGCAACTTTCATTAAACATTGTAGATAACGGGTCTTTATTTTTAATAATAATCTATCTGCTAACATTTCCCTTCTAATCTTAAGAGGGCATTCCCCCGCCTCATTCTGGACCACATCGGACGGGGTCGTTTTTAGCAGCCCCAGGCATAATTTGAGGCACTTGTGTTGAATCGTGTCAAGCTTTCTTAAATGTGTTTTAGTGGCCTGCCCGTAAAACACACTCCCATAATCAAATAGAGTCCTAATTGTCGCACGGTAAAACATTAGAGCAATGTTGGGGTCAGCTCCCCATCTCAGATGACACACCATTTTAATTACATTCACATACTTTTCCGCTTTTTGGGCTATGTAGTTAATATGGTTAGACCAGAGTAATTTACTGTCAATTTGAATGCCTAGAAATTGTAGAACATTTTTAATAGGATACTTATCGCCATCTATCTCAAGATTTTCTGGAAGATTCGTATTTCGCATTCTAGAAAATGGACAAATTACAGATTTATTTGATGAGATAGTTAGACCGAGATTATTCAAATAATTTTTCACCGAGCGTATGCCCTGCGTAAGTGACTCAACAGCAGAGGGAACATTGGTAGATGTAGAATAAAGACATATGTCGTCCGCGTATTGCAATATTTTAACATTATCTGGAAGAACGGTTTCTATGTCATGTATGTAAATAGCGTATAAAATTGTACTCAACACGTCTCCCTGAGACAGGCCATCTCTCGCCGTTCGTGTCCCAACTAAGGTACCGTTTACCAATATTTGAATTTGTCTTTCTTCAAATATCGCGATTATTAGTTTAATTAGTTCTTGTGGAATGCCAATACGCAACATCTGTGATTGAAGCAAGCACAGATTGACGTTATCAAATGCTCCGTACACATCCAGCGTTGCAACAACAGTGGAATGTTTGTGTGTGAATCCGATCTGGATGTCTGTGACCAGAACAGCCACGCTATCCACGCAGGAGCGGCCTTTCCTGAAACCGAACTGACTGGAGGGCAGTAGGTTATAATATTCCAACCAGTATTCCAACCGATTTTTTTATAATTCTTTCGAACGTTTTCAGCAGGCAGGAAGCGAGGGATATGGGACGGTAAGAATCGCATTTATCAGAAGCCTTTCCTGGCTTCAAAATCGGTACAACGCAATACCGTTTCCAGTCGAGAGGTATATCACATGTATCTAAAATCGTATTAAAAATTGACACAAGCGCCTCTTGACATGGTTTAGTCAAATGATTTATAATGGGATAACTAATGCAGTCGATCCCGGGGGCAGCGTTTTCAGATTTTGAGAGCGCCAGGATAAACTCTTGTATCGTGATTTCCTCTGTAAGAATGCTTGTTTTACCGCGATCGCCTCTGACAGGGTGAAAGGGAGGAAATGAGACAGAATCCGGGGTCAGCTTGTGTAAAAAATTCGAAATCTCTTCTTCTGGAAATATGCGTTTACCCTCGCTCGGAGTGTTGTTATTTTTCATTTGTTTTAGGTACCTCCAAATGTCTGACAACGGAGTCTATCGCAGAATTTCTTCCACGAAGCCTTCTTTGCGGCGGCATATACTCTTTTCGCTTTAGCACTCATCTCTTTGTATTTCATAAAATTACTCGGAGAAGGTTGCTGTTTGAATAGTTGGAACGCTCTTCTGCTTTGTGCGTTAGCTGAAGCGCATTCTGAGTACCACCAAACTGCAGAGGATCGAACAACAGAATTTTCGCGACGTATGGGGATAGATTTCTTACAGGCATCTGTTAGTATTGCAACAAATCGTTCGTAGGACATCTCATGCAGGTTATTAGTGATTAATTGATTCAGGGCTTCTTGAAATCCGTCCCAATCGGCATCTCTCGTATGCCATTTTCTCGTTGATTTCTTTGCTTCTGTAGCACCTCGACTAGACGAACGAACTATGATTGGGAAATGATCAGATCCCATTGGATCATCTATCGTCTCCCAGTTTAACGTGAGAGCGAGGTTAGGGGAACAGAATGTTAGATCTAAAACCGAATATAAGGATTGACTGGATGTACTAAAATGTGTAGGGGATCCTGTATTCAGAAATACCAAGTTAGCATCATCCATAGCGTCAAGGAGGTTTAAACTTTTTGATTGAGTGTACTTGCCCCCGAAAGAAACGTGGTGACAATTGAAATCCCCCATGATAATGCAAGGGTTGGTTGCACAACGAAAAAGTCTTTCCCAGTAACTCCTAGAAATATTGTTGGAAGGACAGTTGTAGACCGACAAAATATCCAAGAAACTCTTGTCTGAGAGCTGTACTGTCACACCTACGGACATTACTCCGGGGATATTGGGCAAATTAGTTATCAAATTGTACTGGATGTTATCCTTTACTAAAATTGCAACACCAGACCTACCATCGTCTCTATCTCTGCGTATCAGTTGATACCCATTCACTTGGAAGGGGCGGTTCGGGTGGAACCACGTCTCTGAAATTGCCGCAATGTCAATTTCGTGTCTCTTGAGTAAGGCCTCTGTTTCGTTAATCTTCGCCGCTAAGGAACGAGCGTTCCACTGTAGCAAGAAAATGCTGCACGACCGTGCCGGTCAGGTCACCGATCTAGGAATTGATGCAAAATTATCGCTGGAATGGATGAGAGGAGATATGTGTAGGGTGTGTATGAGGATCTCTTTAAAATCGTCGTGAGTTTGACCATCCCTGTTCAGTAGGACTTCAAATATTATATTTTTCTGTTTTGAAAAGAGTTTTATGCTTGGACGAAAAAGTATTTTATATTTTGTATTTTAAAATTCAAAATACAAGTATGTATTTGTATTTTAAAATACAATTGGGATTGTATTTTGTATTTTGTATTTCAATTACATTTTCAAAAGTATTTTGTATTTTGTATTTGAAATACTTTTTTCGCAGTATTTTGCCCACCCCTGTCTGAGGGTGATAGTGATACTGATGAATATCACTGCTCAACAAATTCTGACACCCCAGAGCAAAACAGATTTGATCAAGAAGAAATTATCCAGTCGCAAATAATCCCGAATCACCTGCCAGAAATGCCAGTCCAGATGCATCAACTGGTATAGTCGAAGAAAGAACTGAAAGAGTAATAAGACCGAGACAACTCCCAAAAAGATTAGAAGATTATGATCTCAGTTCAGTCGATGACGAAGAAGAAGAAAACGGCCTATTGGCATTTGAACAAGCGATCTCTTGTGATGAAAAACAAAAATGGCTCGAAGCGATTGAAGAAGAAAAGAAATCTCTTAAAACCAACAAAACATGGGTTTTCGTAGACAAAAGGGAAGCAACCGGCAAAAAGATCCTAACCAATCGATGGGTGTTCACTAAAAAGCATCACGGGAAATATAAAGCTAGGCTTGTTGTCAGAGGTTGTGAACAAAGTTTCGTCGAAGACTATAATGAAACCTACAGCCCAGTCATCGGTGCTGACTCTCTACGATTGCTACTAGCCGTGGCTCTCAAAAAAAGGGTTTAAATTCAAAACTTTTGATGTTAAAACTGCATTTCTCTATGGGAGTCTAACCGAAGAAATGTACATGAGAGTTCCAAGAGGCTACAAAAATGAGGATACCAAAGTCTGTCAACTAAAAAAAAGTCTCTACGGACTGAAGCAATCACCTTTGAACTGGAACAGACGGCTCACTGATTTTATTAAAAAAGAACGGCTCTCACCACTGAAAAATGAACCTTGTATATTCGTCAATGACCTAAAAGACCTGATATTGGCCATATATGTTGACGACGGGTTTGTTTTCTCAAAAAACGAAACTCACATCGATCGAATTCTAGCGTCTATGAAAAAAGAATTTCAAATAACAGTATTTGACAACCCAAAAAAAATTGTTGGCTTCGAAATCACAACACAACCGACGGCTGTGAAAATTTCACAATCTGATTATACTGAAAAGCTACTAGAAAAATATGAGAATATTTTTCCATTAATCCAGTAAACACACCAATTTTGCTAACAAACCAAGAACCAGAAGAGACTTTAAAAACAGGAAAATTCGAATTTCCTTTCCGCGAAATGGTTGGTAGTCTTCTATACATATCGTCCAAAACCAGACCAGACCTTGCTTATTCTGTCGGATTAAGTAGCCGACACCTGGATAAACCAACTATAACGGATTTTTCCAACGTGAAAAGAACACTGAGGTATCTCAAAAACACTAAAACGGACGGAATATCGTATTTTATATATTTTATATCGAACTCGTCCAATGAACTAATAGCGTACTGTGACAGTGACTTTGCTGGAGACACAGAAACTCGTCGTAGTACTTCCGGCTACGTTATTTTCTACGCTGATGGACCTATTAGCTGGAGAAGTCGAAAACAGCCAATAGTATCCTCCAGTAGCACCGAAGCAGAGTTCATCTCCGCCGCTGAATGCTGTCGAGAATTACTTTTCCTCAGGAGCTTACTCTTCGAACTCACCGGCGAAGACGTTTCAATAACTCTAATCATCGATCGACGAACTAATTAAAAAAGGAAAAATGAACTCTCGCAGTAAGCATATCGATGTGAAATATGATTTCATAAAAGAAAAATTTGATGAAGGAATCGTCAAAATCGAATACTGCCCTTCTATCGATCAAATTGCGGACAATCAAGAAATTTAAAGCGGAAGTTCCAGAAATTTAAAGAAAAACTTATTACAAGCTGAAATTATGGGGGTGTGATGGAAATAATTTCATCTATCCTAGTCATCCCCCTCAATCTCATGTGTTTTAATTGTTATTGAAAAAATTATATTTTATCGCGTTCTGTGTTTAAAAACTATAATATCTAAAATCCTCTTGCTCTGCTTAAAGTAAAGTCTCAATAGTCATCTCACCTGCAGTGGCGTAACCAGGTTTCTACAGTAGATTGGGAACTGTATGGGTAGGGAAGGGTTGGACGACAAGTTTCCGAGAGAGTATTGAAATATCCGGGGCGGGAAAAGCTCGCTTTTCCCGCCCCGGATATTCGACATCGAGGCTTAAATTTACCATTTATGCGGTGGATAGTGTTGAATACTAGATTTTGATCTTTTCATCACATGATTATAAAAAAAAGAGTCAGTTTTTCTTAGTTTTCATTCGTACAAAGTTGTTCTTATTTTAGGACATAACATTTTGACGACGAGGATGAAGCCAAAGAAGAGAGCGGCTGCGGCAAGGATGCTGTCTCCTAATGGCATGACTTCTCCGGACATCACCACAGTATTTACTTTCCGATCGTTAAATCTTGGAAGTTTACCGGAGTTTTCAATAAATGGAGATGACTGGAAGATTTATGAAGAGAGGTTAAAGGAATTTTTCATAGTAAATGCAGTAGAAGAAGAGAGGAAGATATCGGTTTTAATCACGGTCATGGGGACCGAAGCTTATGAGTATTTACGTAATTTGTGTGATCCGGAGCTTCCATCACAAAAAACATTCGATGAAATATGCTCAATTATGTCGCGGCAGTTTTCGCTAACCGTTTCTGTTTTCAGGAAGCACATTGAATTCTATCGAATGAATCAAGAAATAGACGAACCAGTAGCTCAGTGGTTCGTACGGGTAAAGAAGGGCGCGGCAGAGTGCAAATTTGGAGGGCAATTAGATTTTGCGTTAAAAGAAAAGTTCGTTTGTGGCATGATCCAGTCATCAATTTTAGATAGATTGTGCGAGGAGGATCCAAGGGAAAAAAGTTTGTTGGAACTCTACGAGCTGGCTTTGAAGAAAGAATCGAATGAAAAGCGTCGGCCAGTGCAAACGGTGAGAGAATCAGGCGCCGGCGTCTTTCAAGTCACTGAGGGCACTAACGCGATCGGTAAATTGAATCGAAAGCAAGTTGGGAGCCTTGCTACTTGCGTTCCTTGTGGCAAAGGTAACCATTCTTTTTCTGATTGTCGCTATAAGAGTTACCGATGCAGAAAATGCAAGAAACAGGGTCATTTGGCAGTAGTTTGCGAGTCCAAAACCTCTGTTAATGAGACTGAAGCGTGTGTCGATGAAGAGGAGACAAATTTAGTCGACATGCGTTCATTAGAAGGGTTAAACTCAGTCAGCCCAATTACCGCTCGCGTGTTGATCAACAAAATTCCGTTCGAAATGGAAGTAAATACAGGTGCAGGGGTTTCGATTTTACCTTTCCAAGTTTATAAAAAGAAACTTTCGTTCTTATCGTTGTCTCCATCGACAATTAAATTGAAGAGCTTTTCGGGAGAGATAGTGAGGCCGGTAGGTGAGCTGTCGGTCCAGGTCGAATGGAAAGGGAAGATGCGTTACGGTCATTTATACGTCGTACCGAAAAGCTCCAAACTTCTATTGGGTAGAGACTGGTTGAAAGAATTTGATAACGACGTCTTTAACATAGCGGAAGTACAGAGACGGAAAATGAGCGGTTGCAGGAGAGTTTGTCACGGGAGTTTGCTAGCGTTTTTCAAGATGGAGTAGGCTTGTACAAGTATGAAAAAATTCAATTGAAAGTGAGCAGCGAAGCTAAGCCTAAGTTCTTGAAGCCCCGTCAAATTCCGTTTGCTTTTAAGAAACTGGTAGATGATGAACTTGACCGTTTGGAAGCCGAGGGGATGATTGAAAAAGTTAATTATAGCCCCTGGGGTACACCTCTGGTGCCTGTGCTAAAGTCGGATGGCAAGTCAATACGGTTGTGTGCAAACTACAAGTTAACTGTTAACAAGTACCTAGAAGACGTACAGTATCCGTTACCTCACGTGGAAGACCTGTGGTTTAATTTGCAAGGTGGTCAACAATTCACTAAACTGGATTTGCGTCAAGCGTATAACCATTTAGAACTTGACGATGACAGCAAGTTGCTGTTGGCACGGTCAACTCATCGAGGGGTTTACAAAGTGAATAGACTTCCATTTGGTACCAAGCCAGCTTTAGCAATTTTTCAAAGGGTCGTGGAGAAATGTATACAGGGCGTTCCAGGGGTTCGCAACTTTTTAGACGATTTAATCGTAACTGGGTGCACTAGAGACGAACATTTTTCCAACTTAAGAATGGTTCTGCAACGTCTGAGTGAAGCGGGTTTCCGGCTAAATTTTAAGAAGTGTGAATTTTTCAAAAAAGAAATCGCGTATTTGGGCCACAAAATTACTAGGGAGGGCATTTCATAGGACGAAACGAAAACTGAGGCAGTCCGTACAATGCCAAGGCCTAAAAATGTTAGTGAGGTTCGAGCTTTCACGGGATTTGTTAACTTCTACGGAAGATTTGTGAGAAATTTGTCTGATATTTTGCAACCTTTGTACTGCTTACTTCAAAAAGGTGTGAAATTGGACTGGTCCGATAAATGTGAAAAGGCGTTTAATAAAGCAAAAGAAGAAGTGCTAAGCCACCAAGTTTTAGTGCATTTCGATCCAAAAAAACCGGTCAAGTTAATTTGCGATGCATCAAAAACTGGTTTAGGAGCTGTGTTAATGCATGAAATGGAAGACGGCTCAAATAGGCCAATATGCTTTGCTTCTCGTAGTTTAAACAGTGCGGAGAGGAAATATTCGGTCATTCATAAAGAAGCTTTGGCGTTATATTGGGGAGTAAAAAAATTCTATCACTACTTGATCGGTAGAAAATTCATACTTTTTTCGGATCACAAGCCCTTGTTGGCTCTTTTCGGGGAGAACAAAGGCGTTCCTGAAATGGCAGCTGGCAGGCTACAGCGATGGGGGCTGTTTATTTCTGAATTTGATTACGAGTTGAAGTACTTGAAGAGCTTGAATAACGCAGCTGATGGACTTTCTCGGCTGCCGAATACTAAGGAAGATGACTTTGAAAATGAAGACGGCTCTGATTTGAATTTACTAAACGATGTATTGGCTATTGGTTTAAAAGAAATATCAAAGGCAACCAGGAAAGATAGCGAATTAAGTAAAGTTTTTCTTTTTGTAAGGGACGGTTGGCCTGAACAGGTTGACAAACGCATCGAGCCCTACTTCAGAAGAAGGTCGGAATTAAATATTGAAAAAGGGGTCCTCATGTGGGGGTACCGGATATTGATGCCGGGTATTTTTCGAGAAAGACTTTTAAAGGAACTTCATCTCGCTCATCAAGGTGTGATGAAGATGAAGAACAAAGCAAGGTCGTATTTCTGGTGGCCGTCACTAGATGAAGCAATTGAGAAGTATGTTAAGAGTTGTCCGATTTGCATGGAGCAACGGGCAGAGCCAGCAAAAGCCGTGCCAAAACCCTGGTCGAGTGCTACGGTTCCTTTTGAACGGGTGCACGTGGACTTTCTCGGACCACTAAATGGGAAGATGTTCTTAATTTTCACAGATGCTTTCAGCAAATGGGTGGAAGTGTATAATATGAATAAGAGACCAGACACATCGGCCACGCTAAATAAACTGAGAGATGTATTTTCGCGGTTCGGACTTCCAAAGGTTGTGGTTTCGGACAACGGACCGCAGTTTTCTTCAGCGAAATTCGCTGAATTTTGTAAATCGAATGCTGTTCATCATGTGCGAGTTCCTCCTTTTCATCCGGCAAGTAATGGCGCCGCAGAAAACAGTGTTAAAAGTTTCAAAAACGGAATTAAAAAAATTTTGCGAGATTCGAATTGTGAGGCGAGTATTGATGCGGCGATGTCAAGATATTTGTTTCATTACAGGACGTCGATGCACTGTACGACGGGGGAATCGCCGGCAAAACTCATGTTCGGAAGAGAATTGAGGACCAGGCTAGACATTTTGCGGAGAGATTAAGGAAGAAAAACTCAAGGGGGAAGATGGCGCTAATAAACGAAAAGGTCGAATGGTGCATTTCGAAAAGGGCGAGACCGTCTATGTACGAGACTACCGAGAGAATGCGGACAAACGGAAATGGGTCAAGGCCGAAGTAGAAGAAGTTCTTGGCGACTATACGTATTTGGTGAAGCCGTTGGGGTTCGCTAAACCGTGGAAGAGACACCTCGACCAAATAATAAAAACGTCAGGAGCGGAAGAGTAGCTCGGCACTTCGAGGAGAGGATGTTGAATACTAGATTTTGATCTTTTCATCACATGATTATAAAAAAATAAAGAGTCAGTTTTTCTTAGTTTTCATTCGTACAAAGTTGTTCTTATTTTAGGACATAACAGATAGTGTGCCCAAGTGTGCTAAATTGCGAATTTTTTTCAGTTTGACGTCAGTTTCGAGGCTAAAATAATTTTTTGAAGCACTTGGCGTTGGCAGTTTGTCTACTGATTTTTTGCAAGTGGACGGGTGGTTCTTGAAGGCCCTTTTTACGGCTCGCTTCTGTTCCTTACAAAAGCACTGCTTTTACGCGCACTGTATACGCTGCCCATGGACCGCTGCTCAGAGAAAAGCGTAAACAGCTGTTTGCTGTTAGTGATACCTTAGAATTCCAGCGAAACTTTTTCTTCAATATTCCTAGTTATCCTTAGCTGGTCATAGGCACCTCTTTTTCACCAGCGTGATCGTCATGACAAGAGAGCTGAAAGGCTTAGGCGGTTTATTGTGGTGGTGGGGTTGGGAGAGAGGATATAGTCTACAGAAAAATGCATGGGCAGCAAGAAAACGCTGCTCGTCTGATTATAGAACTATCAGACTGCATTTTTAAGGTAATTTTCTCAGAGTTGTCCGATTTGAGCAAATAGTTCAAATAGAAATGCGGCTGGTCTCCGCCCAAACCCAACTGATAAGCGGCCAAAAAAACGACAGTACTTTGCCATTTGACGCGTTGCGTTGGTTTCACCCGGTTCTCTTCACTTCAGATTGACCAACCAAGACACAGCGTAAGTGTCGAGGCTCTTCCCCCAGATTTGATGCCTGCCCGTATACGTGTTTGAACGCGAAATTTCTCGCAGAGAAACCTGAAATATTCTTCTATGAGTGGAGTGCCTGAGGTGTGTTTTAGCCAATTTAGTCAATTGAGCGCTGTCCGAGAAACTCGTGACCCTTGTCCGGCTCAAATCGAAGCTCCTTTGAAAAAATAGCCAGGAGTTATAATAAAAATTATCCAACTAGGGCGATTTTATCAAAAATTTCTAAAAAATGGAATTCCGGAAATTAAACTTATAATTTTAATTCGTCCAGGCAAGGCCAGGCTTTTTTGAAGCTTTGGCTCGTTTTTAGTGAATTAACGAAGTCTTCCGCATGAGTGATTCTTTGCTGGTTCACTCTATCGAGAAGATAAAATCGGCCATAATTTAATTAAGCGACGCTAACGTTCCCCTTGGGTGTGTTTTGGCCGGGACCGGCTGCAATTTGTCAATATGACCATTGTTTGAGGGACTTATAAACATATAAGGACAGTCGTCTACTGGCAGTCGTTCGCGCGCAGTCGCGTGCCGAGAGACGGGACTTGAAAATAGTTTGCGGGACAAGCCCTAAATTTTCCGCCGGCCGACGGGCCTTCCCACGCGGTCGTCCCTTTCGAATGGGGTCCCTGAATAGACTAAAGATGAAAAAATCGGGATGTTTTAGTAGATAAGATGAGAACGAATGGCTAAACTCACAAGGTCAAATTGAGTAAAACGCTGATTCCCGGCTGAAATTGAGTAAAATTGGTGAAATTTATGGCTGTTAATATTTAGAAAAAGCGCTAATTCACAGCTGACATGAAGACAACGCAAAATCACGAGTTTTTGGGGCAAAATCGGGACTGAAATTAGGAAAAAGCGATAATTCATGTAGCTAAAACCGAGAAAAGCGCTAATTCAAGGATGAAAAAGAGAAAAAAGACAAGAAACACGCTAAATCACAGCTAAAATTGTGATAAAGTGCTACAATTTAGCAGCTAAATTGAGAAAAAGCGTAAATTCATAGCTAAAAGGAAGTAACACCAACTCATAGATTCTCGGGATAGAAAAAGCTCCAATTCGAGGGTGAAATAGACGCGAATAGGATTCGCGTCTAAATAAAAGGGGCGGGAAAGCCAGCTAAGGTATGAAAAATTAATATTTTTACCGACATAATCGAGAAAAAACGCTAAAAATCGCAGCTAAAATTAAGAAAATGTGCTCATTTACTGCTAAAATTTAGGAAAAAACGCTAATTCACTGCTGAAAATGAGGTAACGCCAACTCGCTGATTGTTAGAGGCAACTTTGGAGCTGAAATTGCAAAAAAGCTCTAATCACGCGGCTAAAACTGGGAAAAAGGCTAATTCACGAATAAAAAAGAGAACAACGCGATTTCGAGTCGAGTTTTTAAGTGATAAAGTGTTAAAAATTGGCAGCTATAAAAATTGAGAAAAAGCGCGAATTCACAGAAAACGCCAACTCACGGATTCTCGGGACTGAGACTGAAATTGAGAAAAAGCGCTGATTCACGTCGTGAAATAGAGAATAATGTGGAGGACAACTTTAATTCAGAACTATGGTATGAAAAATTTCAATTTTACGGATAAAATCGAGAAAAAGCTCTATAATTCAAAGCTAAAATTACGAAATGTGCTTATTCACTGCTAAAATGAAGGGTAAAAAGTCCATTTCTCTGCTGAAATTGAGAAAACGCCAACTTGCAGATTCTTGAGGATGTTCGGGGATTAAATTGAGAAAAAGCGCTGATTCGCGGGTAATAAATAGAGAAATACACATAATTGGTGTTTAAAATGGGGAAATCGCGCCAAATTCAGAAAAATTGCTATTTTACGGATAAAATTAGGAAATAGCACTCAAACGCTATCTAAATTGCGGATTCTTGAGGCAACTTCACTGCTGGATTCGCAGCTATAAATGAGAAAATGAGCTAATTCGCGGATAAAATTGAGAAAACGCACATACGCAGTACATTATGTACTTTAATGCTGCTAAAAAGTAGATTCCTTGAGTTTGATTAGAGACTGAAAGGCCTCCTAGAGATTTCCACCCCGGGCCCAGATAGGTGTTGTTCCACCACTGGTTGGAACCTTTATCTTTCGAGCTACAGAAAACAACAAAAAGACGAAGAATTTCTCGTGGTTCCCCTCGATCTGATGTCCAAATTGACCATTTTGTCGAAATTGTCCTCCACCTAATCAATTTTATGCATTATGAAGGAATGCCCTTCCCCTCCGGACGTTCATTTGATCATGTAATTTTTTGTCCTGCGGGGCATGCGGGAAATCCCGCGTGGGACGGGACGCAGGATTTGAGTGACCGGGACGCGACGAGGGGCCAAAAAATGCGAGACGGGACGGACTTTTCGTTTCCCGTCCAATCTTGCGCGCGCACCTCTCTAAACTCGGACCATTTGGTTGCACTTTGAAGTAAAAAAAAAATCTGTCGAAATCAACGCAAACGTAAAACGGACCATTGTAGGTGTACGTTCAGGGCGGGGTCGGCTGTAAGTTCTGTGATTGACTATTGCTCATGGAGAGGGACAAGTATAACGTACAACGTACAACGTTGTTGGGACGTATAACGTACAAGTACAACGTTATGGTATCACCATAACGTAACTGGTATGGTTGGCCGCGAGCGCCCCCCCCCCCCCACCGTTTATAAAGCGCTGGAAATCAGAGCCTTTTTATATTTTCGTTCGATTTTCTCACTTCGGAGGTTTTTTCTCGTTAAGTAGCCAGTTTTTGTCCAGTGAGACGATGCTGTTGTGCGTTTTCCCCCTTCCCCTACGAAAAGAACTCTGGATCCGCGTCTGGTTCCTGAGTTACCACCGGTTTTAAGCTGAATGGTCGACATATACCGCGAAATTATACGGAAAGCACATTGAATAGCTCACAGCCTAGTACATTTCGGAGATATAAATTGAATGTTGAGATTGAAAACGTTCATTCGTGGCAATAAACGACTGGAATTAAGCAAGTCTGCTAAAATATTCGCCACAACAGCAGGAGACTGCGAGTAGTCGACGATACCCATCCACGATATGGCCCAATCAAATTGCTGAAATCAGCGTAACCCGCCTTCTTTTGTTCATTTCAAGTATTCTTCCTTCCAACAAGGAAACTCCCACAGCTATGATAATAACGTGGAAATAAATTAACGTGTTTTTCTTTTCTTTTTTTTTTTTTTTTTTTTTTTTTTTTTTTTTTTTTTTTTTTTTTTCTTTTCTTTTATTCTTCGTTTCCACTTTATTTTCAATCCCGCGAAACTCCCCCCCCCCGCCCTTCCCGCTGATCCCTTCTCTTTCGTTACACAGGACACGGTTTTGAGATCAAACGAAATGACGTTTCTCCATTATAAATAGGTTCGGTGGTGGTCGTGCAGGTGGTGGGGGGGGGGTTATATCTCGGTTTGTATTGAAAAGAAAACTCGGTGAAACATGAATAGAACGGGATGATGAGAGGAAGGTATAGTTGCAAAGAGTGGTGGTTCAATTATATCTACAAATGAGCTCGCGTGAGAAGAATGTTTTTTTTTTTTTTTTTACACATTTTTTCACTCGCTAAAGTGTTTACTGGCGGAGCAATGACACCAATATATTTATTAATTTTGTTGTGTAAGCGTCCTCGTACTACTTTTCTCGATTCCCGGACACACACACACAAATGGAAGTTGAAAAATATTTTGTTGTTTTATATCCTCAAAGAAATGTTCCAAGCTTGTGTTTTTTTATTTGAAGACTCTCGCTTCGATCTGAACGGAAAAGGGAAGACTTTTTTTTTTTCGTGACTTGAATCGCTCATTACAATCGGTGACTGGCCTGTTCGTGTGTTGAGTAAAAAGGAGACGAGAGAGAGAGAGATAGAAAGAGAACCAAAATTATGTTGAATTCCTCGCTGAAGAAGTAGGAGCCCTCCCCCTCCCCCTCGCCAGAAAATTCGGCTTTGGGGCATGATGAATATGCTCGTGTGTGAAGGGGCGGGAGAGTGACCTTTGAAAAAAAAAAAAAAAGTCGCATAATAGAAGTTTCACTTTTTTTCCTTTTTTGAGACCACTTTCTCTGGGAGTCACACGTCACACTCACTCATTTTAAGGCCTCCCCATATTTTCATAGAAAATAAAAAGATATTGGTTAATATTTCCCAAGGTTTTTTTTCTTGGGAAAAGCCTGAATTGGATTTCTTAGAAGAATAGAAAATTTATTTGGGGCGTAACGCAGTGCGATAACACTTTCGTAATTTACGTTAAAAGGTTTCAATGTTTGGAGTATTTTTTAAGGTCAATAATACGTTTTTTATGCTTCAAAAACCTCTGGCTGTGCTTTTAAAAGTATTTCCCCGGTCATTTATCCTTGCTCCTTTTCCTAATACGAAATGGGATAGCATCCTTTTAAGGCATCCGAGAAGGAGCTCGTTTTGTTACTTATGCAACGTTTTTTTTTTTTGTTTTGTTTTTTGTATCTCGCCCTTCTCCCCTTTTTCCTCCCAAATCTTACAATGCGTCTTTTTTTTTTTTATAAAGCAGTGTCAAACACCTGAACTGTTTGCCCAAATTGAGAAGAAAACCTTTTGACCTTGAAAGGCGAGAGTCAATATCACGTCCCCCCCCCCTCACTCTATCACCACGTCATTATTCTTCATCCTTTCACCCCACAATAAGCTTTACTACCGATAAAAAATGGAGTGATTCTTAAAGGTGTATAAATAGAACTGCGAATATTTTCAATCAAGAGAGTGCGACAGTGACGACAGAGAGAAAAAGAAAAGAGTAATTGTTCTACTTGTGTAGCAATGACCTCCTGCCTGTTGGGGTGTCCATCAGGGCTTGTTACGAAGGGGAACAGTACGAGGACGTCGCTTTTTTACAACGCTGAAAAAAAAGGGGCGGTCTAGCTAAACACTTGAGCTAACATATTCCCCGCTGTCCCAGTTACATTAATTAAAAAGTTTCGGTCGCTTTTTTTTTTTCGGTGTTGCTTGTCGAGAAAGAGAAGCAGGAACTCAAAAGATGATAATTCAGGCAATTAAAACGAATAGGAACGTATTTATGTTTTTAATGGTGTGGTGTGTTAGAAAAAGAGAGAACATAAATCAAATTTTCCTTCTGCTCTCTCTTTCTCTTGAAAATGATAACGCTACCTGGTACCCGACGCTGTAATATTCCTTGTTATGATTTACAACGTGATCATTTCGAGCTCTCCTCTCCTTTTTTTACCTTTCGTGGCTTCATTTTCACGAAAGCTGATTCTGCGACGACATAATTGGAAAAAATCCCTTCGTACTTTGTTGTTTAGTCTTGCTCTGTGCCTCGGGTGTGGGGTGGTGTTGGGGGCCTTGTCGTTAGTGATAAAATATCTTTGAAGAGCTGAAATGACATTTAAAGGCTGAGTGTAACTAATTGATTTCAACCGAGTGGTCAGACTCGACCAGATCATCAAGTTTACGAGCATATAATGTTCGTTTTTCAGCCACCGAGCTTCCTTCCACCAGAAACATTTTCATCTCCCTTGTATGAATAAATTCTATATTGTACCAACCTACGATGAACGGGATTCGCACAATATCAGCGTCTGGTTAGCATGTTCAGCCGAATTTTCGCCAAGAATTGGCGTTTTCCTCAATTTAAGATACAAATTAGCCATTTTATTCATTTTTAGCCGAGAATTAAAACTTTTTCCCAATTTGAACTAAAAATTAGCGTTTTTCTTAACTGTATCTGCGCTAATTAGTGATTTCTTTCAATTGTAGCCGCGAATTAGTGAATTTCTCCATTTCTATACGTGAATTAACGTTTTTCCTAAACTTTATATCCGCAAATTGCAAATTAGTGATTTTCCCAAAAATTTCAGCTGTGAAATATAACTTTTGCGGTGATTTAGCATCTACTCCCTTCTTTTTACACGAATGGGCGATTTTTCGCAATTTCAGTTGTCAATTTGCCATTTTTGTCGAATTTTAACCTAAAAACGTAGTTTTTTTGTTTGTTTTTTTGTTTTTATTCAATATCATGTTTTCTCAATTTTTACCGCGGTGTTGGCCCAAAAACAACACTTTTCTGCGTTGATTTCCACAATTTATTCGTAGAATGACCACGAATCAGCGATTTTTCGCAGTTACAAAGTCACGAATGTTAGCGATTTTTTTTCTTTTAGTAGCGATGCAAAGCACCGGCGCTGATAAAATTAAGAAAAAGCACTGATTCGTGGCTATAAAATTGAGAAAAATCCTAATTTGCGTCAAATACTGAAGATACGCCAATTCGCGGCTTCTCAAGGCAACTTTTGAGGCTGAAATTGAGGAAAAGCGCCAATTTATGGCAATAGGCGAAAAAATCGATAATTCGCGCGTAAAATAGACAAATCGCTCATGCGTTGCGTATATGGTGAATCAAAAAAATGCTAATTTGTGAAAAGCCCCACCCCCCCCCCTAATACAGTGGCGGCGCAAGTCAGACGGCATTGGGGGAGCAAAAATCCGAGCAGTTGAATTTCCCCCCCCCCCTCCACGAATCGTCGTGTTAAAAAGTAATTTATGAGAGAGAGAGAGATAGAGTCACTCAGGCGTGAATTAGCGTTCGTTCTCTATTTCATCCGCAAATCAGCGCTTGTTTTTTTTTTTTGCAATTTTATCCGTATATTTATATTATGAGCGCGTTGTCTCAAATTTCAGCCACGAATTAGCGCTTTTTCTCAATTTCAACCGCAAATTGTAGAGCATTATCTCAAGTTTGGCCGCGATTTATCGTATTTCTCAATTTTACCCCCTAGAAAAGCCTTTTCTCAATTTCAGACACGAATTATAGCGGTATTTCTCAATTTTAAAGGTGATTTAAGTATTTTTACTTATCACGGCTTTATCACAACTTATTTAAATCCAAACTCTGATTTGGCACTTTAAAAAATAATTTTCTTGGGGTCGGCCTCACCAAAACCCAAATTTTACTGGTTTTGGGTATCGCAGAATCCAATTTCGCGGGCTTCGCTCACCCAAAAAGCCCACCGGGGAGACGAAACAGTTAATTCCCGCGTCACCTTCCTCTTCTTTGTGGTTTTGTTCATGGCTAGAACATGTGGTTTTCATCAGCTTTAAGCCCACATTTTGGGAATTTGGCGTTTTAAAAAGTCCAATTTGTGGGGGGGGTTTACCCTTTCAACGTCCCAGTTTTGTGGATTTTGATGTCACAACACCCAATTTCACGGGTTCCGCTTACCCAAACAGTCAAGAGCAAAATTTCGTGGCGTAAGCTCATTAAAATACAATTTTTCGTGTCTGGCTCACTCAAAAAAGAGAAATTTAGAGGGTTTCGCTGCATCAAAAACAAAATTTCACATTATTGACCCATTCGTAGTAACTTTCACACCACCCTCAGTGCGAAGGGAAGTCTGCCAGAAAAAATAGGAAGTTGTGTACGCTCTTATAATTAATAAGTTGTGGATCGATAATTTTTAGAGTGAATTTAAAGTGAATCCATTATTTTTTTTCGATTCAGAAGGAGCACCGCTACCCCTGCGCTGTGAAGACAGCAGATTTCTGGGAGTAGTTATGCGTGTAAAACATGTATAGCAACGGGCCCAATGTACTGCCTTGAGGCACTCCTACACGGATGTTGTAGGATTTTGATATAGATGACCTACACTTGACAGCAAAAGTCCGATTATGAAGGTATGACTGTATGATTCTGTAGTATGTGTCGGGAAATCACTGGTTTTAATTTGGCTAGTAGTCCTGTGTGTCATACTCTCGATCGAAAGCCTTTTATGTGTCCAGAAACAGTCCCAAGCACACACCTGGAGTTGTCGTGGGCGCATAAATCTCTAAATCCGCTCTAATGAAGCTTTTTATAGCTAATGAGGTTTTTAGCATATGGATCAATGCTAAACTACAGACGACCTAAAAAGAGAATTATGGGCAAAACGAACTACAACGAATAGGCGATTGCAAATGTGATTGAAAACGGAGGTGGAAAAGTATGAAAATGTTGACAACCAACATAGTCCGAGGTTTAACGACATTAACTTTTGCAAATAATCACTATGAAATGTCTATTGGAAGGATTGTTCTACGTACGTACCTTCAGGGTGATTTTTAAGACCAGTTACCCCATAAATTGCACCAAGGAAGCGGTCCTGTCTCCGTTTTGACCTCAGACTTTCAGCAATCACCTAATTTTTGGAGCTGGAAGTGGCAAGTTTGGTCTTTTTTTAGAGAGAAGAATGCCCAGTTTGGACATTTTGCAGGTTAGAATGGTCAATTTGGATCCGGTTGGTTTTGTCATTTTTTCACGGCCTGAGTTTTCTGTGAAAGGTAATTAAAAATATAGGTCGTGTACGGTTATTTTATTTCATGTTTTGAGCTGTTTAGGCACACAAATCGTCGATCAAGAATCATCATTTTGGCATTGTCACGGCCCAATAGTCAGTTTAGCAATTTACAGTGCGCGTAGACGCAGATTATTTGGAGCCGGAACTATTAGGCAATATTTAGCACGCAAATTGTCAGTTTTAGCCATTTTTTTAAGGCCGCGTTTCAAAGACGTTTATCTTAAATTTTGACGTTTTTGGGGCGCGAATGGTCAGTTTAGCTGGTTTTCGGGCATGAATAGCCCGTTGAGGTAAAGCGCAAATAGTCAGTATTGAACCATAATGCTGAGCGAGTGTACAGGTTGGCCATTTTTGGCGAGAGAGTGGTCGATTTTACCATTATCAGGCCAGGAATCATTTTATGCTTCGACATTTTCAATGAGTGAATCGTTATTTTAGCCTTTTTTTAAGGCGCGCAGTTAGTTTGGCCATGACAGGGCGCGTAGTGTCAGTTTAGCCATTTCGTGATGCGAATCGGACCGCCCATTTATTATAGTGAAAATCACCAGAAAATTGCGTAAATTTGTTCATCCCGTTATGTTTTGGCGCTGAAGAGGGCAGATGCACCCTTTAGCTGTGGTGGGGAGGGGGGTGAGCACCCTGCAAACCACAATTGGTTGTTTTTCTATAATCAAATGTCACGAATTGGGCTTCAATGCCTAACCAAATTTTACGGATTTTTTTCAATTTCATACTCCATATCTTGCTTTCACGACTCAAAAACCAGCCGATTTGACTGTGACAGTCCCAAGTGTTCATTTTTGGCTGTAAAACAAACCGAAAACGTTTAGAGGAATTTGTAGGGATGGCGAATGGCTTGGTCACGACCATTTATCTTGGCTCTGGTTTTGATGATATTTAATTTACATGACCTACTCGGCACATTCCTGATGGATGACGCATCCCCCAGCCTTGAAGGGCTCTTTTTATATTCTAACAATCTTTGGTTGATTTCTTTCGATCAAGTATTTAAATTAAACCACCCCCACCCATCCACCAACAATTTTCCAGCCAGGACAGGTTGAAAAAACCAGTTTCCCTTCCCCCTCGCCCCCTATCGTACCCCAGCGTGTAATGATATATACATATTTTTTTTATCCGTTCTTTTATTTCCAGATGATAACCGGCTAAATGATGGGAGAGGAGAAGAGGACCGAGGATGACTGGATGGTGACGGGAGGCTCGCCAAGGACTTACCAGGCCAACGGCGGTGCCGGTTTCCCATCGCCGACCATGTCGAGCAACAGCTACGATCCATATAGTCCGAGCTCAAAACTGGGTAAGCTAATATTTTTTTTTTTTTAATAGTTATTCGAATATTCCGTTCAATTTAGTTTATTAAACGGTTGATCGGGGGGACGGGCGGGGGTTGATTAAGAAGACTGAACGAGAAATGTTTCATGAAGTTCATTAAAGTTGAAGTGATGTTGTATTAAGACGTCGCTATGGAGCTTGACGGCCTCATATTGGGACAGAGTTTATCCAGTTCAAGGGACCGTTAATTAAAACGTTAAATCAAGTTTTCCACGCGAAGTCGATTGATTGAAAAGTAATTAAAAGCATCCTTCGAATAAATCGAAATAATTTAGCGAAAAACCTTGGCTGATGTTTCCTGACCGTGCTCCTGGAGTCACGGGGAACTCTCGCAACGACGGCCTGTACGATTGAAAGGTCAGGTGAGAAGGGGAGAGAAAGCCAGTCGAAAAAAGGCGCCTTGACCTTTTATTCAAGTCTGGTCTTCTTCTCTATCTTTTCAACTCCCCCCTCTCCACCACCGTCTCACAGGATACCATCGCACGTCCTCCCCTCACAATACCATTTGGCGAATCTGTTAAAAGAAGGTCAATGTGTGACATTTTAGAAACGAGTCGTTGGCTCGTCGTCCCGTTGAAATCGTCTTCCCACTGCATTTATTTTTTTTCATCTTCACAGGGCGACAATTGAACTCGAAATTCTGTTCCCTCCCACCCCTCCACCCCATTACACACCAATGATTTTTTGTGCACTGCTATTTACTTAAAGTGTTTACTCGTAAAAGTATGTTGTGTGCTTTATCTCGAAGCGGTCGTGCTTTGCTGTTATCTCATACTTTTTAGGAGGGGGGTCGGGGTTTCAAATACACCTATCCTTCAATTCCGGACGGTCTTGAAGGATTGCCTACACATTTTTTTCCCCCCTTGGCAACGTTGAAAGAACCGGTGGGATGATACTAAAAACCATCAAGACACTGAAAAATCCTGCTTGGGCTAGGGACAAAAGACGGAAACCCAAGTAATTTATTATCAACTTTATAAAGTGTTTTTCCCTGAACCTATAATGGTCGGTTTTTATTAGACAATATCCCCTTCGCTTCACAAAAGAAATTACTAGGAAGTACGACAGTGAATGTGAGCGGGTGGGGGGGGGGTACTAAAGGGGTTTGTTGCACAAAAGACGATAAATCATGAGCTATGAGTGGTTGGCGGGGGGGCTTTTTAGCTATCCTTACCTTTCTTGGGAACTTTGCAATAAAGAGCGAAAATATGTAAGCTGGATGGTGTGATAAGTGCTCTGTCAGGAGACTGAAACATATTTTTTAATTACTAGGTTTCCGTTGAATTTAATGGTAGGGGGGGGGGGGTCTGTACACGACCAATATGTGAATTATTGCCGGGTGAAACATTAAAAAAAAAACCGTTAATCTTGAGCTTTTAAAGTAATTGAGGTGAAAATACGTTGAGAGTACTAATGAATATTGGAACTTTCGAACAGATTCTAACCCCCCCCCCCCTCACCAAAGTTTAAAAAAACGTCTCTCTTCTAATTCTGCGCTACATGCTCACAAGATGGCGCCAGACCGACCATTCTGGTGTTCTCATCGATGGGGAGAGCGCTCACCTGGTTGCCAGGTTGACTTTCACCTTTTGAAAGGCCTCTAGAAATTTTTTTTTTCTCTTTCTCTCGTTCTATCTCTCTCCTTCTCCTCTTTAAATGATTGCAGGAGAGTGAAGGAGGATGAGCAGGAGGCCACCGCCAGTCAAAATTGTTAGGACGTTCTGGGGGAGGGGGGGATATTGAGTTCACCGGGTTTTGTTTACGTCTGGCGCTCTCCTTAGTATCAAGGTGTGGTTGGGGGGGGCGGGGAGGCATGGCGTGGGCTCCTCAATCGTGGGTGATTTGCTAGGGAAGGTGTGATATTCAAAACTAAACTAATGAAGACGCACTAACGTTTGTGAAGGCTTTATTTTTTTTTATTATAAACCACCATTTTTTTGTCCTGCACAACTCATTTTGTGTGTTTGTGTGATCCCTCTCCACCCACTAAAACCTTTTCCCTTATCTAGATCCCTTATAAATTATTTCTAAAGTCACTTCTTAGCCCTTAAATAATAATAAAAAAAGACGACGCAGATGCATACTACGTTTCCCAAGCCGGCAGTTAACTGTTTTCTGAAAAAGGGCAGAGACCTTCAGGTATTTTGTTACCTGCACCAAAGGCCTTAACGCATTCGTAGAGAAAGGCTCCAGCTTCCTTCCAAGTGACCCATTGAACCGAAAAGTACTTAAAATGAGAAGTTTTTTAGTTTAAGGGGTGGGAAAGGCACACACACACACCAAAAAAATAGGGCAACAGCCTCAAAGTAACAGTTCGAAAGGGAGGACAGAGTGTTCGTATAGGTTGCACACCTGGGGAATGATCGGGCACCGGTGGAGGAAACACCCACAAAAGGTGTGTGTAGGGGAGGGGGGTTTCTCCTTCTAACCCAGTAAATCGGTAAGGTTAGACAAAAAAAAAAGGTCATGACCTTAAAAATACATTTTATGTTTTAAAGTCACTGCCCCATCGAGGGGACCCCGTTCGCCTTAAAAAGTCGAGAGGATACCGTAACGAATGTTCAGGGTTGTTTAGGGTCGTAAAAACCTTTTGAAATAGAGATATCAGCGCGTACCTGTCGAAAAGTCACATTGTGCAATAGATTGTTGAAGGGCTTAAAAGTGTGGCCTTCGTCTCCATCAAATCCGCCCTTGAAGATATAACATTTAGGGGGTGGTAAAGCATCCACCCCCCTGGTATGCCTTCCTTCGAAAAACTTTGTTTCTAGTTGGCAAGTATTGTTTTTTTTTTTTTTTTTGTCCTTATCTCAATCGTGCAAAAAACCACCTTGTGCGTCACTGTAACGAAACTGTGCGTGATAGTGAGAACGCAGGAGGCCCGTCCAAGGGACGGCTCCATGCGACGATTTGACGTTGCGTTATCAAAAAATACATTATTAGCGATGTAGTGACGGTCTTTTGGTACATTGGTTGAATGCTGAACCTGAGAAGCTGACAGCCGAGTCGATTATACACTCACAATAGTATAGCCAACCGGACTTCCGATGCCTCAGGGATCTTAATCGTCTCCTCCTTTATATTGAAAGGAAATTTCACTTTGTTTGAAGCGTCCAATGTTGAAATATCCATTTTATGTGTCGACATTGACAGTAATGACGAGTACATTGACACCGTTAACAGTGCTGTGCGTTTTTCCAGGACTCCACGATCACGTCCGTTGCACCATTTCCGTATTTATGTGTTTTATATTTCGCATTTTGCTTATGTTTTGGGTAACAGTGACAGATAAGCCGGCTTTTTGGATCTCTCGTATCCGATTTCGCATTGATCCTGTCGATAACTAAACATTGAATCGAACAATGTAGCCCCCTCCGCGTATGATAAAACCCTTCGTGAGGGCAATGACCTTTTTGTTTCAGTACTATTCGTCGGAGTTTGGTATTGTGGATCCTCACCATCCCTTCTACAACTATTAATGATGACAGTAATCTTAATCTACTAGATTGAGATAAAAAGTCCTTTTTCCCGTGACCGAAAATTTATCAGTCGCTCACCATTTCTATATAAATTTGAAGGAACGTTTAAAAATAACAGAAACCAGTGCCCTTGTTTTATTGCACTCATTATCATCAAGGACAATACTTTTTCGTTTTACTTTTACTTCCATTTTTTTTAAGGCTCACAAAAACAGGTCCGCCGAGTATCAGTTTTCATTTTGTAAATAAACTAAAATAACGAACTGTGTAGAGATAGTTTAGAAGGCAACAACCAGCCCTGAACAAGAGCTTCGTAGCGACCTTGGCGAGTTGGTTTGTGGTTATCCTCCACCTTTCCTCACTTCGCCCACATCTGCTTCACCGTCACGTTTCACGGAGCAAGCATGCCGGGCTGAAGTTGCTTGGAGAGTGAAAAAAGAAAAAAAAAAAGTAGTCGCCTCGCAATTTTCCTCTAGGTCATTGATATTGACACTGACAGTGAAAACTGAGAGGCTTCTTTCGCTTAATAGTTTTGCCTCCCCTTTAAATTTCAATTTGGGTCAAATTATAACAGTTTCCTTTTGCCCTCTTTCTAGAGGTCTGTGAAAGGTGGGAAATGGTCACCATATGGTGCAATAATGGCAGGTGAAGGACGGTTAGCCCCGGCCGATGCATAGGAATCATGCCCGTCTTAAGAGTCCAGCTTTTTTTATTATTATGGTTGTGGGGGGGGGGGGCAAGGAATAACTTTCTGTCGTGCAGGTGTTTTCGCGAATAAAAAAACCTTCGAAGAAGGAAAAGTGGCCTTCCACTTCTTCATTTTTTTTTTTTTTTTTTTCCTTCAAAGAGCCTCCCTAGAGAAGAAGGAATATACACTGTTTGTAGCTAGAATAGTGAAGGTGAAGATGATGGTGGAAGGATTGGTATAATGGTGAAGAGTGGCGGTGCCTCGGTTGTCGGTTGGTGCGCGCTAAGGCCGGCGCGGGGCTCCTATTGTTATCCATCGGCAACGTCGCACCTACCTGGCGGATTAAGTCTGCCGATTGTTATTATGTCTTTTGTCTCTCTCTCTCTCTCTCTCTCTCTCTCTCTCTTTGTCGTCGTGTCTCTCTTTACCCTTTTCCCGTCTTTTTTTCCGACCTAAAGATATCTATAGTGCTACCTGAGATACTCAACTGTTGAATTTCAGCTTTCTAGCACGATACCGAGACCGGTAGACAGTAAGGGTCAACAGGGATGCTCTTCAAATCTGCACAAATTGCAAAATGCAAGGTGTGGTGAAGACTACACCTACGCGTCACTGGGGATCGCGTCTCCGTTACCACTTCACCTCTAAACCAGGGCCGGCCAACCATTTTTGGTCGTGTGCCATAAACCTGGTTGTAAGAACTCAGGTGGGCCACCCGTCCACGCCCCCTCCCACCAACCATCAAGCACAACACTTCGATCTCAGCAAAAGGCCGAGACGCTCTGAATAAAAACCTCACTTGTGGGCCTGTTCAATAACTTCAACAATATAAGTTTAACCACAGTATAATATAGCGTTTGCCATTTGCACAAAAATTGTGCCCCGTGGCTGCTCATTGCAGTGCCGGCTCTGAAGATTTGGCGCCTCTCAGGTGAATCTTTCACCAACGCCTCAGTGAAGTTGCCTTCAGGAGCCGCGAGTCAGCTTTTTTCCAAACTTCATCACTTCTTTTCAATTGCATCGGTGAACTAGTGATTTGGCGAATTAGCGATGTGTCTCCATTTCAGCCGTGAATAAGCGATTTTACTTGCAATGAATTTGTATTTCTCCTGATTTGAGCTGCTAATGAGCGATTTTACCTTTGGATTAGCGCTATATTTCCTAATTTTAGCCCCGAAGTCATTACTCAATTTATTTATGTGAAATAGCAAATATACAAAATTTAACCCTCACGATTAGCCATTTATCTTGATTTCAGCCGTGAATTAGCGTTTGCCTTAATTTCAGCCTCCTAAACGAGCCATCAATGAGAGTTTTGTTTCCCAATCTTCGCTGTGAATTAACGCTTTTTTTATAAAAAGTTTATACGTGAATTAGCGATTTTGTTCACTTTCAGCCACGAATTTACCTTCAGAAGCCACAATGGGCGTTTTCTCCATTTTAATCGCGAATTACCGTTTTTTCCACACGTCACCGCCACTTCTATATTTTATCGGTGAATTACCGATTTTTTCCCCCATTTTAGCCGCGAATTAGCGATTTTTGGTCATTTTAGCGATTTTCCACCTTTTTAGCAGTGAATTAGCGATTTATCTGAATTTTTCAGTGTTCTTCCTAATTTCTTAATTTAAAGTGAATTAGCAAATTTTTTTTCAAATTGACCCGATAATTTTTTCCTCATTTTAGCCGCTAATTATAAATTTTTCTACGTTTCACCAACGAATTAAAGTTCTCCCAATTTTCGCCGCGAATTACGTAACGCATTTTCTGATATTTGGCCGCTGTTTAGTAATTTTGTTTTTCACTTTCCGGTACGAATTGACGTTTTCTTATAACGTTTCCCTTATAACGTAAGAAGCGCTGAAGCTTCTTTATCAATTGTATGGATGAATTAGCAATTTTTCTCCATTTCAGCAGCGAATTAGCGATTTTTTACCATTTTAGCTATGAATTAGCGATTTATGTGAAATTTGCAGTGAATTCGTGCTTTTCCTGATTTCCCCTGCTAATTAGTGATTTTTCTCAATTTCTTCTATGAATTAGCAACTTTTCTTAATTTTAGGCTGCGAATTAGCGATATTTGTTTCGCGTTTTATTATGGATTAGCGTTTTTTCGTAGTTTGAGCAACCAACTTGTCTTCAGAAGCTGATAATTGTCGTTTCCTCCCCCAATTTATTCTCCACTTTAGCCGTGAATCGTGAATACGTGATTTTATTCAGCAATTTTCCCAATATTATCCGTTAATTATCCCTTTTTCTTAATTTTTCCCACGAATCAGCTTTTTATTTCTATTTTTTAGAACGCCACGAACTTGCATTCTGAATAAGCCGAGAATTCGTTTTTTCGTAATTTTAGGCGTGAATTTATGTTTTTCACACTTTATCCGCGATCTTAGAGCTTTTTCTCAATTTTAGCCGTGAAGAAACGTTTTATACCTCGCGAATTAGCTAGGTATGTAGTCTTCTTAATTTTGCTAAGTGCTATCCGTGGATTAGCACTTTTTCTCACTTCTGTCCGTGAATCTGTTATTTTTCACAATAATTTAAGCCATGAATTAGCCATTTATCTCAATTTCAGCCCCTAATTAGCGTTATTTTTAATTGTCGTCTTGAATCCGCGATTTTTGGAGGCAGTTGTAAAGATCGAGAAGAAATGCTAATTCGGGGTTAAAATGAGAAATGTGCTAATCATTGCTACATGTGTGAATATATCGTTAATTAGCCAGTAGTAAGAGAAAAAGTGCTAATTCACTGCTGAAGTTGAGAAAACCACTGATTCGCGGCTAAAATTGGTGGAAAAGTGCTAACTCAAGGTTAAATGTGAAGTAATTTCGTTCACGCTCCAATGCGCGGCTAAATTTGGAAAAAATAGATAATTTGCGGGGCATTCTAATTCACTGACGCACACAAAAATCAACCCGGCGCCTTAAAATTGAGAAAAATCGCCAAGTCACTGTTAAAATGGGAAAAAAGCGCTAACCCACGTGCCTAAATGTGAAAAAAATCGCACATTCATGGAAAACATTAAGAACAAGTGCTAATTGGCGGCTAAAAATGAGAAATTCACTATATTTGGAGACAGCTTCATAGCTAAAATTGAGAAGAGGCGCTAATTCGCTGCTAAAACTGAAAAAATTGCTAATTAACTGCTAAAATGGAGAAAAAGTGCTAACTCACGGCACGGTTGGAAATAATTTTGGAAAAGCTCTAATCCCCGGCTAAATTTGAGAAAAGTGAGAATTTGTGGGGCATTGTAATTTACAGCCAAAATTGAGAAAATTCACGGTTTCAACGACCACTTTGTTGCTCAGATAAAGTGCGAAGTCTAATTCGTGCCTGGAATAGAGAAAAACTCACATTATCGACTAAAATTTATGAAAAGCGCTAGTTGAGAAAAAGAGCTCATTCACAGCTAAAGTTAAGAAACCGCTATAATCGGGATCAAAATGAGAAACATAGCTAAGTTCACGTCTAAAATTGAAAAAAAACGCTAATATTTGGCTAAAAGAGCAAAAATAGCCCGTTCATGGCAGAGGCGTAGCCAGCATTTTGATCTAGGGGTGGGCAGCTTGACGTGAGAACAAGTAAGATGCATCCCAATGCCTATTGCAGGCTTATACTCGGGAATGAGTCCCCAGAAAGAGAACTCAGTAGCTCATTGATTATAACGCGAGAAATCGTAAATTCGACTCCAGAAAATTAATTAGCACAGTTGAAGGGCCGTGAGCCGTCAAAACCCAAAATCTCTGCCGGAAAATTGTCCTTGTATCATTCTATTTAGACTTTCCGTCGAATAACTGAAAATTTTGACAGTTATTGCAAGCACGATATTCGTGAGGTAGATGGGAAATAGCAAAATTTGCTATTGAGAGACCCTAAACCACGAAATTTGATTTTTGAGAGAGCTCCTTTTGAATGAGCCAAATCATCGTAATTGGTTCAATAAAAGAGCGAAATCTGCTAACTTGTAATTTCAAGGTGCCAAATTCCAAGTTAGCATATTTTACTCGCTAACTTCGTTGTGAACTTATATTTTTGAACTTTGAAGCACTGATAAAATGCTTTAATTTCATTTATTGAATGAAAGAACGCAGTGAAATTGGTTTTTCACCATTGGTTTTTTTGGTTTCATTGGTTTGGAGTGAAACGCGTCAATTTGAGTTCTTCCACTAGTGAAATTTGTAAGAATTTGGTTGTTCAGTGAGCCAAGCCACACAAATTTGGTTCTCAGAGATACACATATTGAATTAAAATTTGGTTTTGAGGGCAAATTTGTTTTTTAAGGGGCCAAAATGTCGAATTGGTTTCTTATAAACGACAAAAGTAAGCTAACGTGACACTTAAAGGAGCCAATCCAAGGAAATTTGTATATTGAACAAGGAAACACTGCGGAATGGACTCTCTTGGATGAAGCCAACCCCGTGAAATTGGTTTTTGATCAGATCGAAACACGTGAATTTGTATTATTTCAAAATCGAAACCTGTGATCATTGGTTCGTGAGATGTCCATATTTCCGAAATTTGGCACTAAAGGGGGCTAACCGTAAAATTTCGGGTTATGAGACAGTAAAACCGCAATATTGGGTTCTTGAGACAGCCAAACCCACGAAATTTGATTTTTTTTTTTTTTTTTTTTTTTGAGAGAGATAGAGCGATACCCACCCTTTAATTTGGTTTCCTAATCGAGTGAGCTCTAGGATTTGAAGAGGCCAAACCTGCGAATATTGTTTTTACAACGAGAAAACACTCGGAATGGTTTGTTTCAATGAGTCAACTCCTTAAAATTGGATTTTAAAGAGCGAGAAGTGCGTGAATTTGACTTCTTCCAAGAGTGAAACTCACGAATTTCGGTTTTTGAAACAACCAAAATCCTTGAAATCGGCTTCTTAATTAGTGAAATCCACCTACTCAATTGAAACAGGGCCGGTGTGTCCGTTTGGGCTACGGCGTTGCGTTCCAGCGGTCGGGTCTGACACCCACGCGGCACTGTGTGGTCGTGAGTTCAACTCCCGCGCGTGTCAACTAACAAATTTTGGCCAGCCTCTTGGGTTTTTAGGTCCTACGCTTCGTTGCAGAAATGACGCCATGGCAGTATAATGGCGAAAGCCTCCGCCTGGATCATTCCCACTCAAAAAATATATATGTATACATATATAGAAAACGCGTTACATTTGATTGTTAAAAGAGCCAATCCCGCACTTTTTCCAATTTTATCTGAATATTAACGTTTTTCTTAAGTGTTTTCCTCAATGTTAGCCTCACAATAGAGAGCTTTTCACACTTCAGGATTTTTTTTTGGTTCACCATGCGCTAAGCATGAACGATTTTTCTCAGTTTTACCCGCGAATTAGCGGATTTTTCACCCGTTGCCATAAATTGCCGCTTTTTCTCAATTTCTGCCTCACAGAAAACTCGGAAGTTGCCTTCAGAAGCCGCGAAGGGCGTATAATTTTGACGCCCAATTTTTAGCTGCGAATTAGCGTTTTGCGCAATTCCAGCTGTACGTTGGCGGTTTTTCTTCATTTTTAGCCATGAATTAGCACTTTTTCTCAATTTATTCTCAAAATAACCTTTAAAATCTTATATTTTTGGCCAGACTATTTACTAAATATTACCCGCAAATTAGCGGTTTTTCAAATTTTAGCACCGTATTAGCAATTTGATGTTACTTTTATGTATAGATTATTGCTTCTTCTTAGTTCTAGCCCGTGAATCAGCTTTATTTTCACTAATAGGCGTGCATGAATTTCCAGTTTTTCTTTTTCTAGACGCAAAGTTGCCTACAGAAGGCGCGTATTTAAATTATAAATTTCAAATTTTACCACAATTTACCCGAGAATTATTGATGTTCCCCAATTTTAGCAGCTAATTGGCGTAGCGTAGTAGCGTTTCCAAACTGTGCATTACCGAATTTTCTCAATTTTCGCTAAGAATTAAGCTGCAAATTAGCAATTTTTTCCATTTTTGCAGAGAATTATCACTTCTTCTCGATATAAACCGAAAATTAGCGTTTTTCTTAACTGTAACCGCGCTGATTAGTGATTTTTTTCTAGTTGGCTTTCTTCATTTGCATCCGCGAATTAACGTTTTTTCTGGACTTTATACCCGCAAATGGCGAATTAGCGAATTTTCGCAATTTCAGTTGTGAATTTGCTATTTTTGCCAAATTTTTACCTGAAAGCGTCTTTTTTTTTTGTCAATATTATAGCGGGGTTGGTCAAAAAACAACACTTTGGCGTTGATTTCCACAATTTATTCGTAGAATGGCAACCATGCACCGCCTGTGAATCAGCGATTTTGTCTCAATTTTTGTCTGGAAGTTGCATTGTGAGACCATGAATCAGCGCTTTTTCGCGGTTATAGTCACGAATATTAGCGTTTTTTTGTTTTATTGTTTTTTTTCAATTTTTGCCGCGTCAGCAAGTTGCAAATCGCCGATCAGCACTTTACTGGCTTTACTGGGCTTAAGGACCTCACGAAACTGGGGACATGGTGTATTTTTTTAGATAGCGCGAATTTTCTCAATTTGAGCCACCAGATTAGCGCTTTCGGGGGCTCAATCGAATATTTAGCCCACAGTCTTTGCTGATATCACTTGCAACGTTATATTCTCCGTCAGGTCAGACTAAATTTAAATTCGTAGAAAGTAGCCAAATCGACCGTCCGACCTTTTCTTTCACCTACATCCGTGGATAACATAAAAATCCTCATGTTATCCGTATTTAGACTTTTCGGGGGCCCCGTCTGATCCGGGGTGGTTCCCCCTACCTCGGTAAGCTACTGCGTGGGGTCTGAAGTTCAAGGAAGTGGCTGGAAGCACGCGGACCTTTTCGGGCAGTCGAGAAAAACTGCTAAAACTAACTTCAACGAGAAACACTCATTTTTGAAGCTTTTATGGTGTTCTTTAGAGCGTTGGTACTAGTGTCCCTTCGTTCGTATTACTTGTGACTCTGGGAAGGGGAGGATCACGTGCGGCTAAACGGGAAATCACATCACTTTTGGCCATGTTCACAAGTTTTAGGCCTATTTCTCACTTTCTGTAGGTGTTATATTAGCCGAAAAGTCTGTTTTGAAGGTGAAATCTGTGGATTGCGCTGATCAGTGAGCCTATTTCGAAAATGGGCTACTCAACTATTCAACTAACGTCCAGTTTTGTGACTGAAAACTGAGTTTTTCAGTAGAACTGGCTGTTATAATGGAACTTTCGGCAGAAACTGATGAGATAGTAAAGGCTCCGGAAACTGCATTGGCTCAACAATTGTCTCTTGTATCCGGCTATGTCCTGGCTATGAAATGAAGTGATGAGAACGCGCGGGCAGGGCGTTGTTAAAAACAGTACGCGAACCGAATGGGTTTCGATATTCCGATCACAATATTCAGTTGCTCAAGGTCCAATCAAGAATGATATGGAATCGAGTAGCGGCGTTCCATAATATAAGGAGTCCCGCTGGCCTGTTGCCTGAATATTCGTGAATTCTTGTCAAACGCATGGCGTTTAAAACAAAAATGTTATTTCTCCAAAGCCATGTCATCTCCTTCCCTGCTTACCCATACCAGTTTTTCGACTCAATTTTCAGATTTTAAGAAGGTTTCTATTTTTAAAGAAAAAAATGTTTTTCCCTGTACATTACGGCGTACAAATAACCATGAATGTCAACGATTCAAAATGTGAGCCACTTGCCGCCATTCTATGGTTAAGTGTATAGCAAAAAAAAATCTACCCATCACCCCCGTTTGTAACGAAATGGCACTAAACCGTTTGTTTCGATGATAACGGCGGTGGCTATGGTAGGTGGTGGGGGGGGGGGGTTGAGGGAGTTAGCAAGAAAAGGGTCGGAGGCACCATCCTTTCTTTTTGCCCCAATAACAAAAATACGAGGCAATAAAAAATTTGAAACTGCCCCGGGAGCTGTAAATTATTTCTCTCCAATGAGAAAAGAAGACCCTATCGTGTTTACAAGGGATGAGTGGTCGGTGGGGGTTGGTCCGTGAGAATGCCGGAGAGGGGGAGGGGGTGGCTGACCTATTTTTTTTCTTTCTCTCTCTCTCCACGAAAACATGGCTTCTCCTCCGGTCGAAGACAATATTCCAAGAACATGTTTCAATTTTTATCAAAAAGAAAACTTGGGAATAGGTGTTATATTTCTCCAGGAAAATAAGACTTGAGACCGATGAAAATATGGCGTGATATAACCCCCCCCTCCCCACCACCAACAACAGCAACAAAAAATTGTCGCATCCGGATGAAATCGCATGAAAGGGAGGTGGGCAGGGAAGCCCAAGGACGAGAGGATTTTCCGCGATTCGACTCGAATCATCTGCGGCCGGCCCCATCCCGTGAACCCCTCACTTGGTCCATCATCTAATTTGCTGCATTGTAGAGATTCGAGTTGGTTTGGCTTGGTGAAGGGGGATGTCTTCAATCTTCCATCGTTTTTTTCCCCCCTCCATAATCGCTATAACAACTTTTTTTTTTTTGTCCATGAAACGAAAATTATTTTCGTATTCGCAGCCTCCACGGAGTAATATTTTGGAGGATTGAACTCGTGATTGGAGGAGGGGATACTTGCGAAAAAAAAAAGAGAAAATAAAGCACTCTGGTTTGATCTTTGGCAAGTTGAAGACCTTGACTTTAAACCCTATCTCCTTCCCCCTCCCTCGTGTACCTGAATACGAGAGTTTTGCTGAATTTTGTGTTCCGTGAATACAATTAACTCAACCAAAAGAGTCAACTTTATCTGAAAGGGAGTGATGATGAGGGCTATGGAATTTAAATTCACCTGGCGTGACCCTGAATTAAAGTTTTAATTAGTTTTTTCTCATTAGGGCCCTCCTGCTGGTTTGTCTCATAAAAACATCTGCTGAACAAAATAAAATGCGCCTGCATGTTTTTTTTATTTTTTATTTTTCATCTCCGCATATTATTAACAACAATAAACTCAGTAAATCATGGGACTTGAGTTCGTACCGACAGAGAGCGCAATAACCGGAGCTTTGCTCTGATCTACCTTGAACTCCACCTTCATTTCTTGCTTCCTTGCACAACTTCGCTTCCAATGTAATTTTCTGTTTTCCCTCTCACTCTGTCATCATCATCATCATCATCATCATCTTCTTCTTCTTCTTCTTTCGCTTTTATTCCCCACAAACTACCAAGCGAGTTGTGGGTTTCGCTTCGACTTGGAAGTTCTCCCCTGCTATACCGAAGGAGGAGTGTTGTTTCGCTTTCAAAGAAGTTGCCACGGTCAATCGACATTCCATTTTCCTCATTTTTTTTTTTTTTTTTTATTCCTGTCCCCCAACTTCTTGAACTCATTTTTACCGTCGTTATGTTTCTGGCGAAAAATCGTGGTTTTAATGAGAAGTGATAGGAGACATAAATATCAATTGTAATTATAAAAAAATGACTTAAGGAATAATAATAAAAAAAAAAAGTTCACATAGCGGGAGTTTAAATTTGTTCGTTCGGAGGAGGGGAAAGGTTTAATGAACGTTTGGAAAATCTCACAGAAGGAAGGTTCATCAACACTTGTGAATGACGTGATTAAGGCGGAGTAAAAGTGATCAACAGATCCATTAATATTCAATGAAGAGAGTTTGTCGTGGTTTTGAACGTGGTGGTGGGGGGGGGGGAAGGAAATCAACAACGTCGCATTTTGGTCCAGAAAAAGTAAATGCTTAAATATTGCGTTTCACCTATCGGGCCCGGTTGTACTTGAGATGGCTCATGACACCGCACGAGCGGAAGTTCCGGCTTGGAGATTACGAGGCAAAATCATCAGTCAAGTGGCTGAATCGTCCAATTTTTTGGCATCACTGTACAATACTTCTTTTTGAACACTTAAAACGGTCAAAATTGACAAGGCTCCGCCCTCTCCAACCCTTTTCAGGGCCGGAAGGTGAGTGCCTGGACGCAATTTCAATGCCCGCAATCCATCAATTATTTTCGCCAATTTCTCTAAAATTCCTGCAAACCTCGAATAAAACCCAAATACACTACATTTGCTTTTCTAAATGGCTGAAATCCACAGAATTTAAGTTTTAAGAGAGCTCTACCGGCCAACTTTGTTATTTTAACGAGGAAATTCTCGAATTTTCATGTTTTTTTTTGCTGAGCCAAACGTGCATAATTTCTTTCAAAGAAATCACAACCCGCAATACTGACTGTTTGATCAAGAAACCCTTCAAGAGAGAAGAGAAATTGATTATTGATAAGGCAAATAATCCGTGAGATCTTCATTTTTAAAGAGCCTAATTCGCTAAAATGGTTTCCTGATTGAGTTAACCCCGCCAAATTTGTTTTTCGCACAAGTAGACACCGCGAAATGGATTTTTTGAATGAGTCGACTCCGCGAAATTGGTGTTCTGCATCAGCCGATACCGTGAAAGTAATTTTCGGAGCTATCAAACCCGCGAATTTTAGTTTTTGAGCGGGCTGAACCGCCAAAATTTGAGGATTAATGATCAAATCCTGCGAAATTTTGGTTTTTGTAATAGCCAAACCCACTAAAAACGTTTCCTAACGAGAAAATCCTTTAAATTGATGTTGTTTGAAAGATCCGTGCGAGGGAACGCGACCGAGTGAAATTTAGACTAACAGTACGCCAGAGCCACTGACCTTTATCATCAAGGACACTAATGGACTGTCCTTGGAGAGGATAACAGGTGTCAGAAACGTATTTGCATCAGGACAGTTAGTCAACCTCGTTTTAAATCGTATCTAGCCGTACTCATCAACAAAAGGATTGAAATTCGAGATTTTTGTGTCGTCGATTCCGGTGAATTCACTTTTTTCCGTCACGCTCCAGATTGCATGTCTCAGCCTCGTCCAAATCATTTTTAGAGAGCTCCCCGACGATCTTATTGTTTTTCGTCCGACAGTTTTGATTGAAAATCGACGAACTCAAGCTTCGAGTTGGACGATCCAAGAAAAACGCGAAAACTTACTCAAAAAATTCGTCGATCCCAATTCCGTCGATATTGGTCGTTACAACCAATGCTTTGCGTCGTTCTTCGATGCTCTCTTCCTCTTGGTAGGACATTATGGATTTGGGCCACTCGTTTTCTGGTTGGCGTAACCACGCGGGTCCCTCCCGCCATCGGGATGCAACAATTAAGTTCCTTTGGCGTACCGCCTCTTGTGGGTAGATCAGCAGGATTTGATTCGCCTACCACGTGTCACAATTTTTCAACGGAAGTTATTTTTCGAATCTCTTCTACTCGATTCCGTATAAAGGCGTCTAAGTCGACACATCGAAGTCGGAAGACTTGACGCTTTCGGAGACGAAACTTCGTTGAGAGCCCTATAACCCTTTTCTGAATCTTTTCTCCATTGGAAGTTGAACGGACGATGCACGAAAGGAGGTGAGAGTTTTTTCGATCACCTTCTCATCTTTACTCTTCGAAGACGAACCGTTTCCGGTTTCGGTCTCTGGTCACTTCTGGGGTTAATGTCCCTTTCGGCACGTCGGGCAACTGATATGTGACCTGCAATTCCTCCTCATGTGCCCTATTTTGAAGCATTTCAGGCAGACGCCCCTTTTTAACTGTATCTGAGCCTTTCCGGAAACACTCATAGATTTGTGAGATCCGTCGAAAAATGAACAACCACTTGTTTGTGTTTTATTCATCAAACCAGTTGCCAATGCCGTTTCCGTAAGCACAACACATTCTTGGACTTTAAAATCACCCTTTGTCTCGCGTTCGTTGCTCTCCAAGAGTCAGGCTGATTTTCTCTTCGTTTTCTACCTCGCATTGAAGGAACTTCAAGAGGTTCACCAACGTCGTTTTTGCTGAAATCTCCGATTCGTATTCTAACGTCTTGAGTGCCCATAGAACTCCGTTGCAACCCGACTGTAACAGATTCTCTTTGCTGAGCTGAGGGATATGGCTGAGTTTGGCTGTGTCTCCATGGACCCACGTTTCGCCAGTGCATCGGCTCTTTCATTTCCATGGAGATCACAGTGACTGGGAATCCACTGGAGGGCGATCCTCCCGCCACTCTCGATCAGCTGGTCAATCCGGTCCCGAGCCTCCACAACTCCGGCGTGGTCTGACGGCCGTCTCGAGCCAATGGAGAGGATCGCTGCCTGGGAGTCGATAAAAAAGACAACCCGCGATGGACAGTCGCGGCCGATCCTCTCCAACGCAAGGCAAACGGCCTTGACCTCGCCGTCAAAGCTTGTCGCCTGGCCACCAACCGGAACATACAGCTCAAAATCTGCACATTAGGCCCCAGCTCCTGCGTTCTTGCTTGCATCCAGGGCTGACCCATCGGTGTAGATGTGTAACCACTCGCTGCTGGCGTATCGTAGGGTTATGGTTTCCTGAGCTAGGCTTCGTAATATAAGAGTGGGGGTTTCCCCTTTCTTAACCCTCTCAACTAGCTCAGTCTCCGTATGGACAATATTTTTGCAGGGGGGTCTGCGTGGTGAGATCGGCTGCCGGGGCCCTCGTATGATGCCGTACTTTTCAACTATGTCCTCCACTTTGCTGCTTAGTTGTTGCTGGGTCACTAGGCGCTGCGACGAGGTCTCCTGCGTATCCCAATATTCAACTCCGAGGCTCTTCATGCGGTCTACGAACTTGATGGCAGCAATATCCCTTCGGACCTGCAATGGCTCAACATCCGATTGGATTCCATTGCCGCAATGGGGGCTGACTTTGCTCCACCTGTAATCAGCCTCAGTGCCTTATTTTGCAGTGTGTCGAGGGGCTTTAGCGCACAATCAGAGGCGGTTACCAGGACCTCAGCTCCATATTCTATGCAGGGTCGCACATACGTTTTGTAGGTCAAGGCCAGCAGGTCCTGATTGGCTCCCCACTTCACTGCTGCCAGTCTCCTAAGTAGTCCTAGCCTCTTCTCTCCCTGTTGTACGAGCTTCTCGACATGCTTCTTCCAGCAGAGCCTACTATCCAGCTGGATGCCCAGGTATGCGGCTGAGTCTGATTGGGGAAGTGAGGCGCCGTTAAAGAGCAGGTTTACTTGCGGGCGTCTAGTCGACAAGCTGAAAACCTGAAATTCCGATTTTTGTGGGTTTACATCCATCCGATTTTCCTTTACCCAGCTGTCTAAAGCCCTCAGAGCCTCGTCCAGGCACGCCTCAATCGATTTCAGGTTGCTCCTGGAGGCCCATATCACCAAATCGTCCTCATACAGCAGTGCACGAACTCCCGGTATGGCCTCAAATTTTGCCACCACGTCGTCAATCATGATGCTGAATAAGGTGGGACTTAGCACTGCGCCCTGGGGAACTCCAAGGCGGGTCTGCCGGTACGGCGAGCAAACGCTTCGGTACTTCACTCTGATCCACCGTTGTGAGAGGAACGAACGAATGGTCTCATACATATTCCCAGATATGCCCAATCCCAGAATCTTTTCCAGCAATCGCTCCCTCCAGACCCGGTCAAAGGCAGTTCTAAAGTCTACAAACACAGCTATTGTACTTTGCTTACGGTGGAATGCATTTTTGACTTCCTGGGACAGACAGGTAAGCCACATGTTCAATGGTATTGCGGTACCGTCTGAAAGCTGCCTGCTTGTCTGATAGAAGTCGCCGTTTTTCCAAGTACAGCTGCAGCCTCTCGAGGACCATTTTCTCGTATAACTTCGAGAACATGCTTGTCAGAGCAATTGGTCTGTTACTCTCGGGGGTATTTTCGCTTTTTCCTTTCTTTGCAATGAGGATTATGTCAGCCTTTCGCCACTCACTGGGAAGTCCTCTGATCCAGACCTTATTCATAAAAACAAGGATCTTCTCCCTGGCCTTTGCCCCCAGGTGTTTGAAAAACTCTGGCAGAATCCCATCAGATCCCGCACATTTCCTCTTGGGCGCGCTCTCGATGGCTCTCTCCAGTTCCGCGAGAGTGAACTCCGAATAGAAGAGGTTCATCTCAAGTTCATCCGGGCAAGAAGATGGCTGCCGGGTATGCAGCTTGCGTTTAGCTTTAGGGCGTGGGTTACTCACTTTGGCATCATGGGCGCAGAAGTGCCTAGCAATGTCCGCATATCGTGTGAGAGTTTTCCCAGACTGAGTGACCACAGGTTTGTTTTTGGGGGCTCCCCGTTTCCCACAGGGTTCCGAGACGTACCGGTGGGCCTTCACTCCATCTTTCCTGTAATCCAGCTGCTCCATGAAAGTTCTTACTGATCCTCGCTTGGACTGCAGGATCTCGTTCTTAAGCTTGGCGGCGGCAGCTTTTAGTTTCGTTTTGTTGTCTTGGGTAGGATGGGTTTCATACAGTGTGTCGGCAGCATTTTTTGCATCCCTCAATTACCCTAATCTTTCGCAAAGGGGCTTTGCGTTTTTGACCCAGCCCCGCGGAATAGAGTCCATTGCGCTTCTCAGCACTGCAGTGCTCAGTTTGCGATAGCATGTATCAATGTTTCCTGAAAGGTCGACATTACACAGCAATTCCTCGCATTTTACTGTAAACCGCTTCCAATCAGCCTTCTTTAGGTTCCACACTGCAGCTTTTGGTTGGGTATCCGCGCGCGATCCTCCCTTCCAGGCAAGGTGCATCAATTTGTGTCCAAGGACGCCGGGCGCCGGCCTCACATAGTGTTCCAGGCAATCCCTGAGTGTGGAGTGGGCCAGGATGAGATCCGGGTGACCAGTTTCCCCGTTGTACGCATGAAAAGTGGGCACGCTTCCCTCGTTCTCAATCACCTCAACCGGGCTATCGTCAATGAATTCCTCAATGGCTCTGCCTACCGCTGTTGTCCTGCTATATCCCCATCCGCTGGAGGGGGCATTGAAATCGCCGTAGACAACTGTGTTGGATGTCCAAGCAGTTTCCAACCATCCAAGGTTGGGTACATTGGATGGAGGGTTGTACAGGATCACTATTCGCCGGCGGCAGGCATCCATCCAGACATCCAGTCCCACGGCTTCGAGGCCATCATTTGTGTCCGCCTCTTTCAACACGGTGAAGTCGGCTACTAAGGCCGTTTTCACGCCAACAAGAATTCCAGAGGCCACTCGCCTAGCTCTCGGTAGGGCAAAGATGCTGTATCTTGGTACCTGGTAGGACTCCAGACGGTCTGTACATGCTCCAGCTTCCACTACCCCGAAGATGTCGGCTTTGTTGGAGTGTATGATATTCGTCGGCTCGATAAACTTGTCTTGAGTTAAGCCTCCTGCGTTCCAGAAGATCATCTTCAGCAGGATGTTGTCCACGCCTTGATAAAGGCCATTGACATCAGACCTGTTTGGTTGTGGTCTGCACATGGTGTCGCAATCGTTGTTTTACTGGGCCGATTTCTTGGGCGACACTGCTACCTCTTTTGGCGTCAAAACGGGGGGCACCTGTACGTGTTTAATGACGATATAGGCTTAGACAGCACTATACTTGTACGGAGGCGAGAGTAGCATAGCTCCCCAATTATGAGCTAAAATGTCTTGTTTTAGGTAGAATGTTCTGGATTCCGGGACCGTATTCCCAAATTCTTTGTTTCAATCAAATGGCCAACATCAAATTCACTGACCCAGATTCTTGAGCAGATATCGGAGACTGCAATACAAAATCCGGTTTTTGGGAAACAGAGACAGTGGGCTTTCAGGCCATTTTTTTTTTTTTTTATAAGAAATTAGGCGAATAGGATAATTGTGGGGGTGAGGGAAGGGTGAGAACACATTTTACCGCGCGGCGTGGCGTCGGACATTCGACTGCCGTGCTAGGGCGCACAGCGAGTGCCACGAGTCAAGCGGTCACACATTCGCCTCGCCAGTTCGGCGAACGTGTAACTTCTGCATAATACTTGAAACCGTTGAAATCGTACATTTTTTTTTTTTTTAACTGTCCGATCTGCGATATTTGGTTTTTATGATAGCCAATCGTCGAACGCACGAAATTGGTTCTTGTTGGAATGAATATTTTACGGGTCAATGTATCAGATTAAGGCCCTAAATTTCCAGTTTATTGGTCAAATAATTCGGATTCGCTTCGGATTTCGCTTAGTGGAATTCGGCAGGTTTGAAGAAACGGCAAACTTCTTCATGGTCCCATTTCGCCTTACAAAATAGACATTTTTGCCGTACAAAATACACTAGCCACATTTGCTCGAGAACTCTGGATCGATGGTCTTCTTCAGATCCTTTTCCTCCTACATCAGGGACTACATCAGGCCTTTCTCGAAATTTCCTGACTTACCCCGCGAACCAACGGCTAAAACTTAAAGGAGGTTTACTTGCAGTGTGTACGTAAAGAAAATAATAAAAAAAAAAACAAAAAAAAAAACAGTGTAATAATAGCTTCACCCAACAGGGTGGTCTCTGTCCTCCCTGCCTAGGGTAAATTGACCGCGGCGTAATTATAACCCTTTTTTTTGCGTTTTTCCATCCATTGTTTACCCCCCCTCTCCCGTCCCACCAGGTCACTAAGTAACAGTCCTCGTTTTTCCCTCGCCTCAACACTGTATCGTCTCGTTTATACGCCCTTGCCTTGGCAAATTCCTAGTAGAGACGTTTTTCTTTCTATTTCTTATTTTTCTTTTATTTCTCTCAGAGCTTGTTGTTCTTGAAAACGAGCTTAGAGTTGCATAAAAGGAGAAAAACCCGTGTGATGCGAAAGGGGTTTCTCCTATGATTGCCGTGGAGCAGTGGGCGGGGGGAGCGGGGTTTGGGTTATACGACCCGCGGAGTATTGTGTTAGAGAAGAGAAAAAGTGCCAAGTTCAAGCTGACTTTAAGTTCTAGGACAGTTGGTGCTGTGGTGTTGTTGTGGAGCGGACGTGATGAGGGGGGGGGGACGAGAAAAAAATAACACGAGGGAATACAAGTTAGACGTTTAACTCCAGTAAAGCTATATTTCACTGTTGCTTAAAAAGGAGAAATTTTGTTATTTTTGTTGTTGAATGCTTGAGTTGCACCAACCCTTTTACTATTTCGCTATATAAGTTTCTTGTAAAAAATAAAATAGCCCGCCATAGAAGTTACTATGAAACCCAAAACTCGTAAAATAAAAAATGATCCAGCCTATAAATTGACTAGAATTTGTATCGACTTATTAAAAAGTGGCAAAGTGCCCATGAAAGGCTCCTCCACCTCACCGCCACCGCCACTATCTTCTCACTCCAAACTCCGCGGGGACGACCGAAAAAAAAAAAAAAAACAACAAAACAAAGAAGGTTGTACGCGAAGTTTAGAAGGTAATGAACTTGGTTGGAAGTTGATGTGTATGATGAGGTGGCGAGGGGTGGAGGTAACATCGCGTATAGTGAATGACTTGGAGGACCATGAACCTCTCTCTTCTAGTTACGTCATGTCCGAGAGCGCGGCCAAGGACAGAGCGCCTCCTGAGAAGAATAGTGGGATATTATTTCCTTTAAATCCACCTGTGCTTTTCGTGAAGTTGATGGCAGGTAGCACAGGTTTTGGTGGTAGCGTGAGCGGTAAGGTGGTGGGGGCACGTGGGCAATCGACCTGAGGATTTTTTTGCACAGTTTTTTATGTTATTTTATACGAAAGGCGTCGTTTTGTCGTTTGGAGCGAAAGGTCGTTTGGGGGCAAACTTTCCTCCCTTTCATCAATGGAAACATACATTTTTGATTAATTATACTATATTATCGAATACATCCACGCGTGATTTATTGGCGTTTTCCATTCAATGCAATAGATTCGTATAGTGTAAATTTTCCCTCTCTGAACTGAAACATGCGTTTATGGAGAGGAGGCTGCACTAAACTTGTGAAGTGTGTTGAATGGAAGTCCCCCCCCCCCCAATTGATTTTTGATGCAAGCTGCACCCTAACTATGCAATAGAATTGTTTAAAATATAGTGCGTCCAAAGTTCTCATTATACGTCAACAAATTTAGAGGGAAGGGATGGTTGGCAGATGTTCGGCCAATATACGGGCTTGTTTTTCTTCCCACCCTATATACATCTGGCCCTTTTTTTCCTTCCAGGAAATATCGTCAAATGCGGGAATTGATAACGTTATACGTCGATCGAGCTGGAAAATACGGTGGGAGGTTGGAAACAATTACGTCTTGCCCATCCAACATCGTGGGTGATTCACTCGAGTTCCTCAAATTTATTTAAATACGTTGACCCCTCTATAAAATCCCTCCGTAAACACGACTCGTAACATCGCCGGTTTTTTTTTTTTTTTTTTTTTTTCGTCATTATAACTGGACCTGACAATGCGAACCGCCGAGTCATTTTTGTAATTATTATTAAGTATTATTCTCTTTTTGTTATGAAGCATACACTCCTCAATTCTAACCAAGTCATCTTTTATTCGCAACTTTCCCTCCACACTTCGCCTCATTCTGTCGATCCACTTAGACGATAAGCTCCTGTCGAAATTTTTTTGCGACTAACAATGAGGAAGTCCAGTCTCATCATTTTAGATGCGTGTAAACAAGGTCCTCAACGCCTACGTCACAATAAATAAGAACAGCTCCTCAATCCCCCTCACTCTCCATCGGTTTTCCGGGTCCCACAGAGCTGGATCGGTCTAACTCCCGTACATGTCCCCCCCCCCCCAGCGGTAAGCAGGCATGACACAAACGTAAAAAAACGTCGACCTATACCACTGGCCTTTACGTTCCGCTTAGCGTGGTGCACCCCATGTCACTCGTAAGGACCACCGGTCAAGCGTCAACCTCCCTGATGAGTGCCTTTGGGCGCTTTTATTCGCTTTCGTGCTCGCATCAAGAGTTCATTCAGTGGCCAAACAGACAATGTGGGCAGCAATCAAGTTTTGGAGGTTTAAAATTGGAGAAATTATAGTGGCCAGGGGGTGAAACAGTCTGGAAACTGGACAGATGCATGTAGGTTTGAAATTGCCAGTCTCGGGGCTCAGTAACTGTGGAAAAGTTGCAAGCGGTGGCCAAAGAGTCCAGATTCGATGGATAATTAGCCACGATACCGCAAATTTCGTGCGGCTAAGGGAATCGTCCTTAACCTACGTTTAAAGCACTTTGAAACAGTTGAGAGTTAATACATTATATTATTATAATAGACCATATTATCTTTGAACAACCTAAGTTAAGAGGGAGTTGTACATGTATTTCCTCGACCCGAAGTAAATTAACGCCGCATTTTTTCACCAATCCTGGATTTTAAGGTCTCATTTAAATCTCCAGGAAATTCCGCACGCGCGTACGATCTTCTTTTTTCATATATCACCCCTGAAATAACTGTAAAACCCACATAAACTTTTTCCTATTGAAAATTCACGCTCTTTTGACGACTTATTTGGGAAAGCAAGACCGTACGCGCTTGCAGCTTTACCTGGAGATTTAAATGAGACCTTGAAATCCAGGATTGGTGCAGAAATACGGCGATAATTTACGTAACGTGGATAAGGCGGGAGGGGGAATGGTCGAGGAAAACCATGTACCACTCCCTTTTAAGGTTTCTGTAAGGAAAATCTCAAAATACTACGGCAGTAAGTATCCGTAAAATGCCAGTTTGAGGCTGAATAGTCGAGAAACAGTGTGTTTGCGACGATGAACAGCCACGAAACTTTATCACAGTGGGGGGGGGGGACAGCGACATTTTTAAGCAATAATGTTGCTTTTGAACAAGATTATACACGTCTCTGATGTAAATGGCGTAGCAGATACGCCAGAAAGCCTCTGAATTGCAACATTGTAGTCAAATCACCGCGAAATTGCTATACATTCAGAGATGAAAATATGAAAAATTGTAATTTTCGTGTCCAAAATATCCATAAATTAGCCCATTTCTGGTGTTTAACTTCACGAAATGGCGTGTGTGGCCATAGATTCCAGTCTAACCGACCCCGATGATACCCCAAAGCTCGATGAATAGCCGCGAAAGTACATCATTCCTTCTCGAGCTCAAAAATCTGTAATATTACAAATTTTGGGTACATGAACATTTACGAAATTGCTACTTTGTCGTCTTTTTTTACTCAAAATTGCAAGTTTTGGCCCCATTTTTTAGTCATGACCGTGGTTTCCGGCAGCGCCAATGAATAGTCAATAAATTGCTACATTTTGGAGCAAAATATTTGTGAAATTGGCCTTTGTTTCTCGCGAAAATGGAACTCGGTGAACTTAATTTTCGTAAAATTGTCGCTGGTCTTCATTTTGGGAATCCTTTTTATAATGAAATCACATCAGTTTGAGCACAGGCAAGTTCGTGGCTTGATAAAAATTCGCGAAATTGCTCTATTTCTGATCTTTGTTTACGCGTAATCGCAACTTTTGAGTCTGAATATTCGCAAAAATTGCCAGGAAACCACGGCTTCTGGCCTTTATTTTCCTGAAATTGCAAGTTCCTGGACTACAATTTACGAATTGCAACACGACTGACAAATTTGGGGGCAGAAATTAAACAGAACTTGGCCTCGCGGGGGGGGGGGGGCAAGCGGCTACTTTTTGATTTGACGCAATCAACAGGTGGCTGGAGCAAAAAAAAATTAATATGACCTTGAAATCGGTTGATGGGACTCGGGGCACGCATCCGCTTGGATCGTATTATGACAGGGCCGGCCAACTTTTTTTGGCCACGGGGCCATAAACCTGGTTTTATGAACTCAGGCGGGCCACCCATCCTCGCCCCCTACCTCCTCCCGCTATCAAGCACAACACTTTGATCTTGGCAAAAGGCCGTGATTCTCCGAATAAAACGCATTTGGGCGCCTGTTCACCACCGTTTTCCATTTCCACAAAAAATGTGCCCTGGGGCAACTCATTGCAGTGCCGGCCTTAGAGAGTTGACTTCAGGAGCCGTGAATTAGCTTTTTTTTTCCACACTTTTCCTCAATTTCATCGGTGAATTCGTGATTTGTCTCCATTTTAGCCGCGAATTAGCGATTTGTCTTCATTTCAGTCGCGATTCAGCAATTTATCTACACTTCAGCCGCGAATTAGCGATTTTTCTTGCAATGAATTTGTGTTTTTCCTGTTTTAACCCGCTAATGAGCGATTTCACCCGTTAATTAACGCTATAGTTCTTAATTTTAGCCACGAAGTTGCGTCTCCCGGAACCGCGACTTGCCATTTACTCTGTTTATTTCTGTGAAATAGCAAATGTTCTCACTTTCATCAAATTGGAGTTCCCCCCAATTTTCTCCGCGAACTACCCTAACGCTTTTTCTGAAATTTGGCTGCGGATTCGCGAGTTTTATCACTTTCTGGCATGAAGTTTCCCGCGAATTAGTCAATTTTATCGATGAATTAGCAATTTTTCTCCATTTTAGGCGCGAATTAGCAATTTTTGTCATTTTTGCGAATTTTTACCTTTGAATTAGCAGTTTATCTGAATTTTGCAGTGGGTTCGTTTTTTTTCAGATTTCAGTCGGTAATTAGCGATTTTTTTCTTCAATTTAATCCATGAATTTAGCAACTTTTCTTAATTTTAGCCGCGTATTAGCGATTTGTTTCGCTTCTATCTATGGATTGGCGTTTTTTCGCCGTTTGAGCCGCGAACTTGCCTTCAGAAGCTGAAAATTGTCGTTTCCATACTTCTAGCGTTGTAGCCTCAAAGCGTTTTTTTGTTTTTTTTTTTTTCTTTCTTTCTTTTTCTTTTTTTCCCGCAAATGTCTGTATTTCACACTTTATCTGTGAGTGAAGTAACGTTCTACCTCGCGAATTCGATAATTATGTACCTATTGTATTTTTCTTAACTTTATCCGTGATTTAGCACTTTTTCTCATTTATGGTTGCGAATCAGTCATTTTTCTCAATGATTTCTGCCGTGAATTAGCCATTTATCTCAATTTCAGTCTCAAATTAGCGTTATTTTTAATTTTGCTCCGGATTAAGTGGGCACTATGCGGGGGATTAGCCGCCCACGAGTAGAGGCGCGAATTGTAGCGTTTTCCATTTGCACAAATATCCGAGAGGCGCAAGAATCCAACGTTAAAAAAATGATTATTTTTACCACTGTAGGCCATGGGCGGGCCGTTGTGAAATGCTCAGCGGACAACTCGCGGGCCCTCGGTTTGGCCACCTCTGTTATATATGGCCTCTTATTTCTTGCGGACCTTGGTTGCCCTGATTGCGCGGCGGAATTCTTGGGCACCCGCATAGAACACGCACACGAAAACGGCCAAAATGTTGTGTGTGGTGGGGGTGGGGAGAGGTTGAACGCGTCCGCCGGATTTTTGGGCTCGTCGTGTCGAAAAAGTAAAAATTTCGTCGAATATAAGCGACTGTTTTATAGCCGTTCAGCTCCACTTATCGTCCAGCGCGATAAAAAGCGATTTTGTTGTATACAATCGCTTTTTGACCTGGTAACCATCATTGTAACTTCCAAAACTGGCAATCAATGAGAAATCTTTCAGATTTGTTCGTCCCTTGTGTATTACTAATTTTGCCCTTTCGAGTGTGGGAGAAGTGACGAGCACTACGATTGGCCTCAAAATGAAATGATGGGAAGCCTCCTCTTTAAATCAATATTTTTGTAGGAACGAAATCCTCGAAATTCTAAATTTTTGTAAAAGCTAAAAAAACGAAATTGGGTTTTTGGAAGATCCAAAATTAGTGAAATGCGAGTTTTTTGAACGAGTCAACCCTGTGAAAATGTCTGCCTTATACCGTTTGGAATCGAAAAAAATAGCGTCGTCCGAGTTTTTTAGCCAGACTGTGCAAAAGATTCGGACACCCTATTTCCACCCATCATCGTCACGGAACATCGAATTCTTTGATCGTCATTTATTTGTTATGTGTTTTTCTTTATCTAGGTATTCTTTTTTTAAAAAGTTTATTTGGGATTTCTTTGGGTTTGTGCCTGAACGTTTTTCCGAGCGTTCAATCGCTTGGCGCAGTATCGGGCTTCCTGTTGATTGATTGCACCTTTTTACTTTGAGAGAAAAAAAAATTACACGCCATTTCCAATTTCAAAACAGATGAACAAGTGTTTATATCCCTTCACGCTAATTTGTACATCCAACCTGTCGTTTTTACATCCTCTGCACTTCCTCAACATCTTTTCTCTCTCTCTCATTCTTTTGAACTCCCTGCGGAAAATGTGCAACAAAAAGGATGACAATGGTCAAGAAAGACCCCAAAAGAGAGGTCTTCTTTTCCTCATCATATCGCTGTGTGGGGGGGGGGGGGTTTGTGGAGGTAGCTACCTGCTTTTTGCCGGCCGGTGAAGCGCTTTTGCCAGTTGTTGTGGAAAAGAGTGGGCACGGTGGAAGCGGTGTGACACGGTGGGGAACGTTCGAAGGTTGGTTTGGTTTAGCTTCGGCGTGGCCTCCTCCACCTCCTCCGCCAGCACTGTGGTTGGCTCTCGGGGCAGACAGTCACTCAGTCAGTTTTGTGTATCGCTGGCGGCAGGGACTATTGAAAAAGTGTTGGGAAAGTGGGGGGCGGTATTTGTTGCGACGTCTTTCGTTTTCTTTCTCTACGTAACAATTTTATTTTATTTATTTAAATATAAATACATTATTTATGCTGTCGGTTAAAAATGGATCGAATGAGGTGATGATGTGGGTTCGAGGATATGCCGCGATGAGGGGGGAGGACGGTTGCTGTGATCAAGTATCAAGCTCGTGTTCACCGGGGGTTGTCGACGATTTGGAACTGTGGGATTTGGGGTTGACGACGGCAACAGCCCCCGGTACCGCCGCAGGGGGTGGCGGCGTAGTGAATTCGACGCCGACGACGAGGGGTGCGTCTGGAACTTTGACTTTGGATCATTCGACGAGAGACCTAAACGGTAAAAAAATAGATAAATAACAGCGATGAAATTTTATTGAAAATGCGTGGCTTAGAATTTGAGGGTAACACCAAAATCATCAACCGAGCTCGTAAAATGCATAATAATTGCCGTGGGGAGTTGAATAAACAAAGCTTTAGCGCAACAAGTGCATTCGTGCATTGGTAAAAAATAGTCTCACACTTTTTCACGACGTAATTAAAATGTCTGGAAAATGTTTTATATTTAGAAACACAGCCGCCGCACTCCTTACCGTGCCCTTAACTGCCGGTGTTTTTGACAAATTATCAGTAAATGGGAACCGACATCTTAATTAGTAGCCTTCAGCATTTTAATTGACTATATAGCCTTGCCTAAAGCGACTTTTCAGGATTTTTCACGTTATTTCTTGGCTGGCTGGGTAAAGGGGTGTCTCCATTTGGCCGAGTTTGCTGCGTACTGATCCATTATACAATCCTCTAAATTCTCACCCTATACCCTTAAAGACTAAAACATCATCGTCAACTGGTTCAAAAAAGGAACCCTTTTTGGAATGAGGAAGAAAAGCAATCCCTCGACTCTTCTCACAGATGTTAGTTGTGTACTTTAAAAAATACCCTCCAACCCTACGTTTTATCTCAAATATCTTTTCAAGGGAACTTCGAAGGGACCACCGCCCCCGCCCCCCTCACCATGTCATCCGGCTCCACCAAAAAAAAAACCTCGAAGAGTGTGTGTTGAGGAGGCTGGGGCCTATTTCCCTTGACCTGCCTTGCATATAAATAAAGAACGTTTAAAAAAAAAAGGGTTGTTATGAGTCTAGAGGCTGTCTCGAAAGCTAGATGGTATAGGGTCACAAAAAAATATTCTTTGCCCCCCCCCCCTCTAATCACACAATTGTCATATGAATTGTTAACGAAATTTGGGTCAGCCTTGTCTTATTTCAAATACGCTTGAAAGTTAATTTTAAGACACAAAAAAAACGTCTGATAGCGGATGAATAAAAAAATCGGGGTTAAGTAAATATTAGTTTTCTCTGCCAACTTCCTTTCCGCAATTTTTTCGTTTTCCCCTTCTCTAAATCTGATTTTTTTAATGATTCACTTTGCCCCCGAGCTGCCTTCTTTAGTTTTCTTTTAAAAAACAAAAATCCAAGCATTTAGTTGTACGGTTAAAGAAAAAAAAAAAAAAACGATAAAACTCTGACGTTTAATACAATTTTATCGATAAATATCACGCACCAAACAGACTCTGGACGTTTTTCAGCCTCCCTGTCGTCGTCGACCCTTCCTTTTGCGTGACGCTATTTCGTCTCTAAATACCCCCCCCCTCCCTCCCTTTATGACTCCACCATTTCTTCGCCCATTTTATCCATACAAATATTGACTGATCAACCGAACTCTGGTGTGATTCGAGTTTGAACGCTGGAGACAAAAAACAACACACACAAAAAAAAAAACGGAAATATTCCTCTAAAAACGTTCGATATTTTTGTTATACTCGTAAATTCAATGACGTCGGTGTGGCTAAGGAAAGTTTAATAAGGCCGACGATAGGTTGTTCAAAAATCATTAGCGACTTTCCCAATCGCCTTGGCCAAATTATACCCCCCCCCCTCGACCACCACCGATCTTTCTTTACCATTTCTTGTTGGTGATGGGAGGGGTGACCCCCTCACCACCCACAACTACCATTTATCTTAGCGAAAATTCATATCTCCAAAAGAATAAAATGAAAGAATTTAACTGGAAAATTAAAGAATGGTTTTCTGGGTCTTTTGAAACGTTCAATTATACATTGTTACTACTCTGCCCCTTTGCAGCTTAACCCTATTCTTTTAAAAGAACCAAATAGTTCGTATCGTTATCTCTTATAATTTCTTTTCGAATTTCTAATCAATAGCTTCTGCCTAGGCTTCTGACTATTGTTGAGTCACAGTTTTTACTTAAAAATAGCATATTTAGTCATGTAGAAATTGTCTTTTGTTTTCTTTGATGGAGCAACTCGGACGCGGTCTCAAGCGCACGTTCCGTCGAAAATTATGTCGGATTTTTTATGTTTATTCTAGAAGCAAATCTTCCTGGATATAATCACGTTTTTCTTAGTTTCATTTCAAGCTAAATTTGTCTCCTTCGTACAATAACCCACGAAGAACCATTTCTCGCGGTATTAATTGATTTTAGCACATAATAACAGTTTACACTAATTACACTGTTTTCGCGTAAATTAAATTATTTATGACTAAGTCGATTTAGAAAATAGAGTCATAGCTTTTATAGCCATGAACCTTGCCAAAAGTGACGGGAGTCACTCCGTGTTGCCTTGTGCTTGTGCCACCATTTTGAATTTGAAGCTTAATTGTTAAACTAATAAGCGTAATAATAGTAATTCGCTGTTTAGTAACCGTCGAATTTCCCTTCGGTTGGGCGGTCACAGTTTTTCTGAAAGTTTCTCGGTCTACGATGTGTAGAAATTTTGTTTTTTTACGTTCCAACCCGAGTTTACGACTGCTGCGAATCATTTTATCTTTTTTTTTTTACCTTCTTTCAGTGTGCTGTTTTGCTGGCATTCTCGAGCACACAGCAGGAGAAAAATTTCTCCAAATAAATAATGAAAGGGGTGGGGGTGAAAGTTGGATAAAACTTGATTAAAGTTTGCAAAAAAAAAAAAACTACTAATAATACAATGTAAAAAAAGAGGTTTGTTTCCGGAGCCGGGAAGAATCTTTGGACCGTGTTTCCGGATAGTTTCCTCCTCTCTCATAATATAGCCGAAGCCGTCACCTTCACCCTGTATCACGGTCGTGCTCCACCCCCCCCCCCAACCACCCACCTCACCATTGACCTTTCTAATTGTATTTATTCCCCAGCCTAGCGAGACTCCCATTCATTTGTCCAATAATAGAGTGAGTGCGACCTTTTCCATGGAAAAAAAAAAAAAAGGTTCCGATATAGGTCACCACTTAAACACAAAAGTGACAGTTTAACTGTTATGGGTTGTATATTTTCACCGTGAAAATTATTGGAAAAGGATATGAATTACTGTACTGTCCCTCCCATCGCTATTCATTTCATTATTCTCAACGCACCTTAAATGGGTTTACTGTCCCCCCCCACTTTTTCCGTTTTGTTTTAAAAATTAACAGTGATCTTATAGTGAGCCCTTTTGACATTTAATTGCACTTTTAAAGAAAAAACAAACCCTGACGATTGAACTTTGGAGGGAAGACATTTTATTATCGGAAATTACCAACTGTAATTTTTACATTTTACGTGATTCCGCGTCTATTTATTAGACGTAATATTCACAAAATGTCTAAAATGAAGAACCAAAATTCCCAACGTCGGCGTCATACGAGATAGGGCGGCGTACACGTGGACTTTTCACCTTTTCAACTTTTTTTTTTTTTTTGTTGGTTCCCTTAAATGGCCTTGAGGTGAGACCCACGTGTACCCACGGCCAGATCTCTTCGTTTTTTTTTCCCCCTCTCTCACTCTCTCTCAATCCCTCCCCCTTACACTTAGCTACCTATAATTGTTTCACAACTTCACGGCCTGCCGCCTTTTCCCAGGGCCGCAGAGACCCTTTTTTGACGCTCGGAGAGAGAACACTTGATGAAATCCACTTGAATAAGATAAACAGGTGTTTTTTTTTTTTACGTTTTGATTTGTTGGGTGAAGCGTGTGATGGGGGGGGGGGGTGGCAGCGCGTACCAATTTAATCGTCCTAATTCAAATTGCCTTGTTCTAACAGGTTTTTTAATTGTTTTTTTTTTTTTAATTTTAGATAAACCTGCGCATGTTGCCCCTTTCCTCTTCACAATCACCGCGTCAAACTCGAAAGACTTTCGTTTTTTCTTTCTGTCTCTTTTTTTATCGCGTTTGGTCAAGAAACCCCGTAAATTATTATTGTTTTTCGAGTTAAACAGCGTCAAAGTCATGATTTTTCGAGGTTCTGATTAGGAAAAAAAAAAAAAAAAAACGAGTTTGTGTTGTTGCTTTACATATACGGAAAAAATGCCTCTGAGTGGTTCCAACTGAATGCGTTTTCAACTTCCTTAACCGTGTCTCCTATTTTTTTTTTTTTTTTTTTTAATTTAAAGCATTTTCCACCCCGTTCCACCATACTATTTTTGCGAATTCGCTTTACGCATTCAGAAAAAAAAATACATAACTGTACTTTTTTGACAAAGAGATGGGAATGACAGTTTTCAACGTTGCGGGGCGGGGGAGGAAGGAGAAATTTTCATGAGTATAGTGCAATTAGTGTCCCATTAGTTTTTTTTTTTGTTTTGTTTGTATTTGTGCTAAAAAATAGTAGTGGTACTCTGTGGGGAAAGGGGGTGAGCAAAAATCGTTTTACGTTCGTTAATTTATACGCGACGACTGTGCGAGACACACACACACACACACAAAGAAAAATGTCATTCGCCAATTATTTCCCCGTTAAACGTACTGTTTTGTTCAATTCTGATACGAAGAAAGTTGAATTATTGATGAGAATTTGATTGTCTCGTTTCATTCTTAATTGAAAATAAAGAGTGATTGAGAAGGGTTTGGTGAGGGGTGGGAGGGAGGTTGTCGATGTCGGTGAGACGTCGATCCACCCCCGTGCGCCATAAGTCTCAGGCTTTTAACGATTTTTCAATGTCAAACAAGGTGCTTTCTATAAGGGTCGCGGGCACACGAATTAGTTTTTGTGGTGGAAGGACACTTTTGGAGCAAAATTTGATATAGCTTCCAGGTTGAGAGCGACTGTTGGAGTTGGAGAGGTTAGATTTTCAAGATATTATGCCTGTTTCTCAGGGTAAACATTGAAGTGTTGGACTATAACCGTTTTGTGTTTGGAGCATCTTGTGGTAAGAGCGTATAGACCACTAAGTCTTCGGATAGGATGTGAGGCGAGTCATTGGGAGGGTTTGAGTAGGCGATTGCGATAGAAGTATAGTCGACCTGGTCCGCTGCGTATAGGCCAATGTGGGCCAAATTGGTTATGATCCACGATTGCCCCCCTCCCTTCCCGAAAGTATAGCCCTGCGTTATTTGATGACCTTCGTCTCGGCCGTCCGACGCAAACTCGCTCGATCCACACTGATAAAGTAACTCGTCGTTACTGGGGGGGAGGGGGCTCTACATGGGCCGAGCCAATTAATCATCCAAAACCTCAGTGGAATGAGGCTAAAAACACTTGTTTCCCCCCCCCCCCTCATATATCCGAATAAGAAACAGAAATAAATTCTGGACCAAATTTCCAGTACATAATTTGTCTAGGCCCAGTCGCAGAACTTGTGACTGAATTGTGCAGTCATTTCTTCTCTGCAGCTGCTCGAACCACAAAAAGGTTCCAAATCGAAATTATGCTAGAACCACGAAAACCTCGAACCACAAAATGCTCAAACCAGGCAAAGCTCGAGCCACGAAATTATCAAATCCCCAAGATCCAACCACAGACGGCTCAAACCACGGAGCAGCGCACGCATCACAGAATGCACACCGTTAAATTTTGTTCACACAATTAGAACGATTTCTAGGATTTTAATCTCGAAACTTGAAAAAAACAAACATCGTGCTTAGCGTCAGGGGCGTAGCCAGCCCTTGGTCTAGGGGAGGACCGAAGATGTCAGATGGACCAGAGACCCGAGCAAGAGAACTGATAATTCGTCTATTCTGGCGCTTCAAATCATCAAATTGTTCCCCAAAAACTAAATTTTCACAAAAAAAAAGGGTCAGAATACGTCAAAACTACAATATTTCATGGGAAACCAACGTTTTAGCCTTCTATTTAGGATTTTCTGTTCAAAAATTGTTTTCCCCAGAAATATTGATTCTCTCCAATACAGGTGGTTATTAATTAACCCAACACTGAAGATTGCACTCTGAAACTGAATATTTTATTCTGAAACAGACAATTTCACGCAAAAGCCAAAGTGTTACCCTCAAAACTGAAGTTTTTACAACACAACTGGCCACTTTTACCCACAAACCTCACGTTATACACTAAAACTGACGATTTTACCCTAATTCCACTTCAAAACTGACGACTCTGTCGTGTAAACTCTGACGATTTTAACACAAACCTGACGATATTACCACAATACTGAGGATTTGTTCCAATATAAGACGATATTACACAAAAACAGACGATTTCACGCCAAAGCTGACTTGCTATACTCCAAGACTAGAGATGTCACTACAAGACTGGCGATTTCACTGAACTGTTTATTTCACCACTAAAATCACTACTTTAAACCAAAAAATTGGAGATTTTTACTCAAAAACTGACGATTTTACTGCAAACCTGAAGTGTCCTTCCGAATATTTCACTTTAAAAACTGGCCATGTAACCCTAAACTTTTTCCCTTATACTGACGGCACCACCCAAAAATGGGACATTTCACTCCAAAAGTGACAATTTCACACTTACGGCTTTAGAACTTACGACTTTGTCTTGAAAACTTAGCCGATTTTAATACAAAACTAACAGTTTCACCACAATACTGCGACGATTCCACCACAATACCGGCGATTTCTCCACAATACTGACGATTTGTTTCCAAATAAAACGATATTAAGCCAAAACAGACGACGCGTTAGTCCAAAAGATGTCACTACAAAACTGGCGATTTTCCTTCAAAAAATTTATACGGTTTCACCTCAAAATTTAATATAACCCCGAAAGTTTTTTTTTTTTTTACTATGAAAAGAACTTTGTTTCTACCGAATAAGGAAGATTTTTACTCTAAACTGATGATTTAACGCTTTACCTAGCGCCTATTGACTGAAAGTTGGCGCCGGTGGCTATCAACCTGTCCACCGTCCCGGAATAAAACAGACCTCTTTTAGCCAAGAATTGGCGTTTTTTCCCCTGAATTTCAGTTGAGAGTCAGCTTTTATTCTCATTTTTATCCGCGACTAGCGTTTTCTTAACTTTAGCTGGTGAATGAGCGCTTTGTCTCAACTATAGCGCTTTTCACACATTTTTTGTCGACAATCTGAGAGCTTTGCCACGAATTAGCAATTTATTTTGCTTTAGCCACGCCTTAGCACTTTATCTCAGCAAAGAAGTGCCGTTCAAACCGTAAATTGGCAAAAAATTTCGCTGTAAATTGGGATGCCCCGCAAATTATCGCTTTTTCATCAATTATGTCCAACCATGACCATGAGTTATCAGTTTTTCTCCATTTCAGCAGCAAATTAGCGATTTTCTTAGTTTTAGCAGTAAATTAGCGTTTTTATCCGTATAACTAGCGAATTCACATGTAGCAATGAATTAGCACTTTTCTCGTTTTTTTTTTGTTTTTGTTTTTTTATAACCCCGAATTAGCGTCTCTTCTCAATTTCGGTGACGAACGTGCCTCCAAAAATCGCGAATTTCTATTTGATATTGGTAGCAAATTCTATCAATATTGCGATTATTAGACATTTTTTAGCCATGCGAGTTAGCGCTTTTTTCTCATTTTAACAGCGAATTAGCAATTTTTCTCAATTTTAGCAGCAAACTGCGAATTTGTGCTGCTAAAATTGGGAAAAATCAGTAATTCGCTGATAAAATGGGGAAAAAGCGTAGAGCTCATAGTCAATTGTGAAAAAATCGCAAATTCATGTCGAATAAAAAGAGTGAAAATTCGGGTTTTAATGCTAAATATGACTAATTTGCCTTTTTAGTTCTGTCAGTTCCGCGAAAATGTATTTTTAGGGCGCGAAAATCCTCGAAATTGGTTTTTCTAGTGAGCGTCAACGTATAACAACGTGTGGTGACCCTGAAGGATTTTTACATTCCGACGTTATCTATAGGGGAAGGCAGCTGCGGCACTAAGTATTCGCTATCGAGTCTACGGGAGGGCAATTGCCCACACCTTCCCCCCCCTCGGTCTGGCTACGCCCATGCTTAGCTGCGTTAAAGTCTCTCACCATGGGGGTGATGGTCGGGTAGGGGCGGTGATTTACTGATGGTGGTGATGGCGGGGGGGGGGGAATACCATGAACCTTGAGGGTGTTGTCAAATTCAGGATTATAACTTTCTGTTTGCGCCCGCCGTAATCCTCTTTTCAACGAGACGATATTTACGCCCTATCCCTACTCTTCGCATTCATGCGACGCCGAAATAGAATTTTAATTGAAAGCTTCTGTTTTATAACGAATTGTTGTCTTTTTTTCTTAAAGTGCTTCCTTTACCGCCCGGTTGAAATCAAACGCGTTTCATTTTCAACTCGTTTTTTTTTTTTTTTTTTCCGAGAGTGAACGAGGAAAAGAAGAGGGACAGTGCACAAGATGTTGAAGAACAAGGTGAGAGTGTTCCTGTCTCTCTCGAAAAGATTACACCGTGCAGTGGTTTGATGAAGAGGCCCCCTTGAAGAGAGGGTTGGCGGTGGTAGTGCGTTGTGTGGTTGGTGAAGAGAAGGGAGGGGGGCTGAAACGAAAGAAGAAACTTGCTACTCCCCTTAAACTACCGTATCCACCTTGCAATCCCTTCTTCGATTCTTCTTCTCCTGTAACATACACGGAGACAATTCCTAGAAAACAAAGTGAATGTGTTAGTGCTTGGTATGGGGGGGGGGAGGGGCTCGTTACTTCTATTTATAAAACAACAACCTATAGCGGCTTTTCAGCTTGTTTCTATCCAGCAGGACCTGTGAGGGGGTGAAGGGGAGAACTCTCAGAACCTCCAAGTCAAGACTATAGAAGGTCAATGAGCAAAAAAGTCAGTTGTGTTGAGCCACTGCAATAATTCTACTGGTTTTTTTGATTACCTGCCTCTTTATTGGGGACGATTTGCCTTGCGAAATTTCAAGGGGGGGAAAAAGATGACCAATGTTGTTTCGCAACTCTTCTACAAGCCGAATTCAGGTTAAAGTATTGTCAATTTTTTGATTTTCGCTTCGTTACGCAACCAAATCTGGTCAAATCGAGCTTTTTTTTTCTTTTTTTTTTAAATTAAATGAGGTTCCAGGAAACAATGTTCCATTGTCGCCTGTTTTTTTGGAAAACTGCCTTGTACTGCCTTCTTCGAGTACCTCCCTCTCATACAATAAAACATTTTTACAATTTTTTTCAAGGTTGACCCTCGCCTTTCCAAACAGATGGATGCTAAGTCGATAGACGAGAAAGTATCCGATTATAAAAATAAATAAATAAATGAATAAAGGGGGAAGGTCCGGTTTTTCAAGGCTATCTGGCCGGGTTGAACCTCGCCGCTGTATAACTACCCCCTGACTTCTTGAGCCCTCCCGCCCCATCACGTTGTTGAACTCTAATGGAGTCAATTTAATGAGAAGTAATTGTGTAACAATAGTTGATAATACTCCAGTCGTTTAAGGGATACAAATGAGTGCGCTGTGTGAAATTCCAGCAGGACTTGACTCGCAACCCGGCGACGCATTAAAACAAAATAATTGCGGTGGGGTAGAAGACCTTGGATGAAAAACACGATAAGCTTTACGTTTTTTTTATTTATTTTTAAATACGAAGCACTTAAAACCCGTATGGTTAAAATGGCGATGAGGTGGGAAAACCGGAAACGACCGGGAACCCCCTTTTCTTGTGATGGTGAACCGTGGGGTGGACAGGATCGGCGGCCCTTTCCACTTCCACAACCAGGAAGTCAAAATTATCGCATGACTGTGTATTTCGGAATTGAAATTCTTGGTATATTGATGGACTGCAACTGGTGTATTGTGGTGGGGGGTGGGAGAGAAAGGTAGACGGTCCGTGATCCATTTAAAAGGAAGGAAACAAAAGATTCACTCTCATACTGTACAAATTGGTTCTGTTTCCGTTCTGACACTCTATTTTTTCCCTCGCCGTGTTTTCATCGCCTCTTTAAACTTGATTTTTAAAACTTTCCTCCCCTCTTCATGCCCGAATAAAAATATATTTCAGCGCAAAAAGCTTTCGAGGGCATTTTTCTTTTCCATGCTCAAGAGAGCGAAGCGAAAAAAAAAAAAAAAAAACCTCCTCCAAGGTATGACTAATGCAAGTGAGCGTGACGATGAACCCCCGTCCCGCCAACCCCATCGGCCCAACTCCACCAATAGAAAGGGACGGATGGGTAGGCAATGGCAGGAGGGGTTTTCGGGAGCGTTGTGCGACCTTGACTTCGCCGCGCGGCTTAGGAATCGTGCTGTTCAAGACGACGAAGAAGTGGAAGATGGATGGTGAAAAGCGTCGGAAGGTATCCCACATGATGTTGTGGCTGTGGATGGGGGGGGGGAGGAATGGTGGAGCGTTCCCCTTTTTATTATTTTCTGGTTCTATGCTTCTAGAGGGAGCTTAAGAAGTTGAAGATCGTCTTCAGGAAGAATTATGAAGAAAAAATGGACAAATTGATGTTTTTCTGGAGGCGAGCTGAGCACCTTTCAATTGCTGCCATTCTCTTGCGTTCCTCTCTCTCCGTTGGAGAATGAGGAGCCTACCTTGACATTCTTGAGCTTCTTTTTTTTCTTTATTATCTACAGGAAAAGATGCAAAACAGCCTGGTGGATGGGCAGAAACAACTTTGAAAAGTCATTGATATTCAAATACCGAAGAGCTTAGCAGAGATTGCGAAAGCTTCTCCTTGAAAAGAAAAAATTTTTCCTGGGAAAATACCAAGTGAATGTCCTCTTAAAAACAAATTTTGCTAGCCCATTTACTTTTACACCCCCTCCCACACCGACCGTCCTAACCCGAGGGTCATCGACCCTCCGGTTTTTCGCAAAAATATACCTGGCTACCATAGATACCTACTAGACAAACCCTTGAGGGACACCCCAGGCGTACACTTCGTTAAAATGGTCACCTCCTCGTTCAAATACGAGATTTTTGCACTATTTTATGTTACAATGCAATTAAAATGCAGTTTTTTTGTTTGTTTTTTTTTACAGGTCGGGATGACTTATCGCCGCCCAATTCACTCAACGGCTATTCGGCCGACAGTTGCGACGGTTCGAAAAAAAATAAAAAAGGGACGGCGACGAGACAACAGGAGGAGCTCTGCCTGGTCTGCGGGGACAGAGCATCAGGGTAAGTTGGATGGACTTCATGAAGAATTTTCGCTTTTAAGATTGGATGGTCGGACGATATTTCGCCCCTGAAGAGACGGTAACTCACCAAAAAAACTGGGGGTGGGGGGGGGGGGGTCTTTCGTAGGACGAATTTGGTGGCGTGCCGGTAGCCCACATCATACCCCTGCCCTCCCGCAAATCCCAAAAAAGGGGCAAACTCGTCGATTTCAAAGGTTTTTGGTATCACACGACGAGATAGCATGCAGGGGCGGCCACTTCTGGTCGTAGGGGGAAAAAAATAAATAGCGGCGAGGAACCTGAAACAAAAAGTCCCCGGGAGTGCGCGCGTTCGCCAGACGGGACTTGAAAATGGTTTGCGCGATGGGACGCGGGACAAAACCGCTCGGTCGTCCCGTGGGAAATCGTGTTTTCGTTTTTAAAAACGCTAACTCACGCAGCTAAAACTGAGAAAAGCGCTAATTCAAGGATGAAAAAGAGAAAAACGCGAGTTCGCGTCTTAAAAAACAAGAAACACGCTAATTCACAGCTAAAGTTATGATAAAGTGCTACGATTTAGCAACTTTAACGAGTGAGAATAAGCGGAAATTCACATCAAAAAGGGAGAAACGCCAACTCACGGATTCTCGGGGCTGGGACTGAAACTGAGAAAAAGCGCTGATGAGGCATGGCGTGATATAGAGAAAAACACGAATTCGCGTTTGAAATTGGAGGAAAAACTTCATTCACCACTAAGGTATGAAAAATTTCAATTTTACAGGTAAAGTCGAGAAAAAGCGTTATAATTCTCAGCTAAAATTAAGAAATGGGCTCATTCACTGCTAAAATTGAGGGCAAAAAGGATAATTCATAGCTGAAATTGAGAAAACGCAAACTTGCAGAATAAAATTGAGGAAAAGCGTTGATTCAAGCGGCTAAAACTATAAAAAAGCGCTAATTCCTGGGTAAAATTTAGAAAACCACGAATTGGCGTTTAAAATGGAGAAAAACGCTAATTTTTGGACATAATTTGGACAGAGCACTCAAACGCTACCTCCACTTTGCGGATTCTTGAGGCAAATCCATGGCTAATTCACGGTTAGGAGTTCATAATAAGCACTCGCTGCTAAAATTGGAAGAAAAACGCTAATTAACGGCTGATATTGATAAAACGCCAACTCAGTGATTCCTAAGACAATGCCAATTTTCACAGCTTAAATTCAGAAAATTTTCTAATTTGCGGATAAAATTGGGAAATAGTACTCAAACGCTACCTAATTTGCAGATTCTTGAGGCAACTTCACGGCTAAGAGCTAATAAAAAGTGCCGATTCGCAGCTATAAATGAGTAAATGAGTTAATTCGCTTGGATTAAATTGAGAAAACGCACATAAGCAGTTTTAGGAGACAATTTCGTGGTTGAAATTGAGAAAAATGTGTACTTTAACGTTGCTAAAAAGCATATTCCTAGTTTAATTAGAGCAGTGATTCTCAAATTGGTGGGGAGGGGGGGGGCGTGAACTTGTCCCCTTGACCTTAAGGTTGAGACCAATTACACAAATATAGAAAAAATTCAGGAACGTTACATTTTTGTTTCTTCACGCTGCCCCTGAGTACCTCAGCCCTCATTCATTAATTGAGAAATGCAGTCGGCAGGCCTCTCGAGAGGGGGGGGGGCACTTGTCCTCTATCCCCGGGCCCCCGGATTTCAAAAATAAAGGAAAGGAAGAAAAAAAAAGGAAAAGCTTTACTGGGAGCTCAACTGTGGTTGGAGATTTGCAGTGGTTGGGACTTCTTTGTGTTTGGAGCATTTACTGTGGTTTGGAGCTTAGATGTGGTTAGACCTTTGCTGTGGTTGGACCTTTGCTGTGGTTGGACCTTTGCTGTGGTTGGACCTTTGCTGTGGTTGGACCTTTGCTGTGGTTGGACCTTTGCTGTGGTTGGACCTTGGCTGTGGTTGGCCCTTTGCAGTGGTTGGACCTTTGCAGTGGTTTGTGCTTGGCTGTTGGTTTGGGCTTGGACCTTTGCAGTGGTTAGGCTTTTGCTGTGGTCGGAGCTTTGCTGTGGTTAGAGCTTCGCTGTGGTTGAAGCTTTGCTGTGCTTGGACCTTTGCTGTGGCCTGAGCTTGGTTGAGGGTGTCCCTTTGCTGTGGTTGGCTCTTTGCAGTGGTTGGACCTTTGCTGTGGTTGGACCTTTGCTGTGGTTGGACCTTTGCTGTGGTTGGACCTTTGCTGTGGTTGGACCTTTGCTGTGGTTGGACATTTGCTGTGGTTGGACCTTTGCTGTGGTTGGACCTTTGCTGTGGTTGGACCTTGGCCGTGGCTGGGCCTTCATTGTTCTTGAGCGACGTTGCTGTCGTAGGAGGTTCTACTGTAATTACAGCTTTGCTGAGGTTGAACAATGGTTTTGGGTGGGTTTTTATGGGGTCATTGTACCTTTTTTGGGGCATTATTGGTGGTTTTGGAGTTTGGCTGCTATTGGAGCTTTACTGTGTAGGCCTTTCGAGAAAGAAGCGAGGGTTGCACTGGGTGTGCTACTCACCCATAGGTAAAAGGGCCTCTTTGATTTTCGTCCCTGGGCTCGAATATTCTCTCCACGGTCCTGGTAGATAGGTCCCGCCTATCATTTCCCTTAAAAGTGGTCATAAACGAGCGTTTGGCTTTGCCATTTCGGTCAATTTTCTCGACTCGAAGGCGGTCAACTGTGGTCCTTGTGCGTGGAGGCTCTTCGTTAGACTTACGAGTTTTCGATTACGTGAACATCACTGCCTATTTATACGTTCTGAAAAGTGTTTAAGTGGCCAAAAACGGGTGCGTCCCTTCGTGGTTTCACCACAATCGAAGCTTTTCCTGGTTTTGGGTCTTTAAAATGTCTGTTATAAAACAAGCAAACAACAATGCAATGATATTTGGGGGGGGGGCGGGGGGCAACGGCTTTTCATGATCCAAGGGGGATGTGACCATGAAAAGGGTGAAAACCGCCGCTTTGGTGTGATGGAGCAATAAGCTCCAGCTCCAGGCTGCTTCTGTTTAAGATGTGGTGGATGGGGGAGTGATGTGCTCGCACAAAAAAAAGGTAAATCGTCAATGCCGAAGCAAGCATTTTGGTGTCATATTAAAGATTTTTAGGGAGGGTGGGGATCATTTCGATTTCGAAATGACGAGGATGTCGCGAGTGGGGGCGGCAGCTTCTATTCGAGCAGAAGAAAAAGTGGTGACGGGATGCTAATTTCCTGAGCGACGAATTGACTCTTGATGTAAAGTGAGACAACACCAACAGCTTTGGCAGGTCTGCGCCTCTGCGGGGACAGTCCGGACTGTACTGCAGATAATTATAGAGTCGCTTAAACGATGTGGAAACTATGATTTGGCCCGATTTTATCCATTAGCAGTCTATACTCTATACCGTAGCCGTTGCCTGAGACGTTTTCTATACATACAGCTAAAAATTTGTTTTGCTTCGCACCTTTTTGGCCCGTGTGAAAATTGCAGGGAAGACAATTTTGAAAGAGAACCGCCAGAAATAGTTTCTTGAACAAGCTTTCGCCTCTTCTCTTACTAAACACGGCTACTATGCGTTAATTCAAGCTAGAGAGTTAGCCCTTTCCCACCTAACCACGGCTAGCACCATGAATCCAATAACTTTATTGGTGGAGAGGGTGGTGGTTAAAAGCTTCAACTTCCTCGACTTTCATAAGTGCAACCATTTATAGTAAATTAAATCTCCCGCGGGGGCTGCGGTGAGAATGGCTCGCCGTGGCTATTTCCTCGTCTTCTCCGCCCAGTAGCGGGTTTCCTCTGATTAGTTCCATCTTCAAGTCTAGGTGTAAATTCCCTCTTTATTTCTCCTGAACAGTTTATTTAGCTTTCCTTCGCACAGCGAAGCTCTTCACGGCTTTTAATTAGCGTTAATTAGTCGCGAGACTTTTAATTTAGTAAGATGATCTTCCTCTCAGGGGGATTCGTCTCGTTCTCTTTTATTATCATGTATGAGAATCTTCTTCGTCGTGGTAAAAAAATGAGAAAAAAAATTGTAACAATAGTTTTTAAGGCAAAAAGTAGCAGAAAAAAACAACAACGTTGTCACCGCGTGAAGGACTCTGAACAGAAGGTCATTCTGGTGGAGGGCGTTCGATCAACCGAAGAAAAACTTGTATTTGTATTTAAAGAAAAAAAAATCACCGCCGCCAGTTAATTAATTATTCCTCCTCCTCCTCCTCCTCTCACCCTTGTGTTGCAGTTACCATTATAACGCTCTCACCTGCGAAGGATGCAAAGGGTTTTTCCGAAGGAGCATCACGAAAAACGCCGTCTACCAGTGTAAATATGGCAAAAGCTGCGAGATAGACATGTACATGAGGAGAAAATGTCAAGAGTGTCGTTTGAAAAAGTGCCTGACTGTTGGTATGAGGCCGGAATGTGAGTATAAATATATTTTTTTTTTTATTAAGAAACGCGTATTAATAGCTTATGGTTTAATTGGCGAGACGGTTGATAGTTGTTTTGGATGGTACAGACATGGGGAAAATTGCTGAGGAACGTAATTCGTAAAGTACGTGATGATTTGATGTAATATTAGCGTGGCTTGGGGGGATGGATGAGTGCGGTAGCGCGGGGGAAATGGAAAAGAAAAAGCACAGCATGGCCGTGAGAAGTTGCGATGGAAAGGAGAGGGGAAGGTGCTGGCGTTTTTTGCTGATACAAGCGCGAGACAAAAAGATTTTACATTTTAATCTCGTTTTTCTTAAAGAAAAACAGCATAAGGTTGAAATTAGAGATAATTCCCGGAGAAATTACTTTTAATCGCTGTCATTTCTTTTAAAAAGTATTATTTTTCCTTCCCTATAGGCGTTGTACCAGAATACCAGTGTGCCGTCAAAAGAAAAGAGAAAAAAGCCCAAAAGGACAAAGACAAACTCGTGACAACGACGGACGGCGCTCTCGAAGTCATTAAAACTGAACCCGAACCCCACAGGGTCAGTTTTTCATCCGCATCCACATCTTCTCTTTTTCAATGGGTGAAATAGCTAGTTTTTTTATTTTATTTGCGCGTGTTAAAATCAAACCCCCCTCTTTAACACTTCACTGTCAATTTCAACAGACCGACTCCGAAGTAGTCGAAACTCCGTCTAAAGTATTGGTCTACGGCGTCAAACCCGTCAGCCCGGAACAAGAGGAATTAATTCATCGATTAGTTTACTACCAGGGCGAATACGAACACCCGTCAGAAGAGGATGTTCGGCGAATTGTAAGTACAGGGCATAAATATAGATTTTTTTTAAAGGCACAAAACTCACAATTGTACAGAATGTAAATATTGGATACTCCTTAAATGACACGCTTCCTCGCGTACATTAATCAATCCACGGCTTCAATCACTCAAAGGGTGCAAAATGACTAAATTTTGTTCCCATTTTAATGCTTTTAATTAAGGTTTATGAGAACAACTATTGTTTTTCTTTCAAAGTAGGTCTGTGACAATGAAAATAGGTACACCATTTTAATATTATTGTATATAGCCCTCACTCTTACCTCACTAGCAGCCCAATTTATTTTATTTTATTTTATTCAAACAAAAATAGATCTTAAGGTGCAGGTTTCACGGAATTCCGGTGTGGCGGTTTACACTAACACGATTTTTTTGTTTCTGTCCTGTTTTCCACTTGAATGTTTTAGTTTATTTCTGTTCAGAACGCGCCCAACGAGGACGAAGAACAGAGTGATTTTAGGTTTCGACACATCACCGAAATAACCATACTGACGGTTCAGCTCATCGTTGAATTTGCCAAGCGACTGCCCGGTTTCGACAAATTACGTCGCGAGGATCAAATCACTCTTTTAAAAGTGCGTTTTTAACTTTAATTCGGGGGTTTTTTTTTTTCTCGTGTGACGCTACTAACAAAATCGCCCGTTTTTTGTTGTTGTTTTATTTAAGGCATGCTCCAGCGAAGTGATGATGCTCCGAATGTCGCGGCGATATGACGCTCAAACCGATTCAATACTATTCGCGAACAACCAGCCGTACACTCGAGAAGCGTACAATTTGGCGGGGTTGGGCGACCTTGTCGAGGATCTCATGAGGTTCTGTCGGCTTATGTACAATATGAAAGTCGACAATGCCGAGTATGCGCTTTTGACGGCTATCGTCATATTTTCCGGTAAGTAACCCCCCCCCCCCCTCCACTTTAACGCACAGCTTCTGTGACAAAAAAAAAAAAAAATCGGGCATTTGATAATCCCATTGACCCATATGACCAATTCCACTATAGATCGTGGGATACCTGTGGTTCCACCAAGTAGTACATCAGGGCCTTGCAGGCAGGGTGGCCAAACGTCCTACTTTCCCCGGGCATGTCCTACTTTTTAGAGCGTCTGGGGACGTCCGGGCTCCTCCAAAACCTAATTTCACGGATGTTTCCCATTTAAAACCCATATTTTGCGTATTTCCATTCTTTAAAAACCAAATTCCGTGGTCTTAGATCTTTCAAATAAATTTAGCGAGTTCACAATATTTATGTGGCTCTTGTCACAACCATAATTTCATCGTTTAGGGCCTTTCAAATCACAGTTTCGTGGGGTTCCTCCAAATGCTTTGAATCCCCTGGATTCTGGGGCAGAAACGCCACATTGGTCGTCGTGTCTGGACCAACTTTGAATGGACGTTCTTTTGGCAATTAATGTAGTGTGCTACTAGCCCAATAATCGGTGTACTCCGTACCAACTGACATTTTACTTTTCCCGTCAAGTCAAGCTCAAAATTCCGTCAGAAATCCGTCAAAAATATATTCCGTCCCGTTAAAAATAGTCGCCTAATAAGTAATAATCAGTAGCGTGCTTTATGGTAGTGACGAGAGGGACAGACAGACACGGTCCCCTCTTCCGAGAAGGTTTAAACAAAGCTCAAAAATTGGAAAATATGGATTTGATTGAATTAAGGATGTTCATGAATTTAAAAAACGAAATTCTGAATAATGCGCTCATTCGAGGCTAAAATTGAGAAAAATGTGCAAATTCGCGGTTTATGGTGCCTCTTTTACGGTGAAAATTTTGAAAAAACGATAACGCACTCACAATGTTACGGCTAAAATTGACAAAAAATTGTAATCTTTGAGAAAAATCGCTCATTTGTGGCTAAAATGGAGAAAAAAACTACCCCCCCCCCCAAAAAAAAACGCCAATTCGCGGTATCTGGAAGCAATAAAAGTGACTAAAGATAGAAAAAAAATGCTGCTCAAATTATGAAAAAGCGCTAATTTTCGGTTAAAATTGAAAAAAAGCTCTCATTTCGAGCTAAAATTGAGAAAATTGGTTAATTCCCTGCTACAATGTAAAAAAAAAAAAAAAAACCTTAATTCGAGACTAAAAGTGAGATAAAGAGCTAATTCGTGGCTGGAAATAAAAATAAAAACGCAAATCAGCTAAAATTGAGAAAAAGCGCCAATTCTCAACTAAAATAGAGAAAAATCGCCAGTTCGTGCTTAAAATCGAAAGAAAAAAAAATACTGATTTGGTATTTAAATATTTGAAAAAAAAAATCGCTCATTCAAGGTTGTAAAATTGAGAAAAAACGCTTGTGTGATGTTCTTAGGGCAAGTCCGCGGTTAAACTTGAGAAAATTCAGTGATTCGCAGCTTAAGTTGACAAAACGCCTGGCGAAATCTGGAAGAGGCCAAGCCGCGGTTACTGGGACAACTTATTGGCTATAGGTAAAGGCAAGGCGCAAATTCATGGCTAAAAGTGAGAAAATGCGTTCATTCGTGGCAAAAATTGATTAAAACGCTAATAAGCGGCTAAAATTGAGATAAAATAAATATTTGCGACCAAAATTTAGATACAGCGTTGATTTTTTCGGTTAAAATTGAGAAAATTCCCCCTTTCGAATAGACAAAAAGGCGGTCATTCGCAGCTAAAATAGTGTTAATCTGTTGTTTCTTGATTCAATACCATGATCAAAATTGAGGAAAAAAACGTCTAAATTTGAGCTGTCCAAGCTGCACAAGCAAGTGCAGAAATGCACGTTGGTTCTCATCTTAGCAAACTTGGTCATAAAGTTTTATTTCTACCCAATTTAATAGTATGAGTGAGTTCAATCATTTTTTTTATTTTTTTTTCCACTCACTTTGTTACGCCACTGAAGCTGTTACATCACTATCACATAAGCGAGTTTCGACACCCACCCTCGACGAGTAAAAAACAAGTTTAACATCTGATTGATCAACGTCCTACTGTTTTGTCCTACTTCCCGTCGCAAGCGTCCTAATTTTGTCCTACTTTTTCGTACCAGGCGTCCTCGGAAACCACTTTTACACCTGGTCACCCAACCTGAGGGTTGACCATCGGTGGGTTTTGGGAGAGGGTCCACAGGGGGTAATGTCCCCACTCTCTCTTAGTCGTCGTCACTGATGGCCGGATTGAATCAGTCGGGTGGACTTAATGTATCCCTAGGATCACCACCACCACCACGGACAGTAATTCAAAGAATACCACGGGATAGGAAACCGAGGGAAAATTCTTGGGGCCGCCCCTGAAATCTGGCCAAGAGCTGACAAAAACATTGGCATCATTGGAAGAACCTGTTGAACGTCCCGCCTGCTATTGTTACTAAACCCTCCGCGTCTTAACAATCTGATCCCCACCCTATGCCGCCACCGCATCATTTCATACTACGACCAGAAGATTCACAGAATTGCACTTTTTTTTTTTTTTTTTTTTTCCACTCACTTTGTTACGCCACTGAAGCTGTTACATCACTATCACATAAGCGAGTTTCGACACCCACCCTCGACGAGTAAAAAACAAGTTTAACATCTGATTGATCAACGTCCTACTTTTTATCCTACTTTCCGTCGCAAGCGTCCTAATTTTGTCCGGATTGATCAGTCGGGTGGACTTAATGAATCCCTAGGATCACCACCACTACGGACAGTAATTCAAAGAATACCACGGGATAGGAAACCGAGGGAAAATTCTTGGGGCAGCCCCTGAAATCTGGCCAAGAGCTGACAAAAACATTGGCATCATTGGAAGAACCTATTGAACGTCCCGTCTGCTATTGTTACTAAACCCTCCGCGTCTTAACAATCTGATCCCCACCCCATGCCGCCACCGCATCATTTCATACTACGACCAGAAGATTCACAGAATTGCACTTTTTTTTTTTTTTTTTTCAGAGCGACCCTCCCTCACCGAAGGCTGGAAAGTTGAAAAAATCCAAGACATCTATCTGGAAGCCCTCAAGTCCTACGTGGACAACCGTATCAAACCCCGCTCGGCCACCATTTTTGCCAAGCTCCTCTCCGTTCTCACCGAGCTTCGCACTCTAGGCAACCAAAACTCGGAAATGTGCTTCTCGCTCAAATTGCAAAACAAAAAACTGCCGCCCTTCCTGGCAGAGATCTGGGACGTCAACGGGTAGTAAAAGAACAAAAAAAAAAAACAATAAAAAAGCACGCCGTCGATGAAAGGCGAATTTCATTTATTTTTTTTCTCGGAAAAATCAGTTAATTAAGACGTCATTCTGGACACTTATTTATTCTTATTTCCCCATTTAATTTATTTTTTTCATCTCGGGAGACGATAACGGCTTGAATGTACTTAGTGGTTACCTTGGACAATTTTTTTTGCATGCAAAATATTGTTAATTAGAACAATTTTAGTAGTTTTAAATTTAAAAAAGGAGTACCACGTACAATGCAATAAAAACTGATTCAACGAAAAAAAAGAGAATGATTTTTTTTTTTTTTTTGTGAAAATGGTTGTGAACGATCTTAATTTTTTTCTCAAGTTAGGGTGGAATTATTTGTTAGTAACTATTATAATTTTGACCACCGTACCTGATTGGCTAGAACTAATAATTAATATATATATATTCGGTTAACAATATCGCAATACCCTTCGAGAGTGGGAAAAGAAAACTTTTCACACCTGAAATGAACATTATAAAGTCGCCCTCTGAACGCTTCTTGTAACTAATTTATTTATGGTGCAAAGTGTAATATTCAATTTAATTTTGTTTAAATATTATTTTCATTGAACAACGAATTACATAAAATGACCGTCAAGACGTCTTTCAGAAGGGCTTAGGCTACCTCTTCAAAAAACGTTCTGTATCAACCCCCCCCCCACCCGTTCACTTCTTCACCATGCAGCCCCTTACTATTTACGGACGCGTTAAAATAATACTTCTTCACCTTATACGTTAGCACGTAACGATAAGTGAACAAGAGAGGAAGAGGGTAGCCGAATTAAACAATTTTTGGACTCGTCTTAAAACGCCGTCTCAGGGTCCCCCCCCCGCCAACATCCCGAGACAGTTCGCTTTCCCAATTTTCACGGAAAATAAAAACAGTTTATAACTTTGGGAAACCGAAATAATATGCAAAACCTAAAAAAAAAAAAAAAAAAATTATTTCGGGTGTTTGTATATTTTTTACGTAACGTGTAACTTTAACGTGAACAATTTTTTAACGGATTGTTCTATAATTTGTGCGTTAGCACAGCTTTTCTGTTAAAAAAAAAAAGAATAAAATAAATTACTTTCTAATTTTCGTGTATATAAAATTGAATTTAAAGAAAGATATAATTAGTGTGAATACAAAAGTGAGCAGAAACGGAATATATATATATAAATTGAAGAAAAATTATATTAATTCGTGTAAATAGTATAAATAATACATTTTTATTAGATAATTTTAAATATTACTGTTGTTTTTTGTTTTTTGTAGGTGGCTATTTCTTAAGACTGGGAAAACGTAAAATAGTTGAAAGAAAAAAAAATAAAAAAGGGGACTCGGTGCTTTCAAATAATGCACCGATTTTTTTAAAAGAAACAACAAATTTTTCACCCTTTTCGTTTATTTTTCTTGGAAATTTAAATATTTTAGGCGATTTATGATAATTTATATTTTTTTAATAAAAAAAAGGGAGAGAGAGTGAGATGTGAAAGAAAAGTTTTACAGGTGCTAAGATGTGCAAATGTAGTTAAATAATAAGAACAAAAACACAAGGAAAAAAAATACAAACTTAAAAAAAAAATAGTTTATTTAGAAACCATTCAAATTTATTAAGGGGAAAAGTGATACGAAAATTATATTTTAATTCAAATTTCTTATCACTTTCCCCCCTTTTTCCGCAACACCCCCCCCCCCCCAAGAAGGAGAGCACTTTTTGCTGGTAAACCGTCCGTATCGGCCGCGAATTTTCTCCCCATTTCCGTTCATTTCTACAAAAAAAAAAAGGCCGTATAAAGACTGCAAATTTTAGTGAAGCGTATTAAAGTTGTTTGTTTTTTAAATTAATAAATACTATTTCTTTGTTTAAATAAATAAAATAAACGCCGCATTGCCTTCTCATTTCAAGTTGTTTTCTCGTAAATGAAAGACATTTTTTCTTGGTTTTCGGCTCACTTAAATTCACTGCCCTTTTCCCTATGTCCCTAAAAATTGCATTTAAATTTCATGAAAAAAAAATGCGATGTAAAAAACTGCTAAAAACTAAATAAACTGCCTGTTTTACACTGCCAAGCATTTCAGTTATGTTGTTTTTTGTATTCAAGACAAGGCATTGGCGTTTTAATGATTGGCCTTACAATTTAGAGTTATGTAAAAAAAAAAAAAAAGGAAAATAAAAGTGCAATAGAATATAATTTAAGAATTGTTTATTTAAACAAAATAATAAAACGCCTACCTCGTGTTTTTTTTTAGATATTATTGTGGAAATCTCATTTTAACAAATTTAGGAAATTTGCACGATGAAAAACGTTACCATTCGAAAAAAGCTATTAGGATTTTCACGTTTCTTACGGATCTAAAAGATAAAATTTCTTTTTACATGTTTAGACTTTATAATAACATAATAATTGTGAAATTCTTATAGGACACAGGACTGACTATGTAAAACAAAAAAAGTGAAAACATTATTGAAGCGTATAAGTGTTTTTAATTTTAAAATTAATTATAATTTTAATGGAAAAAATAATAATTTAAAAGAATGAAACGATGACAGTGCAAGAAAAACAGTTATTAAAAGTTGTAATTAAGAACTATTGGACGTGTGTGTATAAAAAAATGTTTTCTTTCTTGTAAAAAACAAGAAAGAAAAAAGAAGCAAGTGAATTAAGAAATATACTACGTTATATTTTGTGATTGGAAATATGCGCAAGTAGCTTATTTTATGTCACTCTCCTCCGGCTACCTACCAAACCACTAGGCAGAGGCTGTGGGGGGGGGGGGGGAGTTGAGATGGCCATCGGCCACCTAATGTTCATATTAGGTGGGCAAAGGAACCTTTTCACCCCTCCCCACAATATTCTCACTTGATTTTCAACAATATTTTGGTCTTTTTTAAGCCGCAATTTTGCGCTTTTCCTCTATTCTAATGGAATTTTACTCAATTTAATAGCGGCGAATGAGCGCTGGAGCGTGGAGATTGGCTGTTCTCCCATCAGGCGCCTCCCCAGGGGGGGGGGAGGATAGGGGAACGCTCACCAGAGGGTGGGTATCGGGGAAATAAAATATCTAGGTGGTGGAGGGGGTCAGGTGGCACACTCCCTGCAGCCGAAGAGAGGGCAATCAGTTATGAGCGAGTGGACCCTAAAGAAACTCACTGGTCCACCAGAGGTTGGGGGTTGGGCTGGTAACCCAACCTCGGAAAAAAAAACCCCTAATACGAATCCTGAAACAAGAACAGCCGGACTGAATTTACGGTTACAAAACAAGGCGCGATATTAGGATTTTCACGTTAGGCGCGACTAACGGACTTTCGACTAGGAACTTGGAATGTTTCGTCTTTATACAGACCTGGAGCATTAAAGCTGCTCCTAAACCAACTGGACGATCATAAGATTGACATCGCCGCAATCCAGGAGATACGGTGGATCGGTAATATGGTGCGCTCAACAAGAGGAATCAAATACTGTATACCACAGCTGCGATGACGTAAACCACACCTTGGGCATGGGCTTTGTTGTTGCCAAAAGGCTCTCTCCACTCGTGATATAGACTTCAAACCGATCAGCCCTAGACTCTGCTACCTTAGATTGAAGGGAAAATTCAATAACTATAGCCTGGTGAAGTGCCCACGCCCCAACTGAACCCTCTTGAGGAGGCGGAGAAAGACACGTTCTACGCTGCGGTCGAGTTGCTGCCTTGAACAATGCCCAAAAATTGATGTAAAGATCTTGCCCGGGGATTTCAACGCCCAGATTGGCAAATAAGTGATCTTTCGCCCGAAAATCGGTAAGCATAGGAAAAAAAGGAAAATTTGAACAGGGTTGAAGATACCCGAGGGGATAGAGCGTACATATTATCTCACTCCTAGAAAAACTGGAGAATGGATAAATGGTGATGTCCCTCTCTTCCCTAATGTAATCGAATGATGGCTGTGATTCTTGATGACTTTTGATCCTTTTTGTATGTGTTTAGTTGACGTTCTTCCTACCCTAAGTGAAAACAAATTCTAGTCTAGTCACGTCGAGATTGTTTAAAAAAGTAAGAGTTTAATTGTGTTTTTAGTTTTTAGGATTGTATTATTTTCTTAAAGAAATTAACGCCGTTTTTATAGTCACGTAGGGGGTTTCATGGAAGAAAGAAGATAAATAAAAGGTACGTAATGTTGTTATAGGGAGTTTGTTTTTATTCGTTGTATGTATTTATTTAGATTATTGTTGAAAATTTCCGTGTTGTTGTGTGTTAAAAGGATATAACCAGAAGAGGTTGGCGCACAGGACCGACGAAACGTCGCTAATAAAAAAGAAAAAGGTTTTTATTAGTTTAATAACCCTCCTTTTTCCCTAACAATAAGCCGAGAGGGTCAATAATTAATTATTAACAATATTGTCGACTTTGGTATGGGCGATAGCTTCAATTCTGGAAGCTGGTAAGAGGCTCATAGGCCTGGCTGCGCCTAGAGGGCTGGTATAGATGGAAGCACGCTGTTCCCACACATGCGTATACACATCTGGCTACATGAAGGTCTAATGATGGAGTCACGGTTAATCAAATCGATCACATCCTGATGAGTGGGAGTCACATAACAAGTCTCCAATAACGTGAGAACCCACAGAGATGCAAATGTCGACTCTGACCACTACTTGGTGGTAGCAAAAATCAGAGCAAGAATGTCCGCAACCCGGAACAAAAGAAGTGCGCGCAAACCAAGGATCAACGTCCACTGTCGCGTTTTTATAAGTTTTACAATTCTAGCCGAGAATACCGACTTTTCTCTTCTCTATTTTAGTCGCAAACTGGCTTTGAATTTCTTCAATTTCAGGCGTGAATCAATGTTTTTCTAAATTTTGTGCTTTGAATTAGCACATTTTATCTGCGAGTTAGCGATTTTTTCCCATTTTAGCCGTGATTTAGCACTTTTTATCCCATTAGGGACTTTTCTTAATTTCAGCCGTTAATTATTCATTTTTCTGAGATTTATCAGTGAAATAATATTTTCCTCAATTTTACCCATGAATGGGGAACTTGCACATTTTTCAATCCTGTTGTCCTGGTGTTTCTTGAAGAGGGCTTTTCAACAAGACAATTTGCCTACATTAAACATTGAAATCAAAGAAGGGTTTTTTTTAGGCGAATTTTTAAAAATTTTGAGTGGGGGTTTGATTACGTTAAAGGGCAGTTAATGAAATGGATGGTGTTGGGAAGAGGGGGGGAAGACGCGTTTTCTGGGGTTTAATTTTTCTTGTTATTTGTAGACAAAACATTTTAGAGTTTCCTCAAATATGCTTCAAAACTGCTCTTTGACGTCATTTTTCCCTCGCACCATCCATCCCCTCCTGAAGAACTTTGTAATTTATTTAAAAATCACCAGACGCACCAATCGGGCTACAACTACCCCGTTGTGTAACGTGCGCTACGCAAGGGAGACAAAGGTTGCCGGTCCCGAGGTTGCCTAACGTTACGGTATGGGACAGGGGGCTGAGCGAAGAGTCCAAAGCTCACTTGAACGGCACGGCAAGTGTCGCAATAGCCGCGCCTCGATGGTGTAATGGATACAATGCTCGCTTAGCAACCCAGTGGGCCTGGGTTCGAATCCAGCTATTGCCCATTAAACTATAAGGCTGCGGCGAGCTGTGACACGGCTCACTCGGCTTCGTGTAGGCGTTCACGGCGGTGCGCGTATGACAAACCGCGTATCGACTGAAACACCCACGTAGTACGAGTGTGAAGTATACAGCTAATGGATTCTCAGGGTATGGCGTAAGAGCCACGTATGAGCTTAGGCACCAGCGGACTCGGTAGATCCGAGTCCGAACCCTCAAAAAAAAAAAAGTGTCGCAATAGGCGACCCGGTTAAATTCCCTCCTTCCCAATCCCGAGTTTTCCAGGTGGACGAGGTGCCAAAATGAGAGAGTCGATCGCCAGCCGCCGGCTCGAGTGTGTCTCGGCCGCTCGGTTAGTTCCCTCAGTGTCATTGTGTCCCCCCCCCCCTGTTATTTAACTAGTTCTAAGAGGTTTTAGATTGTTTAGTTGAGTTAATAAAGTTTAGCGTGTTAATTCGTGATTTTGTCATTCTGCCCTGTCACCCCCTGTAACGGTCCCCAAAAATCCCCCCCCCCCCTGTTACAGTTGATATCCTTGTCCGCATGTGCCAATTCACTGGTAATACTTTTCCCATGAATCGGGCATTCATGCTAGTTCCCCATTGCCGTTTTATCCCGCGAAGTAGTGATGGATCTCGGTGCGGGCTAATTTTACCAGTAATGAAGCGTTTTTATTCCCCAAATTAGCTATTTTTCTCCATTTTCGCCCCCGAATTAGCCTTTTCTCAATGTTAGCCGCGATTTTTCTTACTTAAAGCCTCGAATTTGCGTTTTTTCTCAATTCCACCCGTCAAACGGCTTCTAATACATCACGAATCAGTTATTTTTTCTCAATTTTGGACTGAAAGTTTTATCGAGAATCAGATAATTAACTCTTTTGTTTAATTTTAATCACGAATGTATCGCTTTTTCCAAGCATTTTGGCACATATTGGCTCCAAGAACAGCACATAAGTGCGCCTTCACAGAGTAAGGATGTCGTGGGCAGAATGAAGTAATCAGCTACACAATAGCACCGGCGATATTCACTGAAAATTGTCAATTGGAGCCAAATCACCGTCGTGATGACAACCAGCCTAATAGACGCCCCTTACTCTAGTTCGATTCCCCAGTTCAAATATGAGATGTTTGTTCATACGTTTTCTACTCAGCTATATTATTTTGTCGTTCTTTAATCAGGCACTGCGAAATATCAATACTTACCCCCCCCCCTGCCTATTCCCAGCTAATTTTTTCCCATCGCCCCACCAACGAAAACCTAAACTCTACGCCTCTGCCACTAGGCACGGGATTAAAATTAATTTTATACCAGACGAAACCAAGGAGTGAAGTGGTCCGTTGTTTAAAATTTTGATAGAAAAACTGGTAATTTCTTAAAACAGCGACCTTAGGATGATCGCACCAAAATGGTGGAGAAGCAAGAATGCAACGAGAAAACTCACCGATCGATTTGCTCTCGCCAACGGAGACGCTTGAACTCTAAAAAGTACTAATATTTGTTAATAAAACCGCTAAAAAGCACTAATTCGGGGATTCTCGATGCAACTTCGGAGACCAGAATTTACGCTAATTCGGCGAACCGAAATTGAGAAAAATTACTAATTTTATTCACGGCTAAAATCCAGAAAATTTGCTAATTTATGTGAATAGAAGTGAAAGAAGACAAAAAACAAAGACTTATTATTGAGAAATAATAAGCCAAAGACGCTAAATCACGCCTAAAAGTGAGAAAAGTCGATAAGAACGCTGCTTCGCGGTTACAATGTGGAAAAATGGCTCATTAGTGGCTATTAAAGAAATATTCTTACTGACGACTAAAATTGAGACAAAATCAAGAAGTCACCGATGAAATTGAGAAAAGGTTTAGAAGTTTGAAATGGGGTTGATTCGCGGTTATAATTGAGAAAATGACAATTAGCAGCTTCCGAAGTGCAACATCGTGACTTAAAAGTGAACGCAATCGCTAATTCGCGGATAAAATTGATAAAAATCGCTAATTTGCCGTAAAAATTCAGAAAAACTCTTATTCACTGCTATGAAATGAATAGAAAACTCGCTCATCATATTCGGTGCGCAAACTCCAGTGAATTTATCTAAGGCAATTTTTTTTTTTAAAATGCTTCTGTAGGACGCAAAATATCAGTTTGGCCATTTTTCTAGTGTAAAGCGTAAACTGCCAGTACAATTTTGCCATTTTTAGGGCACGAGTCGTGAATTTTCAAAGCGCGGAGGCTCAATATTTGGCAAATTCGCTATTTGTAGGACACGACTCATCTGTTTAGGCCATTTCAAAGCATGAATCATCAGTTGAACTATTCATAGGCCACATTATGGAGTCATTTTTTGTCAATTTTAGGGCGTGAATAGCCCCCCCCCCACCCTCGGCAAAAACTGTCAGTATGGCCTCAGGGTGCTAATAGTCAGTGTTATTTTCAGGGTGCAAATCGCCACTTTTGCTATTTTTAGGCCGGTATTTGAGCTAGAATTGTCAGTTTGGCCATTTTGAGAGTGGGAATTAACAATTTAGCCATTTTCCCTCGTCTGTTGACTTTTTTTCTTGGACTTGGAATTGAACCTTTAGTATAGGAAATATATTTTTATTCACTTCGTTTTCCAAGACCTGTGCTACATTGATCTTGTATAATTTTACTTTTTTTAAAACCACCTTCCTAGGCAGGGGCGTAGCCAGCCCTTGACCAAGGGCTGGGCAGAATATTTCGGACGTTATAGAGACCCCAACAAAAGAACTGGTAGCGAATGAATCGTCAAATTCTTCCCCGGAAACTGAGTTTTCACAAAAAAGGGTCGTGTTCCATCAAAAACTAACATCTTCGTTCGGAAATTATCTGTTTTAGCCTTCTATTCCTGATTTTCTATCCAAAAACTGACAATTCTATTCAGATTTTTTTTCTATTAACAGACAATTCGATTTCCCTCGACAATTCCTGGCCAAAGCTGACGTGCCCCCCCCCCCCACAAAATGAAGATGCTACCACAAAACTGGCGATTTTAACCTAAACTAAACTTTACTGTTCCATTTCAAAAATGAATATTTTACACCCGAAACGACAATTTCCCCTCAAAATTAGATAATTTACTCCAAAACTGACAATGTCAAACTTTAACTCAAGTTTTCCTCAAAACGGGTGATTTTAGGCCATTCTGCCTTGAAAACAGGTGATTTCACAAAGAAGAAAAAAAAAAAAAAAATGACAAATTCATCGCAAGTGTGACGATTTTATACCAATACAGACGATTTCACGCCAAAGCTGACGTGTTGCCTCATAACTGATGACGTTAATACAAAACTGGTTATTTTACCCCAAAACTGACTGTTTCAATTCCAAAACTTACGATTTCATCCCAAAAACGTTCCTAAACTGACGATTTTACCCTGAAACTTGCGGTTGCACCCAAAAAATATCAATTTACCTCAAAACTGAATATTTTCCTTCAAAATTGACATTTTACTTTGTTGGGCATAGCTTTTCAGGGCACATAGAGTCAGTTTTGACGATTTCAAGGCTTGAATATCTATAATTACCAATTTTAGGGCGCACAGTCTTTCCAATTATAGGAGCGAATAGTACGTCCCAAGTCAAGGCGAGAACAGCCAAGTTTGCCATTTTCGGCGCGCTCCGAATGGTCTATTATGCCATTTTCAGGGCAGGAGTCACTTGTTCAGACATTTTTAGAGATCGATTCGTAAGGTAACCCATTTCTAGAGCTCGTAAAGTAAATTCGGCAATTTCTAGGTTTTAAATATAGTAATTTTAGCCATTTTAAAGACACGAATTGTCAGTTTTGCTATTTTCTGGGCTCAAATACGTAGTCCATCAAGCCAAGCCATGACGTTTGACCATTTCTGGTGCGCAAATGGTCGATTTTGCCATTTTCAGGGAAGGAATAATCTTTTTAGGCATTTCCAAGGCACGTGAAGTCATTTTGGCCGTTTTCAGGGCTTGATTAGTCCGTCAAGCCAAAAGCGCGCATACTGGTCATATTTGGTTCAATAATGGCCAGTCTGATCAATTTTAGCGCACGAATGGTCGATTTAGCTACTTTCGGGCGGTACTTACGATCTTTTTTGGCATTTTCAGAAGTTCACCAGTTGCCACCAATTTTTAGGGCGCGTGAAGTCCAGTTTTAGCCATTTTCAAAACGCGAATCGACAGTTTTGTTTTTTTGGGCGTGACTTTAGTTACTTTAGCCGTTTATAGTGCAAATAGCTAGTTTTAACTATTTTTAGGCAGTGAAAAGGCTGTCAAACCAGTTTTAGAAGAGCGAACCACACCATTTCTCTAGCACCTCTCTTGAGCAAATACTGAATCCGCGTCTGTCTGCGAAAATGGTATTCTAGGACGCAAAAACGGCGAATTTGGTCTTTGAATTATGTCACCCTTGCGATATCCGTTTTGTGAGCGACAAAACCCGTTGAAATTTTTTTAGTTTTTAGTAGTTTTTAGTTTTTAACCCGTGGAGTTATTTTTTTAGTGAGCGCCGACGAAACACAATGTGATTATCCTGAAAGATTTGTACTTTCAGAATGCATCTAGGGGTGGGCAACTGCCCCACTAAATCTGCATTTTTGAGTCTAGGGGAGGGCAGCTGCCTAGCCCTGCCCCCCTCTGGCTATGCCTATGTTCCTAGGTAAATTCGTGCATTTCAGTTTTTGATCCATGACTCACCTTCATGTTTGCATTTGAGGCTGTGGGTTCACCGTTCATACGAGTTTTCCACGGATAAAGTTAGAAAAAGAATTATATATTTTTTTTATAACCGATGCAAACAAAATTGATTTGCAAAAACGTGTCTCTCATTTGCCCTATTAATAGGCTTTGTTGGGTCTGGGAATGAAATTCACACAGATACCGGCGAGTCCGGTAACATTAGGCATTTGCTCAAACGAACTGCTACAGTGGGCCTGTCCGCCTGTCCTGTAAGACTTGAGGGTTCATAGGAATATCCTTTTCCAACCGTCCGCCCCAAATTAAATCACATGTTGATGGAGAGGACGGGTGGAAACAAACAGTGATAGTGACATTAAAAAGTTATAGAATAGGCCCTCAGTAGTCACTTAAGTGACAAAATCACTGGTTTTTGTCACAGTGACTGCAATTCACCGGAGATAGTTGACACAGTGACCGACAAAAGCTGTCACTTCACACCTCTAAATAGTAGTAAGTCAAGCCAAGGCGAGAATACAGCCAGTTTGGCCATTTTTGGTGCGCGAATGTCTATTTTGTCCTTTTTTCATTTTATTCTTCATGGATCAGGCATTTTCCGGGCGAAAATGGTCAGTTAATCGATTTTTAAATCAGTCTTATACAGGGTGGATCCGTATAAGTGTGACAAACATTTTTGGGTAAAACTACGATAAAACTGGAGTACAATGGTACCTTCGGAAGTGTCCTACGTCGATCGGGTAGAAGTAAGATGGCGGACGAGTGCAGTTGTAAGGCTAAGACGTGCACAAATAAATTGACATTATCTGATTTAACGATCGTTTGTGCTGGACAGTGCGGTGGTTCTTTTCATGCCTCATGTTCCGGTGGCAAAAATTGTTTCGGAGCACCCGGGAGTTTTTCTGGCTGTGTGAAATGTGTCAGGCTGCTGGATTCCCCTCCGCTCAATCCCAGTCAACGGAAAATCCTACGACAGAGGTAGACCAGATCGACTCACCCACGACTACTACTTTAAAGAAGGAAATGGACGAGATGAGGGAGATGTTCTCTACAAAACTTGATCATATTATTAGTCAAATTATGTTAAATAAGTCCGACGCTATTGCTTCTATGAGTTCTAATAGAACTGATATAGATATTCAAAATATTGACAGCGAGAAAACTTCTCGTGAACCTTCGACTGTTTTGACTGTTCCCCGGTTGGATCAACATATGCCACCTAGCGGAACTGCTACTGCTACATACTCGTCGGTAACCAAGATTGATGGGGTATCGGAGTTGACTTCATCTAGAGTTCGGGAATTTCCCCCCTCCTCCTCCAAGCAACTACATCACAGGGATCTGAGGAAGGGTGTAGGTAAAAACACAAAAACGAATAACAAAAACGTCTTCGTTGGCTCTAAGGGTACTTTCGATGAATCCCTTGTTGTTGCCAAGAGAAGTGGTCTGTTCGTTTCACGTTTCAGGCCTTCGATGGAGACAGCAGACGTTATCTCGTTATTGGCTCCACTTGGCCTCGAGAAAATCGAATGTTTTAAATTACCAACGAAGTTCAATACCTACTCGTCCTTCAGAATCCTAGTCTCGGAATTGGACTTCCCGAAAATAATTGATCCTTCAACATGGCCAGCTGGCGTTCTCATTGCTCCTTCCGTACCCTTTCCGCCGTCGCCTGGTGCTCAACAAAAATGACGGGAGTGCGATGCGGGTACCTACTCCGCATGCAACTACATCAAAATTCAGCATCTTAATATTCGAGGCATGAAGAGTAAGTATCTAGCTCTCGGTCCTGCCCTGCTTTCCAGACTACCCCATGTTGTTTGTCTCACGGAACACTGGCTCAAGGACGAGGAAACCGCATTATACCTCTTGGAATCCTACAACTCCGAGATGTACTGCAGGAAGACATATGCATCCGGAGGCTGTTCAATCTTCCTGAAAAATAACTTGATTTACGAAAGAGTGGAGCCTCTGAACAAACTCTCAAGGGAAAAAGACTGTGAATTAAAGGCCGTGAAAGTGAAATTACGTGATAAAGAGAATAAATATTTGTTTATCGTCTGCATATATCGGTCACCGAATGGGTGCAAGGATTCCTTTCTCGAGACAACGAACTCTGTGTTTTCATTTCTAATTGCAAACAAAAACAAAGCTGTATTGGTAGGGGACTTTAATCTCAATTTTCTTGACAAAGATGATGTATTCGTCAACAGATTTGTTTGTCAATCCCGATCGTTCGGGTTCTTCTACACAATTGACACGCCCACTCGAGGCAACAATTGTATTGACAATATTATTACAAATATTGAGGAATGTGACTACCGCTCGTCTACGTTCGAGCCGGCCTTATCGGACCACGCTGCCCAAGAAATAATGTTCATAATTCGACCCTACAAGGAGCGAATAAATTCAACTCGCATCAGGACGTATACATGAAGAGGAAAGGAACAATTAATTAACCATCTTCTGGGGCTAAACTGGAACAGCGTATTCTCGAGACTCGAAGGGAACCTGGATTTTGGTTGCGATTTCTTTTTAAACCTGATAAAGAACCTTATAGAATTTTACTTTCCAATTCAAGAATCTCGTACAAAGCGCAGAGAAGAATGCGGAAGAAACGCCTGGTATACACATGAATTAGGGCAGCTCAAGGTTCAGGTTGACTTCTGCTACAGTATCTACAAAAGCCAGCCGTCGGAGCTTAGCCGCGAAATGTTCAAAAACACGAAGAAAATCTACTTTGCTCAGTTGGCCCGAGCGAAGAAGGCGTATTACTCGAATCAAATTGCGAACTCTACTAATAAATGTCGCGCGTCCTGGGCGGTTGTAAAGAAGGAAACACAACCCGAAAAGCGATCCGTTTCTTGGGAGTTCTCCGCGGAGCAGTTCGGTGAGCACTTCGCGGCCCATGCTCCGCCTCAGGCGTCTCCGCACGGCGTGCGTAATTATAATCAAATGACTCCTGATAGTAACTTTGGCCTTTCAAAATTTCAGACTGTGACGCACGGACAAATAATGTCGTTCATCAAAAACCTGAAATCGTCGGACGCTCGTGACTTTTATGGATTGTCCACAAACCTGCTCAAGGAGATCGCCCCGTGCCTACTTCAGCCTCTTCACTTCTTGGTGAACATCTGTCTATCGTCCGGATATTTTCCTGATTCTCTGAAGATAGCGAAGGTGGTACCGATTTTCAAGAAAGGTGATCCCAAGGAACTCGCCAACTACAGGCCCATCTCGATACTACCAATTGTTTCCAAAGTGGTAGAGTTTTTTGTCAATAAGCAAATAAACGAGTACTTTGAGGGCCACAATTTGTACTCTCCGGACCAATTCGGATATCGGAAGAAAAAGTCCACATTGGATGCCATCGTGCGTCTCACTTCTAAAATCGCAAAAACCTATGAGAATAAAGGTGTTGCCGTGGGTGATTTCGTTGACCTGAGCAAGGCATTAGACAAAGCGGATCATAAATTGATTCTACAAAAATTGAGACAGTATGGAATTCGAGAAAAAGTCCACGATCTCTTGAGGACTTATCTCACGGCCAGGGTCCAGTACGTCGTCGCGTTGGAGCTTAGTGAGGAGTCAGCCCTTAAGCCGGTGGATACTGGGGTGCCACAAGGGTCCATTCTTGGCCCCACCCTCTTCTCTATTTTAACTAATGACTTTGAGCTGTGTAGCCAGGAAACGTCATCTTATAGGTATGCTGATGATACAACGTTATTGACGTCCTCATCGAGTGTCGAGTCCGCATTGTTGCAGTCCAACCGCTCCCTAGCTAGTGCAAAGGATTGGTTCATTACAAACGGACTGGAAATGAACGATCGAAAGACTGTCCGCGTAAGTTTTTCCCTTTTGAAGTCTTCTGTGGATGACACTACAACAGCAAAATTCCTGGGAATTCGACTTGACTCGAAATTGACGTTCAAGAAGCACTTCGAGGATCTTGCTCAGCGGCTGACCAGAGTTCTGTTCCTGCTACGCAAACTCGCTACTGTCGTGACGAGACACGTGTTGCGAAGTGTTTATTTCGGCTGCTTCCATTCGGTTCTCTTGTACGGGATTGCCGTCTGGGGAGGGGTGCCGGGGACACTGCCTATCTTCAAGGTCCAAAAGAAAGCTTTTAGGATCATCGCCCACCTAGGACCACGAGAATCGTGCAGGAGCGCGTTTGCTGAAATGAGTATTCCTACCCTATATGGCACATACGTCTGCGAATGCCTCAAAATACTGAACACTGGCATCGCTGAGGGCCGCGTGATGAACTCCAAAAATCACGACTATGGGACCAGAAATGCAGCACATCCAGCTCCACCGTCCATCCGCATCAACAAATCTTTAATTAACCCCGAAATCATGGGCCAAAGACTTTATTATCGAGTGCCAGATTCACTAAAAGACGATAATGGACTAATAATGCTGTCGTCCCTAAAACAATATGTAACCAGCAAGGTGCTATATTCGTTGAGTGAACTATAGTACCCTTTGGACTCCAGTAATTGACGACCTGTTCATAACTTTGTATTATGTTGATGGGAAATAAAATTATTATTATTATTATTATTATTATCCGTTCCGGAGTTATGATTTTTTTTTGTGTTTAAAAAAGTAACCTATGCATGCTTCAAAAAATCCGCAATTTCTCGGCTTATATCGCACCAAATCCAAAAAGTGATGCCATTTCCAGAAACCACGGAACATTTCCTTTAGGATAGATGTCATTTTATTGCTTGAAATAATCGTCAACACCCAGAAATCTGGCATTTTTTCTATAAACTCACGTGGCCTTTAAAATGTGTCCGTTTTACGAAAAGTCGCTGTACCCAAACTGCTTTCTCAACAGATTTTCGATGTATCACAAAAAGTTCCCTGTCTTCGGTCGGCCATCAGTTGCGGCGGCTTCTGGGGCTAAAATTCCTTTTACAACGTGAAAACCAATTTCGTGGGTTTTGGCTCTTTTAACCTCAACGTGGATCTACACATAATGATTGATGGATGATTTTGGACATTGATTTTCTAATCTGTGTATTTGGTTGTTGTTGGGGGGGGGTGGAGGGAGGCAGCACGAGCAGCCGTTGTCAACTGACATTTTGGTTTTCCCGTCAAGTCAAGCTCGAAATTTTGTCAGAAATCCGGCAAAATGTATTTTATCCCGTTCAAAAAATTTGTCAAATCAGTAATAATGAGTATAGGATGAGTAAATGCGCCAATTCTCTCTCATGCACTGGCCTCTTCCACCGTGGAGACAAATAGTTTCTTGTCCTCAGCTCATTATAGTGCCGAAGAAAGCGTGCATCATGAAAATGAAGTTGCAATGTTCAGCTTTTGTGAAAAAATGTTTCAGCACGAACGTCATAGTACCGCGAAAATGGATTTTCAGTAACCCAGTTCCGCGAAAATAACTTTTAAATGACGGAACTCCGCCAATAAGTGGTTTTCAGTGACAGAAAGTTCGCAAAATGCTGCACTAATGTTTTTTTTTTCTTTTTCGCGAAAAAAAAAAGCCGTGAAAAGTGATTTAGCGAGCCTTAACCCGCAAAATCGGTGTCGGTCGCGCAAGGCAGAATCACGAAAACGGTTTCATACAGTGAACGTCTGAGTGAAGTCCGAAAAAATGTGTTGATAATTATTATCAGCAAGCCAGACCTTCGAAAAAGTTTATTTAGCGCGGATAAAAGCCGTGAAAATTGTTTTTGCGTGAATTTCGGACAACATTCCACGAGGACGCGCAATAAAGCAGCAGCGTTCTTACGAATGTTGATGCAATAAAATTGAAAGATGAAATGAACCAATTGAACATGATGGTGAGGGGGAGGGGGATGGTTGATATTTTTGGAAAATTGTCTATTAAGTGGCCACTTTTCTTGTATGAAGCACAAGCGTACACATAGGCAAGAGGTGATATGATTGTCTCAAGACAATTAAGTAGAATTCTAAAAATAATGTTAGATTATGCGAGCTAGTACGAGTATTATGCGAGTAAGCGGAACAATTATGTTATTATTATTATTATTATTATTGTCGTGCCTTCACTTTTACGAGAGCATACGCCGCCTTCACTAGTTACCACTTCTTGTTTCCTTCACTCTACAACTCATTGTATTTAAAAATAAAAGACTTGGAACGAGAGTGGAGGGGTCTGACAGGTATACAGGGTGTAAAAAAAGCGACTGGACAGAGAAAAACCAGTGAAGGGGCAACTGATTTCTGATCGAAATGACTATTTGCACTTTTCCGAAACTCCGCTTTGTTTCCGAGATATCCGCCATTTTCTGATTTTTTCAGAAACAGCTTGCTGCACACGCAATAATTGTTGCAATGGCAAAAATGATGAGCCCATTGGAAAGAGCACAAAATTTTCTATTTAAAGAGCCTATTTTTATCCAGATCAGACAACATCTACTACGTTTTGAATTAGCTTATTTGCGAGGAAACTTAATTCCGAAAGTATTGGTGATATGGTGATGTGGTCAGAAAATTACGTTTTTTCGCCAATAAGCTGATTCAAAACGTAGTAAATGTCATCTGATCTGGACAAAAATAGGCTCTTTAAATAGAAAATTGTGTGCTCTTTCCAATGGGCTCATCAATTTTGCCATTCCATCGATTACTGCGAGCGCAACAAGCTGTTTATGAAAAAATCAGAAAATGGCGGATATCTCGGAAACAAAGCGGAATTTCAGAAAAGTGCAAATAGTCATTTCGATCAGAAATCAGTTGCCCCTTCACTGGTTTTTCTCTGTCCAGTCGCTTTTTTAACACCCTGTATAAGAAGCCCGTCAGTCCCCCAAAATGAGGAGTTCCTTTTCAGCTCTCAACGTGTTTATTTTTATTTTCATTGCCCACTAAAAAGAAATCTTCATCCGTTGGCGAGTTCTGTGAGGAACGTCGCATCGTACGCTTACTCGAGGAAACTCATCTTGGTGACGCTAAACCCTCCCAGTTACTCAGGCAGATGCAAACACTCGCCGGAGCCTCAGCGTCCGATCAAGTCCTCAAAACCGTTTGGTTGCGCGCACTACCTCCCAGGATGAAGACTATACCGGCGTTCCTTGAAGAAGACAATATCACCAGGATCGCGGAAGTCGCGGACAAAATCTTCGAATCCGAACAAGACTACAGCCGCCCGATGAAGACACACGACCCTCGTATTGACCAGCTGACGCAAGAAATTCGTGAACTACGTTTGAGTTTGTGTGAAATAAAGAAACATCGAACTCGTTCGCCAACCCCTCGTCGAACGCCCAGTACTCGATCTAGAAGCCGATCATCAAAAAAGTTTCCTCTTTGTTTCTATCACTACCGTTTCAAAGAACAAGCTCGTAAATGCACCTCACCTTGCACGTGGAAAGGAGTAAAAGCGAGTTCATCAACTGCTGTCGAGGACTCGGAAAACTAATTTCGGCGTCAACTATGACCACACAACCACAAACCACACAATGCCACCGTCAAGAAAAGTAGAAAAAGCTGGACGTACTCGCCCCTTTTCGAGCTGCTTTAAGTCCATAAAATCTGCTAAACCTAATTTCAACGTGAAACGCTCATATATGGATATTTTATGGGGCTCTTCGTTATGGTACTAGTGCTTAGTAACAACTGTAAAAGAGAGAATTGAAGGAAAAACGTTAGTTTGCGGATAAAAATGAAAAAGAATCACTTATTCTCGGCTGAAATTGAGAAAACGCCTACCCGAAGCTTCTGAAGGATATTTCATGGGTATTTCTACTTAGAAAAAGTGCTAATCCATAATTAAAATTGAAACAAAATTGCCAATGCGGGGCTAAAATGTACAAAAAAATGGTAATCCGGCTAATATTATGATAAATCACTGAATAGGGCGGCTAAAATTTTTAATAAACCGCTAAATTTCAGCTCAAATTGAGGAAGAGTGCTACTTCGTTGCTAAAAATTGAGGAAAACGCCAACTTGAGACAAAAACTGCGAAAAATCTTTAATTCATGGGATAAAAACGATAATTTTCAGTTCAGATTGAGAAAAGTGCTAATTCCCTGCTTTAAAAAATTGAGAAAAAACGCTAATCCGCGGCTAAAATAGAGAAAATATCAGTACGCCTTTCAAATTGCAAATACGCCAATTCTCGCCTTCTGAAGATAACTTATTTGTGGCTAAAAAAGCGCTAATCCATAGCTAAAAGTACAAAAAAGAACAAAAAAACAATGTTAACAAGTGAAAATGGATAACGCGGCACAAAAATGTAAAAACTTTCGCTAATTAGCTGATAATTTTGAAAAGTCGCTAATTAGTGAGCCTAAAATTAAGAGAAATTATATTTTTCAATTCAAATTGAGAAAATGTGCTAATTCGCTGCTTAAAAATGAGGAAAACCCAAATTTGTGCCAAAAAAATGAGAAATATCGCTAATTTTACTTCTAAAATTGAGAAAAAGCTCTAATTCGCGCCTCTGAAACAGAGACAAATTTCAATTTGTGGGTAAAATTGAGAATACTCCAATTCTGGGCTAGGCAACTTATTTGTGCGGCTCAAAATTGAAGGCTAACTCGCGAGTTAAACTGAGGATAAGCGCTAATCCATGGATGGAAGTGGGGGAAAAATTGTAAAAACCCAGGCTTATTTGCGGCTAATTCTGGAAAATCACTAATTATAGCGCATCTTAGATGAAGAAAAACGTTAATTTTCAGCTCTAATTGAGGTAAAGTGCTAATTCGAGTCTAAAAGACCGTGACGAACGCTCTCTCTCTAACTCAAAACCACCAATTCGTGGCTAAAATTGAGAAAAATCGGTTATTCACGGGATGAAATCGCTATTCTGCGGCTAAAAAATTGATAAAAATCGTTGATTCGTGGCTATAAAATACAGAGAGCTTCAATTTGCGTCTAAAATCGTGGCTTTTGATGGCAACTTTGGGGTTACAAAATTGAGAACCAACGCAAATTCTTGGGTTTAGGTTTTTTTTTTATAAAAAAAAACGTTCCTTCGCGGCTGAAATGTAGAAAAACATCATCATCTTACTTTCTCATCGACACCGGAGCCGACGTGTCCGTTATCCCAAAGAAAAAAGGTAGTGTCATTCACGAAGCACAGTTCACACTGCAAGCCGCCAATGGCTCTCCCATCCAAGTACATGGCACAGAGCATAAAAATATTGACCTCGGATTACGCCGATCATTCCCTTGGACCTTTATTTCAGCAGAAGTGTCACAACCCATACTGGGAGCCGACTTCCTCGCTCATTACAAGATTATAGTCGACCTCAACCAACGCCGGTTGACCGACAAGATCACTGGTCTGAGTGTCATTGGACGACTTCCAAAATCAAACGTCTCAACAGTATCATCGATTCCTAAAACAATGAAATTTCGAGACATCTTCCTAAATTACCCAAACCTCACTAGACCTATGCCAGTAACAACAGTTAACTCACAAGGAGTTTAAAATTACATAGAAACAAAGGGTCAGCCCATCAATTGTAACATCGATTGTAACGGCACATCTCTTCGTTACAAAGGTCCATCGATAAAGACACTTCTCTCCTTCGTGGGAAGATGCCGGCGGAGATTATTTCGTGTTTCTTCAATAAACAATCGGTTTTTAGTGAAAAGCTTTTTGTTAGTAATATAAATAAGCTAAATAAGAAATTGTTTAGGGACCAAGGACATTTTCAACCCCTACCCTCCTCATCTGTGGATGATAATTTGGTTAATTTGAGTGATGTAACGATTCCGTCTGAAGTTGGGGAAATCCTTAGTCTAGGACGTAATTTTAATATCCCTTACACTGCTAGAACTTTCCCGATACATGATATTGTCACTGATGTTAAGGTGTTTACTGACTCTATTGAAGATGGCAGGATGGGTGATGTAGTTCTTGCTGAGGCTGCGAAAATAATTAGAAATGGTTTAGCTCGCTACAGAAACATGCGTCCTAATGACCTTTGGGTCAAGTGTTTGAAGGCTAAGGCGTTTTTTAAAATCAATCCGAATCTTCTTGTATTGCGCGCTGACAAGGGAAATAAAACTGTCATCATGCCCAAGTGCGATTATGAGGAGCGACTGACCAGCATGCTTGGGGATTCGACATTGTATATGCGTGTGGACAGGGACCCAACGCAATCCCTTGAGAAGAAAAGCAACCAACTCGTCAACCGCCTTTATGATTTAAAGTTAATTGATCAGAGAATGAAGTGTAAAATGCGAAGTAATAACGCGGTTCCGTGCAAGTTGTATGGGCTTCCAAAGGTGCACAAGGACGGTGTACCACTAAGGCGAATTGTTAGCACAATTGGATGCCCTGAGAATCAGCTTGGGGAGTACATGGCGAATATCCTCAAGCGGTTGGATTGTTGCTCCTCTTTTAATTTTAATGTAAAAAATTCGTTTGAATTTTGTGAAAGAATAACTTCTATTAGAGTGACCGAAGAGGAATTTTTGGTTTCTTTTGATGTAGTCAGTCTGTTCACGTCGTGCCCCATTTTTATTTTTATTTATATTTTGACGAGGCGCTGGAATGAGGTTGAGAACCTGACTAACATTCCTCAAGAATTGTTTTTTGAAATTCTTGTATTTGTTACGATGAACGGATATTTTCGTGCTCCGGATGGGGATTTGTACAGGCAGCTGGATGGAGTTCAGATGGGGGGGAAACTCTCGTGCCCTGTAAGCGACACCATCATGAATGAATTGCTTCATTGGGTCGTGGACTCACTCTCGTACGCCCCCAAATTGATTGTTAAATATGTTGATGATCTGTTCTGGGTTTTGCCTCGGGAGTGTTTTGCGGAGACACTGAACACGATGAACTCCTATCATCCGTCACTGCAGTTTACTTTTGAGAAAGAGGAAGAGGGTAAACTGCCGTATTTAGATGTCCTCGTTGTTCGTCAGCCGGATGGGTCACTGGCGACGGACTGGAACCTTAAGAAGTATGTATCGGATCGCTGCCTGGGCTTCCGTTCCCAGCGTAGTTTTTCTGCGAAGGTTAACGTCGCGGCAAATCTCGTTTATCGGGCTCTGGGGGTCACTGGTCCGGGTTTTCAAGCGAAGAACCGGGCTCTAGCGTCTGAGATTTTGATAAAGAATTGCTACCCAAGGAGCTTGATTGGTAGGTTGGTCTCGCAGGTCAGCCGGAATTTCGGGGCGATCCCTCAGCAGCAGCAACAACAACAACAACAACAACAACAACAACAACAGCAGCGGCAGCAACAACAACATTTTGATGGAACGGTTTCTGATAATGTCATGTTCTGCTCGTTAACGTACGTGGAGGGTGTTTCTACTAAACTGGGTAACCGGTTTCGCTCGAAGGTTACTATGGCCAGACAATGCAACGTCTCCGGGATAGAGTTGGTCAACATCGACGTGACTGTGAAAGTGTTGACCAGGGTAAAACACGGGTCGAGACACGCTCACCAGCTGGGTCACCGGTGGAGTTTTGATCAGCCGAGGATAATGTGCAAAGAGGATAAGCTGCCTCGGAGGCTTGTTAAGGAAATGCTTTGCATTCAGGGTGATGGTCAAGCTTGCAATTTTAGGTCCGATCTTGATGGTCATAGTCGGGTTTTCAGTGGGATTTTGGCTGTGAATGAAACGCTTTAACGAAACGTTGGGAGAAGGGGAATTGTTGGTTGTTGTTTTAGGGGGAGTTGTTAAGGTTTTTGATAGATTTATTTAGTTTGAGGTTATTTATTTATTTCCAGTTGTAAATTTGGTATTTATTCAAGCATAATTGATTTTGGTTGGTTATTGGTATACATCATTTTATTTATTTGCTTAGCGGTGACGGGGAGGTGAGTTCTTTAGAGAAGAGATAGGGGAGGGTTGTCCTGAACAACTGGTGGTGAAGTGGTTGGGCGGGGCCTTGTGCTTGGCTGTGGTACTGAGATGTAACTCCGTTCAATCGTTTTCTACATTCTGACTGGAAGTTTTTCGTTTTTTATTACGGTTTTTGTCACATTTTTTAATCGTTGGACAATTTGTTTATGATTAACAAGATTGGTCCTTTAAATCATATTGCCATGCACATCACAATAATGGAGTATTTTGTAACATACACTGTGGTAAGGTTTTTCTTATTTTGCCTTGTTATTTTTTGTTATTAAGATCCTGTTACGTTGTAGAGCCCTGAGGAAGGAAATAAATTATTCCGAAAGCTCGGCAAACAGTGGTTTGTGTTATCTGTTGAAGGCCATCGTCCCAATATAAAAATCGAGCTGATCAATTGTAAAGTCCGTCGGTTAGCTCCCGACAAAATGCGAGCTGCGAAAGAATAATTCTCTCGCATGGTCAATGACGGTATCTGTCGACCTTCCAGGAGTCCTTGGGCCAGTCCACTCCACGTAGTTTATAAAAAGGACTCGGATAATTATCGGTTTTTATTATTATCTTACAAAATTATCATAATTTTATCTGAATGTCGCCTCGAATCAGCGTTTTTCCCCAATTTTAGCCGTGAATTGGCAATTTTCCACTATTTCAGACATGAATGTTAGCACTTTTTTCGAACTTTTGGCCTCGTACTTGCCCCAAAACTAGCACATTTGCGCAGCTACTCAATTTCAACCTCCTACTTTCTCTATTTTAGTATTTTTTCTATTTGAGCAGCGAAGTTGTCGTACTGGTTGCGTTGAGAATTTTTGTATTTTCCCTAATTTTGGAGGCAAATGAACCCTTATTTTCGTGAGTAGAAAAATTTTAGTGACGAAGTTGCCTCAAGAAACCACGAATTGGCGTTATTTTGTTTTTAAAGTCACAGCGATTATTCAATCTGGCAATTTGGTGTGGTGTGTTTGGCTCTCGTAGATGTCGGTCCTTCCTTTTTAAGAAATCCCTCGGTGCCACTGAGTGGGCTGTGATGACTGGCAGAGGTGGATCATAATAGAAGATTTGCCACTGGTAGACATGAAAAATGTTGCCTTCTTCTTCCTAAGGAAAGGATGAATAATGACTAAATCTCACAATTAGCTGCGAGGACCCGGCTCACATTCCAAAACTTAACGATTTCATCCCAAAAACGTTTCTAAACTGACGATTTTACCCCGAAACTTGCGGTTCCACCTCAAAAAATATCATTTCACTCAAAACTGAATATTTTACTTCATAACAGACATTTTACTTTGTAGTGCTTGTGCACAGCTTTTCAGGGCACATAGAGTCAGTTTTGACGACGATTTCAAGGCTTGAATAGCCATAATTGCCATTTTTAGGGCGCATAATGTCATTCTTTCCAGTTATAGGCGCGAATAGTACGTCCCAAGTCAAGGCACAGCCAGGTTGGCCATTTTAGGCGCTCCGAATTGTCTATTTTGGCAGGAGTCACCTGTTCAGGCATTTTTAGAGCTCGTAAAGTAAACACGGCAATTTGTAGGGTTTAAATACATAAAGTAATTTTAACCACTTTAAAGACGCGAATCGTCAGTGTTGCCATTTTCAGGGCTCATTAAGGCCATGAAGTTTGACCATTCCTGGTGCGCAAATTATCCATTTTGCCTTTTACAGAGCAGAGATAATCTTTTTAGGCACGCTTTAGGCACGAATAGGCTACGCCTATGCGTTTTTGACAAAATACAAAATAAAAGTGCATCTATTTAGACAAACGACAACGCCTCTGTGAGTCGGAACGACATCGGTAGGTGTGGAGAAGTGAGGAGAGGTGCGTTGCGTGCAATGGCGTAGGTTGGACTTTGTCCTGGGGGGATCAGATTGAAATATCTTCGGGTTTAGAAGAGGGGGGGGGGTAATTTAAAATTTTAGCCATCATTCCACCCAACCCAATCAACCGGACATCTTTCTGGCCCCATCATAGCGGTGCCCGAGAACAAATTTAATCCCTGGTTCATCCAGACATTCGACATTCATCCAGGCAAATCGATGACACGACGTATCGTGGGGTCACTGGCGTATATAATTATCTCCAACAGGCCCCTAAGTCTCCCTATAAACAAGAAATATAATTTTTACTCAGCCTTTTCCTTATTTTACACACGAATTACCGCTATTTCACTTTTTCTGTCCGCCAATTAGCGCTTACGACCGGTTTAAGACGCGAATTCATCAATTTTAGCCCTGAATGAGTGCTTTTTGTCAACTTTACCAGAGCTTATTTTCTCAATTTTTGCCACACTTATCGTTCTTCTCAATTTCAGTCGCGGATTAGCAGTTTTGCCTCCCACACCCCGTGCCACCCGTATCCATGAATTTGCGCATTTTATTCTCATCTTTACCAGCAAAGTAGCGTTTTTTATCCCGGGAACGCGACGTTTCTTAATTATCTACGAGTTTTGGCGCTTTCCTCAATTTTAGCAGCGAATTAGCGATTTTTTCAAGTTTCTTAGCGGGAGATTAGAATTTTTCTCAGTTTTAGCTGGAAATTAGCGTTTTTCTCAAGTGTTTTCCTCAATATTAGCCGAGAAATGGAGGGCTTTTCACAAATTAGGATTTTTTTGGTTCACCATACGCTATTCATGAGCGATTTTTCTCAGTTTTACCCGCGCATTAGCTGTTTTTTCAACCATTTTCATAAATTCGCGCTTTTTCTCAATTTCTGCCTCAAAAGTTGCGTTCAGAAGCCGCGAATGGCGTATTTATTCAGTTTTGATGCAAATTAGAATGCTTCTCAATGCTATAGATGCGAATTAGCATTTCTTCTCAATTCAGGCTTAAAATTAACTTTTAAAATCTCTTAATTTTGGCCAGGCCCAACAATTGGAGTTTTCCTCAATTTAAGCTGCAAATTAGCCGTTTTTGCCAATTTTAGCTGAGAATGAGCACTTTTCCTCAATTTGAATTGAAAATTAGCGTTTTTCTTAATTTTAGCTACGCTAATAGTGATTTTTTCATTTGTATCCGCGAATTGACGTTTTTCCTCACCATCCGCCAATTGCAAATTAGCAATTTTTCCCAATTTCAGCTGTGGAATAGCCTTTTACGCTAATTTCGGTGATTTAGCATCTTTTCCCTTTTTATAGGCGAATGGACGATTTTTCACAATTTCAGATGTGAATTATTTGGCATTTTTGTCCAATTTTAACATGAAAGCGTATTTTTTTTGTCAATGTTTGCGTGTTTTGTCAATTTTAACCGCGGGTTGGCCCGAAAACAACACTTTTGCGTTGATTTCCACAATTTATTCGTAGAATGGCCGGTATGCACCGCGAAATCAACCATTTTTTCTCAATTTTAGTCTTAAGGCTAAAGTCCATAGGTCTCTAGTGAGTTTCTGTGTCAAGAGATCGCGTCACTGCGCTCGCCAAACGATTCTACTTCCCACGGCCGCAAAAATTGACCGATTTTGTTTTTGTAAATTGATTCCCACTCATTGATGCCAAAAATTTTAAGGAAATTGGGTCGCTGATTTTTAAAATGACACTAGCCCGGAAATATTAAATTCAAAATTTGAAAAAATAAATTTTTGGAGAAAACTGGATTATGCCACGAAGCAGCGTAAAATCTTGAATACGAAATGTATTTTGTTTTTAATTTTGGTCCAGAAACATCGTCCGAAAGAGAAAAATGCGACATCAAAAAGAATAGCCGCCCCAAGGCCAGGGTAGTTAGTCATGGTAGGTGCGTACGGGTGGAGTCACTCGAACGCCTTCTCAGCTTAGCTCCTTCCTTTGCACTCGCACGCTCCAGGAATTAGTTTCCAACATGCGCTCATTTTGTTAGTACAAGTATGAATATTAGGCTCAGTAAATTCCTTTTTTATTTATTTTGAGTTTCCATCGTGGAATATCAAGTTCCCTCGACATTCTTCGGCTGCTAATGTGAGGCTGTTCATGGACCATGTCCAACACAAAAAAAACAAAACAATAGAAAACCAGCAGACGCCCAAAATGCGCACACCTCTTCGTCCATTTTATTAAATTTTTTATTTGTCGTTTATTCTTCAAATGCAATATTATTTTAATTTTTCCTGTGCCAGAGCTTGGCATTCTCAAGAAAGAGAGTAAAACAAATGAATTTTCGCACCTGTTATTGTTCACATTTTTAGCTCATTTTCTCGTCAAAGGAGGGAGATAATTCCACTTTCGAGTACACCGTTGGAAAGCTGAGAAAACGGAGAAGTTTTTATGACGTTTGACAACGTGTGAAGCAATTTTTGGTGACACAGTAAATTGTATTATGAAGTCAAATTCTTTTTTTTTTTTTTTTTTTTTTTTTCTACATTAACACAACGAAACGTTACGTTTTTAGGCGTTTTTGACCATTTAGAATATTGATTTTGCTTTCATCCCATAGCAAATTTTCCGTAGATTACGAAACTGTCATTACTTTTGAAATAAACGTGAAGTAGAAGCTGAGAAATAACAGTTTTTCGTTGAAAAATACGCAGTTGCGCCTAAAAATCACTAAAAAAATTATTACTCAAAGACAAAAAGAGATAGGCCACTATCCGAATAGGACTTTTTTATCCAATTTTTGGTGTACTATTACCCAATTTTTTTTTTGCTACTCAAAACCGACACCCCTGTATTATATCTTGATACAAAAATACGTTGAGCGACCTAAAATAATTCGTAGAAATAATAATAATTGTCCTTCCGTCTGCTCCTAAGGAGACCTTACGTACCGATTTCAGTGTTGGTACGCGGCGAACACCAAGTACATAGTGATTAAGAATAACTGCAAAACAATTAAATGGGTTAAAGTAGACCTGATATGCAATCAAAAAGACGAAATACACCATGGTTCGAAACTCGTTCATTTTCGAGAGACGATTTTTCAAGCGTTTTTTTTTTTTTTTTTTTTAGGAATGAAAGTTTTCTCCGGGAATCAGGCCCATATTTATGAACGTTCCTTACCTAGGCCTAGGCCTAAGGAAATGTTGAAAACAGGTTTGAGTACAACAGTACAAGTACCGAGATCTTGACCCCTCAAGAACTGACGACTTATCTATTAAACAGTGGATTTGACCCAGAAAATGAACTGCCTGCCAAAAAATGGCGACTCATAACATACCGATAAGCTTTGTCTCCACTTGTGCCTTCTCGCGTGCGTCAGAGGCATACCTGATAGCCGCACGGTGTGTTCAACGTGAAGAATGCGCTATTGCATGCCTAAAAAAGCTGGAAGGTTATCAGAAATTGCGTGGACAGCTTAGACGCATGAGTTATTTAAAGTTGAAGTGAAAGTTGAAAAGGCGTGTGGAATTGAAAGAGGAAGACTACAGGGCACAAGTGGGGACATAGCTGTAGAGGAAACTGACATTTTCACCACACATTGTCTCATGTAATAAATTAGTCCACGGAAAATGACTTTTTCGGCCGATACGATAAATTTGGTTTCTTTGCTCGGAAACTGCGGTTACTCAGTCGGAGGACTCTGCCTCGGAAGCATGACTTTCCACGATATAAAAAAAATATACCAGAGACTGACCAAATTTGACTGAGTTTTGGGTATTTCCCAAAGGACTCTTAAGCCGTGTCCGGCTCACATCGAAGCACTTTGAAAATGTTGTCCTGAGAATCGCTAATAACGCCAACTTGACCCCTGGATGAATTCTGAATTGGGCACCCGAATTTAATGATAAATGGACGAAATCTAGTTAGTTTTTATGCACAAATAGTCCAAAATTCGAGTCGAATTTTCGACCTGATGAGTCCTTGAAAGGCTCCATCAAGTGATTTTGACGTTTTACCATTTTCAATGTCTGCATGACCCTTCCCGTGGACGGTGGTCGCGCAATTGAATGCCCTCGAGTCAAAAGAAAGAGCATCAACGGTGGGTGGACCTCACTAATTCACAGTGGAGTGAATAAAATCTGTCGTTACTAACGATATCCGCCGCAGTGACGCCCCCTTAGGTGCTTTTTCATCATAGGACCTGCTGCATTCCACAACTGAACGTTTGCCCTTCCGGCCCCTATAATATCCTATAGAAATCGCCTACTTTTTGGTGATTTTGGTGTAGATAGATGACTTGAATGGACGAAACTTCATGTCTTGAGGTTTAAGTAAACGAGAAATCCTAAAATCGAAATGGATTTACGATCCGTCAGGGTTGACGAAGTTTTCCGGTGTGACACAATGGGTCACAAATCGCCTATAATGGACCCATGAGTGGAGGTAACTCATCTTTTCGAAGTTTTCATGATAAACGTAGGTTAGATGGTCCCATTTCATTTTGAATTAAATCGGCCCAATATGAGGGGCTCCAGGGGGGTAGTGTAAAGTGCACACTTGACGTGCACGATTAGCCAAAATTTTGTTCTCGAATTATCCATGCTACTTTTGGCAGATTTGTCTTCTTAAAAAGAGATCAATTGCTGCCCCTGGCGAGTGCTGCCTTGGAGAAAATACCCCTCCTACACCCCTCCTCCCACTACCTAATAGATCCGGCCCTGTTCAACTAAGATACGTTACTCGAGGAAGCATTGTGCTAACACCATTAGCAGACGTTTTAGTGCATTTCATTCTGAAAAATGCACTATTGGTCTCGTCGTGATGGTGGCAAACATGGGTCATGACATGTTTTTTTCACGTTTCAGAACCTCTAGAACACAAATTCAGTGGACTCCAGGATTTATATATATGTATATATATACGGGGTGTACAAAAAGCGACTGGACAGAGAAAAACCAGTGAAGGGGCAACTGATTTCTGATCGAAATGACTATTTGCACTTTTCCGAAAATCCGCTTTGTTTCCGAGATATCCGCCATTTTCTGATTTTTTCACAGACAGCTTGTTGCACACGCAGTAATCAATTCAATGGCAAAAATGATGAGCTCATTGGAAAGAGCACAAAATTTTCTATTTAAAGAGCCTACTTTTATCCAGATCAGACAACATCTACTACGTTTTTAATTAGCTTATTAGCGAGGAAACTTAATTCCGGAAGTACTGGTGATGTGGTGATGTGGTCAGAAAATTACGTTTTTTCGCCAATAAGCTAATTCAAAACGTAGTAAATGTCGTCTGATCTGGATAAAAATAGGCTCTTTAAAAAGAAAATTGTGTGCTCTTTCCAATGGGCTCATCATTTTTGCCATTGAATTGATTACTGCGTGTGCAACAAGCTGTTTGTGAAAAAATCAGAAAATGGCGGATATCTCGGAAACAAAGCGGATTTTCGGAAAAGTGCAAATAGTCATTTCGATCAGAAATCAGTTGCCCCTTCACTGGTTTTTCTCTGTCCAGTCGCTTTTTGTACACCCCGTGTATATATATAATATTATGGCCGTTTTCTTGTTAGCACGATAACTCTCGAAGAAATCAATTTAGTGGAACGCGCTTTGGCACAAAAATCAGTAGTCATAAGACCCCGGTCGGTATTGCATTTGGGTCAAATCTTTGGTTTTATTGCTTGTCCCGCCGCCCGCGGTTGCCGTGTTATGAGATTGGTAATGTACTAACGTAACGATTAGACCATTTTCGTTGGGCTCTCGAGCCGAATACTTCACTATTTGATCTTCTGTCGTTCGTTTTCCGGCAATTAATTTTTCGAATTAACTGCCAAACTGATTTTATAAATAGCAAAAGTCACGGAATTGGACCCTGAAAGAGCGAAAGTCCTTAAGAATGGTTCATGTAGGAGCAAAACTCTCGAAAATTTGGTTTTTGAACGAGCTGGAACGAGAAGAATCCGCAAAATTTAGTTTTTAAACAGCAAAAATACTTTGAAATTAGGTTTTGCAGGCAAAATAACGACAATTTTTTCTAAAAGTAATGCATGCATGAAACTGTAGCCGTAGGAGCCTACGTTGTCTGTCTTCCCTCGTTGAGGTGCGTTAGAAACGAACCGGTTTCGGCTTCTCGCCATTCAGCGTCTGTAAGTCTAACAACAAGTTGCATCGCGAGACCTCGAATAAGCGCTTTTTCCCAGTTAAAGGCACGAATATCAGCGATTTTTAAAAATTATTTGCTGCTTCAGCAAGTTGCAAATTGCCGATTATCACTTTACTGGGATAGAAAGACCTAATGAAACTAGGGACAAGGTATATTTTCTGTTTTTGGCCACGAATTTTTTTCAAGATAGCTTGAATTTTCTCAATTTGAGCCACCAGAATAACGCTCTCACGAGACCTAAATCGCTGTCCTACCGTCCGACCTTTTCACATACGTACATCCATGGATAACCTAAAAATCCTCAGTTTTCCGTATTTAAGCTTCTCGGTGGCCCTCTCGCTTCTACCTTTTCTCTTTAAAGTCCAAGGAAGCAGCTGGACACAGCGGAGCAACTTTTCGTCGGGCTGCTTGAAGCCGAGAAAATCTGCTATACGCGTAACTTTAACGAGAAACGCTCATTTTTGGAGATTTTATGAGGCTCTTTAGAGCGTTGGTACTAGTGTCCCTTCGTTTGCGGGAGGGGGGGGGGATCTATTTTCCATATCCCCGTGCGTGGCAACGAGAACCCCTGCAGGAATAGAAAAAAAAGGATAGCCATCCGAAGCACTTCTTAGTGGCTTTTGGCAAAAATGTTCATGCCTAGACATGAAAATCGTATTTTCATGACAGTTGCGAGTCATGCACGCGTTTTCCATCGAGTAGGATAACAAATAATTTAATAGGAAGCTTATAGGGTGTACATGCCGTACCTTTAACGTGGTAAAACTGTTACTACGCTGACATAAGACGTGTAAATTATTTTAGTTCATAGAAGTAGGGTAAGCGAACGATAAAAAAAAGAAGAAGGGGTTGAAGGCTAACTACTTTGGAAGCATGAAAAAAAAAAAAAGAGGCAGTCAAGTTTGAGAGTCTGATCGAGAAGTTGGACAGTCGAGTCGGGAGTAATACAGAGATGCGTGTAATACTGTAAAATCAAAGCCTTATATAAATTGAAAGACGTAATAAGTGGTCAACACCAAACGTAACCAACTCGCGAACCACGAAGCTTAGATTATGCGATGTACACCTGTAAGGACCCTTCCACGTTACCTTCTTCTAGAGCATCATCCGATTACGTGTGTAGAGGTCATTAAAAAAAAAAATTAGACATTCGTCCTTTCCCAGACTTCATAGCTGTTCCTAATTATTTTTCGCAGCAATTAACACTAGATTGCTCAGATCACTATGTACTCCCACTGAAACCCCTCGATCTCCGGCTTTTTTCTCTTTCCTTGTTCGCAATTGACAGGGGGGGGGGGCTGGGGTGTAACAATTTTGTTCTCTCTTTTGAAATGATCTTATAAGTACATTCAAGAGCCAAAGAAATCCCGAGTCTTCCAATTCTGAATCGCGTTTGACGGTAAAAGGTGACCTTGTTGATATAGGAATGTGAGAGTTCTCCTGCACTGAGTGACGGCGACTCGGGTGTTTGAGAGGCAGGAAGGGGCTTCGCAAACATTGTATAGTTTTAGAAGAATGACTCGTAAGGGGGAAGGGGAAATGATTAATTTTTTTGGGAGGGTGATATAAGAGGTACGTCAAGGAAACAGGAGAGAGCGTACGAGCCTGGACCAGATCATTCCGCAGTTGAAGATTGTATAATGTTATTCGCAATGGCCGAATTCGCCCATTTCCCGAAAAATTTACCCACAACGCGTTATGGGCAGTGTGAAATGCTCACAATGCGTCGTGGGTAATTCTTTTCGCCCAGAAGGGCGGAACGAAATACCCATAACACGTTCTGGGTAACTCATTTTACTCAATAGCCGTAATAAAGGTTAGTATGGGTCTATTTCGCGTCGTGGGTCTTCCGATTTTACCCGCAACGCGTTGTGCGCATTTCTAATTACTCACAAAGCAGAGTCAGAAGTGGCTCAACTCCCATTACAGGTTACTGCTGTATAATTACATAAAATGAAACGGAATGATAATTAAACACGATTGTGCTTGAATAAAATAAGTATAACAAAAAGGAAATTAAAAAGAAAATATAGTAGCGAAACAAAGAACGAGGGAGAAACATACACTCAAAGAGGCAAACGCATGATATGCTCCCGTGTCCCGCGGCATTTCCCAGGAGACGCCCAACAGATTCAAGCTGTAAGTTATCGCTGTCTAATCAGGCGAGACACAAAAGCCGGGTCAAAATCACTAATTGGGTAATTCGAAATATGTACAAATAACGCGTTGTGGGTAATTACCCACATTTTAAATATTTTAAAATCGGAAGACCTACGATGCGAAATAGACTCACCCTAACCTTTATTTCGGATATTGAGTAAAATGAATTACCCAGAACGCGTTATGGGTATTTCATTCCGCCCACTGTGGGTGAATAAAATTACCCACGACGCGTTGCGAGCATTTCGCACTGCCCATAACGCGTTGTGGGTACATTTTTCGGGTAATGGGCGAAGAAAGAGGTGTTATGACTAAAATTGACGTTTACATTTTATTATAATTGTGTTTGTTTATTATTTTGTTTAGATTTGTGAGGAAGATCAAATACATAAATGAACGCTTACACCTGGGTTCAATAATAAATCATTCAAACGTGTCAGTAATGGAGGGAACTAATGAGAGAAAAACGAGTGAAACACAACGTATGTAAAGGTGTGCGCTTGCACCAGTGTCAGACACAAATTTCCTAGGTGTAAACACAAACAGAAATTGTTAGGTATCAGAATTTGTACAGTCAATAAATTTATGTCTGACACTTTACATTTATGTCGAGACGTAAGTGTCGCGGGACACTTCAGTGTAAACGCACCTTAGAACTTAATAAATAAAATAATAAATCGCTGATTTTCGATTTACCCCGCAGCTGGACTCGGCAGGCGCCATGTTACCGTCGTACTATTATTTTTCGCTTACCTCGGCTTTTACTATGCTCGAGGGTGCATAGCCGTAGCTGTCGTATCTATGACCTCGGGCAACACTTCAAACCAAAATTTTCCGGTAAATAAATCCTCCGCCCCCCCCCCACACACCAAGGTGATATTTTTCTCTTCCCACCAAAATAACGGATGGATTTGACAAAACTCCACAGACGTACAGCTGGGATGAGACACAAAAGAACGCTGTCATCAGCAGTTTCTACGGTGGTCTTGTCATAGGTTCCGTCGCAGCCGGGGAAATTGTACGGTTAACCGGGCCGTCAATAGCTTTGTACATTTCATTTTTGGGCACGGCTCTACTGTCTGCCGTCACGCAGCTGTGCGCGTCGAGCGGCGGCTGGCTTTTTATGTCAATTAATCGATCTCTCGTCGGACTTACAAGCGTATATATGACGTGGAATAAATTTAATTATTATTTCTTTTCGTTCAATTTCAACTTTTTAGGGACTCTTTGATCCTTTGAGTTTCCTCATTGTTTCCAAATGGCTGCCACTAAATGAAAGAAATTTCCTCCTCAACATAATTTTCTCAGGTTAATATTCAGATATTTTATGTTGAAAATCAACCAAATCGTCCATTTTAGTTGTTTTTCAATAGGGTCGTCAATCGGAATTGCCCTAGCCTTTCAAACGGGTGGCGTCCTGGCAGAAGGTGTGACCGGATGGCCTTCAATTTTCTACACTTCGGCTCTTCTTCTCGTAATATCGTGCATATTCTGGAAATTTTTCGGCTATTTTTCACCTTGCGATCATCCCGCTATTAGTGAAAAGGAAAAGATGTACATAGAAAAATCATTGTCGTCGACTCAGGACAGAAAAGTGAGTTACTTCAGCCGGATTCTTATTGTAAATATTTATTATTAATTTTTACATTTTCAGGTTGGTAAAGTTCCCTGGAAATGTATTTTGACTTCGCTACCAGTGTTTGCGAGTGTTGCAGCCGAAATAGGCCAAGGAATCATTGTGGCTATTCTCTCAAGCGAAGTAACTCTTTTCATCGATTCTATTCAACAAATTAGCTTGTCTCTGGTAATTATAATAACTCATTCGGTGGAATACAAAGTTATTCACTTATTCGTCCTGCTGTTTTTAGAACGGGATTTTAACGTCAGTACCACTGTTTCTTTTCTTTGTGGCGCTGAACGTAATAGGAAAAATTTCAGATGTACTGTTGGAACGGAAAATAGTCTCAATATTAACGTTACGGAAGCTTTCAGCGACCACGGGTAGCAAACTTTAAAGATGGGCGGAAACGGCTTGATGACGCCCACATATTGCGGGTATTTTTTTTTTTTTTAGCCCTTACAGGTACAGCCACGATGACAATTCTCATTGGATTACTCGGATCGTCTTTAGTCGCCGTTGTGATGTTAAATTTCTGTGCTTACTGCCTTCTCTCTTTCGCCTACACCGGCTATCTGACCAATGCGTTGGATTTGTCTCAGAACTATTCTGAAAATATTGTCGGCGTTCTGCGAGCCGTCGAAAATATAGCGGCTTTTGTGGCACCGCTGGTATTCAGCGCTGTATTGACGGACCCGGTAAAATTTAAATTTTTCACCGACAATCCCAGTTTTTTTTTTTACTTTATTTTTTATCCGCGTATAGAAATCTCTAGCAAGCTGGACGGTAGCATTTGCCGTGGTGTCAGCACCGATTGTTTTGTGCAACATCGTCTACGTGATTTTCGGTCAAGCCAGTCGGCAGCCTTGGGATATGGATGAAGAGGAAGAGGTAACGAACGTGAGGAATCCGTGAAAAGTGATTGGATAGATCCTCCTTAGTTGTGGATGCGCTGTTCACATACATAATATTGTACATATTGTGAATAAACCTAGACATTTTGAGCGTACCACAATCACTCCGCACGTGCCATAATCTTTTTAGTATTTTTGACGTATAGATATAACTGCTACCTTGTCATAGACCCTCATCACTACACAATGTTCTGAAATAACCAAATATCTTATTGGCGAGTGCTTCAGTCATTCAGAACGAGAAAACGGAGATAAACATGAGATTCCTATATCAACGAGGTCACTGTCATTGTCAAAATTTTGGACGTCCGAGCTCATTTTTAATGTATCCCGCCGAGGAAAAGGCCAAACTCTCCTCTTTTTTGTTCTATACTACTTATTGTCCCGCCATTTTCCGCAGATTTTTCTCATTTCCTTGCTTTAGCTCGCCGGTCTTCGGTCGATTACTCCCTCGAAAATGTATTGCGTTTCCATCTGGGGAGAAAAGTAAAAATGTTGAAAACACTTCGGAATGTCGCTGCGACAAATTGCCAAGGTGGCAGACTGTCGCAAAAAAAAGTCAGGAAAACGTGCGAAATATTGCCAAAATAAAAAAGTCGGGAAACTCTGCGACAAACTGCCAACTTTGCCACTCTAGTCTCTCCACTTTATTTTTAAAAAAAACGGCAGAACCGGTTTTCGAAAACTAAGTTTTCATCATCAGTGCTCCAGTACTGTCATTCAGAGGAAACGGTGGATCACACCTCGTCATACGCGGGTCAAAAGTGAAATCGATTTTCCATCTTTTTACGATTTAACATTTTTTAACCCAAAACTGAAGATTTTACTCTGAAACTGAATATTTTATTCGGAAACAGGCAAGTACTGTCTCGTGACACCCAAAGTGTTACCCCAGAACTCAAGTTTTCACAACATACAACCGGCGATTTTACTCCAAAACTCACGTTATACACTAAAGCTGACGATTTTACCCCTAAAACTGGTGGTTTGAACCCAAACGGATGATTTTACGCAGGCACGTCTTTACTACATTTGGGATCCGGGTCCTGGGGGAGACATTGGGACCCCTCAGAGAGAGAGAGAGAGAGAGAGAGAGAGAGAGAGAGAGAGAGAGATTTTTATTCATAAAAAATAATTTTGCATGTTTGCCAATATTGCTCTAGAGCCACACAATTGGCTCTCTGGAGCAATAAGAAGTAAATGTGTTCACACTGCTAGAGTCAAGAATTGTCATAATTTCTCTCAAAAATGATCAAACTGACATTTAAATCTAAAGATGAAAAATAAAACAATCAGTAACAATAAAATGAACCAGTTGTGTTGAATTCAAATAATCACATGTGTAAACAACAAAAAATAATAAATAAAAGCAGTCGTTTAGGAAAAAAGTCAAGCAATATGAAAGGTATTCATTATCGACCCACTCAGCACAGTTACTACTCATTCACAGAAAAATAAGAAACAGAAGAACAAACTAAATTGAAGTGTCGATAAAGTAAAACAGACTAGAATAAAATAAATATGAAATAATAGATAAATAAAACAAAATAGAAATGAAAATAAAATGAACTAGGGTGGGAATGAAGGGACTTAAAGATGAAGGGGGGGGGCAGAGATGAAAGACGTGATTATCGGTCAAGAAACTCCTATCACAGTCATTATCACAGAATATATCATATTTCGAAGAATATATATGTATGTCAAAGAAAGAATATTCATTATTCATCTTTCTGTTTGTTCAAGAAATATTTATAGATGGCCTCTTTAAATCTTACTGGGCAACTTAGCCTTCTAATGTTAAGAGGAATGGAATTCCAAAGACTGATCGACGAAATCAAGAATGATCCATGATACGAAGCGGTTCTATGATGTGGTGCGACCAAATCATCTGGCTCGCATCTCAGCTGCCTAGACTGAATTTCCCTTTTGAAAGTAAACAAATCAAAAAGGTAGCGGTCGGTGAAGGAAGCATGACATTAAATATTCTCTACGCCTTGCCAGCTTCAGCCATTTAAGTTTCTCATAGTATGGCGTGATACGGCAATCAAAAGGAAGATCGTAAATAAATCGAATGGCTGAGTTAAGGGCCCTTTCAAGTCCAACGGTCATTTCACCAGATATCTCTAGATAGCTGAGGCTGCAGTAGTCAAAAATTGGAAATACCAAAGACTGAACCAGAGCAGCCCTAGATTTTGTAGGCAAGCATTCTCTTACTCGTGAAAGTTGAGCAAACACTCGAAAGGTTTTAGCTCTCACATTCCTGGCCTGTTGCTTCCATTCTAGCGTTTGGTCCACACGAACACCCAGGTAATCTACCTCCTCAACCCAAGGAATTGGGTCTCCCCCAAGTTCCAAACAAGCCAAGGCTCCAACTTTAGCAATCAGCTTGGCTGATCCCATGACCATCGCCTTAGTCTTAGCAGCATTGAACACCAAATGATTCTGCTCTGCCCATCCCCGAATTGACTCAATATCACTGTTCATCTTGGTTAAAGCATCTGCCACATCCTCAGGCTCAAATGTGAGGTAGATAATTATGTCGTCGGCGAAAATATGATAAGAGCAAAATCGCAGATTTGTGGCAAAATCACTTATATACAGAGTAAAAAAGAGGGGACCCAGGACGGAGCCCTGAGGGACGCCACTTTTCAAGTGTAGTGGCTCGGAAAGCTCATCAGCCCAGTCCACTACTTGGGAGCGCTCGGAAAGGTAAGATTGAGTCCATTGCAATACGCTCTGGGAAAACCCAAGACTCTTCAGCTTTTCTAGCAAGCGTGTATGATTTACCCTATCGAACGCTTTACTGAGGTCAAAGAACACCGTGAAAATAAGCTTACGACGGTCCACAGCCAGGCGCCAGTCCTGCGTTACCTTTATCATTGCAGTTTGCGTGCTGTGACCTTTCATGAAGCCAGACTGATTAGGGTCCAATAATTCCCTCGACTTTAAGTAATCCATTATTTGGTCGAACACCAACCGTTCAAGTATCTTTGACACACAACTTCAGTATCGCTATAGGCCGGAATTCATTGGGACTCCCAGGGTTTGTAACTTTAGGCAATGGAATCACCCTAGCCAGCTTCCATGACTCAGGAAATGATGAGCACTGGAGTGACGCATTAAAAATGTGGCACAAAACTGGGAGAATCGCTGGTGTACACTTTTTGAGGAAACTTACCCTCACATCGTCCGTACCAGCTGCATCAGTCTTGATTCTACGCAGACAAAACGTAATATCTTCCGGGAAAATATCATGAAAATAAAAATTAGTGTCGCTGAATACAGCCCCATTCAGGAACGGAGAGGGAGAACAGTCATCATTTGGCGACTGCCCAACAGAGACAAAATACCGATTTAGCTCGTCCAAAGAACACGGCAGGCTTTCCAGTTTTCTCCTCTCATTGCTCAATCCCAAAGCCCTCATACCCCGCCAAAACCCCCTCGAATCTCCACTTTCAGCAAACAAAGTCAAGAAATAGTCTTTCTTGCTGCGGCGAACCAGTTTGTTTACCTTATTACGAGCTTCACGATAAGCCACCCAAGCGGTCGGTGATCTTTTCCTTCGAAACCGACGTCTCATTTTGTCCCTCATGGCCATCTCCCTCCTAATTTCATTGGTAATCCAAGGAGTCTTGTTTTTTTTTCTATTCCCAGTGGTTATAAGTGGAGCATGTTTATTCAACAAACCATGTAGCAGCTCATTGAACACTGAAACCTTATGGTTAACATCAGGCAGACCATAAACATCAAGCCACGAGTCATGCTCAAACTCAGTCTGGAGATTTCGTGAATCTACTCTTGATAAGTTGCGGTAAGACGCCCGGCTCATCTCCAGCTCGCAGGAGTCGGCTGTATATAAAAGATACAAAACATCGTGGTCAGACAACCCGCAGTCCCGGAACTGACCATGAGAGTCATTTATTCCATCATGAGCACCCGCGACAGCAATGAAATCAAGCCACGTTGCCGCTCCCCTACAACGGAATGTTGCGTCAAAAGGTAACATTACTAAATCAAGCGAACAGAACAGGTCCAGAACATAACGCGAATCAGCATTTTCTGTCAAAAAATTGGCGTTCAAATCACCCGTAAGAATCATATGCTCATACCGTGGGCGCAGGCTGAGCAAAGCCTTTTCGAGATCTCCAGCAAAGGCGGCATGAGGTGGCCGGTAAATCACTCCCAGACAAACTAAAGCGCCACACACTTGAATCTCGAGAAACATGAACTCAACCAAGGAAAGAGGGTCCGATCGCAGCACTACTTTACTAACCCCTAAGTCCTGCCTAATGTAGCAAGCCACACCACCACCTCTCCTCCGCACCCTATCATGTCGGAAAAGCGTATAGTTATCTACCAAGACTACATCCTCAGTGTGCTTGGAGCATAACCACGATTCCGTTATACAAATCGCGTCGTAGTTAGGAGGGGTGCTGAAATTTCTAAAATAATCAAGTTTCCCAAACAGAGAGTTTGCATTGAACGAACATATATTAAAATTTAGTTGGACCATATTTAAATTTAAAAATTACTATTTCCGTAAGTATAAAAGGAGCGTGACCGAATGAAACACCTTTCTCTCTCCACCCAGGGTAAAAAAGGAACTGTGAATAAATGAGGAGGAATTTGGGACGGGGATAACTAAAAGAACAAGAATAATAGGAAAAATGAGCAATAAAAAATACGCAGTAAGCGACGACAAATTGTGAAACCAATAAAAAGAACAACTCATGCTTGACGCTGCGACACGAAGCCCTCAAGAGACGCCAAGACCAGTAGACGCCGAGAAAACAAGCACGAAGTCCAATCACACCGGTAGAACGGCATCCGCCCAGACCCGGTCGAAACAGAAGGCAAGTCCAATGAGCATGCAGAAGTCGGCGATCGCATTGTGAGGCGTCACTTAACCAGTCCAGTAATTGCTACTTCCGAAAGGGCAGGAGATCCTCAATCAGGCTAACGACCACTGCTGGCTCTTTCTCTCTTTTCCTGACTAGAACCCGGTTGTTCGCCAGCCAAACGAATTGTAGTTTTCCCTCATTTTTCCACACTTCACATGCTCCAAGCAGAGAGAGAGAGAGAGAGAGAGAGAGAGAGAGAGAGAGAGATTTATTAGGCTTCCAGGGTACAACTGTAACAAACAATGACCCCCATGAGGGCTGGGCCCTCTTGGGTCGTTTAAAGGCTAAACATAATGTAACCGGAAAATGACGAACAGTACTAAAACAATAATAAAATAAGATTAAATGAATGAAAATATATAAATTATCACATTAAAATATCATCAACATTAAATTGTCAGGTTCAATTATAAAAATAAATTAATTCATTATCAAAAAATGTTAAAAAGGTTGAGCAAAATGCAATGACTAGATAGCTAATGGTGGGGAGGGGGTACGAGGGCACGGCCTTATTCCTCTCTTAACGTGAGACAGAACGAGTAATATCTCTCCCGAAATTTATTGAAACATCTGGTTCTCTTAATGTTTTCCGGTATCCCGTTCCAAACACAGACCGATTGAACTCATATCCCACACCAAGGACTGACGTACGATGCTGAGGAACCACAAGGCTGCTCCCACCAGACCTGCCGACTCGGCCAGCCCTCACAGAGGTACCGAGGCTTCTTTAAACAAAACATCTTGTACAGAAAGCAGCCCATCAAGAAGGTGGGCTTAAGCCACCCCAGGCGGGTATAGTAAGGGATCACGTGGGTGTCAAGATTGAGGTCAAAAATGTACCGAATACATGCATTGAGCGTCTGGTACAACAGCAAATCCAATTCGCTCGACAGACGATAAAAAGCCAGGCATCCATAATCGAAAATAGGTAAAATAAGAGACCGAACAAGATCACGACAGGCCGTCCGGGACAGAAAATCACGGATAGTCTGAAGCTGAACCAAACTACGAAAAGTCCGCCTCGAAACATCAATAACGTGTTCAGTGGCGTGCCCAGGAATTTTTCTTGGGGGGGGGGGTTTCAAATTACATAAAGGGCACGGTCCTTTATAGTCAACTCTGCGCCAATAGTCAATTCATCTTTTAAGGGCGCGAATAGCCAGTTTGGCAATTTTTTCGGTGCAGCATGGCACAAATCGTCATTTAAGCCATCTATACAAGGCGCGAATGATCGGTTCCGGTATTTCTAAGGCACGAATTGTCCGCAGTTTCACCGTTTTCAAGCCGCGGAAGATCAGTTTTTTTTGCTGGTGCCGATAGCCACTTTGAAGACGCGCAGTAGCCTCTGTAGGGCGCAAAAGATCTGATTAGCTAATCTTTGGACCGTGAATTTCTGGTACGAGTATGCCATTTTTAAGACTTAAATAGTCAGTTTTGCTATTTTTAGGAAACGAATCGTCAGTTTAGACATTTTCAGGGCATGAGGTTCAGTTTGGCCATTTTTTATGCTGGATAATGGTCGATTTTGCATTTTCAGGACATGAATCATCCGTTTCGGACCTTTCAAAGCACGAATCTCGCGGGCCGCTATATGTAGATTTGGTATTACTAATTTTAGGACGTGAATAGCCAGTTTGGCCATTTTTACGGCGCAAAATGTCAGAATGGTCATTTCTAAGGCATGAAGAGTCAGTGCGATATTTTAAGTGCTCGAATCATCAGTTTTACTAGTCGAAATGGTCAGTTTTGCTGTTTTTAGAGCGAGAAATTTCTATTTTTCAAAGCGCTAATGGTCAGTTTGGCCAATTTAAGGACAGGAATCGTCTGGGTTTAGGCATTTTCAAGGCGCGAATCGTCAGTTAAGCTATTTTTAGGGCGCATAGAGTCAGTTTTGCCGATTTCATGGCTTGCATAGTCAGTTTGGCCAATTTTAGGGCGTGTAGTCTTGAAGCATGACATTTATATAGGGCGTCAAACCAAGGCGATAATGGTCAGTTAGGGCATTTTTGGCGTGCGACTGGTTGATTTTGCCATTTTCAGGGCGCGAATCGTCAGTTATACTTTGCCCAAACATAACAGCATATAGGCGGGTTCAATTAGTCACTTCTAGCCAATTACGCACGAATCGTTATTTTGACCATTCTTGGCGCGCTAATGGTCTATTTTGCAGCTTTCAGGACAGGAATATAATCTGTTAAGGCATTTCCAGGCCGCCTAGAGTCATATTGACCATTTTAGAGCGAGAATCGCCAATTTGGCTATTTTTGGGGCGTGTGAAGTCATTTTGGCGGTTTTATAGAGTGGTAAATGCCAATTTTTAGGGCGCAAATATACATTTTAAATGCAAGAATCGTCAGTTTTGCCATTTGCAGGCGCGATTATAGTCAGTTTAGCAGTTGTTAGGTAGTGAATTACTGCCCTGTCAAGCCATTTTTAGTCAGTCTAGCGAAGCACACAATCTCCCAAGCCCAAGCCCCTCGCTTGAGCAAATCCTAGATCTGTATCTGAGTACGAGTATGCCATTTTTAGGGAGTGAATAGCCAGTTTTATTTTTTTTATTATTATTTTTTTTTTTAGGGCACGAATGTTAAATTTAGACATTGTGAAGGCTCAGTTTGGCTATTTTTGACGCGGGAATTGTCGTTTTTGCCTTTCTCAGGTCAGGAATTATCTGTTTAGGCCTTTTTAAGGCGCGAATGGTCAGTTTATTGTTAAACTGACTCTATGTGCCCTTGTCTGGGGCACATGGAATGGTGTTGCCGATTTTGTGGCTTGATTGCCCAGTCTGGCCATTTTTAGGGCGCGTAGAGTCAGTTTGGCCATTTATATAGGGCGTGAATAGTACGTCAAGTCAAGGCGCGAAAACCGTCAGTTTGGCCAATTTTGGCGCGCGGGTGGTTGTTTAGCCATTTTTAGAGCAGGAATCATCTGTTCAGGCATTATCAGTGCACAAATTGCCAGTTGATCCAGTTTTATGACTCTTAAAAAAAGTCAGCTTGGACAATTTTAGAGCGGGAATCACCAGCTTGGATATTTTTAGCGCACTTATGTATAATCAGTTTAGCTTTTTTCAAGGCGGAATCAGTTTTAGCTATTTTCAGGGCGCGTGAAGTCAGTTTGGCTATTTTTATGGCTCAAATACTTAGTTTTGCCATTTTGGGGCGCGAGTATAGTCAGTCTAGGATTCTGTATGGTGGGAATAGCTAATTTAGCTAATTTTAGGCAGCAAATGGCTGCCAAGTCATTTTAGTAGAATTTCTCAAGCCCCTTTCTCTTGAACAAATCCTGAATCCACGCCAAGACAGTGGAATAAATACCATATTATGCCGTGGATAGTTACTTAGGGTACTAAATTGCTAAAAAAAGAACTTTTAGGGTCATACAAATCACGTTTTTGTTGTTTCTTTTGTTTGTTTGTTTTTTTACTTTTTTACTTATTCATTTCATTTTATTTATTTATTTTGTATTTCTATTTCTTTTTTATTTCTATTTATTTTGGTGGGCTGAAGTACTCTGGGGGGGTTCTGACCCCCAAAACCCCCCCCAAGGGCACGCCACTGAACGTGTTCCCTCCAGGACAACGTTGAATCTAATGTAACGCCCAGCAACCTGACGCTCTCTATCCAAGGTATAGAGACCTCCCCCAACATCAACTGCGGCAAATCCCTCCTCCTGAGCATGCTCATATACCTTGAAGAGCCAAATGTGATAGCCTTGGTTTTACCTTCGTTCAAGATCATTTTGTGGGCAGCTGCCCAATCCAGCAAGGCATTAATGTCCCCCTGCACCTTTGAAATAGCACTAACAGGTGGCTCAAAAGAAAAATAAATGACGAGATCGTCAGCGAAGAGGTGGTAACGACAATGGGTCAAACAATCGGAAATTCCGATAAGGTAGATGGCGAAGAGCAGAGGCCCCAAAACCGATCCCTGTGAAACGCCAGAAAGTGTCTCGAGCAACGAGGAAACCTCAAGCGAATCAGACTCCTCAACATACTGGCTTCGCCCCACGAGGTAACTCCTCAGCCAGGAAAGCACACCCGCTGAAAGTCCCAAAACCGCTGCTTTGGACAATAGGATACTATAGTCGACTTTGTCAAAGGCTTTACTAAAATCAAAGTGTACTAATGCAGTGACATGCCTACGGTCGATAGCCTGCCTCACATCCTCGGTAATCTTAACCAACGCCGTTTGCCGAAATCCCCCCTGAAATGGGTCCAAACGGTCCGTCCTCTCCAGGAACGAGACTAACTGATAATGCACGATCCTCTCTAGCATCTTTGACACGGCTGGCAACAATGAAATCGGGTGGAAGTCCGAGGCCGAACTCGGGCGGGGGACCTTTGCCAAAGGGCGAACCTTTGCCACCCTCCAAGCTCTGGGATACTCACCTCCCTGAAGCGACCAATTGAACAAGTGCACAAGAACAGGCAAAAGCTCGGTGGAAAATCTTTTAATGAATAACGTACCCACCTTATCTACCCCTTTAGCATCGGACTTCGAGAGCCGCATTGTATCGATTACGTCATCAACCGACACATCTCCGAAGAAGAAACGATTGTCATCAAACTCGAACGAAGGAATAGGAGGGAAAGCACTAGACGGCTCAGAACCGGAAGAAGCAAAATACCGATTGATTACATCAACCGAACACGGAAGGGAGGTCATTCTCCCACACCCAACTCCCGGAGGCGCCTCCACTTTTCTCTCTGACCACCGCCATCCGCGAAAAGCCCCGCGAAAAAAACACGCTTACCGTCCCGAATCAACTGGACCACCTCGTTCCTCACTCGCCGATACCGATCCCTCACATCAGCCAAATCATTTCGACTAAGTGATCTCCGCAGTCTCTGGCGAACCTTAATTTTCTCTCGTATAGCTGCCGTAATCCAAGGAGAGGCAGACTTACGCCCACCTGCTCTCTTGAAAGGGACGTACGAATCAATGAGCGAGCGGAGTTTCCGGGCAGACAAAGAGAGAGTGATAGAGTGAGGGAGGGGGCGTCATTCTGGTGAAAAGTACAAGGGTATTTGCAAAGAGTGGTAAATATGAGTCAATTTTTCTTATTTTTGAGAAATCTCGATTCGGCCACCTGCCTGACCTGGTCTTTTATCACGATTAGCCGTGCATTCCACTTTTAACCATGAAATATGATTTTGTCACAATGTAACGGGTGCAAACGAGGGTGGCTCGTTAGGCCCGCACAGGAAGGGAAACCGGGGAAAAGGGTGACTAGGAAGGGGCACGATTAGAATGACGGACGCGGAGGCTTAACTAGATTTATTGTATGACACGACTATTCTTATTATTTGTACACTTATTCACAAATACCTGGACCGCGGGAGACTAGGCACGGGATGGGGTGACTTGGAGGATGACAGGGGGAGGGGCAGCAGCGTGGGTGACTTGGACCGAGCGACGAGCGTGTGGTGATGAGTTGACGAGCCAGACCGAAGGCGAGCGAACGAGCGAGAGCGAGTCCAGAGCTGCACCCGCTTATATATTTTTGGGTCTGCTGACCGCTGCAGGTTCTCACTCCGCCGAATTTCCTTTGCCCTCAATTCGCACAGCTGGGGATGGCGGGGAGTTGGAGGGTTTCGTTGTATTGGGAATTTAGGATGGAACGAAGGGGAGGGTTATTAATTTATTAATTTTGATATTTTGGGCGAATTGAGGACTTAGGATACGCTGGACCGTTACATCAATTTCCACCGCAATCCGCGAATAGGTGTTTCCTCAATTTAGCTGCGAATGAGCGTTTTTTGCGCTATTAGCGCTTTTCACATGTTATAGTCGCGAAATTTCTCGATTTTAGCCGTGAGTTAGAAATGTTTTTCACTTTCAGTCATGAATTAGCTCTTTGTCCCAATATCTGACATGAAATGTCCCCCGAAAACAGTGAATTTTCTTATTTTTAAGTTATTGCCGTGAATGAGCGCTATTCCTTCATTTTATCCACGAATTAGAGTTTTCTCAATTTTATCCGCGAGTGCGGAGTTCTTCTCATTTTTAGCCCCGAACCCGTTCTTTTTCTCAATTTCAGCCGCGAATTATCACTTTTCTCCAATCGGCGAATCTGAATTTTTCTCAATTTAACCCGCGCATTAGCGTTTTTTCAATTCTTTTTTTGTTGTTTTCACAAATTTAGCAGTTTTTCAAAATTCAATGCTCGAATTCTCTCCACATCAGTGCATTTGGCTAAATTTCTGCTGTGAATGGGAACTTTTTCTCAATTTTAGCCGTGAATTAACGCTAATTTATCATAGTGTTATCCGTGTTGTGTATGCGCTTTGCCTCAATTTTATCCGCTAAATAGCGATTTTTTTGTCATTTCATCCGCAGATAAATCATTTTATCAACTTGAGCAGTGGCTTAGAGGTTTTTTCTTGTTTATAGCTATGAATTATCGGTTTTCCTCAATTTTAGCCGCAAATCAGCTATTTTTGCCGATTTTATTCGCGAAATAGCGTTTTTCCTAATTTTATTCGCGAAGTGGTGTTTTCTAAATTCAGCTGTGAACGAGCGCTTTTCATAGCTTATTTAAAATTATAATTTGGGGGTTCCTCAATTTTTGCTGCGAATTAGCAATTTTTCCAGTTTTAGCCATGAATTAGCACTTTATCTCAATTTCAGCCGCGAAATGCCCGTTGGAACCGTGAATTGTCGCTTTCACAATTTAAGCTGCTAGCCCTCCTCGCCCCTTCCTCGTTATGCTGCTGGCTCCAAAGAAAAAAAAAAAGAAATCCCATTTTATACAACGTTCGATCACAATTGGTTGTCTATCGATAGAAGACGCGTTTCTGCTGAGTATATTGCTTTTCAAATTGGAAAAAATCTTAAGAATCCGGGGCCCCCCTTGACTTGAGGCCCCGGGCCCCCACCTAAAGACGGCACTATGATTTCACGCCAAAACTTGGGCTTTTATTGAAAACTCTGGCGATTTTAACGCAAAACTGACGATTTTACCACAATACTGACGATTTTACGACAGTACTGACTATTTATTCACACATAATGCGGGCCACACACGATCAAACACGCTTGACAAGCGTGATTTTGCTAGTCGCGCTTGGTCAAGCATGTTTGATGTTTGACGTCGCACCCATCACGTTCAAACCAATTCTGTGATTCACAGTGAAATCACCCCAATACCTCTTTTTCTTGGTGGTTTGAAACTGACACAACTCGGTCGAATGTGTTTGTCAAACCTAGTGTTTGCGAGAACATTTTCTGGCAGCGACTGAAAACCGTCAAACGTGCTATCACACCTTCAAACATGGCCCCACACACGATCAAACCTGCTTTTCAAGCGAGGTTGGCAAACCATGTTTGTCAATTAAGCAGGTTTGATCGTGTGTGGCCCGCTTAAGACGTTATTACACCATAACATACGATTTCACACCAAACGTGTTACCACAAGATAATTTCACCAGGGAATAAGCTATTTGTCCCTATTTTAGCCGTGTGCTTGCGATTTTCCTTCATTTAGCGTTGAGTTAGCGATTTTTCTCAATTTTTGATTTCACTACAGAAACTGGCAATATTATACCTAAAAACTGTCAATTTAACCCCAAAACTAACGATTTGATCCCAAAATCTCACGTTATCCCCCTTAACTAACAGTTTCAACTTTCACTCTGAAACTGGCGGTACCACTTCAAAACTGGGTGTTGTTTACACCAAAACTGATAATTTCACACAATTAACGGGGATTTTCCCCAAAACGGATGATTTTACGCCGAAAACATACGACTCTGTTTTGTAAAGTCCGGTGATTTCAACACAAAACTGACAATTTCACCGCAATAACTGACGATTTTACCATAATGCTGACCCCCCCCCCCCCATCAATGAGCCATTTATCTTTATTTTAGCCGCACATTAGCGTTTTTCCTCACTTTAGCCGCTAATTACGTATTTTTCAACATTTCAGACATGAATTAGATGTGTTTTTCACCCAATTTTAGCTGCGAGTTACATAACGCTTTTTCTTAATTTGGCCGGAGATAAGCGATCTTGTTCACTTTCTGCAACGAAGTTACCTGTAGAAGCCACGAATTGACGTTTTCTACATTTAAACCGCGAATTAGCGTTATTTTCTTAATTCAGCGTTTCATCTCAATTTTATCAGTGAATTAGCCACGAATTTTTCACCATTTCCATTTTATCACTAGCGATTTTTCACCATTTTAGCCTTGAATTAGCTATTTTTCTGCATTATACCTGTGGAAACCGTTTCAATGTGGCTCGTTTGAACGTATAAATCCGCGACGATCGACCCAAATGATTATAGCTTCGCCATAACCCGAGCACGAAAGGTTCATTTATCCATCTTTAGGACGTGATTAGTCGATCAAGCAATGATTATAGCGTGATATTATAATCAGTTTATTCAGTCCTGCTTGCGTGTAAACAACGTTGGGGAGGTCGATCAGTTAAGTAATATGGTTGTGGCAGACGGCCAATGTTCAGCATGTGGCAAACGCCAAAGTGGTCAATTTACCGTTTTAAGTTGCGAATAGTCATTGTTTGACCAATTTGAAGGCGCTAATCCCATCATTAACACAATCACTAGCCTCTGTAGGGCGCAAATGATCGCTACAGTCAATTTTAGGGCGTGAATAATCAGTATGACATTTTCAGAGTGTACGAACCGTCAGTTTTTTGCCATTTCAGGGCAATTTTAGCCATTTTTCAGGAACAAAAATGGTCACAGTTAGGCAATTCGTTAGTGTAGCTGTTCATAGGGCGCACAGAGTCAGTTTTCAGATATAATTGATTGAATGGCCAAGTGTAGCCACTGTTCCACACCATGCGCAGCCTGTGTTGTGTAGCCACAGTTAGAGTGTACGGAGTGTGTTTTACCTGTTAAGCCCTGTACACACGGAGACAGAAATGGCGCAAGAAAAGGCGCAATATGAAAAAGTCTTCGTGTGACCATATGAAACGCTTGCGATAAGGACTGATAAGAACAGGCGCAAGAAACGTCAGACTTTTTGGGAAGATTTGTTTGAAGACCTTCTTTTTCCGGCGTGTTATTGCCTTTTAGCTGGTTATAAGACATTAAAACCTTGTCTCAAGAGGAATAAACTAGGGTTAAGCCCAGTTCACACCTATCATGCACGCTTCCGATCCGACAACGATCATGCATTTTTTGATAGGTGTGGGGACCGTAATAGGCGTTAATACCGAATAATTGTCGGCTATTACGCTTCTCAGCCCTCTCAGATTGCCTTTCCAACCCAAATATAGTCTAACCGTTACGAGGGTTTCCATAGTCTCCGATCCGACATGCATGATCGGTGTCGGATCGGAAGCGTGCATGATAGGTGTGAACCTGCCTTTACTTGGGTTTTCTCTCTCAGTGAAAGTGAATTTTTTTATTTGTCGCGAAAACGTCCTGGAAATTATAAGGTGAGACATTAGTTTATTAAATAATGTTACAAATCGTCGTGGTAAATGCAATCAAAAATATAAAAATTTACAGGAAATATTGGAGGAGAATATTCCATTGTTTTTTGATTAACTTGATGTTCGAATGCAGATGGAGTGGAATAAAGATTCGGTTGCAAAATTAATCGAATTATACCAGCAGGAGGCATGTTTGTACGATTCGCAGTCGGCTTTGTACCATAACAAACATGCACGAAAGAACTCACTAGATAGGATCGTGAATGCTCTGAAAAGGGTTTGTGAATGAATTACTACGACTCAATGCATATTTCTCTCTTCTTTTTTGCTAACTCTTTTGTTTCGTTGTCACATTCTAGGAGAACATTCATGTCACAAATCATGACGTACTGGCGAAACTGAAAACTTTGAGGCCTTCGTATACCCAGGAAAGACGCAAAGTGCAGGAGTCAAAAGCGAGCGGGTCTTCCACCGACGAGGTAAAATGTTACAGTCCGTCACCACTTTACTGTTATTCACCCTATATTTTCTTTCCAGGTTTACAAGTCATCTTTATGGTACTATGACCGGCTGAGTTTCTTAGACGCTCACATCAAAAGTCGGCCGAGTGTGACTAATCTCCCGGTAGAAATTACAAATGTAGTCAACGTGGTACGTAGACAATTCCCACATGTATACGTTACGCTTCGACGTGAACATAGTGCAAGGCGTTGAACCAGTCGAATTATATTTCTGGCATTCGACAAAATATTGAACATATTGCTTCCGAGCTACGGAAGCATTGTTTTCACTTTTAGGAAATATTTTTTTCTTCTTCTTTAAAATCGAAATTTCCACTTGCATTTCACGTTTTATACCTTCCTGAACAATTTCGGTTTCGTGTCTGTCTGTCTGTCCGCAAATCCTTGTAACAAGCATATCTTCCATAGTTTTTATCCGAATTTGATGAAATTTTCATCGATGAATATATGTGTTGGCTAGCAGAGGGTCCCCTATCAATTTCGTCAAAATCGTACAAGGGGGAGGGGGTGAAAAGCGAGGAAGCACTGTGCTATAATCATTAGCAGACGTTTTTTTTATTTTTAATGTTCCAGACAGGCAGTTGTGAGCCAGCCGAGGAGGATGACATAACTCCAAATGTGGATCACACATTCGATTTAGAATCTTTAACCGTCGATGTGGACAATGTAATTTATTTTTATGTCTCATTACCAACTGCGTTCATCAGTGCCTTTATTACTTATTCGTTTTTACTTCAGGAGATCGAAATGGAAATAAACGCCGAAGGGTTGGTGAGGAGATCATCTGTGGACAGCGTAAGAAGGCAAAATGCCGTTGAAGATCCCTTTTATTTGTTCATAAAAAATTAATTTGTATTTCTTTCCAGGCAGCATTCATGTCGCCTCCGTCTACGGACGAAACGATGTCCTCCAAACGTTCCCTATTTGCCTATTCTGTAAGCACTGGCTCTAAGAAGATATTTTACTTGACTTATTATTCAAATATTCCAGCTCTTTTGATTTCATTGTTTTCCAAATCATATTAGAATCCAGAAAATTCTGAGCCAGCAAAAAAAAAAGAAGAAACAAAACAACTGTGACGACAGAAATACCGCGCTGCTGGACAAAGCAACAAATCTTCTCGATAAGGCCAGCACGTCCAAAGAAACTCCCTCAGACCTCTTTGGGAAGTACATTGCTTCAGCCATGAAGGAATTGACAAAGAAAAATCAAATTAAATTTCAGGGGGTAATTATGGCAGCCCTACATGAGATCCAGTTGGAAGAGCTTGGGGGAAAGTGAGGGGAGCCTAACCATATCCTCATTATTTGCACAATGGTTAAAGCATTAATTTTATATTTAATAAATATGTTATGTTTTTCATTGATCTGCATTATGATCTATATTCAAAAATATTACGATACTTAAAAATTAAATTTCAATATAGCCTCTTCCTGCCAATCCACTTTCCCAACTGAATTGAAGTAAGTTTTCATGTTTTCTTTCGCCGACTTGACTGATTTCGAACATCTACCGACGGACAATTTAGGAAGGGGGCGTAGTTGGCTATATGAATGGAAGTCCTCAGTCTGACTTGAACTAGCGTTGGTATATTGATTGTTCATACGGGCGATAAAAGAATTATGCATAATGCAGCACGTCATCGTAATTAGTTCAAATTTCTCCACGTCCAGTTCAACTTTTTTGAGAAGTACTCTAAATCTATTTGACATGATACCAAACGCATTTTCAACAACGCGTCTAGCTCTCGATAGCCTATAATTGAAGATACGCTCTTTTTTTGATGGCATAGATTTAAATGGCTTCAGCAGATGTGGTTTTTCCGCGAAGGCGTCGTCAGCCACAAAATGGTACGGCACGGAGAGAACAGTCCCAGGAAGATTTTCTTCTGGAGGGAAGTTTAAGGCACCACTTTCAATGGCTTGGCTGATCGCGCTCCTGCGGTACACTCCTCCATCACTGATGCGCCCGTTGCAGCCCACGTCGACTATCAAAAACCGGTAGTTAGCGTCGACAATGGCAAGCAGGACAATGCTGTGGCTGCCTTTATAATTATAAAAAAAAGACCCCGCAGTTCGAAGGGGACGGAATTCAATATGCTTGCCATCTATTGCGCCTGAGGAATACACATTGCATTAGGCACGAATAAATCAAATGAACCATCAGAAAATTACCAAGACAATGAGGATAATTCCACCTTAATGAAATTCTTCAGCTATCTGCCTCCACTCGAGTTCAGTAGTTGGTGGCTGTAATAATGATAGCGAAAATAGAATCACGTTCAACGTTCGAGGATCAAAATTAAAAAATCAGAATGCTCTTGCCTTCATGTATTCATCTTTCAGCTCACTAACCAAAGCTCGGCATGTATCAGGTATTATTCCAGATAATGTACTCGCGGGTACACGAAAATAATACGCGAGGCTCCTCAAGCTTTCGCCTGTAGCCAAAAATCTCAACGTAATTGCCAGTCTGAAAATAAACCAAAACAATGTTCAAGAGCAAGACTTTAAGATCGAGTCATAAATGTCTGGTACAAACCTCAATTTCGGCGGGATGCTCAAACGCATTACTGTGTCCTGCCGTGTAATTCTTGGTATAATCAGGTTCAACAGCTCAAAGAATGTAGAATAGTCCATCCGAACAAAACTTCTGAACGCTTCTTGGTCTTCAAATTTCAGCTCATTGAAGAGCAAGCTTTGAGCGCCCCTGCGGTTCTCCAGACGCCTGGCAACCCACGGTTTTGTCCACCACCTACGATAAAGTATTTGAGTAACATTACTGGCTAGGAAATCGGGATGTGTGGGGGAAATCAGATTTTGTGCACAGAGAATAGGCACATGTATCACACATTTCGGAGTCTGAAACGAAAATTAATAGGAGCTTTCGGACTTGTCAGTGACATTATCCGACTTCCTTCAACGCCGCTGGAAAAGGCAAAGTTAAACTCACGTCTTCTGCCATCACCATGTACGGAAGCTCAGATTTAACAACAAGTAATTGAGGTGAATGAAATAAAAATACATCCTTACCTCCGATTTTCCCATCTCGCTCGTTTCTCTTGCACAATCCGCGACACAGAACTCGCTAAAACAGCCAATGCTGTGGCAATTGCAGCTTCTTTTACTGCCTCGACGTTCATTTTTACGTTGAAGAAGAAGGTGCACAAACACGATAATAAAAACAAAAAGAAAATCCTAGAATATAAAGAGAGAAATCAAAAAGAAAATCCTATCTGGTATCACACACAACGTTCCTATCAAACAGGCTTTTTCAAATATTTAATAAAATGCGTGTGTACATTCCCAAGACAGAAGTTGCGCCACTTCATTACGCCGGATCTTGCGCCTTTTCTTGTGCCTATTTTTTCTGTCTCCGTGTGTACAGGGCTTATAGGGCGCGAATAGTGTACGTCAAGCCAAATACGTGAATGGTCGTTTGGCCATTAATGGCAGGCGAATGGGTCGATTTTGGAATTTTAGTGACAGGAATCATGACAAATTTTAGGCAATGAAAAGTTTAGACATTTGAGGGCGCCAATTTACTGTTTTGTTCATTCTCAGGGCTCGTAATGTCGTTGAGCAATATTTAAAGCGGAAGTTGCATTGAGTGGCTAATGCTTAGCCCACAAACCTTTTAGCCATTTTAAGTCAGTTTTAGCCATTTTTAAGGCCAGAATGGTCATTTTGGCCATCTTGAGCGGGGCGAGAATATATGTAGTCAATTTAGCCATTTTTTGGTAGCGAATAGTCCGCCACCTGGTACAATCAGTCATACCACGTGACGTGAAAGGGGTGTGGGAGGTTGCGCGCGGTACCGGTATCCGCAAACAAGAGAAGATGAGGGAAAAGCTACGACGATCGGATTGATGGGAATCATTAGTAAATAAAGAAGGATAGAAATATGGTTTATGGTTTAAATAACAACTTAATTTAACCTTAGCGTACTTAATCACCAATAACTAAACGCAAATAAAATGTCTTACCCTTGTCGAATGGCCGGCAGAGGACGCCACGTGGCATTCGAAGACTAGTGAAACAAGTTTATAACGGTTTAGAGGAGCGGGGGGGGGGGCTTTTCAGGGGGATCGGGAATTGGATCATCCAATACTTTGAGGTAAAACTGGGGACTCTACGCGGTAAAGGTTGGAGGGGGGGGGAGCTATAACATCAGGAGTTCGGAAAGGACTCTATTCCTTTTACTTTGATGTCATCAGACTCGGAAATGCGATGACCGAGGAGCGGGAAATGTTTACTGGGCACTTCTCACAGCTCGCTCTTGGTGCCACTTTCCTTTTTCACCGATTTAATTATCTTCTTTATATTTCATTCACTTTACAGCTTAGAATCGAGCAAATTTTGATGAAAATGTCCGGAGATTTAATGGAAGATTTCAGGGCATTATTTTCAAAGCGTTCCACTATTAATGCGGACGTGGATTATGTTACGAGTCCCAATGGAAATGCCTATAACGCGAGGGCGGCTGAGTAAGTCCGCAGCAAAAATAAGTTTATGAAAAGCACTAATTCGCTCCAAAAATTAGAATACTTAATGGACTCGTTCATGACTGAAATTGAGAAAAATCTCTAATTTGCGGTTCACGGAGGACTTATACGACTAATATCACGAATAATCGTAAGATAAAGAAAAATCGCCTTTAAAATTGTTAAAAAGCGCTCATTTGAGTCAAACATTGAGAACAAATGTGAATTTCTCGTTGTTAATTAACAATAATTATTGAGAAATCGTGCTAATGATGTTCATTAAGGAGGACCTTAGCAAGCCATTGGGAAAAGTGCCAATGAGCTGTTGTTATAGCAAGTCTAAAGTGAATGAAAGTTCGGAAAAAGTGACTAAAATTCAAATAATTGGGAAATTAGAGTTTTCATGACGAAAAGTTCCAATACAAAATTGATAAAAATGGCAGATTCTCCCAAAAATACATAAAATGTAATATTGTATTGAGTATACAGTGCATCCACGTGATAACCAGGGTGGATTGATCCATGAATTTTCATGGATGTATCGCGTTCATTTCATCTTCATCTTTATCCCAGGGCTGCCGGCTGGCTTTACCAAACACCACGAAGACAATGTTGCACAGAAAAATCGGCACTGCCACCACTGTGAACGCTACGGTCCAGCTTTCTAAAGATTCCTACGCGGAGGAAACCTGATATTTAAAAAAATAAAATAAAATGACCAACAGCAACAACAAAATGCATTTACCGGGTCTGTCAAAACAGCGCTAAATACCAGCGGTGCGACAAGCGACGCGAAATTCTCGACAGCTCGTAGAACGCCGACAACATTGTCGGTATAGTTTTGGGACAAATCCAAAGCATTGGTCAAGTAGCCGGTGTAGGCGAAGGAGAAGAAACAGTAAGCGCAACAATCGATTACAACTATAGCGACTAAAGACGAGCCGAGTAATCCAATGAGAACTATCATTGTTGCTGTGCCAGTAAGGCCTGAAAAAAAGAAATTAAAAATACACACAGTTAAACGGGGTTCGCCAAGCCCTTTTTAGCCTATTTTCAATTTTGAGGCAATTACCGATAGTCGCTGAAACCTTTCTCAATATTAATTTTGAAACTATTTTCCGCTCTAGAAGCACATCTGCAATTTTACCCAATACGTTCAACAGCACAAGGAGAAAAAAGAATGGCAAAGATGTTAAAATCCCGTTCTTAAAAATAGCGAGAAAAATAATGTCAAAACGGTTTGTTTAACCGAATGAGTTATTATAATTTACCAGAGACAAGCTAATATGTTGAATAGAATCGATGAAAATGGCTACTTCGTTCGTGAGAATGGCTACCATGATTCCTTGACCTATTTCTGCTGCTATTGCCGCGTACACTGGTAGCGATTTCATAATACATTTCCAGGGAACTTTACGTAACTGAAAAATTAAACAATGCGCTCAAAAAATAAATTAGAAGCTGAAAATTACTTACTTTTCTGTCCGGATTCAACGACAGTGATTTCACTATGTACGCCTTCTCCTTTTCGTTAATGGTGGGATGATCCTGTGGTGAAAAGTAGCCGAAAAATTTCCAAAATACGCAAAATAAGGCTTGTAGTACAGCCGCCAGGTAGAAAATAGAAGGCCATCCGGTCACCCCTTCAGCAAGGATGCCTGCTGTTTGAGCAGATAGGGCAAATCCAATCGGACAGCCTATAGAATCAAATTTTACAATTATGTTTACCTTGTATAATTATTATTTACGTATTCACCAGAGAAAATTACGTTCAAGAGGAAATTTCTTTCATTTAGGGGTATCCATTTAGAGTCAATGAGGAAAAACAGAGGTTCCTGGAATCCCTGAAAAGTGTAAATTGTACTAAAAGAAAAAATTTCTTAATTTATTCCCCCACTAACAGTCATAAGACCAATTAGGACTCGATTGATTGACATGAAAAGCCAGCCTCCGGTCGACGAGCACAACTCTGTAACGGCTGACAGAAGAGCCGGGCCCAGAAACGCAACGTACAGGACAAATGAAGGCCCTGCTGATCGTATAAATTCCCCGGCAACGAGAGATCCTATGACGAATCCCCCGAAAAAACTGCTGATGATGACATTCTTTTGCGTTTCATCCCAGCTGTAGGTCTGTGGATGTTACGAAATCCACCGGTTACTCTGTTGAGAAGAGAAATCTCCCCTTTTGGAGGGCATTTCTTTACTGGAAAATTTGGGTTTGAAGTGTTCGTCGAAGTCATGGAAACGATAGCAACGGATAAGCATCCTTGACAATAGTAAGAGGCCACGTATGCGAAAAATAGTAGTGCGACGGTAACATGGCGTTTGCCGAATCCAGCTGTGGGGCAATTCGATTATCATAGTGTTTTATTTATTTATTTTTTAAGGCTACACTTACGCTGTGTTTCACATATTTTTCCTTTGTCCAATGCCTCCATTAATGGTGTATTTGAATAATTTAGCGTCGAATCTAGTTATAAGCATTTATGTATTCCCTCCTCCCCACAAATCAATCATAACCACATCAGCTCATGCGGCATTTAACGCTTGAAATAATCTTTCCATTTCATTTGACGTACCTCTTACCGCCCCCTCACCAACCTCATCATATCCCGCCACCCGTCGATTCATGACTATAATCTCTGGTTGCTGTGCCTCCTTCGACCTTCAATCGCTCAGCCACTGTCACTTATCACTGGAAAAATGAGAACAGGTAATCTTGCTGTCAAACACAATTATTCACGGAATATAAAGTGGAAGACTCGAAATTTATTTGGCACTTGACTGTGAGTGCATACCATATAACGTCTGTTATTTATGTCAAGTGTACAGTAAATAGATAAATCGTGCGGAACAATGCAATTTATAGGATCATGCAGTTTTATTGGATTTCGGCTGCTCAGTGCTGTTTGGTCAGTTTGTGCGTGGTGACAAGCGGTTTTATGTTGTGTTTGGACCAGTACGAATGTTTAATGCTCTTACCGGATTACCTACACCGGTCTTATACAGGTTACACTAACAACAGCGTGCTAGTTGCCACGACTAATCCTCGGGAAAGAATGATTTTTTTTTGTAGCAATTAACTAAATCCTTGGATAAATAAGCGAACGAGCAATTTATCCGAACCACTTGTGATAATAATTAATGACGCATAATTGGTTTAGAAGTGATAAACCTACCAGTCAACGAACATTTTCGAACATCTAATAACTTTCCTGGCTGAACTTCTCATTCTCAGAAATCTAAGAAGCAATATGAATTCAAATTTTAGGCCAAAAAAACCGGTAAAAAAGAAGTTTAGAAAATCACTAATTGTAGGGGCTAAAATGGAGAAAAACGCCAATTTGTGACAAAATTATGGAAAACACACAAATCCCCATCAGTTTTTCAAGGTCCTTCCTATTTCAGTAATGAAAAATGTAAAATCATGCTAATGAGCAGTTCACGGTCTAAGGTTTAGAAAGTTGCTAATTAGAGTCTATAGCATTGAGAAAAACGATCATTTTGTGACTAAAATTTTATTGAGAAAAAACGTGACCGTAAACGCTAATTCGGGGTTCACCGACACGGCACCGACCGGCGGAGCACCCGAAAAGTGGTTGGATGGTTTTTAAAAGATGGCGGACGGTGCGGGAAGTTGTTTCGCGTGCTCTAAAAACATTACACTTCTGACCTCACAATCGTTTGTAGTGGAAATTGCGCGTCTTCTTTTCATGTTGCGTGCACTGGACTTTCAAGACAAGCTGGAAAACTAATTTCAGAAAATGTCGGTATCGTTATTTTGGCTCTGCCCTTCATGCAGGCCGGAAGATCCAACGCCGTTTCTTGCCACCGGGCTCTTTACCACAAGAAACACAACGTAAAGGCGAAGTTTCATTGCTGAAAGATGAGTTCAATCGCTTTAAGTCTGACATGTCGGGTAAACTTGACAAATTAATGAACTATTTTCAAAATTCTGCTCCTATGAGTCACGTACTAGGTGCAAAGTCCACTGAAAAACGCAATGTAATTAAACAAAACCCAACGGCATCGGAACCTACAACGGGCCAAGAAGAACATATTCTCCCTCACTCTAGCGGCAATGATAGTGGCGTTGTTCCAGCCTTTTGTAAATCAGCTGCAGGTATCGATGGCAACTCAGAACAAAGACTCTTCGCTGATGTGCTACAAAGGAAAGTCCAAAGGGATTTCAAGATAGCTGGTCCTTCACTAAGGACTCAGACAGGAAAGGAAAAGCGAAAAAGAGACGGAATAATTGCTGTGGGCGCAAGTACCGCAGACAGCAGCGCGATTTCTATCGTGCCGAGAAAAAAAGCGGTTTTTGCTACACGTTTTCATCCTTCGACTAAGATATCACAAATAAAAACTTTGTTGGAACCTCTAAATCTCAGTGATGTAGTTATCTACGAAGTTCCGACCGAAAAGAAATATTATTCATCCTTCCGTATAGTCGTACACGAGAAAGACTTCGACGCGGTCTTCGATCCACAAGCCTGGCCCGCGGGGTGCCTAATTGCACCGTCCCGCTCAATCAATGAGCCTCGGGACAGGGATTCTTCCAGACGGAGGACGTTGTCGACGTGGGAAGGCTTGAGATCTCTTTAGAGGATGTGTTGACGGGCCTATAAAAGTTGGATGCTAATAAGGGTCTTGGACCTGATGGAGTCCCGGCAGTGTTGCTTAAGCAGTGTGCTCACTTTCTCGCTTTCCCATTAACTGTGCTGTTCAATAGATCCCTGGCTGATGGAGTCTTTCCTAAACCTTGGAAGGAATCGTACGTGACCCCAATTCATAAATCTGGGGATAAGTCTGTGGTGACGAATTATCGAGGTATCTCATCCCTGTCAACGATTCCAAAGCTGTTTGAGGGACTCGTGGTCAAGATCTTAACTCCGCTCCTTTTGCCAACGATCCCACTGGAGCAGCATGGTTTTGTTGGCGGACGCTCTACTACGACCAACCTTCTCGTTTACCAGGAATATATCCATGGTGCGTTTATGAATGGTGCTCAGGTTGACTCAGTTTCAACTGACTTTTCAAAGGCGTTTGACAGGGTCTCCCACAGACACTTGATTGCCCGATTGGGGTCGTTGGGTGTTCACGGCCCTTTACTTTGTTGGATCGCAGATTATTTGACGGAGCGCACAATGATGGTACGATTGAGGGGTGTCACCTCGCTGCCTTTTTATGCTTCTTCAGGAGTGCCGCAGGGGTCTCACATAGGACCACTGCTCTTCGTCGTCTTCTGTGGGGTATTTTTCCTGATGTCTCCTTCTTGAAGTTTGCGGACGACCTCAAGATTTTTCGCTCTGTGACAGCTGTTGCTGATTGTGAGATTCTGCAGCTTCGTCTCCAGGACTTCGTGAGGTGGTGTGAGGATAGTGGTCTTCAGTTGAATACATCAAAGTGCTCTGTTACCTCGTTCTATCGTCACCAAAATCCTTTAACTTATAACTATTCTGTGTCAGGTGTGCCTTTACTTCGTCAGCTGATCACCAGGGACCTTGGGGTTTTGCTTGACTCAAAGCTTCACTTTGGCCCTCATCTGGACGCAGTTGTCGGTCGTGCGCGTAGGGCACTTGGGTTCCTCAAACGTAACACCCGTGAATTTAATAATGTTGAAGCCATCAAGCTGCTCTAGTGCTCGCTCGTCCGTCCCATCCTGGAGTACTCATCCATTGTCTGGTCGCCGCACTATGCCACTCAGATTCATCAAATCGAGGTTGTCCAGCACATATTTCTGCGATACGTTGCCTTCAAGTTGGGTGTCCGCGCGGTGACTGCGTGCTGACGATGCTTGAGGAAATGGTGTATCCTGCCCTGCAAAACGGGAACCTCACGGGTATCACCCTATGTGACCTTTCTAAGGCATTTGATACCCTTTCTCAAGATGTTCTCCTGTCGAAGCTCGGAGATTGCGGGGTACGAGGGACACCGCTACGCTCAATAGAAACGTATCTATCAGGAAGGTCGCAAATAGTGAAGATCGGAAAGGAGAAATCTAAATGCCGTTCATTGCGACATGGAGTTCCCCAGGGCTTCATCTTAGGTCCACTTCTCTTCCTCGTATACGTGAACGACGCGCCGGAGGCTAACGAGGCATCGATTTATCAATTCGCTGACGACACAGCTTTGATTGCGGTGGGGAGGACCACATCTGAGCTCTCGGACAGGTTACAGGAAACCAAAAAAGTTGTTTACGATTGGTTCAAAGAAAATCGTCTGGTTGCTTATGCCGAAAAGGAGCAGTCGATAGTTGTCTCGGCCGGCGGAAAAGGTAATAATTGCGTCAAGTACCTAGGAATAATCGTATATGATAATTATATCTTGGACTGCCCACGTAGAAATGGTCCTCAGCAGGCTCGGAGGTGCTGCCTAAGTTCTTGGAAGACTCACAAACGTCGTTTCGAAGGATATTGTAAGAAAAGCTTATTTCAGTTTGTTTCAATCGGTTTTTAGATATGGCCTAGTTGTCTGGGGGAACTCTCCTTCTGCACATAAAGTATTCAAAATGCAAAAGAGAGCGATAAGAAGTATTTACCAGGTCTGCTCCAGAACAAGCTGTAGGGAACTGTTCCGGGACTTTGGTGTAATGACTTTCCCATCTGCCTACATCTCCGAGTGTTTAGTTACAGTACACAAGAAAAAAGACAGAATCCCCTCTGGATCGGACATACATGACCACGACACGAGAAGTGCTAAACTTCTGAGGCCTCCAAGATACACAAAAGCCAAGCCTGTCAAGTCCTTCGTTTCAGTGTCTATAGAAATTTATAATAAGCTCCCATCGAAAATAACATCCCTGCGAACGGCGAAATTCAAGAGAACCGTCAAAAACTACTTGCTGCGAAACGTTTTTTACAGTATTGATGAGTTCTTAAACTGCGAAATGCAATTTTAATCACCCTTAATTCAGACGAAGCCAAACAGATAATTGTAAATTCGGCCAATAAATTATTATTATTATTTTATTATTATTATAAAGCTTACACAAATTCAGGAAAATAAGGGTTTTTAGGTTCTATATTCATGGATGCAGTTATGTGAAAAGGTTGGAGAGCGATCTGGCTCTTTTCTCTACGAAATTCAGTCCATCTCACCTGCGAGCATAATAACGGTGCAAGTGACGTCAGCAAAGAGCGTGAGCTGAATATTCGACTGAGCCCCTAAGAGCCGCTATACTGGAGGGCTCAAATTAAGAAAACTCGCGACTTTTTGAGGAAAATTCGCAGCTAAAATAGAGAAAATACACCTTCCTCTGTTTCGTCCGATCCTTAAGCTCACTAATATGCTGATCAGCAATTTGAGATTTGCTGACGCGGCAAAAACACTAATAATTTGTGAGTATAACAATGAAAAAGCGCTGATTCGTGGCCTCACGATGCAACTTCCACGTTAAAATCCAGAAAAAATCGCTTATTCACGGTGTGAGGAGGCCATTCTTACGGCTAAGATGTAGAAATAAACGCATAAGTGTTAATTTTGGGCCAAGTCTGCGGCTAAAATTGAGAAAACACGCTACTGACTCAAGGCTGTAAGTGAAAAAAATCGCAGCAAATATTAACCAAATACAAATTCTAGTTAAAAATGGTCAAAACTGGCGAATTCACATCTGAAATAGCGAAAAATCGCTGATTTTCCTTTATGAAAATATAATGGATGCTAATTCGCTGCAAAATTAGCGGAAAACGCTATTTCACAGCTGGAATTGAGACAAATCTCAATTTCGCGGCTTAAATTGGGAAAACGCAAATCCGTACTGTATCCGCACTCAAACTGACAAAAACAGCGCTAATCCACAGCAGAAAGTAAAAAACTGCTTATAATTTGGGTCTAAAATCGGGGAAAAAACGCGGCTTAAATTGGAAAAAAAACAAACTATTTAGCGCGGTTAAAATTAATTAAAACGCTAATTTTCCGCTGAAATTCAGAAAAATAGCTAGTTCGACGCTAAAAATATAAAAAAATGGCTAATCTACAGCTAAAATTGAGAAAAAACGCTAATTTTCAGCTCAAATTGGAAATAGTTATAATTCCTGCTAGAAAATGGCTTGTTCGCTGATGATGGTGGGGGGGGGGGTGTACGCAGATTTGCTCTTGAGTGTGAATGAGCTGTTGTTGTAGCAAGTCCGTGGCGAATTTACAGAACAATTAAATTGGTGTCCTTAATTTGTAGAATAAACTCCAAATCGTGCGTTTGTTGACTCAATCTCTACGGCCTATAGTAATAAAAGAAGAAAACCCGTGTTTAAAACTGATAAAAGGCACTTATTTCCTATTAAAATTGGGTCAAACACCGATTCGCGGTTTTTGGAGGCAACTACATAACTAAAAAAAAAATTGAGAAAAAATTAAATACCATTGTTCAGTTTCTGAAAGTCCTTAAAGGGATCCCGAATTGAGAAATCGTGCTATTGGGCTGTTAAAAGGCCAAATCTGTGGCTAAATTTAGATAAAGCCCTCATTCGTGTCTGAAATCGGGAGTTAGCTATATAAATTTTGTATTTCTTGATGTAATGTCAAGACAACAATAGAGAAAAATCTCCTATTTGTGGTTCCCGGAGCATCTAAATGCGTTTAAACTTGAGAAAAAACGCTACAATCAAGAAAATTCTCGGGCTAATTTTAACCATCAGCGTGTGCTTGTCTCTGAAATTGTGTAGTCATCCCACGATAGATAATTGACACTCTCAATGTGATTGGACACTCGAACAGCGTGCAGTTCACGCGAAATTAGCTTGGAGCTACTGCTGCGTTTCATTTCGGAGTCTGTTGGGGAGGGGGGGGGTGAATAATGGTGAGGCCAATGAGATGTAAAAAGATTATTGCCTCCCGATAGAATTACTGCTACAAAGACGGATAGAAATAAATGCGTTGCTCCCATCGATGAAATCAACACTTTTGTGCGCGAATAGGCAACAATCCGCACAACACAGTTTTCAAACGTTGCGTTGAGGTTCATTGTGCCTTTTGTGCAACCTTGGATACCTCATTTTGTACATTGGAGTCCAATAAATATGCAAAGACGGGTCAGCGAGACTCGTAGCAATCTTTTGAACAGGCAGTGTCGACTCGGCAACATGAAGGGAATGTTAATATTTGGAGCACATTTTTTCAAACAAATTTTGATTTGAGTGGTACGCGGTTTCATGAGTTTGTCGAGCAACGCTCGGTGTTGACGGTGGTATGTCGGCCCTTAGTACAAACAATCCCTAAGGGGTTGTTTGAATATTTTAAAAAGGGGGCAAAAGAGTGCCTTTCATGATGCTGATGGTGCCGGGCGAGTTTCTTGACACCAGAGTGAGTCAGTGACGTCCGCCCGCATCGAGGCTCTTCATGGCGACTTGAATGCGTAGAATTGGTCTTTGAATGAGCCAAACTCACGGAATCAATACTCAAATAAGTTCAGCCTTCGTGAGACAGGCCGTTGGAATTTGGCATTATTTTAAAATAGCCAAAACCTCAAAAGAACAAAGCTCGACGTAACACGAATTTCAATGCTAAACACGTTATAATAAACCACTGTCACATGTGTCACGAGGAAGTTATTTCGTCATTGAGTTCTGTTTGTCTCCAGAAAAGCAAAATTTCAGGTTCCCCTTATTCCAGTACGCCACTTGGTAAACAAATAAAATGTCTTCTCCGGCAAAAGAAACTACAGCGGATTCGGAGGCCATGCCAAAGCGAGCGAGGTATTTTTTTAGTTTTTCATTTTCCGTGTAGTAAAATGTTTTTCGACGGTTTTTCAAAGTACGAAGTCAGCCCTGAGGGTGAGCAAGTCGGTGACACCCAAAGAAAGGGAGGGATCTACGTCAAAGCGGCCTTCTAAAAGCAAGGAAAAAAGTGCTGAGCCGAATTTTATATTTTTCTCGTGAAATTTAATTATATTGTGATCGTTATGTAATTCATCTCATTTAATGGCTATTCAAGCACCCGATACAAAAAAAGCGTCAAGATCTTCTGAAGCTCGCCAGAAAAAAGGTGACTTACGTGTGATACTAATTTATAGTCTTTATTGTTGATCAAGTCTGTGCTCGTTCAAGATTCACGTCCTTCGATCAAAAATCCTCCAAAAACAGGCGAGGATGACAAGAGTAAGTTCAGTAAAGGGTTTTTAACTTTTCAAGACATCATGCATTTCTCATTTTATCACCGGCTCTAGCTCCAAAAGGATTACAAGAGGGAAAGCCTGAAGAACTAAAAGGTAATTGAAGAGGCACCGGTGGTGATACTTTAAAGGGCTAACTAATTATTCCAGAGGAAGGGGCGTCTCAAAAAGGAAAAAAAGTATTCAAAGAGTTTTTCGCTGTCCTACTGTGTACATTATCCTAAGTAAATTTAGCGTCAGTCTGAGAAGAAATCAAGATCGCCTGAAAAAGTGCCTGGGGAATCTGGAAAAGTAAGTTTCTTCATTTCTCTCATCAATGCCTGTTAATGAACAGCTCTCGGAGTTAAAATGATTGTAAACTTTGTAAGGATGAGGAACAAAAGGTTTGACATGAATTAACTGTCGTTTTACCAAAGAATTACTAATTAACGAGACTCGTGTTTCTCTTAGGATGCCGAGATAAGCAGGGAAGACGATGTTAAGGTTTTAATTTACCCCCCACCCATCCTTTTTAATAAAAAGGAAAGTTTTTCGACTTGTTTTGACAGAAAGACGAGTTGAATAAAGCCTTGTATCAAACCGAAGCGTCAAAATTCAACCCACAAGTGTACAGTTTTACGAGTCCCGTACGTATATCGACTCGTAAATCCGTCGTCGTCGAGTGTCCACCTTTTTGGGTTCTTCTTGATCACGCGCTGGCCGTCGTCTGGAAACTTTACTCGCCCCAGGCCGATCCAAAAGGGCTAGGTAAATAAGTGAATAATAAGTGTGAGTTTTTTCTTGTTGAAAAAACAAACGTTCGATAAGGCATCGTTCAGTTACAATGGGCTCTCGAGTTTCTGAGCTCTATGAAAGGTGACACTGGTGAATTGACTCAGCCGATCGCTGAAATCGTCATGGCTATTGAGGACGCTTTAATCGATCGGTACGCCAAGGTTTGCCAAGAAAAAGGTATATCCTGAAAATGTCGTTCTTAAATCAATAAATTAACGTAATTATATTTCAAATAGGCAAAAGAAAGGAAGATACCAACAAGGATGACGTTAAACAGGACGAAAGCACTCCATCCATATGTAATCCCGAGGCATCCATAACTACAGTCACTTCTGAATCGAATGAACTATCGTACACGCTTAAAGATCTAATGGCAACCGACATACCGACTTATGAAGAAAGTTTACCCCCCTCCCCACACCAAAAAATGTAACACGAAACAATCGATTTCCATAGGATAAAGAACGGGTCAAGAACGAGTCATCCCCAGCCGTTAAAAAAGTCGGCTTCTTCAAACCACCGGACGGTAATATCATTTCCTTTTCTACAGTCCGTCAGTGAAAATAATTGAATTTCTTTCCTACAGACCAAAATATGAAAAAGGAAGACATAATTGAGTATATAATGAACCTGAAAAGAGAGCAAAGCGAAATAATTGCGAAAGAAAAGGCCCACGCGGAAAAACTTAAGAAGCAAGAGCTTTGTTGTTAGCCTTTAATTGCGAACAAGTTTAATTCTATAAAAGCATTTTTTTTTATAATGACAACAGAGTGTTGGATATGGTTAAAAATGAAAATTTTGACGCCAATAACTGGCTTTCGTCTCGTAAGGCAAAGCGCGACGAACGTACGAAGGTGCCGGATGATAGCAACCAAAAAAAGAGTAGCAGGAGAGACAGTTCTGACAAGGATCGACGAGAAGGCGCGACTCAGAAAGTGGTGGAAGAGAATGTGGATGAGAAATAAAATGCGAAGGAGCCGGAGCAAATTGGTCATAAGCAGCGTAATAAAAAGTGAAATTAAAATAATTCAGATACTTTACGGTGGTTCCTCTAACGTATATCATGAGAATTGCAGTGCAAGCGCACTGTTTCCTCGTTTATTCCGTGAGTATTACGCAACGATATAACAAAAGAACTGGATTGCTCATCGCTGCTTATAAAGAATAGCCGTCAAATAAGGTCCCAAGTGGGTGAGAGGGGTGGAGTTTCAAAGTAAATACCGGAAGAGAGTTGTGTTGCCATAACTACACAATGAGAGGGACAGGGTGATTGTTTATCAGGAGACGACCTGCCCCCTCCAGTCAGCTGTGAGCAATCCAGGTTTATATATCGTTGGTATTAGGGCTGGTGCACACGAGCGATAAGTGTCGCGACAATTATCGCTGCGACCATTTATTTTTCGATGCACACGAGCGATAAGTGTCGCAGTGACAGTTTCATAGTTACGTTCGTGTAGCAACGGCGCATACACCCAATACCCAGACAGTTTTTCGCTAGCTATCGTTCGAAATGGACCTCCGAACAACGCAAAAAGAAAGTTATACCTTCAAGTTTAGCTTACAAGTACCTCATTAGGAAATTAGAATCAAGAAGAAAGTACTGGGTTCATCCGTACAACCTTGAAAGATCCTTGAAGGATGCTTTCAATTCATGCTTTAATGAACCTGAGACAAGACAATGAAAAACATTTCAATTACTCTCGGATAATATTTATTGATATAATATATTAAAATATATTGATATAATATATTAATATTAATATTTATTGATAAGTAACATACAAATAACATCCGCCAGTGAAACCCAAATTTATCGGGCTTTCGACAGCTATGATTTTCTCTGCTATGGTGAATGTGGCAGTCACCGTTGAGTTTGGGCTTTCGATATAGGATTTGGGCTATCGAAGTGACGTGTACAGTCATTGAAACCCCACTTGGGCTTGGGGAAAGCCTCCCTCATAGAAGCATACAATATCATGCGCATGAGCAGGGGTGGGCAAAATACTTTCAAAAATGTATTTTAAATACTGAAATACAAATACTTTTTGAATTGTATTTTGAATAAAATACAAATACAATTTAAAATACTTTTCAAAAATTCGATTTCGACGGCCGATAGTGCGAAAAACACGAAAAATAAATAATTCAAAAATATCAGGTCCTTCAATAGACAAGTTGACAAAACGTAGCAGCGCGAAATGGCGCTGCGCCGCGATGCGCAAAGAAAAGTAGGCAAGTGGTCACGAAGTATTTAGTACCGAACCGGCGAGCACTGGTGGATCGTGAGCTGAAAAGGAGATGAGGTCACTGGTGGACCTATATCGGGGCCCGGGGCGGAAATCTTCAAGAGGCCCCTAAAAGTCTCTAACTACACTGAGAAAAAAAAAAAACACCAACGAACAGCTCACTCTCCCCCGAAAAATTCGTTCAGTTGAGAATTACATTTTTTCGGTGGTTAATCTTCACCGAAGAAGGCAGCCATATTGAAAAATTACCGCCGATGGTTCTGCGGTTCAGCGTTCTGCGGTCGTATAGCCGAACGTAGGTGAACATTCACCGCAGAAGAAATTACTTCTCCACTGAACTATTTCTTCGGTGGCTTAACCCTGGAGGGGTCGCGCTCTTCATTGTGTAGCATGGTAGTTCGCGCGGAGCCTGTGAGGCTCTACACCATTTTTAACTGAAATGCGTGCTGTTATCTACTTCTAATTGGTTATAGAATATGGGAAGATTGAAAGAAACGATTGAAATAATATTCTCTTTCTGGGTTTTGTCAATTAACAGCGTATTTAATACAATAAAAAGTAAGTGAAACGAAGTATATTAGCTCGAAGACCTCAGGTAAATGACCGATGCTCAGTGACAAATCTCATGTCTAAGGGAACGGGTCACTTCTGCCAGCGACAAGTAGCCCATCGTCGTTGGCTATCCACCGAGTAACCACGCCAAGCGAGCGAGACGAAGGAATGAAGCTTCTAGTTCTTCTAACTGAGTTGGGGGGAGGAGAGCACAAGTTCAGTGTTCAGTGTGGTGATTGTGTGTGTTGGGTGACCGTAAGAAAGTATGGGTTATTGGCAAGTACTAAAATTATTATTTCGATTGGTGTAGTTCGGTGTAATTAATTTTTATCGAGTTTTACGGCGCTTCCTGACTATCATGACGGATGAACTTATTTCAAGAATATTATAATAGTGATGCTGCATGATTGAATGCGTGTTATTGTGAACCTAATTTTCAGATTATGTAATTTATTCCCTTTTAATTTTACATTGTGCTATGTATTTTATTCCCTTTTATCGATATAAAGGATAATACAAGCCTTTTAAACTGTGTACTATATAGTTTATAGAGCCATGCTTCTCCTTGGTTGACCTTCACTGTGAAATACAGGCCATTATTCCTCTTTCTACTGACTCATTCCACCCTCGCTGAATTTCGGTGGGTATTTCCCGCCATACCGAACTTCAACGCTAAACACCGGCGAGCTATTAGCTGAATATCACCGAACGTGAGAAACAAGGCATTTGCCCAAATAGACGGGTTGCCGAACTAGGGAAGCGTATTTTCCGATCATGATTGATTGCGCACCGATATCAAGGGACTAGCCACCGAACTTCTGCAGATAAGCCGGAGAACCTAGGCCCCAAACATAGGCACAGGTGACCGAACATAGGCTCATTGAAGATGAAGTTCGGAAGCAAGCTACCGAAATTTTACTCGGCGGTTTTACACCGAGCATCACCGGAGACTGTTACTCGAAGAAGATCGGTGGTATTTTCACCGCCGAAGGCCTCATTTTTTCTCTCAGTGTATATACATAAAACCTCTATTGGTAACCTCTAAGGCCTTTTCCTAATTTTAGCCATGGCCTTTTCCATATATTGTAGGCAAATTACCGCCATTTCCACAGTCTATCCGCTAAACAGCGCTTATGCCAAGTTTAAACTGCGAATTTCTCCATTTTAGCCGCGAATGAGTGCTTTTTGTCAACTTTAACAGCAAATTAGCGCTTTTCGCCGCAAATTAGCAACTGATTAGCGGGGTGATCCCCCCCCCACCATAAAGACATAAATATGCGCTTTTCCTCAACTTTAGCAGCAAAGTAGATTTGGTATCGTGTGAATCAGCGATGTTTCTTCAACTTCCCTCGAGTTGGCGTTTTCCACAATTTTAGCTGCAAATTAGCGATTTATTCTAGCGGTTTACTCAGTATGAGCTGAAAATTACTCAATATTAAAAAATAAGTAAAATTCTAAATAAATTAGATGCCATTGGATGTAAATTTTAAAGTAAAATTCTCGAAATGTTTACCATAAATTAGCATTTTTTGTTCACCGTAACCATACACTGCGGAATAGCGATTTCGTCTCAGTTTTAGCCGCAAATTTGTGAGTTTTTCACTCATAGCCATAAATTAGCGCTTTTTCTCAATTTTAGCCTCAAAGCCTCCCGAGGAAGCCAAGAATTAACGTATTTCCAATTTTTGACGCAAATTTAAATTTGTCTCAATTTTAGCCGTAAATTAGCGCTTTTTCGTAGTTTTAGCAATGCAGTAGCAATTTCTAGCCCGTCTATTAGCGAATTTTGTTCATTTTAGCCACGAGTTGGCGTTTTCCGATATTTTTACTGCAAATCGGCAATTCTTCCATTTTTGACAGTGAATTAGCACTTTTTGTTTCCATTTAGGCTGAAAATTAACTTTTCTCTTTATTCTAGCCAGAATAATTACTGATTTTCTCTATATTAGCCGCAAATTGGCACCGCATTAGTAATTTTTTTTCAATTTTAATTATATGTAGAATAGGGCTTCATCTCAGTTCTAGCCGTGAATCAGTGTTTTTTCTTTTACTTATAACAATGAATTTGCCGTTTACCTCAATTTTAGCCACAAAGTTGTCGTCAGAAGGTGGAATTAGAAATTCCAACACACTTTATCCGCGATTATTTTCCTCAATTTTAGCAGTAAATTCGTTTTTTTTTTTTTCAACTTTAGCTGCTTTGAAGCGTTTCTATAATCTGTGAATTCGCGAATTACCTTAATTTTTCAGCCACGAATTCGTGATTTCCTCAAATTTTAGCCGGGAATAACACTTTTTCCCAATTTGAGCTGAAATCGAGAGTTTTTATTTATTTACGACAGGCTAATTATAGTGAATTTTTCAATATTAGCTGGTTTTTTTTACACTTCAGTCCCACGTTGGCATTTTTCCTTCAATTTTCGCTATGGATTAGCGTTTATTGTTTAGTTTTAGCCTCGAACAAAAGCTACGCATTTGCGTTTTGTCAATTTTTCAAGGTTTAGTGACTTTGTGGGTCACGCTCTCTTCGGTATACAAAATAACGGCCAACGAAAAATTTAGAGATCTTTTTTAGAACGACAATGAAAAATTGGGAAAATACGAACTCGCGATCAAACTAACTTATGTTGTTTTTTAACTTAATATTTGTTATTTTTAAAAATAAAAATTGAGGTTTGTTAGCTATTGGCACGCTACGACTTTAACCAATTTTGGCCACGGGTTAGCGCTTTTAATCAATTTTAGCAGTGCAGTAGGGATTCTTTCGTTTGTTTGGCGATTTTCCTCCATTTTAGCCACGAATTTGGCGTTTTCCTCGTTTTCAGCTGCAGTTTAGCCGTTTTTCAGCAGCCAATTAGCACTTTTTTCTCAGTTTGAGTTGAAAATTAGTGTTTTTCTTAAAGTTGGCCCCGCTAATTAATACTTTTGTCAATTCTAGCCGCGTAGTTTTTTTTTGTTTTAGCCCGCGTGAGCAATTTTTGTCTACGGATTAGCGCTGTTTCTCAGTTTGAGCCTCGATTCTTTCAGAAGCTATACAGATTTTCGTTTTCTCAATTTCAGCCGCGAATTATTGATTTTCTTCATTTCAGCTGTGAAATAGCGTTTTCTGATAATTTTGCAGCGAATTAGCACATTATCTATTCTCTTTTTTTTTTTTTTATAGGCGATTTTTCGCCATTTGAGTTGTGAATTTGCCATTTTGGTCCAGTATAAACTTGAATTAGCGTTGTTTTTCGCAATAATTGCCACGAGTTTTGTTTACTTGTACAGCTTTGTGTACTTGTAGGCTAGGGCACTGTATGATCCATTATTGTGCAAAGTTTCCATCCGCTAGCATCATTTTTGCGGCAGTTGTGCTAACAAGGAATTCGGAACTTCCACCTCCCACCATGACTACCCTTCCCTCTCCACTTTTTCGAAAATTGAAAACGTCAACCGAAGGCTGTTATTACACCGGGTTTTTGTGCCAAATATGGTGTCACTAAGTTAGGTTATACTGGTGAATGGTGGCGAAGAAGTGGAAACTAATGAACGTTGAAATTAAAAGTATTTGTATTTGTATTTTCGTTGAGTGTGAAATACAAAATACTTTTGAAAATCTATTTCAAATACAAAGCCCAAAATACTTTCAAAGATGTATTTTAAATACAGAAATACAAATACTTTTCCAAAAGTATTTAAATACAATTACAAAATACGTATTTTGTATTTAAAATACAAAGTATTTTAAATACTCAAGTATCTTTCCCACCCCTGGTGTGCTGACCGAGAGCTGGCGTCAGCCCCGTTCATCCGGAAAAACATAGTCCTGAAACTTCTACTTTTCGTTAGGTTTTTTCTGGCTGAATATGAATATGAGCTTCTGCCAGGGGTACTTGCCCTCAGAGGCCCGTCAAATTCCTTAAAAATGAGGACCAAAAAGAAACCTGACAGTCTTATTCATGTAACTGTCTCATTCGGTAAGTTTTATAGTGTCGAATACAAAAATGACCGCATCCAGGGGCATTTGCCTGTCCAGGCGCGTAGCCAGAAGTGGGGGGGGGGGGGTCCACCGGGTCTGGACCCCCTCCCCCAAATTTTAGATTTATTTCCCATGTTCTGAATGATACTTTTTATTTTCAATTTCTCCGCTCACGCATTGGAATAATATCGTACAATAATGATAATAATAACAATATGTAGTTGAAAACTGAAAAGAGTAGACATAGAGTGGAAATACACCCCCCCCCCCCCCAACCGCACCGGACCTACATCTGACCCCCCCCCTACCCATAAAAGAATTTCTGGCTACGCGCCTGCTCCAGCAGCACATCAGTTTCAACAAATTTGGGACATTAATCTAACCGGTAGAACGTAGTGATGAAACTGGCCATTGAGGGCTAATGCTCCAGGCAGAAGCTTCTAAAAACCTCACGAATGAGACAGTTACAAGACTGTTCTTTCGGATAATTTCATGTCCCAAATTTAGAGAATTTGACTGGCCGCTGAGGGCAAATGCCCTTGGCAGACGCTCTTATTCGTATTCCTCTCCACAAAATGTATCAAGTAGGACAAATGTTATTCCAGTTGAATAGAACTGTCGCCAGCTCTTGAACTATTAGGGTAGAGCTGCCGTATTTATGAACGTTCCTCCTGATGTCAAGGCGTCCTCGATAGAAGCTTTCCATGACGATTTTTGGTACTTATGAAGCTTTCTTGACTTTGGTGTAAATTGTCCTTTCAGTCAAGGTAGCTTCTAACCTACCTGTTTGGGCACGCAAGTGATTCGTTATCAGTTAGTAGGCTGGGTGTAACACAATACGGCGAAACGAGTAAAGCCTCTCTACAAAGAGCCTAGACAAGTTAGGCTTTTTGTAATCGCAGGCTACTTCGATAATGATTCTGAAGGACTGCAGCCTATTTGTAATAAGGCTAAATAATCCAGTCTGATTGTGAAAAAACAGATTTTTCTACAAAAAGTCGGCGCTTTACAAAAAGGCTAGGATTTTTAGAAAAAGGCTGATTTGACAAAAATTCCTGCGACATAGATACTCATAGAACGACGTGAGGTATTTCTCTGTCAAATATCAGCCATTAAGAGGTTCCACATATGCGGTATTCGCCGAGCACCGAGCAGATGCTCGTCGATTTCTTAGTGGTGTGGAGGGGTGCTCGGTATACTTGGCGAATGCCGAATACTCGTGCTCGGCGATGCTCCGGCCAGTGTCGGTTTTTTGCCCACTTCAAAGGAGACGAATATAGGAGGCTAGCGATGCGCGGAACGAACTCTCCGAATGTGTGGATCAACGAGCTCGCCACTAGCCGATTACCTAGTACCTTACCGAGTATCTCGGCATTCGCCGAGTGCATTCGGTGTTCGGCGAATACCGCATGTTTGGAGCCGCCTCAACATTGTGGAATTACTAGGAATTGAAGCGCTTTTATATGCTGTCTGGTAAGATTTTGTAGGGAGTTTTTTCAACTAGGGGGCGATAGTGCGCCCGATATGCCAGTACTGTTGTTCTGCATTGGGCTCAGTTATAGAAAACGCAAATAAAGAGGGACCAGGCCTAGCAGAATAGAGCGCTTCGCCTCATAACGGGTACACCAATGTTCGTAAAAAAAAACTGTTCTCCACAACTACCTTAACATTCCCACAGTTGAATAAGTCAGCAAAACAACCATCTAACACCTGGACGCCAGAGGGAGCCGCGGACCTGCTCAACTGAACGGTGATCTTATTGTCTGATTTAATCATTGTTACGTAATTATGAATTGTTACCTAATTTATTAAATGTTAAATTAACAGTTATTAACAACAAGCTATTAACAACTTGGAAGTGTTATTGGACAGAAACCCTCCCTCAAGTTCCATTACAGTACCCCTGCACAAAATTAAGACCACAATCCCTAGTAAGCCATCACATAGTATTGTAATACTGCAAGTATTTAAAAAATAAATAAATAAAAAAGTAGAAAGGTATACATATATTTTCACCCCCCCAGCATTCGTAACTGAAGAAGATTGCGAGATCCCACGGACCAGCATTGCCAATGAGAGATTGTGAACCCTAGTAGAGTAGTAGGGATGCAATAAGCCTTTGGAGAATACAGATAATATCCCCTAGTAGGTAGGGCCTATTTGTACCCTCAGAATGATGTTGCGTTCACCTGGTATAAAAGCTAGGTTTTCAAGTATTGAGTGGTGAACATGAAGTCGCGCGACCCACAGGAACTTGCGACAGCATTTCGAGTGTCACCAGCGATAATTGGTCGCAGCGACACGTGTGCATTGTCCATTGAATTAAATGTTTCTGTATGGTCGCGGCGATAAGTCTAGCGTGCGCGGGAAAAAGAGTATAAGTCCAAAATTAGATCGAATGAGTTTAAATCATGAATCAACTCGTCGAAAAGCGCTCTTTTTTATGGTCCAAATAAAAGATAAGTCAAACCCATCTCGATGATGGTGGAATCAAAACAGTATAAGTAGTAGGGACTCATATTGCAGTGGGGAACACGAGTATATGTCAACTTGTATCAAAACGAGCAGTAGGAGCCTGGTTTTTCGCGTCGGTTCAAACAGTATAACTTGACTTATACTATTCGGAGCTCACCGTTTGCGTTGGTGCCCAGTGACTTGTACTAAGCCACTCGCTCTTTTTGCGGTCAATTTTACATGAAATTGAAGTGATCCCACAACACTCTCAGACAAACGGACCCCGAAAAAAAAAGAAGCTAAACTCGGGCCTTATTTTCAGGATTTCAATTTAATGTCTTACATGCATAAGTACTATACTATACTATAATCGTTGAAAGGGGTGGGGGATTGCTGGAAGCAGTTCTAAAAATCCAACACACAGGCCGAAAAGGAATTCTTCTACCAAGCAGTATCGCAATCGCCAGTTCCGGCCTTTGGCATTTTGGGCCCCCCGGGCGAGTCTTTCAGCAGGCGCCCCCTCCACCAAAATTAATCCCTCTCATTAGCAATTTTTCATTATTTTAGCCAGAAATTGGCATGTTTCCTTATTTTAGCCGATTTGTCTTCATTTCTACTTTGAATTACAACTTTCTTAATGTTCTCCGCAATCAGCGCTTTGCCTGAATTTGACCCACCAATTAGCGCTTTTTCCTCATTTTGCCGCGGATTAGCGGTTTCTCCATTTTATCGGCAATTTAGAGTTTTTTCCACACTTCAGTGCTGCTTCTCAATTTCATGTGTGAATTAGCGATTTTTATCCATTTTAGCCGCGAATAAGCGACTTTTCTCAGTTTTTGTCGTGAAATCATGTTTTCCATTATTTTAGCCGATGTACTGAGCACTTTTTACCAATTTTATCCGTGAATTAGCGCATTTTCTTAATTTCAGCGGTTGATTAGAGATTTTCTTCACTTTTAGCCATGAATTAGCTGGTTTTTTACTTGAGCTCACGAAGAAGCGAATTGGTGTTCTTAAAATTCTATCGGCAAATTCGCGTTTTTTCTACATTTTAGCGCTTTGTCTCAATTTGTTGTCAATTACCGATATTTCTCCATTTTAGCCACGAATTGGCGTTTCGTAAGTTTAGCCGCGAATTTCTACCTTTTCTCAATTCTATCCGCGATTTTAGCAATATTTTCCTAAATTTTAGCCGCAAAGTATCGTTTTACCACATGACGTGAATTGGCTATTTCCGCCAATTTTAGCCGTGATTTAGCGTTGTTTTTTTTTTCAATTCTATCCGTTATAAAGTTATAATCAATGATTTTTCTTCATTTCAGTCGTGAATTAGCCATTTTATCCCCGAATTATCGTCGTTCTCAATTTTGGTTCAGGAATTTACATCTAGAAACCTTGAATCAGCACTTTTTAACAATTTTGGCCACGAATATTAGCACTTTTCAACATTTTAGCCACGTATACTTGCCTCAAAGAACAGCACAGTAGGGCGCTTTCTCAGTTTTAGCCGCCTAAGGATTACCAGACAACGGAGATCAGCGTGTTTTCTCTATGTTTGCTGCGAAATCGTCTCCAGAAGGTCCATAGACAATGCCAACGCTCATTTTCAACTAATTTATTTCGATTTTTATCCTTGGGCATTTTTTTTTCGTTCGCCTTTTTATCACGCCTTAGGACCCGGCGCCCCTGGGCGGTCGCCCTGCTCCCTCCCTTTAAAGCCGGCACTGGCAATTGCATTTGACCAATTTTATCTGAGCGGATATAGATCATTAGGCGACTAGTGCCTATACGTTGTTTCATACAAGCATGAAACTGGAAATAAGGCACCACGATCACGAGTTTAGTTATTTTTTGCTATTGTTGTGTATGCCTGAGAGTGAGATTGAATGACTTCAATTTCAGGTAAAGTGGGCCGCAATAAGTTGAGTAAAATTTAAAACATGCATAAACCTGTAGCCTACATCGTCTGTCTTCCGGTTTTGGCTGCTTGCCATTTGGTTTCAGTTGGGAAACCAAATGCTGAAGATGGCTACCATTTCAACCTCAGACTTTCAGCTATCAGCCCGGCATTTGAGCTGACAATGAGTACGAAGCCGTTGGATTGCTCCTCAATGAGAGCGGAATTGCCACTGGCACTACGATCCCCGCCCCCGGCTTTAAGCCAGACACGGCAAATCCGAGTCATGGAGGACCCGACTCACTAGAACCGATGAAAACGGCCGTGAGGGCGAAATGGGCACCGGCTCCGTACTTCGGCTCAATTGCCAGGCTGATGAGATTAGCATCAATTAGATTATGATAGCTGAAAGTCTGAGGTCGAAACAAAGACAGGATCGCACCCTTAAATTGGTGCGGGGGTAACTGGTCTTAAAATCACACTGAAGGTACTTAGAACAACCCTAGCTGCCAACCGACCTTGCATAATGATTATTTGCAAAGTTGATGTCGTTAAACCTCCGAACTATATTGGTTGTCAACATTTTCATACTTTTCCACCTACGCGTTTTCAATCAAAATCGTAATTCTATGTTGTTCGTAATGCCCCTAATTCTCTTTTTAGCTCGTCGTCGTGCTGTGCATTGATCCATGTACTAAAAACCGTAAACTTGAAGAAGAATTTTTAGCTTTGTAAGTCCGTGATCTTTGGTTTTTACAATAGTGCAAGTCACAAAACTACCTCGCGCGTTTTAGTATGAGTCACAATAAACCATTATTACGGCCAAACTGAGTACTTTTCACCTTTTAGTCGTCAAAACATAATGTTCTCTTAACGTTATGGTGATATTTGTAGGCAATTAGGCACCCGTATTTATATAAATAAGTTTTAAAGCGAGAAACTCGCGATGGACACATTTAACTGGCGTTCCTGAAAAACTTGAAATGATGACTTGCACTCATATTCCCGCGCACGCTAGAAGTGTCGCAATGACCGTGCGACACTGGTCACCGCGGCACGTGTGCATTGCCCCATTGAATTATATGTTTCTCTGCGGTCGCGGCGGTAATTGTCGCGGCGACCGCGCGACACTTATCGCTCGTGTGCACCGGGCCTTACGCTGTATTATTATTAGTATTAATATTATTAGTACTGTGATCGGACCATTTTCATGGTTGGAGCTTTTTGGGGTCGGTGTTTTCAGTGGTAGAGCCATTTTCTGTGGTTGGAGCTATACAGGGTAGTCGGTTTTGACTTGTACAAAAAAAAATGGGTGAAATTAGACCTCATTTGTGATCGAAAATACCCCACCGGCTATGGTCCGAAAATCAAAACTATTCGAGTATGATTTTTTGAATGATTTTTTAAGGCTTAAGTCACTTTTCTCGGAAAAATGCGAGTTGCTCGCTTCCAAGTAAACGTTTTACAACTTTTGACGACAGATTCGGAAAGAGCACAATTTTTTCTATCGGGAAAATATATTCAAACTCAAATTGTTCGCTTTTGGTGGCCTTGACAGCTATTCAAACTGGGCAAAATCCGGAATTTTGAATTTTCCAACAAACGTCATTCCCAACCATTTTACGCTAAATCTCTTCAAATCGGCTTCCCAAGGTCAGGAAAACTTCTTCAATGTGTCCTCTTCAAAATCACTCTCTAAAATTATTTTAGTTAATGGGCAGTTTTTCTGCGCAAATTATCATTTTCTAAAAAAAATAAGGTATTTCTTCCTTCAAAACCGCAAGTTCAGGGTAGTTTTGAACATCAACATTTCAACAACTCTTGCGCTGTAATTTTTTTGTTTGACGAGAGAAACCATCATAAAAATCATTTAAAGTCTTCATTTACATGAAACTTATCGTATTCGTCTTTATTGTCGCTCCGGCAGCTGGCTACCGGATAAATCAAAGAGGGCAGAAATGGCTAATTTTTAAAGAAATTTATGATTTTCACATTCTAAACTGCTTGCTTCTACACGTTATTGACTCGTGCACTCCTCAAAGAGCGTTGAGAAATACGGGCAGTAGTATTGGAGACAATTTTAAGATTTCAAGGCATTGTACCAAAGTCCACTCGAGCTTCTTTCTTAGTCTCCCCAAGCATTTCAGTTTCACGTCTCACTTGTGCATTTAAAGCGTTCAAAATGTATTCGGCAAGTCATTACGCAGACATTCATTTCGTTTACGGCCTGGCCGACGGAAATTCTAGGTTGGCTCAGAGGCTGTACGCTGAACGATACCCTAATCGGCGTATCCCTGACTACAGGACATTTGCCTCAGTTCACCGACGAATTTCGGAAAGTTCGATCTTTTCTAGTAGTCACGAGGTAGGGGCGAGAGCGGAAGGCGTTCAAACAGAAGAAATGGTGCTTGAAGAAGTGGACAATCGGCCCGGAATAAGTACACGGGAGCTTGAGCGGGACACGGGTGTAAGTCGGTGGAAGGTGATGAAGATCTTGAAAAAAAAAAATTACTGCGCATACCATTTCACACCCGTTCAAGAGCTTCTGAATAGTGATTTTGCTCCGCGCGTTAATTTTTGTCGTTGGCTCCTGAACAGCGATATTGAGGAGCATCACTTTTTAAAGAAAATCTTATGGACCGATGAATCACTCTTCACGAGGGAAGGGATATTCAATCAACACAACCTCCACCATTGGGCGTCAGAAAATCCACGTTTGGCTCGCGTTCATTCTGTCCAGAGAAGGTTCTGCCTTAATATCTGGGCCGGAATCATAGGCGACCAGCTAATTGGCCCCCACTTCTTCGACGGAGTTCTAAATGGAGAGAGGTACCCATTCCTATGATTTTTTAAACATTTTTGTTGTTTTTCTTCATCTTAAAAGTAGGCTTTCATTTAGGTATCTTAATTTTCTTCGTGAGGAACTTCCCCTTCTTCTTCGTCCCCTCGACGCGGAGGTGAGAGAGAGCATCATCTTCCAACAAGATGGCGCCCCTCCTCACTACTCTGCTCAGGTCCGGCAACACCTTGGAGAAACTTTTCCGAGGTGGATAGGTCGTGGAGGAGAGGTTCCCTGGCCAGCAAGATCTCCAGATCTTACGCCTATGGATTTCTTCTTGTGGGGTACAATGAAGGAACAGGTAGGTACCTACCAAAAAAATTAAAAATCAACACTATTCCCATCAGTGATAACGTGCCATTAAGGTGTATTCGACATCGGTTACGACTAAAGAGGAGTTATGCGAAAGAATTGGGCAGGCAGCCCAAAGTGTTCGTGACTCGACGCTGACCTACGAAGTAACGGTCAAAGAAATGAGAAAACGAGCAAGACAGTGTATCCGCAGCAATGGAATGCACTTTGAAAACATGTTAAAATAAAATACGTTTTGAATGAGAATGTGCAAATCATAAATTTCTTTAAAATTAGCCATTTCTGCCCTCTTGATTTATCCGGTAGCCAGCAGCCGGAGCGACAATAAAGACGAATACGATAAGTTTCATGTAAATGAAGACTTTAAATGATTTTTATGATGGTTTCTCTCGTCAAACAAAAAAATTACAGCGCAAGAGTTGTTGAAATGTTGATGTTCAAAACTACCCTGAACTTGCGGTTTTGAAGGAAGAAATACCTTATTTTTTTTAGAAAATGATAATTTGCGCAGAAAAACTGCCCATTAACTAAAATAATTTTAGAGAGTGATTTTGAAGAGGACACATTGAAGAAGTTTTCCTGACCTTGGGAAGCCGATTTGAAGAGATTTAGCGTAAAATGGTTGGGAATGACGTTTGTTGGAAAATTGAAAATTCCGGATTTTGCCCAGTTTGAATAGCTGTCAAGGCCACCAAAAGCGATCAATTTGAGTTTAAATATCTTTTCCCGATTGAAAAAATTGTGCTCTTTCCGAATCTGTCGTCAAAAGTTGTAAAACGTTCACTTGGAAGCGAGCAACTCGCATTTTTCCGAGAAAAGTGACTTAAGCCTTAAAAATCATTCAAAAAATCATTTCTCGAATAGTTTTGATTTTCGGACCATAGCCGGTGGGGTATTTTCGATCACAAATGAGGTCTAATTTCACCCATTTTTTTTTGTACAAGTCAAAACCGACCACCCTGTATATGTTATTCGCAATGGTCGAATTCACCCATTGCCCGAAGAATTCACCCACAACGCGTTATGGGCAGTGCGAAGTGCTCACAACGCTTGAGTCTTTTCAGCGTGTCGTGTGCCACGGGAGCGTATCATGCGTGAATAAATAGTTTGCCACTTTGAGTGTATGTTTCTTCCTCGTTCTATGTTTCGCTACTGTCATTCATTTTTAATTTCCTTTTTGATGATATTTTGATATTTTTTTCAATCAATCATAATCGTGTTTAATTATCATTCCGTTCATTTCCTTTAATTGTCCAGCAATATCGGTGTAATGGGAGTTCAGACACATCTGACTCCGGAAGACCCACGACGCGAAATAGCCTGTCGTAACCATTATTTCGGCTATTGAGTAAAATGAGTTACCGAGAACGCATTAAGGGTATTTCATTCCGCCCACTCGGCGAAAAAAATTACCCACGACGCGTTGTGAGCATTTCACACTGCCCATAACGCGTTGTGGGTAAATTTTTCGGGCAATGGGCGAATTCGGCCATTGCGAATAACACATACAGTTTCGATTGGAGCTTTGTTGTGGCTCATTGATTTGCTCACGTTTGGAGCTCTGCTGTGATTTGAAGCTTTGGTGTGATTTTGAGTTCTGCTGCGGTTTGTGACTTCAAGTGGTTAGTGATTTCATTTAGTCGAAGGTTTGCTGTGTTCGGAGCTCTGCTGTGACTGCACGGCTTCTTTGAGGTTGGAATATTTCTGTAGTCGGAGATTTATTGTGGTTTGAGCTTTCCTATTATGTTTGGCCCTTCTTTGTGGTTTGGAACTTTGCTGGGGTTTGTAGCTTTGTTGTCGTTCAGAATCTCACTCTGGTTTGGAGCTTTGTTGTGGTTTGGAACTTCACTGTGCTTCTGGAGCATTGGTATGGTAAGAGCTCTTTGAAGTTGTATTGCTCTTTAAAACCCAGATTTCGCGCTATTTACCTGTTCAAAACCAGTTTTGAGGGGCAAGGCTCATTCAGATATTCAAGTCCGCTAGGTGGCGCATTGAAAAAAGTAATTTCATGAATTCAGCTCTTTCAAATCCCGAAATTCGTGATTAATTATTATGACTTGTGGTAAATTGACCGTACTTTTCCATGTGGTGTGAATTTCCGATTATAAAGTTTTCGGGCCATTTTTTTTTATCGAAAGGGTTATGGGGGGGAGGGTGCTTCATCAGACGTGATCCTTCCCCTTCTGAAACTCAGCTGGATCGGCGTACAAAATTCCAGTAGGCGAGGGATAAAACCGGTGATTAACCGTAACGGCAATCACATTTAACCTAGAAAAATTGCTTACATACCATAAAATATCTCACTCCCTGGGGAAAAAGCACTTGAGTCTTATTTTAGAAACGTAAGGATCAGTGTATGCAGGGGCATTTATTTCTTGCGCAATTATAGAAATAATAATTATGGAAAGAGTCTACTGCACTCATTCCGTGTTATGTTCTAATTGCTGCCTATTAAATTCTTCTTAGTTAGTGTTACTGCTTGTCCGTCATACAGCTCAATGTTAATATTGATAGAAGGACCCATCGAACAATGCAGGTCTTAAAAAAAAAAAAGTCATAGGATCATGGGGAGAACCCAATTTTGCCCCATATAAAAGGTCAGTTTCAACTCATAACGCCGCGAGTTATAGGTAAAGGAACGCAGTAACCGCCGAGTAATTACCAGAGCTTCATTAAAAAGAATACATTATAACGAGCTATTATTATTACCGATAAGAACGTGAAGCCGTATAATCGAGAGTTTTATACAGACAACTGCAGGTCAGTAGTCGGGTTTACAATCGCGTTGCATCTTCCAAGCCACAACGATGAAACAAATTAAGCTACCCGACGATGTTACCACGATAAAAGTTGAGGTATTCAAAGAGACTCCTTTCTCCCTCAAGCTGCCGCTCTACAGAATTTTGATTTTTTTTCTCCCCCAGGAATCGACATATTTGAGCACGGTTTTAAAAAATCGATATTTTTCAAAAAGGTAGGATGAGTTTAAAAACAATAAATTTAACTCATTTTACCCATTTCATAATTTCCGTTTATCCAAATAATTTCAATTTAATTTATTAAAATGTCATTTTAATATAATTTCATTTTATCCAAATCGCCTGAATAATAACGTGTGACTTAGGGAACCTAAGGAACAGACGGTTGACTTTGGAGAAATTATAAGAAAATTGGTGAGCAATTTTTTTTATCATCACCTATAATAGCATTTCAGTGTTACTTAAATTAAGTTTGATTATTACGTGATTATGGAAGTGCTTAATTACTGCGCTGACGCACTTATATTGTCACTCATCTTTATCGCTTGTTTTTTTTTTTTTTTTTCGCCGTTCAAATAAGGTTTATAGAACAAAGGCATAAATAGGTTTCGACCCCTTGGCAGTGAGAGAGGCCGTCAAAATACTGTGATTTTTAAAAAAAAAACTGACGTGAAAATAAGGGATGAAGGATGAAACATGTCACAAGCCCTCCAAACTTGACTTCCCCAGGGTCGTAACTTTAAGAGAGGGATCAAAGGTATAGCAGGGCGGCTTTTCCCTCTCACTTTCCCTCTACGTGGATGCTTTGAGTGTATATAAAAAAAAAAAATTACCAGTACATATTTCAATGCTCGAGTCGGGAGAAAAAATGTCTATACAGCTGAGTATCGGACTATAATTACCTTGGAAACAACATATCCGGTCACATAATTTTACGAAATTTTCAAGCTAAAGGCTAGAAACTGAAAAATTAAATTCTGCTTTATTCCAGACTGGTTGCTGGACAGAGAAACTGAACACGTTGCCTCTAGAAACAGACTTTTCGCTATAGAAATGACTTTTTATCTCCCCGGAAACTCAAATTTATCCATGACACTGACAAGGCGGTGGGAGTAATAGCAATATCGTAAAAACTGTTTATCGTAAAAAACTCTCAAATGTAAACGCGAAAATAAGAAAAGATGGCGGATAAGACCAGGGGCTCTAGGTGTGCTCTACGCAAAAAAGTTGTTTTAAATAGTGAGCTGTCAAATGTGACGGAAACTACTTTCAAGTGTTTCATATCAAGTGTGTGCACAACAAGGCGGCCGATATCGAGGCTATTGTTCACCTTAAGGGAAAATACCGTGGTACTGTAAAGTGTGCATGGCTCACATTCGCACTGCCTTCGATGGAGAGAATCCTCGGAACAGCTTTCACTGATGTGAGCACGCCCAAAATCTCTTCCTCGAGTACGAGCTTGGTGAATAAAAACAACTCAATCTTAGCAGTGAACATTGAAGCGCTATCCCAGGAAAACGTGGCACAGGTGATAGAGAGGTTCAGTGCTGCTTTTGCTAGCCAAGACACAGCATTGCGATCTACCGGTGCACAGGACAACTCCTTGGAAGGTGACACGACAGACGCAATCGCAACTCACAGTGGTGACGGAGTGAGAACCAACAGTCAACTGACAGGGAGTTCTACTTCCAATCATTCCGAAAATCATTGTGGAGCTTCCTATAACTAACATGCCAGGCGGTTTCATGGAAATCGAATTAACACGTCATCAAAGTCTGAGGACTCGGGATTTCGTACCAATAGATCCAAATATGTGACTGCTAATGGATATGTCTCCGAGTTGCGCTACATTTTAGTATAGATGTCCCACAAGGCTCCATACTTGACCCAACGCTATTTGAAATCCTCACAGGTCGTAGGGTACGCTGACGATACCACGCTCCTTACAGTAGCGACGACTAGTATTGAAGCTAAATCCAAAGCCGCTACCGACGTCGAATTATCAGAAAGATGGCTTAAGCAGCATAGTATGCGGCTCAATAAAAGTAAAACTGTTAAGGTTCTTTTCAATCTACGTTCGAAGTCATATAAACAAATTCGGCAAAGTTCTTGGGAATTTATCTCTATAGCTCCATGACGTTGGCTATCTTAAAAGGCGTCCGTCTCGAATTTTGTTTTTGTTTTGTAAACTGAGACCCTTGCTTGACAAGACAACGCTTCGTTCCATCTACTTCGGACTTTTCCACTCAATACTCACCTATGGCACTGTTGCGTGGGGAAGGGCCCTTGGGCTCAGATATGTCTTTATTCTCCAGAATAAGGCCTTACAATCGAGTCGATGAGTTGCGTCAAATACTTATTTGTTGATTTATGAATATTTCAAAATAGAAGATAATATTAGTGCTGTAGTAGGTTGGTGAAGTCCCATGTTAGCGATTTTTCTCAATATTTGCCACGAATTAGAGTTTTCTTCCCTGTTTACTGCAAATTAGCGATTTTTTTACATTTTTAGCAACAAATTAGCATTGCTTCTCAATATTGGGTGCAAATTAGCGGTGTAAGAACTATTTTTTCCCCACGTTAGCATTTTTTTAAAATGTTAGCTGTATGGATTAGTGCTCTTTTTCAGTTTTAGTCCGTACGATGCTTTCGGAAGCCACGGATTATTGTTTTCCTAAATTTTAGCCGCGAATCAGCGTTTAACATTTTAGCCACGAATTATTCAATTTTTTTTACTTTTTTCCGTGAATAAACATTTTTTTATAGATTTTTATCCATTAATTAGCGTTTTCCCTCACTTTCATCCATGAATCAGCATATTAGTGCTCCTTCCCAAGTAGCACATTTGGTCGTTGTTGGTTGTGTTTGGCGTTTTCCGGCCTATTTTATACCTCTTTCCGACCTCGTGTACACCTTGCGTCGTCGTTGCGTCATCGTAACGACCAAACTGCGTGTAGTACTTTTTTTCAACGTCGTACCGACGTTAATTTAAGTGTATTGCAAGTGGGGAAGGTCGCCAAGACGTCGTCGCGTGGTCATATATCTGTAGTATGATTTTCGGACGTTGCTGCGTGGTCGCATATCTGTATAGTATACTTTTTCGACGTCGCTGGGAGGTCAAACTTTTTTAATAAACTGTGGTACGAAATTCTGACGTTATCGCGTGGTCATATTTCTGTAGTTAGGCGACGTGCGCTGCAGCTCCTTCGGATCGATAGCTGCCCAAGTAGCACAAACGGTCGGTTTTGGTTGCGTACGGTGACTTCCGTCTTGTTTTAGACTATTCCCATCCTCCTACACAGATCGTCTCGTTGCTGGCACGTCAGTGCGGTCTAATTTTTTATAGTACAATTTTTCGACCTCGGTGTGACGTCGGGTTATCTGTAGTACATTAATACGACGTCGTTTTGACGTCACGCATCAGTAGTATACTTTCCCGACGTCGCCGCGTGGTTGGATGTCTGTAATACTATAATATGACGTCATCTTGACGTTGCTCCCGAGCACTAGTAGGTTTTGTACGTATTTCGACTGTTTACGACGATTCAACAAAAACAAAAGAGTACAACGGTCATAAACCTCTTACAGTTCAAGTTTTCTATACCACCCAATTTCTGTTCAGTTCCCTTTCGTCTCTTGTTCTCTCAGTGCGTAACGCGAGTCTTAAATTGATTTCCATAAAATCGTAAAGCGTTCGAGCAAATTGTTTGTAATACAGTCTACTAAGTCAAACGTCAGATCAACCCGACCGGTCGGCTCTCTTCGTACGATACCAACGTAGCTACAGGTACGTGGACGATCTGTTCATTGCAATAAGCTCGAATTCTCTTTTCTAAACGTCCTCACGTCGCAATAACTTAATCCCAAAACAACGACTATAGGATTCCAAAATACCGACCCGAAGTCGCGAACGGAATTTTAACCTATAACATGACCAGTGGTCGTAATCTATACAACATTGGTACAAATAAATGACTCGAAGCTGTTGTAGGGTCATTATTGTTCACCAAAAGTAGTGTAATAGTGGAAATTACTACAATTTTAGTATAGAAACTCGACTGCGCCTTTTACCTACTGCTGCCCTTTCAAGATTCTTCTCATAAGAAAAAATTATGAAGGGTCAGAATGAAAAAACGGCTTAATAACTACTCATTTCAGCTAAAAATTGATTTTTCGAAGCATAATTTAGCGATTGCAGGAGAGAGCCTGTGTCAAATAGAAATTTTGGGTAATTTGAAATGTTTGGCCTATATTAAAATTAATATTCATTACTCTAAATTACGATAAAACAAGGGGTGCAACATGATTGAAACGATCAATTTAACTTTTCCGTTTTTCACTCTAATATCCAGGGTCTCCCCAGGAAGCTCTTAGAACTGGAATCTTTTCTTTTAACTCGTCCCGACATCAGTATAATTTGTCTCACCGAACACTGGCTGACTAGTACCGCTATTGGATGTCATGTACCGAATTCCTTCTTTCTGGGATCCTCCTTCTGTAGGGGAGTGGGGCGTCACGGAGGATCTTCGGTATTCATTAGAAGTGGTCTGGGCTCGAGTGAGATCGCCAGTCTGGTTTCTCTCTCGCTTGAGGCCGTGATCGAGATTTCCGCTACTCGAATTCTACTCCCGGACATCGTTGTGTGCTCGATTTATAGGCCTGCGGGTGGCCCGCTCCACGGATTCTTCCGCACTTTTCAGGAATTTCTTGATAGACTGGGCCGTATGAACTCCCCAGCGTTGCTTGCTGGAGATTTTAATATCGACATACTCAGTGGGGAATCGGATGCCAACTATTTTCTGAACTTGCTATCATCCTATGACTTTCAGCCCTCTATATACCAGTGCACCAGAATTCACGGTAATGGTAGGGAGTCCGCCCTCGATAACATATTCACAAATATCCATCATTCCTGGTTCAGCTCCAGCATAATCGATTGGCAGTTCTCTGACCATAAAGCGCACGACGTAACGTTGCGCCTTCAAGCTCCTGTAGTTAAAAATGGCAAGTCTGCCCCAAAACGTCATTTTGGAGCTAACCGACTGCTTAGTCTCACCTCTTGGCTAGTTCAGCCTGGCCTTTGGCTTAGGATTTACGAGATTAAAGACTCCTTTCGAAAGTGGGAACTCTTCCTACACCTTCTTGTGAGAGGATTGGACGCCTGCTGCCCCTGGATAGTGTCTGATGACCGACGAAGGATGAAGGATTCTTGGTTCACATCTGAGTTGGAAACGAAACGCGATATCTATTTGGATCTGCTTCGGAGTTATAGGTGTACCTCCGATCCTCAGCACCGCTTGAATTTTCGTAGTGCTTTCGTCGCTGCTAGGAAAGAGTATCGCACAGCTTTGTCCGCCGCTAGACGGGCGCATAACGACGAACGAATTACGTCGTCCGTGAACAGGTCTCGTGAATCGTGGAGAATTGTTCATAGGGAACTGAATAGCAAGCCCTTGAAGAAACCCATGCCAGGTTCGAATCTAACGGCCTCGGATTTCAACGTACATTTCCGTGACAGTGCCTCGAGGATGGTTGACTCTTTGCCTCCCCCTGAGACTTCCTTTATGGTTTATCTGGATCAAGTTTCGGCGCGCCCTCCTTCTCTTGCCTTGGAACTTACCACTGTCGAGGAGGTATACGCTTCTATAGGTCGCATGAAGTCGTCGGCGTGGCCAATCGTCTGCATCTAAACGCAGCTAAAACTCAGGACCTGACACTCAATCTGACCTCCTCGTCGACCAGTGCTTCCGAAGTAAAATTCCTCGGGTTTTACATGGATAATCGACTCTCCTGGACCAGCCACATCACGCACCTGTGTAAGGTCCTATCGCGCAGTCTCTTCGCGATGCGGCGCCTTGTGGGCCTCGTCTCGGCTCCTGTTCTGCGGATGGTGTACTACTCCTTTTTTGCGAGTCATCTGTCATACGGCATTCTCCTGTGAGGAAATTCGACCAGCGTGACGCGCGTCTTCAAATTACAGAAAGCGGCGATACGAATAATGTGTGGTGTTCACTCCCGCACTTCTTGCAGGCCGCTTTTTTCAGAGCTTGCGATACTCACTCTTCCGGCGCTTTATGTCCTTGAAATGGTATCGTACGTGAAGCTTCATGCGGAATTTTTAGCGCCTGAGCACGCCTATTCAACGCGAAACAGAGAGCGTCTAGTGGCTCGTAGGTGTCGCCTCGCGGTGACTCAGCGAACATGCATCTCGTCGGTGGGGGTCAGGCTGTACAACGCGTTGCCGGGCCGCCTAAAAAATCTCAAAGGCGGGGATTTCAAGAGAGGTGTTCGGGAGCTGTTGCTTCGTCGATGCATATACAGCGTCGAAGAATTCTTCTCCAGCTGTGATTAGCACCTGTGATTTTGTTGTCACTTTGTAAACATTTTTTTTTTTTTTCAATTTGTAATAACTTTGACGTGGCCTTACATTTTAATTTTGTGTTGGCATTCAATAAAAATGAATGAATGAATGAGAAAACGAGCGAGCACCGGTCTTTTCTCTGTTTTGCCCCGACGCCATCCAATTGCTGATCGCCGGTCTCCGGGCGTTGCCTGTGGCTCCGTTGACTTTGTTGTTGAGCGGTTGTTCCATATCGACGGCACACCCGTAGGTCGGACTCCTCCGTCGCGTTCGCGTACGCTCGCGTGAAGTGCATGTCCATCATATTCTTGAGTAACCAGTGACCCCCTTCATTAACAACTCGCACTAATACCGAGCCCTATTAGTCGACCTTAGCTTAATTAATAAATGTATTCACTTTTCCACGAGTTGTAAATGGCAAAAAAATAATAAAAAAGACGTGAAAATAATCCAAAATTTAACATACCGCTTACACTAGTATCACTAGTTTCTCTATGACCGGCTGTAATGACCCTACGTCCATGATTATTAACCCATGGCACATGTTTCCTTCTTCGAATATGAAGCGAGCAGTTCTCGCACTTTTTACCCAGTTTCCCGTTTCTTGTTTTTAAATACAAATACGTAATATTCGATACGCGTTCCTATTTCTAAAAGATATAACAAGTGGCAACGAGGATAATAAGAAACGGAACTTAACATTTTCTAAAGTTGAGGACAAGTGCGTGAAAGAAGAAAAAAAAAAAAAAAAACTCCGCGTCCGTAGCAACCGCTTTTCACCCCGACACTACGATGACGGATTCTCATTCATTTGATTTTTTTTTTTTTTTTTCCCCTTTCTTCGATAACAAGGTAAAGACTTGTCATTTTATTAACTACCTCTAGTACCAGTACCGAATCGTTAATTACACCATGGATGCCGAACAATTTGCCGCATTCATGGCTTCGTTTACTTCAAACCAGGAAAGGCTTCTTGAAGCGATTCGCTCTTCAGGCAGCTCAGGCCGTTCTCCCTCTTCTACACCGACACCCGCCGCTATTCTGATTCCTCCTTTCGAAAATTTCACGCCTTCAAAAGAAAATTGTCCAATGTTTCTAACAAAACTCGTAATCGTTCAAGTTCTGAACAATTTTTTTCCAGACGGAGTCAACCTACTAACTCAGTTGAAACTGAGTATTCGAGTCTTAATCAAATAGTTGATATTTTCGGTCACAAAGACTCGAGTAAAGACGCTGAGAAATACTTCGTAACAGTTGAAATCGAAGGACAGCCCCAGAAATTCGAAGTTGATTCCGGAGCTGGTTACACTCTTCTTCCGCGTTCACAATTCAAACGCTTTCAGCTCGACAAACAACTAAAAAAATCAGATGTGGCCTTCCGATCCTACACAAATAATGTTTTCGTCCCAGATGGAAAACTTGATGTACAGGTGCGCTACAAAGACACCTATTCGACTGAAGAAATCTACATAGTTCCCGATGATTTTTCAACATTATTGGGTCGCGTTTGGATCCGTCATTTGGAAATAAATCTGAAGAAACTCGACTACTCTCTGCTTCACTCTCCTTTTTTCATTAACAGTGTGAATGGGAATAAAGATATAGAATGACATTCTAGCCGAATTCCCTTCAATCTTCGAACCTAAGGTTGGTTGCGTTCCGGGTGTCACTTGCTCTCTGCAACTCCGAGAACATGCCAAACCCATCTTTCTACGTGCTAGAGACGTCCCGTACGCTCTCAGAGAAAAAGTGGAAAAAGAATTGGACACTTTAGAAGCCGAAGGCATAATTTCAAAAATCGACCACTGCGACTGGGGTTCCCCTCTGGTTATTGTACCGAAAGCGGACGGGAGTATTCGCTTATGTGTTGACTACAGGAACACAGTGAACCCTCAAATTGTATCTTCACACTACCCAATACCAAAAGTAGACGACATACTGACAGCGCTCACAGATGCCGAATTTTTCTGTCATCTTGACCTCTTCAAAGCGTATTTGCCCTTCATGGTGGATGAGGAAAGTGCTAAAGTCCTGACCATTTCCACGCACAAAGGCACCTATAAAGTGAATCGTCTAGCCTTTGGAGTCAAAACGGCGCCAGAGGATTTCAACCGTGAGAAAGACAAAATTCTTTCAAATCTCGAAGGCGTGCTCTCTTTCTTTAACGACATTATTGTCTATGGTCGAACGAAATCAGAATGCTTTTCGCGTCTACGTTCTTGCCTGACACGACTTCAAAAATATGATCTGCACCTGAATAAAAACAAATGCCAGTTCTTCAAAACTGAATTAAAATACCTCGGTCATGTTATTCGCAAAAATGAGGTCCTGAAAAGTCCTGACAAGGTTCAAGCAATTTCAAAAATAAGAAGACCGACAGACGTCAAATAACTTCGCTGCTTCCTTGGTCTTATAACGAACTACTCAAAATTCATCCCCAAGATGTCCACAATAACTTCAGCTCTACGTCTACTTCTTCAAAAAAATAAAAAATTCCAGTGGACTAGGGAATGTGAAGCAGCATTCCTCAAACTCAAACAAGAGATTGTTAGTATCAGGGTCCTCTACCAGTTCAATCCAGAGCTTCCAATTGTGGTCACTTGCGATGCCAGTACGACGGGAGTCGCTGGCATACTTTCTCACATCGTGGATGGACACGAACGCCCAGTTGCCTTTGCATCTCGCGCATTGACTCCAGCCAAATTGACCGCGAGGCCTTGGCCATCATCTTTGCTGTGAGCCATTTTTTTATTTACCTCTAAGGGCAGAAATTCCAGCTAGTGACCGACAATCAGCCCCTTTCTCGAATATTTCACCAGGCTGCTAAGCTACCAGCAATGACTTCAGCACGACTTCTACGTTACGCATCCTATCTCTCAGGATTCAACTACGAGGTGAAACTCAAAAGAGGAGCTGACAATACAAATGCCGACTGCCTATCTCGCCTACCAATACAGGAAGACGTTCAAACAATGGATATTATCATCAACAAGGAAGTGGAAGAAATTTGCGCTCTCACCCTCTTTCAAATTTCTTCGGACGATGTAGACGCCGAAACCATCGCCCGGGAGACAAATGCGGACCGAGAACTTTCAAAAAATAAAGCAGATCTCCTCGAGGGGAAAATTCAAGACGAATACACACTCGAAGAAGGAATTCTTTTCAAAGGACATCGAGCCGTAATCCCAAAAATTCTACAAGCTTCTATTCTGCGTGAGCTCCATAGTACTCACGTTGGTGCCACGAAAATGCAGCAACTTGCTCGGCGATACTGCACTTGGGTTGGCCTAGATCTGGTAAGCTCTTGCGAATCCTGTGTTTTAAATCAACCGAATCCGACAAAAGCTCCACTACATATTTGGTATAAACCAAAGACAAACTGGGATCGACTTCATGTCGATTATGCCGGGCCTTTGGACGGAGGAAAACACATTCACATTGTCGTCGACGCCAAATCAAAATGGGTCGAAGCCCGGATATCTTATCACGCTCCGACTGCTACAAAAACCATCGAACTTCTGGAAAATATATTTTCGACTCACGGGTTTCCCAAAATAATTGTCTCAGACAATGCAACTATCTTCAAATGTGAGACATTCACCACTTTTTGCAAAAACAACGCTATCATTCAGAAATTCAGCGCGCCCGGACACCCTGCAACAAACGGGCTTGCAGAAAGCAACGTGCGCACCCTAAAAAATCGTCTGACGGCTATGGAAAATGAACCGGGAAACATTCAGCAGAAAATCCAGAAAATTCTACAAATTTACCGAGCGATTCCCTTAGTCGAGGGGAAATCCCCTGCTGAACTTTACTTCGGCAGAACAATTCGAATACGTTTGGACGCCCTCAAGCCATTCAAGGAAACTCCTCAAAACGAATCAACTGTTCCTGGTCTTCGTTCTTTAAACGTCGGTGACCGAGTCCAATCACGATACTACACAAATTCAAAAATTCATTGGCGTTTTGTAACTGTACTACAAAAATTGGGGATGGGTACACGTACAAACATCACATCGACCAGTTGAGGAGAACTAACGTTCCAAATAAGATGGTGTCATTTTCTCCAGAAACCAAAGCGGGAGGCCAAGAATCACCCTCTCAACCAGAAGGAAACGAAAACCCAAGTCAACCACCACCATGGCTTCTAGCTCAAACCATTGTTCCATCAACGGAAATACTACAGTCGCCTAGTGATCGCCTGATCCCTGATTCAAGTATCCGTCAACCACCGTTACGTAATGACGTGTCAAATGGACCACCATGTCGTTCTCAACTCCAACGATCAGAACGTCAACGTCGTCCTCCAATCCATCTACGCGATTATGAACTGTCGTAATTCACATTAGTACCAATGTATCTTCGGACTAAGTGGGGGAGACTGTAATGACCCTACGTCCATGATTATTAACCCACGGCACATGTTTCCTTCTTCGAATATGAAGCGAGCAGTTCTCGCACTTTTTACCCAGTTTCCCGTTTCTTGTTTTTAAATACAAATACATAATATTCGATACGCGTTCCTATTTCTAAAAGATATAACACCGGCAGACAGCGACTTCCTTAGCTGCAATCGCCAATTAAGGGAGAGTGTTGAATTTTTATAATAGAATAATTGGTGTGGTAAGACTGTTTGTTTATCGGGAAAGGACACGGAAGGTTACGATCGAGTTGGCATTGCATTCTTATCTATTCCTGGTTGCCCCGTTCATGTAAGTTCTACATTGGAAGCTTGCTGCAAATTTTTTCAATAACTCAGTCTTGGAGGCATTGTAGGCATCAAAATTACGTAAAATGGAACTTAAGTGACTACGCTGGGGGATTATCGAAGGAAGGATCGCTGCTATCTACAAAAAAGGAAAATAAATCGGTATCGGTCCCGTCAATTTTGAAGTGGCTTAACTTTTAACTAGCGCGTTAGGCTCGTTTCACATATACGAGGTTTCTCGCGGCGTGGTTTTGGCTGCCGCGTATTGACCACGTACACCTTTACACACGTGCGGTACATATTACTTGGTTCGATGAGAAAGCGGCATTCACGCGGGGGCCTCGTGAAACCGTGTTTGTGTGAAAAGAGCGTTGGGAAATGCTTAACGTTGAATGTCCACGTGCTCCTTTTATAGTGCTGAAGAAGATTACCTCACCCTGATGCTTGGAAAAGAATCTGAAGAAGGATACACGGTCCTTTCCAGCCCTCGAGTAGCACCCAACAAACGCGTAGTTCATCGGCATTTCGTTCTTTTTGGATCGGTCGAATAAACGCCATTTGTGTATTATAGAATAAAAATACCACGTTTTGATGATTCTCTAGTCAAAATTCATTTTCCAAGTAACATAGGAACAAGACTTCTTGGCCGAGCGATGTGGGGAATACTCATTCTGTTCTGCCTCAGTGACTCAAACCCGGAAGAAACTAACACCGTCTGTGGATCAATTGCTTACAATAGACTTAAATTTCAGCTCATAAAACAACTTTTGGAACGTTAAAATTAAGTAAATATAAATAAATCACTCAATACTGTAATAAATTTGGGGTAACCAGGAAAGGTAATATAACACAACTCTTATCTCGTGTCCGTTCCCGATGGCTCGTTCTCTATCTCTCTCTGTTGTAACCTCAGTCTAGTCGTTATTCATGAAGCCATCGAACAATGTGCTCGTACAATTAGTTATTGTGTTTAATAAAATAATTAATCAATTCCGTGGTCTAAAAACATTAATTCGGACCTCTACCTCCAATAGTAACCGATTTAGGAAAAAGTGAAAATTACAAAAATTAGAAAAATAACTTTTTTAATAATAAACATAATTAAAATCGGTTACGCATGCATATAGTCCTTATTTTTTAATGAATTTACAAAAAAAAAGAAGTTAAAAAAGAAAGAAAAACGGGTGCCCGTCTCAGAGGCCCGTGCAGCACCCCCTTAAGGGGGAGTTTCAGGACGGCCAGGAATTGGCCCCTATTTTTCTCCGTCAGTTTTTGGAATTTTTCAGTAATTCTTTTTTTTAAATTCATTTAAAGGCTAGTACTAGTGACGGACATAAAGTTTTTATTTTTAATTTTTTTTTGTTTTAATTAAATTTTCAATTTTTTAAAAATTATTTTAATCAAAAAAAACTTTCTGTCCGTCACTGCGGCAAATTTTCTTGAATTAATATACGCAAACCCGGAATCGATTGGAAGCTCCAATTCGCTAAAATTTAAGGGCGAATCGGCACCTAAATTTAAACAAAAAACTGGGTTATTTCTGACTTCATAGTTCTAGTGGAATCCGCTAGAGAGGCCATCACGCTCCGGTCGATAACGCAGATGGAAAGAGCGCCGGCCAAACTTTTTTTTCTTCTTCTTCTTCTTCCTCGTCTTCTTTTTTTTATTCTTTTTTTTACAAACCAGTGTCCCGCCTTTTTTATCCTTGCTAATATCAAAGATTGGATTTGGATAGCTTCAAGTGTTCGATAGTTGGCAATAAATGTAATTTAGTGTTCGTCCTCGCGTCGTGCTTTAAAATATTTCGCTAACGTGTAATATGTAATCGGAATGGAACAATCTACTCCGATAGAAGTGCAGTTTGAATCCTTCATTTACCATTGCGAATTTCAAATCCTCGAAGTCAAATCCTCAAACTTTACACGAAGCTCAGCCCGTAGGATTGGGTTTACCGGGGAAATAGACTATTTATTTTGCTGTGTGCCTGTCACGAACAAGAGTTGTTGCTTTTTCAAGTTTCGCCCCTGAAATAATTATAAAACACATTCAAACGAGAATTTAAGGGCGAAGTTTAGGCGAGGGTGGCAAGGAAGGGACCTAGGAAACACGTCTGAACCCCGCCACCTTAATGCTTGTTTAATTTGAAACATATAAATATTCTGATCAGTCTTCCAAATTCGGAATTTTAAATCAACTAGTAGGTATAATCAGATTTTTTTAATGTTTCGTGATGTGTGTACCATCGTAATCAATTGTTCTGTTGGGCACTTGTGCAAGTATCTGTTCATAAAAGGGATAAGGGGTGATGTTCAGAGGTATTTCCTCAACCCCTTTCTTGTTATTCTTCGCCAACATTTTGCCTAGGTAGAATTTCCTGAAGAACAAAGTGAGACTTGGAAAGCTTACTCGGATAGATGCAGAAATAATGGTCGACGATTTATTTATAAGGAAAATTGTTGGTGTGGATTACCTACTGGAAGGTATCGAGGAAACTCATCTCCCTCCCTCTTGAAACGCACGTAAAAATGGAATATGTTTATGTTTAGGGGAAACTTACAACGATAACATGATATTTTGAAAATTGAAAACGTGCAATACATAATACATGCATGCATTTCCCTCAGATTCAGGGGCAAATAGCTATAGCGAAAAAGGATTATATTGCCTGTTCCAGGGTGGCAGAAGGTGTTAATTTTTGTGGGGTCTTCCAAACTCAGAGTTCATGAGATTTCGCAAACTGGCTTAAAATGGCAATCTGTGCCCTACAAAAATGGCTAAACTGACCATTCACGCCTTGAAAATGACTAAACCCCACATTCGCACCATAAACTTTGCTAAACTGACGATTTGTCCCCTGAAAATTGTCCAAGTGACCATTTCTACGCCCTAAAAATGCCGTATACTTGTACAGACAGTTTGTGCCCTTGAAGTAGCCAAACTGGCTATTTACCCCCTAAAATAGGCAAAAATGACTCTATGCAGCCCTTAACTGGCCAAACCGATATCGATAAACTGACAATGCACGCCCTACAGCTAGTTTACTAATTAACGCTTAAAAAATGGCCGAAAGGATCATTCATGCCCAATAATGACAAAATTGACTAGTCGCGTCTCTAAAGTGGCTAAACTAAAGTTCCGTACTAAAAGTGGCGTTCGCCTCTTGAACATGACAAAACTGTTAATTTGTCTCTTACTATGGTAAAATTGTCTATTTTCGACTTGAAAATCGATAAACTACACATTTGGACTTTACTAAGCTCACAATATCGTACCCTGGAAATAGCCAAGCTCCCTCTATTCACGCTCCAAAAAAGTTGGCCAAAATGCCCTAAAAAAGAAAAACTTACGACTCGCGCATTAAAATGGCTACATTGACAAGTTGCACCAAAAATGGCAAACTGGCCATTCACACCCTGGAAATGACTTGACCGTCTGTTTGTGCCTTAGAAATGGCAAAACGGATAATTTGCACGTTTTAACTCGCCACACTGGCTCACGCGGTCACGCCCTGAAACTGGCAAAATGGAAATCCACGCTGTGATATTCGCCATGATATTCGCTCAGTAAAAATAGCTGAACTGACTATCCGCGCCCAAAAAGTGACAAAAATGGATATTCGTGCTCTTAAAATGATTTATTGCATTTTCACGCCCTGTATACATATGTACGTTAAAGTATTTAACGTATTTATACCCTTAAGTAATTATTCCCTGGCATTTTTAATAAATTGAAATTTCCAGACTTTTCTATAGTTTCAGAAAGTTTTCCGAAAATTTCAAATCACCCTCTCCCACCCCAAATCAAACAATATTCACCTTCAATCTATAGCTTCCCCAGAACAAAATTCCCCGACAATTCCCTACTTTTCCCTGACTCATGAAAAATGAATTTCGGGAAATGTTTCTTTGTGGGAATCCACAAAAATCGAATTGGTGAATATCTGTATGGATTGCATTTTTCCGGAAATAGTCGATCCGCGGAAATCCATGCCGATACGAGAGCCCTGCCACAGGATAAAATATTTGTGTAATGTGCGCGCAATCAACACATAGAGGGCAATTCTAGAGGAAGGCACATACTAAAGCGACGAAAAGCGAATTATGATAAGCGCTAATTCATGGCTAAATGTGAAAAAAATCGTCAATTCGTTGGCAAAAGTAAGAAAAGGCGCTAACTTACGGTTAAAATTGAGAAAAAGCGCTCGTATAAAGCTAAAATTTAAAAACACAATTCACGATTTCATGACTGAAATTGAGAAAAAGCGCTAATTCACTGCTAAAATTGAGGGAAAACACTAATCCATGGCTTAATGTAAAAAAATCCCAAATTCGTGGACAAAATTAAGAAAAGACGCTGATTTATGGCTAACCTTGAGAAAAACGCTGCAAATTTTACACATGGGTTTATTGTTCATGAATAGTCAAATCCGGCTTGAAATTACATGAAAATCGACACCCCACACCCCTATGATCTCAAAACCTTTGAAACCCCCCATTTTGGACCCGCTTTTGGCGCATAAAACGCCAGGGAGTTATTTGATCAAACTGATCAGATGTTAGGACCAACTAGATCCCAAATGGAGTCTATGTGTGAAAGAAAGAATTTTTTCGAGCAATCCTAGGGCAAGATATGGCCCGGACGGCGTACGGACATTGCAGAAATCGAATCTAGACATGTTAAAACGTACACAGAAAAAGTTTGAGGGTGGGTTGTAAAAAAAAATTGCTGACCGAAAACATAGGTGTATTATTTAGAATGAATATTAAACCAAAAGCACTCATTTAAAGCTAGAATTGGGAAATACAATCAACGATTTCTGGAGGCAACGCCATGTGGCTGAAATTGAGAAAAGGCGCTCATTCGGGGCTAAAATTGAGGCAAAGCGCTAATTTATTGCTATTATGTGAATACATTGCCCATTCGCTGCTGTGGAGAAATAGCGCTAATTTACTGCTAAAATTGAGGGAAAGTACAAATTCGAGGCTAAATGCGAATAAATCTATTAAGGCTGTTGACGGTGAAGCTTTGAAAATCACCCTGAGACAAGAGATGGCGCTGTACATCGCGTGGAAAAAATTAAAATGGGTAATTTTAGTACGAAAACTATACACCAGAATTCGTTTTCTTAACTTCTTACTTGAAACCCTGATATTTGAACATTTTCGCATCTAGGTGTCTTTTTGAGTCAGAAGTCAGAACTGTCAGAAGAAGTGCCCTTGACCCCGCGAGTTTATTACAAGTGAAGTGTGATCTGATAATGCCTCAGCCAGTGTCTAGTGATGTTCTAATTGAAATCAGAAACGTACCAATTTCACTTCAAGTTGTAGTGTATACGAAATAGGAGTGCAATAAATAAGATGACATTATTATTGTGTCAGTCATTTTCCCGAGATATAGATTTTAGGCGAAAGCATAACGCCTGGAAAACAAGCTCAAGGAAACGATCAAGTTGCCGTCAGAAAGAATTATTTTTCCTTGACTGAGTACACGTCGGAAAATTAGACTGTCATACCAAACCTGATAATTTTTACGGTAGATAATAATTATTGACTATTCGACAATTGTACTGTTTCTACCGATAAATTCGAAATTTGGGCAGTGTACGTCGAATTAGCTAGCGCTGTTAGTGCTTTGGATAATGACTGTAAAAATGACTATTGATCAAAACTATCCCTTGAAACTACGATTACGATTCATTATTTCTCGACTGTGAATGGAAAACTTGCATGAATGCCCGATTTGGGGGAAAAGTATATCGGTGAATTGGCACATGCGGACAAGGATATTAACAGTAGTTCCTGGCCGATTGGTGCTACTGGTGATCTTTAGATAAATTTCAAAGTTCTTCAGGAGGGGATGGATGGTACGAGGGAAAAATGACGTCAATGTGCAGTTTTGAAGCATTTGAGGAAACTTACAAATAACAAGAAAAATTAAACCCCAGAAAACGCGTATTCCCCCCTCTTCCCAACACCATCCATTTCATTAACTGCCCTTTGACGCAATCAAACCCCCACTCAAGATTTTAAAAAATTCGCCTAAAAAAACTCTTGATTGATTTCAATGTTTAATGTGGGCAATTGTCTTGTTGAAGCACACTCTTCAAGAAACACCAGTGATTGAAAAATGTGAAGTTCCCCATTGGTGATTTATCGGCAGAAGAATATGTATGCGCAGAAAACTTTCACGCCAAGTCGTAAGAAAAGAGGTCTGTCTCTTTGCTGCACTCTAGAAAAACACATGATTTGATTGATGTGAGACCTATACCGGATGTACTTGGTCCACGTGGCACAAATAAAGCAGGTGATTCTAGACCATATTTACGTCAAAAAATGACCAAATATACCATGGTCCGAATATCAACCGTTTCCGAGAAAAACGCACTTTTCCGCTTTTTCAACGCATCGCTGGTTTTCCTCAAACAAACTGCAATAACTCTCACAATTTTCGTCGCACGTAATATTGTAGCACGCCACTAAAAAGGGCACAAAATTGTCTTTTTATTATGTCTACATGGTTTTGGAATCAGCTTGAGTTGAAGGCCGTTAATGCTGAGCTGAATTCCCAAGTTGTCCTATTTTACCAACACGTGTTTTCTAACAGCTTTAATTTCACTCACAGCACATCGAGCATTCGTTATGAAACACGAATGATACAAAAAAAAAAAAAAAATAAATCGAAATACCTATTGTGTTTTGTGGGCCCTATGAGGGGGGGGGGTGTATGAGTGAAGAATTCACTGCATTCGTATTTTTATAATTTTCTGAGACTGATTTAGCGATTTGGATTTAATCATCCACCAATAAGACGATAGTTCTCTTTTATTTCCAGTGGCTACAACATCCTTATTTTGGCAATTACACTTGACAATTTCAAACCTTTGTCCAAATATCTTGGCTGTTACAGTGGCAATATCCATTTCATCGTAGGTCATTGGAAAGTTTTTTCCGCAGAGCGACTCATCTTGATAATGCTGTGTGCGAAATTAAAGCTGTTAGAAAACCCTTGTTTGGTGGAAAAAGAGGACAACTTAGAAATTCAGCCCAGTATTAAGGGCCTTTAACTCGAGCTGATTCCAAAACCACGTAGACATAATAAAAATACAATTTTGTGCCATTTCAGTGGTGTGCTTCATTATTACGTGCGACGAAAATTGTTGGAGTTATGGCAGTTTGCTTGAGGAAAACCAGCGATGCGTTAATTGTGAAAGGAACTCGCAATGGATATCATTCCACTTCTCTCTTGGAGTGCTCAATGTGTGTACTCAAAAGAAATGTGACCTCAGAAAATAATCAAACTTCGCGCACAACAAACACAGCAGCTGTTATGGGCACATCCATTGGCGGTGGTTTTTCCCAGCGTTATGGAGATACCATCCATGTCTAGCGACACTGAGGCACTATAAAACACGAGTACTGCAACACGGAAATCGGCGCCATGCTTGGTCCCTCACATGGTTATAATTATCACCTGATCTCATTGACAAGTAATTTTTTGATTTATTTCGATCGCGTTCCGCGTTTGTTTGCAGTTACGATGACAATTTTTTCATTCATGATATTTTGTTTACCCTAACAACTGAGGGACCAAATATGGCGCAGAAATCCGTGTTGCAGTACCTGTGTTTTAAAGGTTCTCTAGCGACACTTGAACAAGATTGAGTCGAATCTGGACGAGCCATTGAACGAAGCGGCCAGGTAGTGCCTATATGTCTCACAAGGCACAAGGGCGTAAGGAGTTCGTTGTGTGACTCATTAGGGGTACTCAAATAATCAGCCTGTAAACCTGTAAAAGAGTATTTCTCTGTAATTAAGTAAAATCCCCCCCCCCCTGTCTATGCCTTACTAAAGAAACGAGATTCTTTAGCAACGTATAGACAGGAGGGGAGTGGAATTTTACTTAATTACAGGGAAATACTCCTTTACAGGTTTTTACAGGCTGATTATTTGAGTACCCCTATTCTTTGTATCATCTTTAGATGAGAAGAGTATTAAAATGACAAGATTTAGTCCAGTCAAATGGGGAATTGGCCGGGACAAACGCATAGAAGTAGTTTTGTCAACGGATCTTATGTTTCTTGGGGTGCTGAATCCGAATCTGAACTTTGCCAACAAAAAATCGGTCGGCTGCACGTCGAAAATCGCAAAAAACTGGAAATTTTCTTACTTTTTATACTCAATCGGAACTAACTCTCTGGAACTAAGTACTTTTCGATGATTGCGCTCCTTTGCATTTTTGAAATACTAAGTTTACGACTATTTAAGCCAAATTGTATCTCCGTACGACTAATGGTTCCTGAGATATGGCCCGTCAAAAATTGACCATTTTCTGCCGCTGACGGAAAATTAGCTGGAGCCTGAAGCTGGACAAACTGATAAACGCTTGGCAATCTCTTTCAGATACACATCCTTCCATTTCCTAAAAAAATCCTGAAGATTCCACGTCGGGTGTTGGCACTGCACGATCTCAAATTTGGATTTGAGGGCCCTTTTGTTCGATTTGGTGAAATATCTCTGAGACCATCGGTGAAGACTAATCATGGGCGTAGCCAGCGGTGGGCAGTTGCCCTCCACTAGAATCAAAAGCGCAGATTTCGTGGGGCAGATGCCCACCCCCAAATTCCATCAAAAAGTTAAAATTCAACTCTTTTTTAATGATTAAAACTTTCGCAGGAATTGCTCAGCATCAGAACCAATTACTCGAATTTCGCCTACTAATGCATACACCAATTTCGCTGTTTTTTGTTTTTGTTTTTTTTTTTTTTGTTGTTTTTTTTTATGAAAACCAAATTATGCATATTAGAATCTCTGCCTCACTAAGCAACCAGTATCAATGATTTCGACCACTAAGACATCACTTTTACTGACATTTCTTCCTCAAATGTCTTGTATTTCGATCCATAAAACCAATTTTGCGGTTTTTTCTCACTAAAAAAAAAAACAACACATTTTCGCTTATCTTGATTAATGTTTTTTGAAAAAAAAAAAAAGTTCTCTGACGATACCTTCAGCAAAAGAAGGCGAAAGCTCAGGAAACGAAGAAGTAGAAGAAGAAAAAAGCCAAAACCCTAAAAACATAACATTAATCAAGTTGTATGGCTTAAAAACTGGTGATATTAATAACCCAGTTTCTTCATTTTAGCCGTTAAAATGTCTCAAAAAACCGTGAAATTACGCATTTTTATTTATTATTTCAATTGCGGCCATCACTGGGCATAGCCTAACCGCGAGTTGGTGCGTTCGATCTGTCAACTTCAGCCGCAAAAGAACAGTTTTTCCTCAATTTAACCTCTGGATGAACGCAATTTCTCAATTTTAGCCACGACAATTCCATCAATCAACAACAAACGGTGACAATTTTGCCAATTCGTATTCCCTCAATTATAGCAGCAAATTAGTGCTTTTCCCCAATTCTGCCTTGAGCAATTTTTTCCCCCTTCAAATTGTAGCAGTGAAAAGGTCCACATAACCCGCATGTGAGCGAATTTCATTAATTTTGACTTGGAAGTTGCATCGCAAAACCAATTTCACCTGCGAACGAACAATTTTCCTTAATTTTAGCCGTGAATATAAGCACTTTTTCAAAAATGTACGCGCTCTTTCTCAATTGTACCCGCAAACTTGCCATATATATGTATAAAAACGGTAAATTAGCACTTTTTCGCAATGTTTACTGAGATGTTTGTTTGAGAAACCACGATCTGGCGCCTTCTTACAATTTTACCTGCGTGAATAAGCACCATTTCTCAATTTTAGCCGTAAATTGGCGTTTTCCCCCAATTTTAGCCGCAAGTGAGTGATTTTTCTCAATTCTACATTGAACGGGCCATTTATTTCGTCAATTTTAGCTGTGTAAAGAGCTCTATAACCCGTGAATTAGCGCATTTTCTTTGCATCGTGGAAACTGCAAATTGGTATGTTTTCTCAATTTCAACCGCGAATAATGACATTTATTTCTCACGTTTAACGTGAATCAGCGCTATTACTCAATTTAAGCCCTGAATGGGTGTTTTTCCTCAGTCTTAGCCGCAAAATGTCCTTTTCTGGATTTCATCCGCTAAAATTTTTTCTCAAGACGTCCCCCCCCCCGCGCCCAACTGTGGACCCGTGTCTAGCTGGCTGCCCACCCATTGATCACGGGCTGGCTACGCCCCTGAGACTAATCGTTCTTTTGTTCTTTTAGGCTTAGTTTGATGATCACGAAAAAAGCCACAAGGTCACATTCGCGTTTTTCTTCGATCGCATGGAGTAGCGGAAGCCACGTGAACAACTATGCCAAATTTAATAGGTATGCCTAAATTTTTCGATGACGTACCGGTTTTATCGAAATCAAGGATACATATTGAAAAATGGCATAGGGGGATTATAAACGCACCCATCTGAAGAACGTTTAGCCAAACTGGACGCCTTGCGTTATGAACTTATCTCACAAAATTGTCTATGGATTGTTTAGCGAATAATTATATAAAGAACAATATTTCACGCAACTTCCAATGATAAGGCTTATGAAAATTTCTTCCGTTGGACGCGAGCGTTTCATAATAAAAAAAAGTGTGCTCATTCAGGGTTTGTCACCTAAATTACCCTAAAATTGTGACGAATGTGCCTGCTGAAGTAGAGGAGACGTACCTAATTGCTCCCTATATGGAGGTGACTAAGTGAATTTGGTATATCGGCCTTCAAAACATAATAATTTTAGAACATTATTATGTTCTAACAACATAATAAATGAGCGGAAACCATGTTTTAAAACCTATTACAAGCGATGGCGTGGTGAAAACGCCCCAAAAACACGATGGTTAAAAATCCACTAAAATTTCGCCTTGTCGCCGGGGTTGTAACGTTGGGCAGAGTTAAAAATCAGACTCAGCACACCTAAAAACATTAAAATCAGTCATCAAACTTAGTCCCGGAGTTTTTTCCTGTAACTACCCCGTTTGGTAACCTGCTTCCTTGACTACAACTTGCTTTAAAAACACCACTCGACATCCCAGAGTTTAATATTTGGAAGCAGAAACGGCGCTCTGCGATTCTGCCTGACGTGAAAATCCCAGAAGTCAGAAAAGCGTCAGGTTTGAGGTATGACATTGTTTGACGACTTTATGACAAGGTGAGGCTAGAAAATTGGCATTGCAGGGAAGGGGTAGTCTTTCTTTTATGAGAGAATTGACAAATAAGCTTCTTAACCACCGCTTGTCCTCAGCTAATCGTCGTGATATTCTCTTTATCTTTCTTTAAAAATCAACTTTCCTGAAATCCTGGGGGAGGGGGTAGTTTCCCCCATTATCCCCCCCCCCATATTGGATCAGCCCCAGCGACGAGTTCTTCGAACGCTAAAAATCAATTGGTTCGTCCGGGGGTTAATCAGTATTAAACTTATTTTATTCTTATTCTGCGAGTTCTGTTTTTTAGGCAAAAAACAAAAAATGAAACAACTCCCGAAGACGGTAGATTGTTTCGCCGGCCTAGCCCGGGAACGATCCTCACGTATTTTTCAGCCCACAAAACTCAAAAGACAAGACAAGACATGAGAGGAAAAAAAAAAAACATACTTTCTGTAACCTTGAGGGAGTTGTTGGACAAGTAGGGTAGCTATGATAGTGAAGTTAGAGGGGGGGTGGTAGCATCTCGAGTCCAACGAATAATTGTATAGAATCCACCTTTTCAAAGTAGCCGCAGCACGGCGCCACGAGGTGGAATCCTCATTTCAACGAAAATAAAATTGCTATTAATTAGGAATAAGTTCTTAAAACAATACGAAAGTGTTGATGAATACGTTTTAAAAAATTGTGACTGTATTCTCAACCTATTTCCTCAAATATTTACGGTGCGAATAAACATTTTTATGAAGGCCACGATTTTTAAAAAATGAAAATTTAAAAAAAAATTGAAATTTGAAAAAAGTGAATCCATAGTGACAATTTGGCAACCTCAAAGATTCGCGAAAAAATAATAAAAAAAATTATATTGCATTTTTGTCCAAGAAAACGTGTACCGAAGCTTTCGTTGCGGGGGGAACCCACCCTCAGAATTTTTTTTTCCAAAAAGTGAATCCATACTGACAATTTAATTGGTTAGAAATAGCTATGTGCCAATTTTCATGAAATATCTCGGTTTCACCACAAAGAAATCGTGTACCAAAGTTGAGGAAGCACCGTCAACAGCCTTAATACACTGCTCAAAAAGAAATTTCGCTCCGGCAGCTGGCGGTCGGAAAGAGTGCATTTCATTTTGTATACGGATACCCTAAGCCGTCCCAGAAGTAGTAATGTTGAGACCATGATTTGTTTCGTTAATGTTTGACCCTCCCTCGTACTGCTTACTGCCGGGTTTGTTTAAGCTCAACTTAATGGGAATCAAAGGCTATTTCAAAATGGAATCATCATACCGAATATAATGCTTCCTGGAATCAACTGGTGATTTGTAGTGATTTTTTTACCATTTAACCCCTATTCCCCCCTCCACCTTGACCGATTTGGCCCAAATGCAATACCGACCGGGGTCTTATGACTACTGATTTTTGTGCCAAAGCGCGTTCCGCTAAATTAATTTCTACGAGAGTTATCGTGCTAACAAGGCCTCACACTTACTTCCACCCCGGGGACATCGCCCCCTCCCCTCGACTTTTTCAAAAAATTAAAATTGGAATCAAAGGCTACTTTAACATGGAGGATACGTACTGAATATGATGCTTCTAGAATTAACTGGTGACTTGTAGTGATTTTTTGATCATTTCAAGCCGTATTTTTCCCCCCACCACCTTGACCAATTTGGCCCAAATGCAATACTGACTGGGGTCTTATGACTACTGATTTTTTTTGCCAAAGCGCGTTCCGCTAAATTAGTTTGTACGAAAGTTATCGTGCTAACGTGACCACACACTTATTTCCACCCCGGGAGCACCTCCCCCTCCCCCTTGACTTTTTCAAAAAATTTAAATGGGAATCAAAGGCTAGTCTAACATGGAGTATACGTATTGAATATGATGCTTCTAGAATCAACTGGTGATTTTTAGTGATTTTTTGACGACTTCAAGCCCTATTTCCCCCCCCCCCCTCCACCTTGACCGATTTGGCCCAAATGCAATACCGACCGGTGTCTTATGACTATTGATTTTTGTGCCAAAGCGCGTTCCGCTAAATTTACTTCTACGAGAGTTATATCGTGCTAACAAGGAAACGGCCATAATATTATATATATATATATATATGAATCCTGGAGACCACTTAATTCGTGTTCTAGAGGTTCTGAAACGTGAAAAAAACATGACATGACCCATGTTTGCCACCATCACGACGAGACCAATAGTGCATTTTCAGAATGAAATGCACTAAAATCAGCGCTAATTCGTTGCCCAAATGGATAAAAACAGTGATTCACTGCTAAAATGGAGAAAAAGCGCTAAATCATGGCTAAATGTGTACAAAGTGCTAATTTGTGCCCAATTGTGACGACATCGATAATAACTGCAAAATTTAGGAAAAGCGCTGAATCGTTACCAAAATTGAGAAAAAATGCTTATCGCTTAAATTGAGAAAAAAACATTATTTAATGATACATCCAAATTTCTTGTTAATTTAGAGACTGATAGCGTTTTCCATTTCCATAAAATTCTGTTCTGAAGGCGAGCACTTCCACCCGTCTTCTCTGAATTATATCATATGGTAACGGAGAAGACGGGTGGAAATGCTCGGCTCCAGAGCGGAATTTTATGTAAATAGAAAACGCCATGAGAGGCCTCATTGAGATTTCCACCACAGGCATCGCACATGCGGTGTTTGCCAAATAACGAGCAAAGTACTAATCAATTTCTAGCATTGCCAAAAAACCGACCAACCGAAAATTGGAAAATGTTTTGTTCGTTACTCGCCGAGAGCCACATGTGTGGAGCCGGCTCAACTTCCTTGGGAATATCCCATGAGGGCAATCTGAGAATATCCCAGAGGGCAGTCAAGGAATATGCACAGGGACACCCTGTGGGTGGGGGGGGGGGTCAACGTTTTGAATGGAAAACCAGACGTTTTGATTGCAGAATTTAAATTGTAATTTGCTGGATCAAGTGAGTCTGAGGGAAAATTTTATTTTCTTGGCATGCGGAAGGGCCGAGGAGGGGCAGTTATTTGGTCGGAACTTTCTCATGGTCGAAACATGATTATGGTCGGGACTTTATTGTAGTTTGAACCTTTTCCGGTTAAAGCTGGCCCTTGCCCTTGCAATAGCAGCATCTGTCTACCAAGAGATAAAAATGAAAATAATAGGTAGAGATTTGTTGTTACTTTCCCAATAAATGCGACAGATTTTTTGGCCCGGAAATATTTTCGGCCAGATCGGAGAACGGGTCACAGGTCCCGCAGACTCCTGGCAAAAACCGGTGATCTGGCAACCTCATGTCAACATTGCATAATATGTCTTGGATTTTTAAAATTTCATGGAGTACCTATAAATTAATATTGTGTTTACCAGGACGCTTATATTTTGTGTTTGAAAAAGTGCACTCCTTTTTCCGAGTCTCTAGTGGCGGATCCAGCATTTTACCAGGGGGGGGGGGCGTCGAAGCAAAAGTTATCAACTCCCTGGAACGAGAGAGGGGTGGGGGAGATTTTACACCTCCAGTGAAAAATATAGGAGCCACTTTTCCTGATTTTTCGTGTTTCTTTTCTCGGAAGAATGAAATCAAAATCTTCGGCGGGAGAGGGAGGTCCTTTACCCACCCTGAGTTTCTTATGAATTTTCCCGCTGCTTTTGTAGTGTTTGTACTGATGTGATTACTGTCGATTCGCTCTTTCACACTTAATTTACTAATTTTATTCATTTTCTTACCTCTATTTTTCATTTTTTGTATTTATTTCTTATTTATTATTATTATTATGACCTTGGGGGGGGGGGTTCTGACCACCCCCCCACGTGGATCCGCCACTGCGAGTCTCACTGTAAGCGAAATCAAATGAAGAATGGTGGCCTTCAGAATTGAGCGTTGCCGGATTTTTACTCCATGCCTAGCGTGTGGAACTTTTCGCGTCTCCTCGGTTCTTGACAAAAAAAAAGAAGAAGACGGAGTGAAGAGAGACCCCTTCGACCCCTTTCCAAAAGTCACCGTTTCACAACATTACCCTCTTACTTCAAGGGAATCCCGCAGTGCGCCACCGTCAACTACGGCCTCTCGATTTTCTACATTTGACTTGAGAACGGGCAGTTCAGTCTATGCCCGGAAGATAAAAATTAAACGAACCGCGTAAAATCTTGGAGGTTTCTTAAACCCGGAAAATGTGAAAATCGAGACGCGTTTTCTATCAGAAGAGCCATTTAAAGGGTTCTCATAGTAATGTCACCTTTTTTGGCCTCTTGTGCGCACGTTTTCAGGGGCCACACACAGGCGCGGACCCAGTGCGGGAGGGGCACACTCACCCCCTCCCCCCCCGGATTAAAAACGATTTGTGACTCTTGAGAATCAGTCTCGATTTAGAATTAGTTCCGCCCAGGGGTGTAAGAAGGCGATTTTTTAAAAAATGTTTCAATTCGATTCAGACGCGGTTATTGCACCACTCAGACAATGCTGAATTGACAAAAAAATGTAGCAGGCAACGGCCTGCTCTCCATATAACTAAGTGAGCGCTATAGTGCCTCTTAATATGGCAGATCGATTGGTGATTGATTACGCGTTGATGAAATCGAAGAATCGGTGTACTATATGAATATTGGATACGGGCTCTCTTCCTTCATTCAATACTGGCGAAGCATTGCAGTGAAGTCTGGTCGTATGGATGAGAAACGGCCTATTCAGACAGCTATATACAATAAAGCAACTGACAGAATGACGTTTTAGCACTTGAAGGGACTGAACACTTCAGATAAATCGAGCTCTGCTGAATTTGGTAACCAGCGACTTTCCTTAAAAAATGGCCGTTGTGGTCTTGGTGATGATAATTTCGCTCAGAATCTCAATAACAAAGGGAGAATCATCCCGGAAATCAAGGGGTTTGATTCTAGAGGAAGAAATTTAGTTGGAAAAACACACTAATCTGTAGCCTTTTGGTACTGAGACTCGAGTCCTTGGAAGTGATTGATAAGCGATAAAACTTTGGAAATCACCGCAAAATATGGTTAGCCAGATTTCAAAGCGATAATTAGGCCCTTTGACTATTGTAATCGGCTTGGTGCAACAGGTATAAACTGTATAGGAATTCCCAAATCTCACGCTGTATTCATCACTTTACACTACAGCCAGGATGTACTTGATCACGTACCCCTGGCGGGACGGGGTTCGAAGGGTTTCCCTCACGTTATTGAAAATTAACTACGTGGTAAGGCACTCACATTCTACCCCCACCCCATCTCAAATGAGGGCATGCCAGGTGCGAGGGGGGGTATTGCTCCCTTATTATTTCCCTTCGACTCAACTAATATCATAGCTGATTGCCACAAGGAATGATTACGCTATAGATGCAATAATTAGGTCCTTGAAAGATTTAAAATTAATATAATTCCTACTTATTGTCATCAGTCTCGGTTGGCATAATATGCGCTTAATATAGAAAAAACGTTAATAAACCGACCGATTGCTGTTCTGTAATAATAAGATTAAGTAGACTGATATTTGATTCGCTTCCAAACTTGGTTAGGAGTTTGTGAGGGAAGGGGGTAATTAATAATTAACATTTTCATCGTTGTTCAGAGTGTGTACAATACAAAGACCGAGGTCATTCTCATGGTGATTGGAAGCATTGCGGCGGTGGTCAACGGTATAATTCAACCACTTTGTGCTCTGGTTTTTGGAGACCTCGTTGAGGGATTCATCGAACACGAAAAACACGTGAGTTTGAGCTCGATTGATTTCTTGTTTGCTGAGATTTATTTTATTTTACACTTTTTCAACAGGATTTATTCGGGAATTCGTACGCTTCACTATTTAATTCAACGTATGATAATATGCTCGCTTTTTGGAAGCTTATGACGTTTTCCTTTTACATAAAATTCCGCTCTGGAGCCGAGTATTTCCACCCGTCTTATCCGTAACCGTATGACATAATGCGGAGAAGACGAGTGGAAGTGCTCGGCTTCAGAGCGGAATTTCATGCAAATGGAAAACGCTATTAATAAAGAGAAACTAATTTTTACAGAGATGAAATTAGCAAACAGAAACCGTCCTTTCTCGACACCATCTGGTCTTTGTGCCCCATCTATCTATACGCGGCCATCATCTCCTTTGTCCTTGGATTTATTCAAATGACCTGCTGGGAATTAGTCAACATGAACATGACATTGAGGCTAAGGCAGGTGTTCTTCGCCCAGGCAATTCGCCAAGACATTTCTTGGTATGACAGCTTGGAAGAGGATTGCGATCTGTCGACACGGCTTGTTGAGTGAGTTTTACCCCTCCCCCACCATACCCTCTCACATATGACTCGTGGTGGTTGATGAATTTGTAACGAGCTTTGTATTAGTGATGCTGAACGCGTGAAAAATGGCTTAGGCGCCAAAGTACCGCTGTTTCTTTACTCGTTGGGGTTTCTGATTGCTGGGCTCGCAGTAGGTTTCTGGCGGAGTTGGCCGTTGTCTTTGATTGCCTTAGCGGGTGGGGCACTGGTTTTGGTTGCATCGGCCTGGAATGGAAAGGTATTCAATCCGTTTTTGTGCATTGATTCTTGGAGTATTTTTAATGGGTCACTTACGTCCACACCGTTTCCGTTTAGATTGGAGCAGAAACTGCACTTAGGGAACAATTGAGGTACGGCGTAGCCGGTGGCATTGCCTCTGAGGTGTTGTCTTCCCTCAGGGTAGTGTGCTCGTTTGGAAATCAACGAATAGAAATCCAGCGGTTCGCCAAAGCTATAAGGGAGGGGAAAATAGCTGCAAGAAAGAAATATTACGTTTTATCCGTTTGCCTTTACGTTTGTCACGGATTTACACATCTCATATACGCCGCCGTCCTCGCCTACGCCGGTGTTTTAATTGAAACTTTCATTATCACGCCCCGGACAATGTTTATTGTACGCTAATAACTCTTTTAATGATTGTCCGTAATCGTATTATATCGTACAGGTTCTCATGAGTGTCGTGTCTGGGACATCTTCAATCGGAACTTCTTTGTCCATCGTCGGTGATATTGCGGCCGCATTTTCATCGTGCTCTAATCTGTTTGACACGATCGACTCACAGCCTGAGGCAGACCCCTACGCAAAGACTGGACTGATTATATCCGACCTTAGGGGAAGTATTGAGTTTAAAAATGTTTACTTCGCGTATCCAACTAGGCCCCATGCAATGGTAAACACTCACTGGATGACCTCGATGTCATTTATATCAAAATATTGCGATAGGTTCTTTGTGGTCTCAACCTGAGCATACCCGAGGGTAAAGTTGTGGCACTCGTTGGTTCAAGCGGGTCAGGAAAAAGCACCGTCATAAGTATGTTACTCCGATTCTACGACCCACTGTCGGGTCGAGTGGAAATTGACGGTCACGACATCAAAGAAATGAACGTTAACGGGCTGAGAAAAACAATCGGAGTCGTCTCGCAAGAGCCGGTCCTGTTTGACGTGACACTTGAGGACAACATTCGATTTGGAAATCCTGACGCGACGTTTGAAGAAATTGAAGAGGCGGCGAAAAAGGCCAACGCGCATCAATTCATCAAGTCACTGGCTAACGTGAGTGATCGTGTAAACGTTTGAACTTTTATTTGTCACGCTTCTTTCACTGAACATGCAACCAATTAACACTGGCTGGTCGATAGCGTTATCCACACACGACCAAACCAAGAAGCTTCCGGATAATTGTCATGATTGTTGAATTTTCTAAGGGGTGGGGGTTCTAATCCTTAAGTGTGCAGCGTATTAGAAATTAAGTAATTTTTTAGTTATTGAGCTATTATTGCGGTTTCCACGAGCAAATTTAAAATCACACTCGCGTATCTAGCAAATTAGGATTTGAATCCCCCTCCTTTGTTTTCAGGGCTATCAAACAGTAGTCGGTGAGCGTGGTACTATGCTCTCCGGTGGACAGAAACAGCGAATCGCCATCGCTCGAGCTCTTGTCCGCAACCCGAGAATTCTACTCCTTGACGAGGCCACATCCGCTTTGGACAATCAAAGTGAGACACTCGTTCAGGCGGCACTGGAGAACGCAATGCAGGGCCGCACGACAGTCATCGTTGCACACAGGCTCAGTACAATTCGACAGGCCGACACTATTTTTGTGATGCGCACGGGGCAGGTGGTTGAGCAGGGGACTCACGATGAGCTCATGGCTAGGGAGGGGACCTATTTTCGCCTCGTTGAACGTCAGAGGATACTTCGTGAGGGCGATAAAGGGAACGAGTAAAAACAAACAAACAAAACAAATTGTCGTGACAGGATCTGAATATTTTTATTTAAAAAACGTATTTGCAGGCACAAAATAATGCAAAATTTAACCCCCCTCGACGCAATGTGAGTATTTCCCCACCTTTCCATCAAACATTTTATCTTGTAAGCTCCTCCAACCCTCAATTGTTTTTAGGCAAAGGTCCAGCATGCGTAGAATCAGTAACGTACATGCTCAGTCCTCACGATTGAATGACGTAGACAACAATGAAGTACCAACACAAAATTTGTCGGGAACCACCCTCCTTTCTTATTTTGAACAATCTTTACAGGCTAACACACAGTTTTCAATATTTCAACTGTTGCACCTTGGCACACCGTGGATGACTTTTGCCGGATTTTCATTGTGCGTAATCCTTGGGTTGAATTACCCCGTTTTTTCGTTAATTTACGGAGCTATAGTTCAGGTTTTATCACGAAATAAAGTGGTGACTGAAGTTTAATAGGTTTAAAGCTTCACAATTTCAGATATGCGCCTATCCGATCGATCACGTCAAAGCTAATTTCTTTACCCTAATTACATATCTAATCATTCTGGCGGTCGTTGCGGGCTTTTGCGCTGCTTTCGCAGTAAGTTCTCAGCACTGCATAAGTTCGGGTTCATCGCGTTAATTTGTTCCGTGTTTCAAACAGACCCTAATGGCAGCGTTCAGTACCGAAGACATGATCGAAGGAATCCGAAATAAAATGTTCGTCAACATATTGTCGCAAAGCATGGGATATTTCGACCAGGACAATACCTCACCCATTGCACTGGTCAATTCTCTCGCCCTTAATCCACCTCAAATAAAAGCCGTAAGTGTCTTGAAACTCAAATACGGTGGACTCTACGGTGTTCCATCATTCACAGGTGGCTGGGATGCGAGTGGGACTTATATTCTACAGCATCGTGACCATTGTCGTCGCTCTTCTCATGTCATATATTCTTGTCTGGCCTGTAGCTGTATTTATAACCGTGCTACTTCCATTTGTTTTGTACGCTAACTATAATCAGGCAAAATTAAGTATTAAAACGTACGGACTAGAAGATGAGGCTACTAGAAAGGCCACTAAGGTTTGTGAATTGGCCTAGTTACGCTCAAAATTATCTCCAAAAAATTTTTTTTTATTTAAAGCTCGCCTCCGAATGTTTCGAAAACGTCAAAACTGTTCAGTTTCTCTGCCTTCAAGACTATATGGTTCAAAAGTTTGGTAATCGACTCAAAGCCGAGCAGGCGCAGGAGAAAAAAGGAATTCTAATGTTCGGTATTACGTACGGCATTAGCTGTTGCTTCCCATTGGTCGCCTACGGCGGTTGCTATTGGATTGGTGGCGTCATTATCGCTCGTAATCTCGGCTTCACCGTCAGAGGATTATACGCGTGAGTAACAACACCTTGTTTGATGTATTAATAATTAGTTTGAAATTTTGATTTTGTTCAGTTCAATTAGCGCCATAGTTTCTGGAGTTTCAACAATTGGAACTTCTACTGTATACTTCCAAGATTTCGGACGGTGTAAAATCGCTGTGGCTGAAACGTTTAAAGTGATGAACATTCCCAAGGAATTAGACCCTTATTCAAAGTCAGGGCGAAAACCGGTAGGACTTTGCCTCCTTCTAGGCCCGTTCAATTATGCTAAATAATTTTTAAACGCAGGCAATCAAAGGGAAAATCGAGTTTACAAACGTTTACTTTTCCTATCCCACCAGACCGTCTCATTTGGTTTTAAAAGGATTAAATTTAACGGTTGAGGCCGGTCAGACCGTTGCTCTGGTCGGTGGATCCGGTTGTGGTAAATCCACCATAATTGGAATGCTCGAACGTTTCTATTCGCCGACGAAAGGAAGCATTGTAAGATCACTAATATTAAGTTCCATACACGAAGTTGAGCTTTTAACACCCCCCCCCCCCCATCACACACACATTCTGTTTCTTCCGTTTTGCGCCCCAAAGTTTATCGACGGTATAGAGATACGTGACATAAACGTCAATCATTTGAGAAATCATCTGGGGCTCGTCACTCAGGAGCCTACATTGTTCGATAAATCGATTCGTGAAAATATCGCCTACGGCGCTATGTCGTTGGGACAAGAACCGGACGAGTCGACGATCGTAAAAGCGGCTCAAGACGCCAACATCCACGACTTTATTTCTAGTTTGCCTCAAGTGAGTGACACATATTTTCGTTTTTTTGGTGCTTCGGCGGGGCTTCGGCCTAATCCTTGGGGGCAAACGCTTCATACGGGCATGAATCCGGGTATTGTACAGTTTAGTCGCCATACTGAGGAAACTTTTAAAGGTTTTGGCCAGTCGGAAGGACCCTGAAACTAAGAGTTGATTTCCTCTGGTCTCATACGAGTGGATATCGCTGAAATGGAAGCCGCCACCAACATATTGTACAAGGCACAGGTACTGAAAAGCGAAGACGGTGTAGACGGTCATAAAGCCATGGTCCTTAAGAAGTCTCAAGGCCTCAGTCCGCTCGGAATCCAAACTGCTCTTTTCTGCAAGCCGAAAACATTGCTAACGTACACAGAATTATCCCAGAGCTGAGTTCCATAAACAATGTGGCAGTGGAAAAATGCAAAAAATGTCTGGACAAGCAAGGTCAACAACAAGGTCACAGAAAGTTTGAGACGTCAAAGATTGAAAAAAGCTTTGGACGACTTTTTGGACGTCGATTCAATGTGAGGTTTCCATCCCAGTGATGAATCGATCATAAAACCGTGCGTTTTCACCGGCGATTATGAGAGCAATCCGGTTTGGTAATAGAGAAGTTAGTGTGCTGGGTTTTTTGGGTATTCAGACAAAGCTGGTTGTTCCGGCACCATTCCTCTACAAGAGCGACACAGTTTTCCTTGTATTCACAGCTCGGCATCCGCGTTTGAAACGACAGTTAGTCCAAAACCAGGGAAGAAAAACGAAAGGTTATTAATAATAGTAATAAAAAGTATCGGCCACAGAACTGAGCCCTGCGGCACACCGAATAAGACATGACACACGTCCGAGACCTTAGCATTAAATAGGATCACCCTCTGGAGCCGATGGTCAAGGTAGGATACGAGTAGCGACCCAACGAAGTTGAGTCCAAACCATAGAATTTGAGTTTGTCCTTCAGTAGCTCATGACACACAGAGTAAAAAAAAAAAACGCAATCGTGTTATTTTTCCCTTCCTTCCAGAAGCATTAAACACACACAGAGATTAGCCTTGTGACTCCACCAATCCTCCCGCGACCAGGCCTAAACTCAAACTGCGCGTCGGTTAGCAACCCTGAAGTGTCCAGATAATCGACAAGCTGATTATTCAGGATCATCTCAAAAACCTTGGAGACGCACGGCACCAACGCGTGTAGTTGCATGGCCCGCTAGAAGTCGAGAATGTCGGTAAAGGGCATTACCTTAGCATGCTTGAAAGCTGATCGGTACTATGGCAATGGTCAACTTTAGCCGCTAAATAACACACTTTTCTCCCAGTTTAGCTCGAAATGAGCACTTTAACCAGATTTTAGCTGGGAATTAGCGGCAACGTTGCAAATTCGACCGATTTACAGTCAGACGTGACAGACTTAGAAAGCGGCGGTTGACGAGAAAAATTCTGTCTAAACGGACGACGGGTTTTTAAAACGGAATTTCGGAATCGCTGAATAGTTTTTATTATTTCCTATATTATTACTAAATTACATACATTTTAGTCATGATTTGGCGTTTTATTTTAAGATTTAGCTGCAAATTAGGGATTTTTTCTATATAAATTAGCTGCGAATCTCTCATTTTTGACCTGATGAGTCTGAATGAACTGAGCAATTTTGCCCCAAAGTGATTTTCCAAGTTTAAGCCGTGGACTATGTAGCGACTTTTTTTTTCTTTGGGGGGGGGGGGGGGTGCCGTCCCGGCCAAGCCGAGCCCGGCGACGCCAAGGCCACCAATTGGGCCCCTACGTCATACCCAACGGGTCCCGGACTCGGAGGGGCTAGCACGGCTCCTCAAATCTCCTCACCCTCCCCAGAAAATCCAGTACTCGGACCCCTTGAGCCCTGGAAAATTCTAGGTCGGTCAACCTGTCCCTCCCAAATATAGCAAACCTCGCTGCCGCAAACCCCTCACACTCTCTCACTAAATGACCCGTTGTCTCTTCCTCCACTCCACACCTCTCACATGTAGGGTCCCCTGTTAGCCCCATCATGTGCAAGTGTCTCTGAACTGCAAAGTGCCCTGTAAATATTCCTACTATCTTTCTAGTTTGCTTCCGCCCTAACCCTACCAGCCACTTTGTCGTGTTGGCATCATACCTTTTAATGCCCTCTTTCGCTTGTCTGCAGTGATTTTCTGCTTCCCATCGTGCCTGGGCTTCCGCTTTCGCCCAACCCCGAATTTCACTGAGTCCTACTTCCCTTGCTATCCCCACCACCGGTTCTGGGCCGACATATTCTGTCATGGCCCCCGTCTTAGCCAGCTTGTCTGCTCTCTCATTCCCCGGGATGCCAGCATGACCTGGTACCCACCCTAATGTAACCGTGTTACCCTCCGTCAGCAGTGCCGATACACTGGCTCTACAGCTCCCCACCGCCCCCGACTTGACCACCGGCCTGGATATGGCCCCGAGGGCGGCTCGGCTGTCCGAGTATATCGTTATTCGCTTATTTGTCGCACCTTTCCGTCTCAGTTCGATTGCACAAGCCTCTATGGCCGCAACCTCCGCCTGGAACACCGTCGCGTATTTCCCCAACGTCAGGCTCTCTTCCACCCCCATTCCGGGGACGTATATGCCTGACCCCGCCTTCCCTTTCCCGGTTCCAATTTTTGAACCGTCCGTAAAACACTTAATCTCTTCTGTATCACCCCCTTGCCCGGTTTCCCGGGATAGTTTGACCACGATCGTCTTTACAAAGTCTCCTTGTTTAACCATTTGATCCGATCTCATGACCGTGGACGGTGCCACTTTGCGCGTGTGTTCTCGTATCCCCCCGTTGCCTACCTCCCCTGACATGCAGTCCAATCTGTATGCCGTTTCCATAGCCCGTGCCTGCAGTTCAAGGCTTAAGGGTTTTAGTCCTAGCATTACCTCCATCGGTCTTGTTGGTGTCGTTCTGAACGCCCCTAGGGTCGCCGGACAGGCCAGCCTTTGCACTCTGTCTAATTTAGCTGCATTTCCCTTTTTGTTCGCCGCCCTCCACCAAACCATGGCCCCGTAGAGGATCCTTGGTCGAATAATCCCCGTGTACAACCATAGGGTCATTTTGGGGTTCAGGCCCCATGTTTTCCCCACTACCCTTCTAACCTGACAAAAGGTGCCCATCGCCTTCTGATAAGTTTCCCTTATGTGCTTTTCCCAGCTCAGTCGATGATCTAGCCACACCCCTAAATACTTAGAGTCTGAAGCCCCTGCCTGTTCCTCTAGTGTGTGAACAGACACAGCTTCACCTTGCTCGGGTTAATGGTTAACCCTCTTGGCTCGCACCATTCCTCCACTATACTAATCGACTGCCTCATAAGTTCAAAAAGTGTCGACAATGCCTTTCCTCTAACCACGATGGCTCCATCGTCCGCAAAAAACTGCATATAGAAGCCATTTTCCTCCATTAATCTAATTAGTTCATCTACCACTATTATCCATAAGAGGGGCGAGAGGCTAGACCCTTGCGGGGTTCCTCTCTTTGCCCTCCTTTCTACCGTTTCTCCCCCTAACTCTGCCCTAATCCACCTATGCCTCAGAGCATGACTAATCCATCTAACCACCCGAAAGGTTTTCAAAGCCTCCACTATACACTGAAAAGTGACCTGGTTGAATGCTCCCTCTATGTCCAGGAACAAAACCAATGCGTATTCTTTTTGGGCTATGGTATCCTCCAGCTTCCCTACCAGCTCTTGCAACGCCGACTCTGTCGATTTCCCCGCTATATAAGCATGCTGCCTCGGATGATATGGTCTGCTTTTACCTATGCCCTCCCGGATATACCCGTCTAGCGTCTTCTCCATCAACCTCATCATTACCAAACTTAAACTTATGGGCCTAAAGTTTCCGGCCCTATCATGCTTCCCTCCACCTTTAGGTATGAACGATACTCTCACCCTTTTCCATGGCGTTGGTACTTGCCCCGTCACCAGAGATGTGACGAAGAGTCTCCTTATCCTTTCCTGCGCTCGTCCTCCGGCCCTCTGCAACATGCATGGGTATACCCCGTCGATTCCCGGTGCTTTATATTGGCCCATCGACTTTACGGCCCATCTGAAGCGCTCTCTTTTAATAATAGCGTCGCTCTCTTTCATCGCTCCTTCATGTTCCGCTCTATGCTGGCTGGGCACAACCTCCTTCTCCTCACAACCTGGAAAATGCGCGCTTAATAACGACTCCAAAATGTCCCTACTTTCTACCACTACTTCACCTGACGGCTCAATAATTGTGCCCAGAAGTTGCCGGCTATCCTCCTTTACTATGCGGTTAAGTCTCGCCACCTCCCGCGTGCTCTCTACCTTTTCGCAAAAGCTCCTCCACGACTTTCTCTTCTCTCTCCGAATCGCACTTTTGTATTCTTTCCGCGCCCGGTGATACGCCTCCCATTCCTCCTCTCCATCCGTTCTCTTAGCCGCGCTCAACGACGAGTTCATCCTCCGCTTCTTTTCTTTCAGGTGGACATTCCACCACACCGCTCCCCTTTCTTTGACCCTTCTCTCGGGACAAGCCGCCTGAAAAGCCAAAGTTATAATTTCTCCTATCTCTTTCTCCTCTTCATCTAAAGTGTTTCTGGATACTTCTCCCGTTGCTTCTCCTACCGTCCTCTCGAATTTCTCCCAGTCCGTCCGTCTCGGATTCCTCCCAGGGGGTTTCTTAACTCCTTTGGCTCCTAAACTAAACATAATAGGCCTGTGATCAGAAGTTATTAATCTGTCACAGACCCGCGAATTAGTAATCCATCTACCCGTCGGCCCTAAGCTTAGAGTAACATCCAGGACCTGTGTCCTATTACGCACCACAAAAGTTGGCTCACTCCCGACATTCTCAATAGTTAATCCTAATCTTACCAATCCTTCCAGGAGTTCCTCACCAGGCCGATTGTTATTTGAGGAACCCCACACTTCATGGTGGGCGTTTACGTCCGCTCCTACCACTAACAGGCTCCCAGTGTCGCTACAATAATCTCTTAGGCGTTCCAGGCACTCTTGGACCACATCACTGTCCGCTGCCCGGTACCACGAGACCACCACTATTTTCTTTCGTCCTACGCCCGGTATCTCTCCTTGGACGGCAACCGCCACAAAGTCCCTCGTCTCGTACGCCCGCAGTGGCACCGGTTGTAAATCCGCTGCTACGACTACACATGCCCTAGGCACTCCATTAACTCCTGTATAAAAAGACACATAATATTGATTATTCCATCCCCTAATCTTAGACTTATATGCATACGGTTCCTGAAACAGTCCCACGTCGAACTCCTTTTTACCCAGCAATACGGCTACATCAGCTGCCGCCGTTTTACTATGCTGGGTATTCGCCTGTAGGAACCTCACTTACCTCCCCCCCCCCTTTTTGGGGGACCGGAGAAAATCTTCCTCCACCTCCTCCAAAGTTCTACCAAACGGTGGACGCCGGGTTGTTGCAGTTGTCGTGACGACCAACCCACTCCCCCCCGGCTGCTGTCTCTGAGCCGCTATTTCCTCCTCTACCTCCATCGCGGTTTCCTCCTCGTCGGTTTCATCCCCTAGCCACGGGCTTCTAAGTACCCAGAACTTGACCCGGGTCAGTTCCACTCCCAAGTAGCCTACCCTTTTCACCTCTTCTACGTCTTCTTTCGGGACCTCGATTGTTACCACCGTTTTCAACCCCACCTGATCGGTCTCAAAACTAACAATGCTCCACTAATCGAATTGAAATGTGAGATCTGGGCTAACTACTGCCATACATGGCAGGAGTTCATCCTGTCTCAATCCGAAACCGGTAAGGACTCCCTGGATTCGCTTCGGAATCGGCAGTTCCGAGAGCCGGTAAATCGCCCATCCATGTACCCCCACCCCGTCACTTAAGGAACTTATTAGCAAGTCCGCATATTCTTTACTCCCACTCGTCATAACGTACACTTTATTCTCCTGTACGAGCCCGGAGTCTACAAATCGGATCATACTTTGACACGCTATAAGCGCTCTTAGCACGAAATTTCTTACCTTGCCCGCCTCCTCATTTGAGAAGGCCCCGCCGTCCACTTTCACCATAACCGCCTTGGCATTCATCGAGGTTTTGGCCCTCTTTCCATGCTCTTGGCGTGCTTTCTCTTCCGTTTCTTCCTTCTTGGACCTTTTTGACGGTCCTACTACCCCTTTCCCCGGAGGGGTATGGTGCGAGGTAGACCGAAATCTCTTCTGGTTTTCGTTCCGTTTCTCCTCCCGTAATCTATATACGCTTGTTCACGCTCGCGCTCGTACTGTTCGCGTTGTTGTTCGAACCTCCCCATAAAACCCGTGAGGGGCTGTCTCGCCCTCGCCTCAGCTACCTTACGGGCTCTATTCTCGCGCCTACTTTTCTCCCTGGCTTTCTTAGCCTCCCGACGGGTCCGAATAAAGCCCTCCGAATCTTCCGCCTCAGAGTTGGACTTGGGCCGCTGTTCGCGTCCCTGTCGGTTTCAAATTTCCGTCAACCACCGTATTGCTTTCCTGGGTGGGTATTCCGCCCTGGTTTGCTTGGGCCGACGAGTCGTCCCTTGCTGCTCCAGAGGCGGTAGACCCGTCCCTGGAGATTCTCAGCTTTTCAGCCGAGTTGATTAACTCTTGGTTATCGTCCATAGTGAGCGATAACGCGGCCCTCGTGGCCTCCGACCGATGAACCGAAACTTTTCCCACTACCAACGATCCAACGCACTTGATTCAGCACTTAAAATGTTCGTTGTTTCCTTCTTTCTCACCTCCGCACCTCAAAACACGTCTAAAATGCCTTAAAAAGACAAAAAGACAAAAAACTCGTTAAATCCGAGAGCCCCTGATAGCGAAAACGTTATCAGGTTACCGTAACCTGATAACGTCCTATGTAGCGACTTATCACAACTTCAATGGCGTATTAGAGTATCTTCCCATATCTAGCCATGGATTTTAGCTTTTTCAATGGCTTTTTCCCATCTATAGTCATGAAGTTGCCTCAAGAAACCACGAATACGCATCTTCTCGATTATGCCACGAATTAACTTTTTGGTCAAGCTATGTGTAGCAAAGTTGCATTTTCGTCAACCTAAGCTGTGAATTAAACATTTATCATAATTTTAACCGTGGATTTGCCCCAAGAGCTGCACATTAAGTTTTTTTCCTGAATGTTAGCCATAAAGAACCTTCATACACCTTGAATTAGCGATTTTGTCTCCAACTTCTTCGTCCAATTGCACCAAGAAACGCTGAATTATTTTTTCTTAAGATAAGACACGAACTAGACGTTTTCTAAATTTCAACTTCAAACGTTTTTCCTCAATTTAGCCGAGAATTAGATGCACGTGTACCTGGCGGCACACATATCACTAAACACGACGAAAATGGCGCCATTCGTTTGCTTGCTGTTTGTTTACGTTTGTTTAGCCCAAATTTTCGTTTGTTTAGCCCTGCAAAATACTACTTTTTAAAAAACAAAATGTAGCCGCCAACTTCACGCAACGGCTCACATGACCCCAATCGATTGTTTCGCTACATAGTCGGACAGAACTTCGTTTGTTTACGTTTGTTTAGCCCAGCAAAACATGCATTTATAAGAAAATACATCATGTGTGCCGCCAACTTCACGCAACGGCACTCATGATGTATTTTCTTATAAATGCATGTTTCGCCGGGCTAAACAAACGAAAATTTGGGCTAAACAAACAGTAAACAAACGAATGGCGCCATTTTCGTCGTGTTTAGTGATATGTGTGCCGCCAAGGTTCACGTGCATGAGAATTAGCGCTTTAAATCTTAATTTTAGTCGCAAAATCACGTTTTTAAAACCGCCAGAAGTTCGCGCTTAGAATTCAGTTGAAGCCGTGAGTTTGTGCTGGTCTCGCCCTGATGGTCGCACATTTTTTTCTTAATAATTGTGCAGCGAATTAATGAACTTTCTCAATTTTAACCTTGAAATATCATGTTTTTTCAATTTAAGCTGCAAATGAGAGCTTTTTTTTTGTTTTAGCAGCGAATTATCGCTTTATTTTGCTGGTTTTAGCAAACAATTAGCAGTTTATTCATTTTTAGTCATGAATTATAGCGCTTTTCTAGTTCATAGTCATATTAGTCATGCATACGTGCCTTCTATAAACCGTGAATCGGCGTTTTCGTAATAGTTGCCGTGCGCCTCAGTTTTAGCCATAAATCGTTTTCCCCAGGTTTTAACAGCGATCTATTGAATTCTACTCATTATGGCCTTAAATTCGTGCTTTTTCTCATCCTTAGGTATGATATGTGGGTCCCAAAAAACGCGAATTGTTTTTTCTCGTTCTCCCCCACCCCCTCAATCCCTTGTTTTTCCCATATTTAAGCGTTTCAGGATCATCCTCATCAGAAGAGGGACCCGGGTATGTCTGCCCATTGACGCCCCTAACTATGCACGCTGCTGATTATTATACTTTTTTGACGGGTTTCTGACGGAATTTTGAGCTTGACATGACGGGAAAAGAGAAATGTTAGTTGGCAACGCTGATTAGCGTGTTTTCCCAATTATGGCTGAAATCAGCGTTTTTAGCCGCGAATCTGCGTTTTTTTTTTGTTTTTTTTTCGCTTTCTGCTACGAGTTGTCGCTTCTCTTCTATTTTAGCTGTGAATAATGACTTGATTCCCCAAAAATGTTTGCCGCGTACTTGTTCCAATTTTAGTAGCCTATAGAATCTTGGTGCTAACGTATTTTATCTATTTTAGCTGCAAAGTTGCCTTCTTACTTCGAATCAATATATTTTTTTTAATTTTAGTGGTAAGTTAGCACAAATAAGGAACCCAAGCTTCTTCTTTCATCCACTTTCAACACGGTGTATATTCAATTCACGCCAGCGCCTGAAAACTGAGTTTCGAGAATGAAATAGACAGTTTTCAGGACGAGTGCTGAAGCAAACTGCCCTTTAGTGCTAAGAGTGTCAATGTTCCCTTCCCTAATTTTTGCTGTTCACGGACGTTTAATTGTATTTATTCCGAAAAAAAAGGGGTACGACACTGGAGTGGGTGGGCGAGGATCGAAATTGTCGGGTGGACAGAAACAGAGAGTGGCCATCGCCCGAGCTCTGGTCAGAAATCCAAAAATATTACTGTTGGACGAGGCGACATCGGCACTAGACACCGAAAGTGAAAAGGTTTGTATTATTTATTTTTGGGTGTGTGTGGTGTGTGTGTGTGTTTTCACTTCCCTTAATCTAATAACACGCACAATTTAACGTCTACGCATTCAAGTTAGTACAAGAAGCTCTAGACAAGGCGTCCGAAGGTCGAACGTCAATCGTTATCGCTCATCGTTTGTCAACCGTTCGAAGTGCCGATGTCATCGTCGTCATACAGGACGGCGTGGTCGCTGAGAAGGGCACGCACGATGAATTGGTTCGAATAAAAGGGAAATACTATGAACTTCTCATGCACCAGTAAAAAAAGCTCATAAAAATGATTAAACAGAATAACATTATAATTTATTGAATAATTTCATTGTTACAATTAAATGAGTAGAAATACAGATGCTGATAAAAGTACAAGATCCAAGTGAAAAGTTAAAATTAAAAATTTTCCGGCCGTATTGCCAAAAAATCTGTTAGGAGGCACCAATAAAAAATAATTCGTCCAATTTAATGATTTTAGGGTGCTCAATCTGTCTACCATTATTTTATACATTGATAATAAATCTTAAAATGTATTTACAAATGTAAGGCCTATAGTTTTTTGGCAAAGACTTTTTGTATTCCTTGAACAGAATGGAGTCCTTGTAACACGTTTTATTTAAAAATAGCGTAAAAGATTACAGTACTCTTCATTTAAAAATCGTTATTTACAATAGCAAAGAGGCACTGACGTACATAGAAAAAGTGGTGTAAAGTGCACAGCTAGATGGTTTATTCGAGTTTTCCCCCGGTCTGAATAACGATATGAAAATGAAAGAGGACCCCCTATATTGACGCTTTTATTCGTTTATTAAAAGGCAGCTAGAAGTCTTCTATTATGAGAGGAAGTTATACTAAGAAATGTGATCTGTTGACGGGGAGGGGGGTGGCGATTAAGGCTTCGGAGGAATTGACTCATTAATTTAGTAGGAGGGACACGACCACTTTCATTCATCTAAAACTACTTTGTCTGAGTTCTAATATTAGCCACCAGTCGTAAAGGTGAAGAGAATGATAGAGCTATTACAATCAGTTTGTTTTGTGCTGAATAGTTGTTTATTCGGTCGAGTATTAGGACAAACAAAAAAATTAAATTTTTTCATACGAAATTTTTGGAAAGGACTGGTAACTCTGGAAGGTCTAGTAAAGAAATCCAAATTGACACATCGGGTCAAGATATCATTGTTGTTCCCCCAAGTACTCCACCAGCTGCTTACGTAGTTATTGTTTTTTTTTACAAAAACAAGTAGTGTATATTACACAACGAAAATTAAATACAATAAACAAAATTAGAGCTTGTTCACGACTCTCCAGACGCGCCCTTTGGAGCCTGCACTCCGCGGTTCATTGTTTCGTACAAACTTAAAAACTACAACAAAGAGCGTGATACATTTTTCTAAATGAACATTTTTATTTTATTTATTGAAAAAAGAAAACGTGTTTCTTTTAATTCAGTCTCTCTCTGCTGAAACACTTTAAATCGATGATCGGCACCATTCGCCCTGGCAGTTGATCGGCACTTTTTGACTTGTTCCCGCCCATGAAGAGACCGTTACTGAACAGGGGCTCGCACTGCTCGCTTCGTCCTCGACGGTCGACGAAGACCGCCGAATTAGTTCGCGATCGAGTGCAGGCGAGAAGGCGTCTTGAACTTCCAAGCCAATCGTCTGGCACTCGTGCCAGGTGTCGCTGGAACAGGGTGATGAACGAGAAAAAAAAACAAAAAACCAAAGGGGGAAGGGGGATATGAGGAGTGAGAGAAAGTGAGAGAATGAGCGAGCGAGAAATAAAAGTAAACAGAAAATGAAAGAGATAGAGAAAAAGAAGTGAAGGAATGTGAGGAATAGAAGGAGAGAAATTTAAGGTTAGTCAACGTATTTGAAACGAGATACACGTTGAAAGCCACAAAAAAAAGGAGGACGAACAAATTGTGTTCTGGTGTAATCTACAGAAAACAACGTCTAAAATAATGCACTTTTTTTGAAAAGGGTTACTCAGGCTATAAACGCTTTGAGAGAAGTCGATTTCACGCAATTCCCGAACTCTATTTCCCTTCCATTCCCGCTGTTTTTCCTCCGGGCTGTTGACCTCTTCTAAATTATAAGCAATTTTACGGACATTGATTTTATTAGTCAGTGAGTCCCCTCCCCTCATCATCACTTATTTCTTAACATCGATGTCACCAAGCGGTAATGCTGGCTAAACCGCTCGTAATTTCCCCGTGAAGAATAAGAAAAAGGGGCTTGAATATTTTATAAACTCATTTAGCATAGCACGAAATAAAAAACAGGAAGTATACGGTGAAAGTTAGTTTTTATCAGAACATTAAATCATTCACAGGTCAGATACACGAGAGACAGTTACTTTGACAATCCGAAATGTGATGATTCCATAGGGTTTGTACATTATTTCGTTGGTATCTACATGGTGGACGGCTAGCTGGGGTGGGGGACTTCTGTCTCACTTTAGAGTCCAGCCCCTCACCCCCCCCCCCTCTTCTTTACTACTGAGCCCAATGGCTCGTGAAAAGACTAAAGTGTGAACATGGGGAAATCTTTCAAGCGCGCTTAGGCAACAACCCGCGCAACGCACCCGGTCATGCGGGTCTGAGCTCCGTAAAACGAATAGTCACGTCGTTGTGAAGGACAATCTTTAAGTTAAACTTTTAAAGGCTGAGACCAATGCTAAAATGCTTGGCGTTGGGGGAGGGGTTGGGGTAAAATGGTCTTGAATATTAATGGGAAACAATATTCTTAAACAATTCTTGGCCATTCTAATTAACAGTCTTAGCCACTTCAGTTCTCTCCAAGTACAAAAAGGCTACGGGAAAACTACGAGAATATTAGCCATGAGACCTAGCGGCAAACGGTGTGTTATACACCGAACACGTTGAAACTCATTTAAAAGGTTCATTCAATCAAAAAGATCCTCGGACAATGCTAAATTGAAAAATGCTGCCGAAATCAGCCCGCATTAGCTCGCCTTTAGAGGCCGGAAATGAGCGTTTCGCGAAGTCGTTAGTTTTCTCTACTCCAGAGTGGTCGATTTGTTCAGGGCGCGGTCATTTTCATCGGCTTTTAAGTGGAATTTCTGAATCTTTCTACGTTGAGGCTATCTAGAATTATTGTCAACTTGTTTGATTCACGCTCACGCTTGGTGAAAAATTCACAGGGCCTCTGAAAACGTGCCGCGTGGTCGCGCGAGACGTCCCGCGGAAAATCGTGTTTTTTTACTAAAAAGTAAGATGAACGAGAAAAACCAAATAATTCGTTTGCCTTCTTTCAGTCACTATAAAAAAAAAAATTAATGTCTTTAACCCCAAATTTCTTAGTATCTTTCATCCTTCCAGCCCTTGCCCATTCCCGCCATTCGATGTGAATTGTTGGGGCAAAATCAAGATTGAAATTAGGAAAAAGCGATAATTCACGTAGCTAAAACTGAGAAAATTACTAATTCAAGGATCGAATAGAGAACAACGCAAACTCGCGTCTTAAAAAACAAGAAACACGCTAATTCACAGCTAAAATTTTGATAAATTGCTACAATTTTGCAGCTTCAAAAATTGAGAAAAAGCGCGAATTCACAGCTAAAAGATAGAAACGCCAACTCATGGATTTTCGGGGCAACATTGGGACTGAAATTTCGAAAAAGTGCTAAGTCACGGGTGAAATAGGCAACGCGTATTCGCGTGTAAATAAAAGTGGAAGAAAACTCAGCTAAGGTATGAAAAATTACGATTTTACGGATAAAATCGAGAAAAAACGCTAAAAATCGCAGCTAAAATTAAGAAAATGTGATAATTTACTGCTAAAGTTGAGAAAAAAACGCTAATTCACAGCTGAAAATGAAAAAATGCCAACTCGCTGATTTTTGGGAGGCTGAAGTTGAGAAAAAGCGCTAATTCACGAGGCTAAAACGGTGGTTCACGGATAAAAATGAGAACAACACGAATTGGAGTCTGAAAATTGATAAACACGCTAATATGCTAAAGTGTTACAATTTTGCAGCAAAAAAATTGGGGGAAAAAACGCGAATTTACGTCTAAAAGTGGAGGAAAACTTTGATTCACAGCTAAAGGTATAAACAATTTCAATTTTACGGATAAAATCGAGAAAAAGCGCTATAATTCGCAGCTAAAATGAAGAAATAATGCTCATTCACTGCTAAAATTGAGAGTAAAAAGGCTAATTCACATCTGAATTTGAGAAACCACTAACTTTGCAGATTCTTGGGGAACTTTGATAGTAAACTTGCTAAAAAGCGCTGATTCAAGCGGCTAAAACTGTAAAAAAAAATTGCTAATTCACGGGTAAAATTTAGAAAAACACTAATTCGCGTTTAAAATTGATAAAAACGCTAATTTGTGGATAAAATTTGGACAGAGCGCTTAAACGCTACCTCTACTTTGCGGATTCTTGAAACTACTATGGCTAGTTCACAGCTGGGAGACAGTGGCGTTGGTAGGAATTTGTCCTGGGGGGGGGGGATCAGATTGAAATCTTGGAAGGGTGAGGGGAGGGGGGTAATTTCACATTTTAGTCATCATTCCACCTAGCCAGCACACTCTTGAATCTGGACATTTTGCTGGCCTCATGATAGCCTCAATCTCTAAGTTAGGGGTGATTTTTGGACTCTACCCGCAAATTAGCGCTTTTTCGGCCGAGTGTATCGTTCTTCTCAATTTCATCCGCAGATTAGCGGTTTTGCCCCACCCCCTCCTATAGCACGGCGTATTTTCTCAACTTTAGCAGCAAAGTATCGTTTTTATCCCGTGAGTGATGTTTCTTAATTATCCACGAGTTTTAGCGTTTTCCTCAATTTTAGCAGCATATTAACGATTTTTTAATTTTTTTTACCAGGGGATTAGCACTTTTCTCAGTTTTAGCTGGAAATTAACGTTTTTCTTAAGTGTTTTCCACAATATTAGCCGCAAAATAGGGGGACTTTTCATGAATTAGGATTTCTTTGGTTCACCATTCGCAATGCTCGAGCGATTTTTCTCAGTTTACTCGCGAATTTGCGGTTTCTTCACCTATTGCCATAAATTGGCGCTTTTTTTCAATTTCAGCCTGAAAAGTTGCCTTCAGAATCCGCAAATTGGCGTATATTCCGTTTTTGGCGCAAATTAGAATTTTTAGCGCTTTTTCTAAATTGTAGCGGCGACGCGTCGTAGCGTTTCAAACCTGTGAATTAGCGAATTTTCTCAATTTCAGTCACAAATTGGCGTTTGGCGCAATTTTAGCAGTAAATTGGCGTTTTTTTCCATTTTTAGCCGCGAATTAGCAATTTACTCAATTTTTAGGCTTAAAATTAACCTTTCTCTTAATTTTTACCAGGCTGATTATTTTATTTTCTAAATATTACCCGCAAATAAGCGGGTTTTCTCATTTTACCACCGCATTAGCAATTTTTTATATTTCTTATAGGTATAGATTATTGCTTCACGGCAGTTCTTAGCTGTGAATTAACCATGCATGAATTTGCCATTTTCCTAAATTTTAGTCTAAAAAATGCCTTCAGAAGGTGCGAATTTAAATTATAAATGTAAATTTTTTGTTCAAACCTTTTTCAAACCAAAAAATTTACAACTATCCATCCATTTCTGTCAAAAAATCATCATTTTAAAATTATAAATTTCACGAGAATTAGTGATGTCTCTCAATTTTAGCAGCGAATTTTCGCTTTTTCTAAATTTTAGCAGCGTGGTAGCATTCACAACCCGAGCATTACCTACCGAGTTTTGTCAATTTTTGCCAAGAATTGGCGTTTGACTCAATTTAAGCTGCAAATTAGCCATTTTTTTCATTTTTAACTGGGAATTAGCACTTTTCCCCAATTTGAACTGAAAATTAACGTTTTTCTTAATTTTGGCTGTGCTATAATTGGTGATTTTTTCAATTTTTGCCGCGAATTAGTGATTTTCTTCATTTTGTATCCACGTATTAACGTTTTTCCACAACTTTATATCTGCAAATTGCAAATTAGCGATTTTTCCCAATGTCAGCTGTGAAATATCGTTTTGTGAGAATTTTGCGACCATTCAGCCTCCTATTCCCTTTTTCATACGCGAATGGGCGATTTAAGCCATTTCAGTTGTGAATTTGCCATTTTTGTCAAATTTAACCTGAAAGCGTCTTTTATTTGTCAATATTATAGCGTGTTTTCTCAACTTTGACTGCGGAGTTTGCCCAAATACAACACTTTTGCGTTGATTTCCACAATTTTTTCGTAGAGTGGCCTCCATGTACCGCGAATCAGCGATTTTTTTCTTAATTTTAGTCTGGAAGTTGCATCGCGAGACTATGAATCAGCGCTTTTTAGCAGCTATAGCCACGAATATTACTGATTTTTGTCTGATAGAGGGTCCGGGGCGACCCCCTCCCCCCTATCTCGGTACACTACTGCGTTGGGTCTGAAGTCCAAGGAAAAAGCTGGACGTACTCGGACCTTTTCGGGCTGCTTTAAGTCCATAAAATCTGCTAAACCCAACTTCAACGTGAAACGCTAATTTTTGGAGATTTTATGGGGCTCTTCGTTATGACAGTGCTGCTTCGTTCGTATACTTGTAGCTCTGGGGGGGGGGGATCTATCCCCCATATCCCCCCCCCCGTACCTACGCCCCTGCTGGGAGATTATAATAAGAATAGATCAGATTTTAATAAGTATATAAGATTTGCAGCTAAAAATTAGAAAATTTGCTAATTCGGTGATAAAAGTGGAATAAAAACGCTAATTCACAGCTGATATTGATGAAACGCCAACTCGGGTGATTCCTGGGGCAACTTTGGGAATGAAATTGAGAAAAAGCGCTGATTCGCTGGTAATAAACAGAGAAAAACACAAATTGGTGTTTAAAATGGAGAAAAGCACCAATTCACAGCATAATATTTAGAAAAATATGCTAATTTGCGGATAAAATTGGGAAAAAGCACTCAAACGCTACCTAATTTGCGGAATCTTGAGGCAACTTCAGGGGTGAGGGGCTTATAAAAAGCGCCGATTTGCAGCTGAAAATGAGAAAATTAGCTAATTCGCGGAAAAAATTGAGAAAACGCACATACGCAGTTTTTGGGGGCAATTTCATGGCTAAAGGAGGATGACCGTATTGTAGTTTTGTCGAAATTCTCCTCCACCTAACACATTTTCTGCGTTCGTCAATGGTCAAGGGGGCTCCTCCCCCCATCGTATGTCCATTGGTCAGACCACCCGAAAATGACTTCAAAAATATCTAGTGGTGTGGGGGGGGGGGTATTTGATCATGTACTTTTTTGTGCATGCGGGAAATCCCGCGCGGGACGGGACTTGAGTATGCGAGACGGGTCGCATGACTTTTCATTTCCCGTCCCGATCCCGTCCCAAAAGCGCTCCCCTAGCTGCAAATTGACTAAAAACTATGGAGTCTCTCTTGAATGACTCATTCAATCGAAAATGCAATTCAATTTAGGGATGTCTGGAGTCGTGAAGCACCGATATCCGACGCAGTTCCGTACAAACATCTCAAAGTTCTCGTAAAATTGTCGGCCAAAATTTCGCCATTTTATCTCTAGAAAGAGCCTCACGTCGACCGTGAAAACGTGCCGCCACCGACAGTGAAAACAGTGCTTTCGTGCTCAAGGAAGAAAGTGTTCCAAAGCTTTTTTAGAGGCAAACAGAGTTCTTCCGTGACCGTTCAACAACTAAACGGCCCGGAATTCTTCAAGAACCTATGCAACAATGATGAACCAATAACGCATTGAGGACGTTATAGATTTGGTTATATGAAACGGGTGAGAGATGGACATTTGGGCAAAAGCTTCGACCCGTTGCCAGTAATGAGTTACAGGAGCTTATTAATAAGGGACGAATAAAATTGGAAAAATGTCGTTTTAGATAACCATCAGTTTCCTCCCTGAGCCTGTCAATTCACCCTAATGTGTACCCTCTACTTCTCCCTTCTCAGTAACTTCAAATTCTGAAAGCGTTTATTGCCTGAGTCAACATTATTGTTCTAACCCTGATAGATAAACAATTTCATTACAATTCTGTTAATTTCATACAATTCTGTGCTATACCAAAACGCAATAAAAATGTGGGACTTGTGGGTGCGCATTCTCAACTCAAAATATTATCGTCTATAACGATAAATGCAATTGCTGTTGTTTTATTGTTGCTTTCCTCGTCAGTCATTCAATTTTGCAATTTTTAAAAGCTTGTAAAAACGTCGGCCTGTATCCCGTTGATAATCGACTCCACTCTCACACTCACGGCCTTCTGTGAGCGTCAATAAAAACAAAGGTGAGCGTGTGGGTGACAAGCGTGATTTTATAATTAAACCGCCCCCCTCCCCCGTCATAACCTTCATTCGCGTACATTTCAATCCCCCTACCCTGTCATGCAAGTTTTTCTTTTTTATTTATGTTACAACTTCTAATAATTTCTAACCGCTAGAATTAGACGTTACTCATCTACGCTGAAAAACAAATCAAGCAGTGTTCAAGTGCGTTTTCTTCGACACAGGGATATTGTGCCTTTATTATGTTTGCCGGACTAATCAATCCATATTGTGAAAGACGCCACGCAAGGTCTTTTTTTTTCTAGGGTACTGTCTCCCTTCTAAAAATAAATATAAAAGGGCTAAAATGCAGGGCGTTTAAGCCTTTTAAATATAGTTACTTTTAAGTATAAAAAAAAGTACTACTTTATAATAATTGCATGCCCATTACGCTATTAGGCTGTTTTCTTGATTTTACTTCAAATTTTGAAACTTTGAAATCAACTATGAATGTTAAATTAAAAAAAAAAAAAAGTTTTATTTTTAAGAGAGAGGGCTTCAGGAAACTTGGGGTCTTACAGGACTCAGGCGTCTGCCCTGTGTAGGAGAGCGAACCTGCAGTTGCAGTCTCTCGGATGATGTTGAGTTCTTCGTGGCGGTGTGCTGAATACGAGGCAGCAACTGGAACTCTGCGTTTTTTTTGTTTGTTTTTTTTTACGAGTTTTGTTTTTATTTTTCACGAACCCCCGTCAAACGATTTGAGTCGATAAAAATATAGAAAAAAAACAACAAAAAATGGAAAACATGAAGAATTATTCCCTTCTTCTTCTTCGAAGAAAACCAAAAGTTAGCTGTTTTTAAAGGACAGCTTGAGACGAACGCTTTATCCCGAGGAACGGAAAAATAACCGTCAAAGTTACTGAATTTTTTATTTAGTTCGCCCACTGTCCTACTCATTATGAAAGTTTCATTAAATTTTGAACGAGGCGACCCGGGTAAAAACTTTTGGTCACGCTAAAATCGATTTTAGTTTTTCCTTGTCAGTCATTCTCGATTACCATGAAACTGACATTCTCAAGAAAAATAAAAGCAAGTTATTTTCATTAAGCTTGGGATAAAACGTTCTTTTTTAAACGGAAAACAAAATGGTAGGAAAATTTAGTAACCTGTGAGCAACAGAATCCTGTGGATCCACCTCCTTGACAAGTTGTAGCTCCTCCTTGACAAGTTCCTGGCACCTAAAAATAATGCGATAAAAAAAAGAATTCGGGGTTAACGGACGAGCTTATTTCAAACTGAAGGAAAGCGTTATTTCCTCCAAAAATATTGGCAGGATAAGCTTCGGATTTACTCGGTTCGAGGTTTTTCTCACAAATATGATACAAAAAATATGGGAAGGGTGGTGGGGTAGTTACGCTACCTTCAGCTGCGTGTCTTTATAGTCCGGTTGATAGGGAAGAAGCATACGGATTTTACCCCAGCGATTAAAAAATAGAATTATTGCGCCCACCCAGACAAGTAGAACGAGACAGACGATGCCAATTTCTATCCCTCGCACCTGGTTGACGGTCTGTGAACATAAATGACAAGGAGAGGTAATTAAATTGATATTGTCTTCCAATTTTAAAACAGAACAGTTGCGTTCAAGTCTCGGAAGGAGAAACATCTTCTCTCGAGAGCTCGTAGCGCGTTATTATATCAAAGACTTATTCAAAACAATAATAGAGAACAATCATAAAATAAAAACAATTTGTGATAGTGTGAATCGTGATTCGTGAACTATATAAATTGAACATAGAACACCGATCCTCACTTGCGAAGCATAGTAAGTATAGTAAAACAACACATTCGGATAGTCCGCATAGCGGAAAAATGGAGACGGACGATGTAAACGACCCGCCCCCCTCGCACACAAAAAAAACAAAAATTATCACACGATGACTCTACCCTTCAGGCTTTCTTCACTACAAACCCTTTCAGTCTACTAAATAATGATAAAAATCAAAACAATTCCACAACAGAGAAAGACAAAAATTGAAAGGCCACCACCAATCTTCCTACATAACGTTCAAGAAATGAATGTCCTTCTGAATCAAATTAAAAAAAATAATCCTGGTAAATTCTCATATCGTACAACTGAAAATAAAATAAAAATGAACTCGACTTCTTAGAAAAGACCAAGGAAGCTCAATACCATACCTTCCAACTGCGGAAAGAGAAGGCGTTTCGCGTTGTAATTAGAGGGCCCCACCATACATCAGACATCGATGCAATGATGGCAGAATTAAAATCACTAGGATTTGACCCCATTCGCATGAGTCCAGTGATCCATCCGGCAACCAAACTTCCCCTATCAATGTTTTTCCTTGATCTCAAGCCATCTTCAAATAACTCAGAAATTTATAAAATAAACCGCCTTTATTATAGCGTCGTCAAGGTTGAACCTACAAAACCTCGTACTAGTATTGTACAATGTCTAAGATGTCAGGAATACGGGCACACAGAAGACTACTGTTACAAACAACCTAAATGTGTCAAGTGTGACGAATCTCATGAAACAGAAAGATTGCTCTAAACTTCCAGAAGAATCACCCGTCTGTACAAACTGCAAGGGGCCCCACACAGCGAATTACAGAGGGTGTCCAGTTGCCGCTAAACTACAAAAATCAATACAAAAGGCGCGTTATTTTTAAAAGTTTAATAACAATTAACATTGGTCCTCCAAGGGTCCGGATTCGGCCCAGTTTAATTACTTTTTTAATTGTCTTTGTTGTTCAAATTTGAATAAGTTCAGCCTTCACACTTTGTGAGTTGTTGTAAGTAACGGATGAAACCTTGGGCGAGGGGATAGCTTGTCGGTTCTTCTTTCTTATTCACCCTTTTTGCTCACGTTAGCGTTCTTAGCGCCGTCGTTCCGTCTCTTCGTTGCCATCTTTTCACAGGGAGGGTCGAAGCGAACTTTTTTTTGTAACCCCTCCACATCCACCTGTTACTTTGTTATAGTGAGCCACTCCACGTTTGTTTATTTTGTTTTCAATTTTTAATTTCGCAAAATGGACGTCGCTCAAATTAAAAAGGAATATTCGCGTCTCAAATTCGTTATTAGCCGGTTAGAGTCCTTAAACGAGGAAAATACATTGACTGATGCCCTATTTCTTGAAGCGAAACATTTGGTTATAGCCAAAGGCCCATTTTTGAGGAAATATTTCATCGCCTCCTTGCGGTGGACGATTTCCCCGCGGAATTGACTGAAACTTTAATAATGTCGATGTCGTCTGAATTTAATCGCCTTGTTTCCTTTTGGAAGCAACGGTTAAATCAATCAAAAAAGAACGCAGCCCCCCAGTATCTGACGGAGGAAAGGTGACGTCAGCCTCTTCGTCGAGTTGTAGTTCTAAAAGTGGGAGTGTGAGATCTAGGGCCTCCTTGGGTAATGAGCAGCCGTATGAAAGATCAATTAAAACCCCTCAATTTGACAACAAATCGAATGGTTGTGCACCTGATACAACTTTTCAAGGCATCCAAGCAAACGCTGAACCGTGTGGTCCGAGCCAACAATTTGCACCTTCAGGTATTTCGTTGCCACCCATTGTGCTCCCGTCGTTTGATGGTGATACAAAAGCATGGCTTGACTTTAAAACTATGTTTGTTTCTTTAATTATTCAAGATTCCTCCATACCGGACGTTCGAAAGCTTCATTATTTAAGAGCGAGTTTAAAAGGCTCCGCACTCGAAAAAATTCAGTGCGTTCCCATTAATAACGATAATTTTCAAATCGCGTGGGATATAATTCTCAAAACCTACGACGATACTCGAAGTGCCGCTGTCATGTATTTCACAACTATTTTGGATTGCCCCTCCCTTACAAAAGACATAAATTCTTTAATCGATTTGGTCAATACTTTCTCGGCCAATTTGGCAGCTCTTCGAGCCCTTGAATTTCCAGTGGCGTCTTGGGCGTTTCCATTGATGACAATTCTTTTAAGGAAACTCGATCGTTCAACCCGTGAGCAATTCGAGGCGAGTTCAGCCTCGGGAAATCCCAGTTATGACGACTTAATTAAATTTTTGGAGAGGCGTATTCATTCGCTCAAAGCCTCAGGGCAGGTAGGTACGGCTATTCCGTCCTCCACGAATCAAAATTCTGCTTGCATTCGGAAGGAAATTACAAAAAGAGCTCTTCACGTCGTTAGTAGGAACCCCGTCAACTGCGCTGTTTGCGATCTCGCACATGCATCCAGCTCATGTAAGAATTTTTTGTCTTTGGATCCTAAAGGTCGCTTTTCAGCTGTGCGAACCAAAAGACACTGTGCCATTTGTTTAGCAGCGGACCATGTTTCGCGCAACTGTAAGAGCAAACAAAAATGTGGAACTTGCTCAGGGAAACACCACACTCTCCTTCATTTTGGTGAGATGAAACCCGATGCTGGGCCAAAAGGTAACCCTCAACCTCTTTTAGGTTTGGCCCCGTTTAGGACGCGTCACCCCAGCACCGCTTTGTTAGCCACCGCTATGGTGCATGTCAAGGCTCCGGATGGTTCCACTTATTTAGCACGTTGCGTGCTAGATTCCGGTAGTCTGTCGTCGTTCGTAACTGACTCATTTGTCGCACGAGCAGGTTTAAAAGTAGAGAAGTCTCACTTTTCCATTCAGGGTTTAGCTAAGTCTGACGTGTGCAGCATAAACAAGAGTGTTCACCTTCGATTCACTCCCGCTGTGTCCGATTCGCCCTCATTTTCCATTCAAGCACTTTGCATCAAAGATATCAGTGGGTCTCTTCCCTCGGCTCAATTGGAACCACAATTGTGGGACCACGTCAGGTTGTTGCCGTTGGCCGACCCGTCGTTTGGCATTCCGGGAGACGTCAATATTTTGATTGGTGCGGATCTTTACCCTCACTTGGTCACTGGTCGCAAGCGTGTTGGAAGGGAAGGTAGTCCCGTCGCTCTGGAAACGCTTCTTGGTTGGGTTTTGACTGGCCCTGTCCACAATGAGAAATTTCTCATTCATAAAGCGATATGTAATGCCCCCCCTCCGGAAGTTACTTCTCTGTTTGTCTCCTCCTCCTCATCATTGGAAGACATGGTATCATCCTTTTGGTCGCTTGAAAAGGTACCCCAAAGCACGCGAATAGACCCAAATTCGGCATTGTGCGAACGAGGTTTCATTGAGTCAGTTCAAAGGAACCGAGTGGACAGTACGTCGTTCCATTATTATTTCAGCCAGGTGAACCCCAGTTAGGTGAATCGAAGTCGATCGCCCTCCGCCGTTTTAAGGCTTTGGAAAAACGATTTCGTGAGAATCCTCAGTTGCATTCTGATTATAATCAGTGTATGGCTGACAATATTGAAGCTGGTTATATGGTCAAGATTTCCGACTGCGAAGATCGTGATGGCTATTTTATACCCTATCACGCCGTAGTTAAGCTGGATAGCGATACCACGAAAGTGAGAGTTGTGTTCGACGCCAGCTGTCGGACTACCAACAACCGTTCATTGAACGATTGTTTACTGACCGGACCAAAACTTCAAAAAGAGATAGTCTCGATCCTTTTATTATTTCGGCAAAATCCTGTGGTCTTGACGGGCGACATTAAAAAAATGTTCTGCCAAATTAGGGTCAATCCACAACACTTGAAATATCAACGAATATTTCGGCGTTCGTCAGAAGACGAACCGATCGAAACCTACGCCCTTCAGACTGTTGTTTTTGGCATGTCATGTTCACCGTATCCGCTATTCGGACGTTGCACAAATTGTGTGATGACGAAAAGGATAATTTTCCCCTCGCATCCGACGTTTTACGTAATTACACGTACGTCGATGACCTCATTTTTTTATTCGTGTGAAAATGTGGAGCAAGCAACAGCCTTACAGAAAGAAATCGATTTACTCCTAAAAAGAGGTCATTTCCACATGCGAAAATGGCTCTCGAATCGACCTGAAGTCCTGGCTCACGTTAGCCCTGAAGACAAACCGCCACTTGATGGAATGTCTTTTGACAAATGTAGTAACTTTCGTAATGTTTTAGGTGTCCAATGGCAACCCGATGATGACACATTTACATTCCTTGTTTCTGCAGAATCGAGTACACCCACAAAACGGGGCGTTCTTTCCCATATTGCCAAAATCTTTGATCCTTTGGGATATTTATCGCCTAGTATATTACTGGCAAAACTTTTACTGAAACAAATCTGGAGTAGGAATTTAGATTGGGATGATGCACTCCCGAGACCTTTTAGCTCAATGGTCCTAATTGGAATCAGAGTTCCAAGAATTCAGTAAAGTGCGTATTTCTCGATCTTTTCGTTCTTCGGAACGAAGTCCCAGATTTGAACTTCATGGGTTCTGTGATAGCTCCGAAGTAGCCTACGCTGCGGTGATTTATTTAGTCACCCGGTCGAATGATGAAACGAGAACCTTTTTGCTCACATCAAAGACTCGAATCGTCCCAGAAAAAAGAAATTTGTCGCTTCCTCGCTTGGAGCTGTCTGGTGCGTTGTTGTTGGCACAATTATTCAGTGCTGTTCGCCAAATCTTTCAAGGCCACATTATTTTTGATCAGTATTTCCTGTGGACTGATTCAATGATAGTTTTGCATTGCATAAATTCTTGCCCGACTAAATGGCAGACTTTTGTCGGAAATAGAGTGGATTTGATCCAGCAATTGACGATAACATCCAGCTGGAAGTATGTGCCCTCTCCGACAAACCCAGCGGATTGCGCCAGTAGGGGTCTATTGCCCTCTAGTTTATCATCATTTTCGTTGTGGTGGTCTGGCCCAGCTTGGTTAAATGAACCTGGAGCGTGGGTTGAGTTCCAGCCGTCCACTATTCCTGTCTTTGATCCGAAGGTATCGGAGGAAAAACCCCCTCATCAAAGAGTCTTCCACACTCATACAGAGAAAGAATTCTTGTCTTCCCTTTTGAGTCGTTTCTCGGATCTGCTGAAATTGCAAAAGGTCACGTGTTACGTAATTCGGTTTTGTAAAAAAAAAGTCCGTTAGGCTAGTTGGCCCTTGAAAACTGCCGAAATGCGGCAAGCTCTCAATTTCTGGATTAAATTTGCACAATCCGAGGCTTTTGGGCAAGAAATAAGTAATTTGAAGGCAGGCAAACAGTTGCCAAAAACGCTGATGCGGTTAGTTCCGTTTTTAGATGACGACGGAGTACTTCGTGTTGGTGGTCGCCTGGAAGCTGCAAATCTGCAGCAAACGGTTAAACATCCCATTTTGTTACCCGGTAGATCGGTCCTTTCTGATCTGATCATTTCCTTCTACCACGTTCAATTTGGACACCCTGGCCCGTCAAATTTGATGGCTATGATTTCGCGCCAGTTTTGGATTGTCTCCGGACGTGTCGTTGTGTGCGAAGTGTTTGTTTTCGCTGCCTGCAATGCTTTAATGCTCGTCCTAGAGTACCGGAACCACCGCGCATGGGGAACTTACCCCCCTCTCGTGTTAATGCACCTTCCGGTGCCTCTCCCAGAAAAGCCTTTTTGGAAACAGGATTAGATTGCCTCGGTCCTATTTCGATCAAATCTTCTTCTTTGCGTAAGGCACCAATTATGAAGTCCTGGGTTTGCGTATTCGTGTGCATGGCTACCAAGGCCTGGCATCTAGAAATCATGACATCGCTGAGCAGTGAAGCGTTTTTAGCCACCCTTGACAGATTTATTTCGCGTCGTGGATTGTGTGTGTCTCTCCATTCCGACAACGGCACAAATTTTGTCGGTGCCAATAAAGAGTTGCGGAAATTCTGGATTGAGCTACAACGAGACAACAAATTCCTAAATACGTTTCTTTCCAAAGGTATCGAATGGAAATTCATTCCACCTTCAGCGCCTCACTTTGGTGGGCTATGGGAGAGTTTAGTTAAGTCAGTGAAACTTCAAATGAATAGAATTCTCGGAAACGTCACTCTTACTCCACCACGGTTCTTACTCGTATTGAAGGTTGTTTAAATTTACGTCCATTGACCCCATTAAGCGCGGACCCTAGTGACCTTGACACGCTTACTCCAGGGCATTTCTTGACTCGAGGTCCCCTCGTGGCTATTCCATTTCCGGTTCGGGAAGGGGCACCAGTCAATAACCTCAAACGCTGGAAGTTAGTTCAGCATCTGCAAAACACCTTCTGGTCCAGATGGCGGCGCGAATATTTGAATCTCCTCCAATCTCGTCCAAAGTGGCTAAAACCCTCTCCCCCCCTGGAACCAGGAATGTTAGTCCTTCTCAAGGAAGATAATGCGCCTCCACTTGCTTGGCCAACAGGCCGCATCATTACCATACACCCTGGAAAGGATGGCCATGTTCGAGTGGTGACTGTTCGTACTGTTACATTTGAGAACGGAAGAAGAGCCGTCCGTGAATACCGTCGCCCGGCGGTCAAAATCGTTCCTCTACCTGTGGAGGACGATCCTAAAGTTTGATGTGCTGAACTTATGTTGTTCAGGGGGGTGGGGATGTTCAGTTTTGTTTGTTTTTCCTCCTCTTCCTTGTTCATCCTCCTCTTTCCCCCTCATGTTCATCGTTCTCTTCCCCTTCCTATAACACCCAAAAACCGAACGACTAACGAGTGCGGCCGAACTTTTCCCGCTCGGAAAAAAAAAAAAAAAAAAAAACGTTCATCATTCATTCGACGTTAAGTTTCAAGTTATGTTGGGTACTATGTAACCGTGTCGTGTGTGCACGTGAAAAAGAAAGCCGGCTAGGATTGAGTTGTGGTGTCCTCTCCGCCGTCCAAGAAAGACCACTTGTCCGGACGTAGCGAAAATCTTCTGCTCGGCATCGGTTTAAATCGTGAGGTACGTCCTTTTTTGATAATCCTCCTATCCCTTCGATTACCCCCTTTTACCTAATTGTTCCCCCCCCCCCTATGGTGAGCAGCTCCTAACTCCGCTCAATTTTATTGTTAAAAGTTTATTAACAATTAACAGTCATCCATTAGTCACAATACTCTACCACCATTTCAAGAGGAAGAATACCAAGTGGCCCGAATCAGTATCAAATTAAATACGAGAACTTACCAAATCGGGTCTTACTACTCAGCTCCCGAGAACCGCTTAACAACGGTCCACTATTGGGGATTAATTCACGAACTTGGAAGTTTCTTGCTCGGTGGGGACTTTAACGCGAAACACCCAAGATGGGGCTCCAACGTCACAAATCCTCGTGGTCGTATACTGTCAGAAGTGGGATACCAATTTAACTTACAGTTTATAAACCCTATAAGCCCAACTCATCAACCAGCCCAAAGACTTGCCCAAGACGTATTGGACTTTTTTTATTACAAAAAATATGAATGATTTGTGCTCAAACGCGTCAGTCACACAAGACTTAAGTTCCGACCCCTGCTATATTATACAACAACCATATACTATATTATGCAACTGCACTCCACAAAAAACCTCTGAAGGGATATCTGGGAGCGATCAAGATACCCTCCGCATAAAACCTCGTACAACAAAGCTTCAGAAGAACTTAAAAATGCACTAAAACAGTATAGAGAGCAAAATATCCACTCCGATCTTCAAAATTTAAGTCCTGATGACGGATCTCTATGGAGGAAGACTAAAGCGCTAACGAAAAGAAGAGAGAATATTCCTCCACTAAAAATTAATAATAATTGGTTAACGACTCCAGAAGAGAAAGTATACATGCCTTCGCAAACAGTTTATCCAATCAATTCTCTCCCAACCCTCAAAACAACCCCGTTTTTTGCCAAACAGTTTAAAATCAAATGAACGAACCTCTCCAGTTATCACCTCTTCCACCTCTCTTCACGCCCTCACAAGTTCGTGATATTATAAATCACTCCCCCACAAAAAAAAGCACCCGGCGAAGACCAAATCGGTCAACCGCTCCTAAAAGCACTCCCTAGAAAGGGCCTAGTTCTGCTAACCCAGATCTACAACGACGTCAGGCGCGGATCCAGAGTTTGCTCAAGGAGGGGGCCATGACCCCCATCATGTACTACCACAGTTTTGGACGCGATGAACGCCCTTATCTTTTTGACCCCCTTGGCACGTTTTCTAGTGGTAAATGCCCAAGGGTCTCATAAACCTCGTCCGGTTCAAATAGAAACACTTTGAAAACATAAACGTTCAGCCTAAAAACCGTCCCTGGGCACTTTCTGGAAAAAACGAAAAAAAAAAAACAAAAAACATTGGCAAAATAGCGTATTTTGACGAGCGGTTGAAGTGGTTTTCACTGTGATACCATCAGGTTCCAAACCACAGTACACGGCAAAGGTTCAGCCTTAGCAGTCGTGGATCCCAGGCTCAGGAGGGTTGAGCCCTCTCCATCACTTCATTTAATAAGGTGAAAACGGTGCTATTCGGAGGAGGGAGGGATCGAATGGTTCACCGATTGACTCAATTAATCTTTTAAGGGTGCGAATAGCCTCTTATTTGACAATTTTTTTTTCGGCGCAGCAAGTCACATCAGGCGTGACATGAATAGCGTCATTTAAACATGGCGCAAATGCAGTACAGACGACTTTCGGACGCAAACAGCCAGTTTTGCTATTTTTGTGGTGCAAATAGTACGTCATACCATTTTTATGTTGGGAATGGTCATGTTTGCCATTTCCAAAGTGCAAATTGTCTGGTCATTTATACATAATAACAAGTGAATATTAACCAATGCTATATTTTAAAGGCAAGAATCGTCAGTTTTGCCCTTTTTTTTACAGCAGGCATTGCATGTTTAGCCATTTTCCACGCTGGAATCACGTGTTCAGGCATTTTAGGGCGCGAAATCTGGGCTCGTAAAGTCAGTTTCGTCATTTTTAGAGCGTGAATTCAGTCAATTTAATCATTTTCAAGGCACTAATCGTCATTTTTACCATTTTTCAGACCATAAAAATAGTCACGTCAAGCCAAAAGCAAAGAATGGTCAGTTTCACCATTCGTTGATCGCGAATGGTCGATTTTGCACTTTTCAGGGTCGGATTAATCTTTTAGCCGTTTTCTGGGTGCGAGTAGTCAGTTTAGCTGTTTTTGGAACGCGAATATGGTCCGTCAAGCCAGAGACGCATATGATCAGTATTGGCCAATTTTGGCGCGCGTACTGCCAGTTTTGGCGCGCGAATTGCCAGTTTTGACATTTTTGGCGCGCAAATGGTTGATTTTGTCATTTTTGGCGCACAAATAGTTGGTTTAGCCATTTTGAGCGACAGCTTAACCATTTTTAGGCCGCTTCAAGTCCGTTTGGCTATTTTTTAGAGCGGGAATTTCCGGTTTGGCAATTTTCATGGCGCGAATATAGTCAGTTCAGACATTTGCTAGGCACTAATCGTCAGTTTAACCACTTTGGGGTGTGATTGCAGTCAGTTTAGCTGTTTTTATGGTAGGAATAGCCGTAGTTTGGCTATTTTAAAGCAGCCAATGGCTGTCAAGCCATTTCTAGTAGAGCGAAACACGATCGGCGGCTGAATCTTTCTATTTTGGGGTTTCTCTACACAGAGAAACCGAAAATTGAGTCAACATTTTTGTTTTGTCAGCGTCCGCTCGTACTGGTGACCCTGGAGTCAATATAATCGGCTGATACCGACGACCATGACGTGAAATATTCATTTCTGGGCCGTTTAGGGCACAGTATTTTTCTGTTGATAACGCTTCGAGGGGACTAGTAAAATCTCGTCTGTTTCAGAACAGAACCTTTCACCCTAAAATTCGGGAATGTGACAATCCCTCGTTAGATTTTGGGAGGTACTTTTGATTATATTTATGCGAAAGTGACCTCGCGACTTCAAGGGAGGGGCCATGGCCCCTCCCATGGATCCGCCACTGAACGCCGTCATTCGCTTAGCGTACTATCCTTCAAAGTGGAAGCATGCAATGATCATAATGATTCCCAAACCAGGAAAAAACAGCCAAAGCATTCAAGGATACCGGCCTATTAGCCTGCTCTCACTTCTTTCCAAAGTCTGAAAGATTACTCCTATCACGACTGCTGCCCCTCCTCGAACTGATACTACCATCAACGCAGTTTGGCTTTCGTTCCAAACTTTCACGCACTCAATAACTTCACAGGGTAGTTGACAAAATACTGAATACGTACGAAGAAAAACATGTTTGTATGGGATTGTTCATCGATAATGAAAAAGCTTTTGACAAGGTTTGGCATAGCTGACTGCTGCTAAAACTCAGACCACATCTACCTGACACCTACTTCAGGATCATCAAATCTTATCTATCCGGAAGAACCTACAGTGTCACTTACGGAGGCGCGAAATCCAGATTGCACGCAATTAACGCTGGGGTACCGCAGGGTAGCGTCCTTGGCCCCATTCTCTACCTCATCTATGTCAGCGACTTCCCTAACAATCCATATATCCTTACAGCTATGTTCGCTGATGATGTCGCCGTGCTAGCTAAAAGTAACTCGTGTGAACGATCGAGCCAGATATTGCAGCTACATGCCGATACAATTGAAACATGGTCTAAGCACTGGAGAGTCAAAATAAATGCTTCGAAATCCACCGTTGTCAAATTCACAAACCACTTAAAAGTCACGCAGCATTCGATCTCTATGAACGGGACTATCGTTCCTGAATCAAACCACGTACGGTACTTGGGGTTGACACTGGACAAGAAACTCACGTGGCATGACCACTTAAATTTGAGCATCAAGAAATCCCGTGCAAAAATGTACATACTGAAGCCGCTTCTTTCAAGTACAGCACTAGGTCTTCAGACAAAACGCCTAATATACACATCACTCATAAGACCTATTTGGATGTATGGATGTCAAATATGGGGAGCAGCATCGAACAGCCAAATTAATAAAGTGAAAACACTACAAAACCGAATCCTTAGAATTATTACTAAAGCACCATGGTAGGTACATACGAAATTCAACACTGCACTCGGATTTGGATATCCCATTGGTCAACGAAATTCTTAAGAACATCCCATGAAAACATAGAACTCCAATATCTAGTCAACAATACACCACCTACTCGTGACAGAAGAAGGCTCAAGAGGAAAAGAACAACCGACTGATTGAACTATGATGCTACTCCACAACAAAAGGACCTGTGAAACCTGCTCTGTGATAACTAAAAACCTATCTGTGTACAACTAATTTTGCATCCAAATAGTGAAAACATAAGACAAAATCAATTGAGTGAGGCGTGTCAATGGACACCCATCACTCGTGAAGTGCCGCGTGAATTAGATTCAACCAATCTACCAATGTTAGTCGGATCACAGCTCCAATGTATTATAATACAATAAAAAAAATAAAAAAAACTACGGGGAAGGAATGAACCGGCCACGTTGGGTTTCTTTATTTTCCTGTCCGTAATCTGCGCGTTTTCCTCAATTTTATTCCCTTTAAAGGCTCAGAATATTACACGGGCCGTCTATATAAATGAGAAGACGATACCATGTTCCCGGCGTATCTTTATTTGCCAAGGACTTGGTTTCTTTTACCGATCTGATATAAAAGGACAAGTAAGACTGCAACTTGTGAAATAATAGTGGTTTTCCTGAGCTTTTTAAATATTTATTGCCCTAGCAAAGCATACGGCCTCATGCTAAAACCTAATAAGTCACGCAACTCCTTCTAAACTCCCCCCCCCCTCTCACTCCATCTCTTTCCGTCAGCACAAAAATTAAGTGACTCGGAATCGTCAATAAATTTCACCATACTATGAAAGCCTTCCAGCTCCCACGCAGATCATTGGAAATAACGTTTAGACCATGTAGTGTTCCGCCCTATTCGTAAAACCCGAATAAAGTGCGTAAGGGCGTAAAAAAAACTGCGTAAAACAAAGGAGGAAATAACAAAAAGTCATTCCCTCTCACCACACGCACAGAAATGAAACAGAAAATTTGATGGACTACGTATAACACACCCTCTTTTGGTTCGAGTGATAAATGAACCCGCACAACCTTTTCACACTTGCGGGGATGCAGGGCTGCTTCCAAAATTTTTAGTTTTAAAAATTTGTCAAATGAGGTGGGGGGGAGGGGATGATGAAGGAAAAAACAGAGAGTGTAACATTTTTATTATGAGTTGAATAAACGGTCGAAGCGGTGTATTTCACGTTAATAGGCAATAAATGAGGGTGAATTTATAGTTTCGCAGCTATGGTCCAGCCTTTACGATGATACGGTTTTCAAGTGCCTATTTCAAGGTTTATCGTGAAAAATAGTATTTTTTTTCTTACCTGAACATAATACGGCGTTTCAGGATATGGCGGTATCCGTGACCTGGGAATTTTGCTGGGTGGGCTTCCTGTGATGTTGAATCGCTCCGTTACGTTATTGGCGGGTCTAGGACCGTCTGTTTGAACAAAAACTGGGAATTAGTGGAACGTTGGTGGGGGGGAGGGGTGGAGGAGATTGATGGAAATGAGAAACGTATATACCCAGTGTTCGAAAAACAACCGGTCGACTTCTGTACTTTCTACCCTGTCGAACCGCTGTCACTGTAATCTGATACTGCGTATTCGCCTTAAGGCCGGTGAGCGTAACTGAATCCATGTTTCCAGCCACAACCACCACCACCCTGTAACTAGACAATGTCCACAGTCAGTTGAGAGCTCAAAGAAAACTTTATTACAAAACAAAAGGGCTTTCAAAAAACACACAATTGTATATAATTGCGTGAAAAATCTAACCACCAGAGCGTGCATTACACGGCGTAGTAAGATGGCAACGAAGACAAAATGAAACTTGATTTTCGTCATTCAATAGCACAAGAGACAAAAAATTAACGCTTTCTATAACAATTTGCCCTTCACTAGTGCAAACTTTCTACGTGCTAAAACTGTCCTTCTTAATCGCCCCCCGCTCCGCTAACAATTGGTGAGTTTTTTTCACGAATCGTAAAATTTAAGGAGACTGTATACGAGCGATCTAAAATGAACAGTCAGGGGGGGGGGATGAGGGGAAAGTGAATTGGAACTGACTTTTGTTTTTAATTTTTTCATTAGTTAATTTAAAAACTACATGTGGGAGAAGAAAGTAATTGACCTGACCTGTCTGAAGAGGAGGTGGACCAAGAGAACCTGAACATGAAGATGAAAAAAAAAATAAATAAATAAATTAAAGCGTCCAGAGTTATTTTCGAAATTAAGAGGCCGAACACAAAACAAAATAATGGTTTGGTATACGAGATGAAACGAATTTGTTTCTTTCATTTGTTTATAACGGTAAGCCTTCACTTTTCAATCAATTCTCTATATTCCGTCTCTTTTTTTCTCGAATGCAATACGTATATAAAAAAATGGGTTTAATTTAACGTCCGCTCACAGTATTCCCATCAACCTCAGCCTGATCTTTCCATTGCCAATTAATTCTCCGAGGCACTCTGTTTGCATTGTGGTCAAATTCCCCCCCCCCTTCCCACCCTAGCGAGTAAATCCTGTCTGTGAATGCTGATAATATTTTGTTTAAAATAAAAAACGCTCAATGATACTTGATGATCATGCTTAAATATGAATAACTAAACCACTGCCGTTCGATTTAAAATCGTGAAATAATTTCGATTAGAAAAGGAGGGATATTCTGTAGCAAATTGTTTTAGCTTGTATTTATCAAGCCTATCGCATTTGACAGTTATACGAAGAAGCGTAGAAAGGGATGGTCGCGCGTTGACGCGCTCAGTGCATTGATTGATATACGGCCGCGGTCCATTGATATAGACATTTCGTCGTCTGCCACACTGTGCTGCAGAGAGATGATGTGTAGTTGGTGAAAACCACGAGGATTATATACTACGAGGGTATGTAACGCGGTGTTAAAGCGCGGGCAGGGAACGCGGCCATAATAGAAGTCGCCAAAAACATGGAAAGTATTATGTGTGCTGGGCTGTGTATGCTTTTTGCTGGTTTTTATTTACATTGAGTTTATACCGACAAGGTGACGCTAACGGACACATTTTATTCATTTGATTCTTAACGTACCGGAGAGGTTGAAAATGGCTGAATAGCCGAAACCGGTTCCGAAATAAACTGTAAAGCGACGAGAACACCATTTGTTTCACCCCATAATTGAGAACGTCGTTGCGTCTACGACCTAACAACTATCGACGTAAAACGGGGGTGGGCTTGGAACACAATGACCGGAACAAAGGAGCCAAAGGCAACGCATTTTTTGGCTGGTTCGAAGTAGGAGGTGACCAAAAGGTCACCAGAACGAGCGCCCTACAAATGTTTTAGAAGTGGATAACAGGGGAAAAGCAAGATGGGTGAGAAACCCCGCGGAACGATTGCCAAATGAGCGAAATTCGATGATTTGCGATATGAAGTTGCCAAAGTGTTATGTAGTTATAGTGACGAGAGTCACGCTTCTTTTGTTTTCGATAAAAAAGAAAATTATTCTGTTCTGTGTGTTACAAGTTTGAGTTAAAAATATAATTATTTCTAAAGATCCGTTTCCTGGAATGTCTCTAAATACAACACAAAGGATAGAAAAGGTGAAGCTTGGAACCAACAAAGTTGGTCTTTAGAAACAGCCAAATCTGCGAATTAATGTTTGGAAGTGCAGGAACCACAAATAAAGTGAAACTATGATGAACCATTTCTCTCCCTACTTGTCTAATGATTCAAGTTGTGGTCTCTGACGATTAACATTCATATTTAGCAAAGTTAATGAGGGGTTCCAATCATTAATAATAGCTACACTTGGGATCCGTGAAATCACCCCGTAAAATTGCCTCCATGGCATTCAAATTTTTGACGACCGGTGCATCATTTGACATGGCCTCGTGCTTAACATTTCACCGTCTGACACAGTTTTTCAGGAAAACAGATTTCCCCAATCAAAAATCACCTAAATTTATCTGCGATTTTCCCCAAGGAACAGGCAAAGTCATTTACAAACCAACACTTTAACCCCAAGATCGGAGCGCGCCTCGATGGTGTAATGGATACAACACTCGCTTGGCAACCCAGCGGGCCTGGGTTCGAATCTAGCTATTGCCCGATTCGCTCTATAAGGCAGCAGCGAGCTGTGACTCGGCACCCTCGGCTTCGTGTGGGCGTTCAACAAACCACGGACCGACCGAACAGTGGCGGATCCCTTGGAGTCGCGATGTCACTTGCACAAAAACATCATCAAAACCACCTCCCAAACACTATAGAGATTATCACTTTTTTCAAATTTTAGGGTCAAAGGTTCTGGTCTGAGGCGGACGTGATTTATAAGTACCCGAACCATGTTTAACCGAGAAATAAAAGCCCTTTAAACGGTCCAGGAATGAATGTTTCACGTGGTGGTCGTTGGTATCAGCCGGTTTTATCAACTCCAGGGTCACTAGTATGAGCGGTTGGTAACAAAAACAGCGGTGTGGTTGCCACGGCGTCTTAAACAGCGTCCTTGGATCCTTTATGCGGCATTTTTTCGAGACCATTTGTACCTAGACCCCTGAGCGGCCCAGAGAGGTCCAAAAGCATCGATATTCATCCTTGGCCTTCAGGCTTGTCCGCGGGAAAGTTCGGATGCAGGAAGTTAAAAACAGTGGGGTCACTGTGAAAACTCGATCGATAATTTGTCTAAATTTTCATCGCTTGGGAAATTCACTGTTTCGTTCTATTAAAAATGGTTTGACAGCCATTCAATGCCTAAAAATAGCTAAACTATGACTATGCCCACCATAAAAACGGCTAAACTAAAGGTAATAGCACCCCAAAGTGGTAAAACTGACTGTTAGCGCCTTGCAAATGGCAGACCTGACTAAATGTGTGGAAAAATGCTCGCTTTAAAAAAACCTTAACGGACTTCAAGCACCCTAAAAATTGTTAGCTTGACGATTCTTGAAGCCCTGAAAATACCCAAACTGACAATTCGCGCTCCAAAAATGGCCAATACTGGCCATTCGCGCCCAAATAAAACGGTTAAACTGACTATTCACGCCCTGAAAAAGCCTTTAAAGATGATTTCTGCCCTGAAAAGTGCAAAATAGACCATTTGCGTGCAAAGAAAGGCCAAACTGACGATTCGTCCTTTGAAAATGCCTAGGCTGACTAGCGTTTTTCGCTCTAAACATGGTGAAACTAACTTTACGTTCTACAAATTCGCGCCTTAAAATGTCTGAACAGGTGATTCCTTCCCTTAAAATGGCCAAAACTGACCATTCGTGCGTAGAAAATTACTAAACGTGCAATGCCGTCTGTAAATATGGCCAAAACTGATGATTTTTGCTCGTAAAATAATTATCGCTGAGGCTAATATTCATTCCTTATTCATATAAATGACCAGAAAATTTGCACCTTGGAAATGGCAAACAGACCATTTGCAGCCTACAAGCGGTGTGGCGGACTATTGTGTACCAAAACTGAGTGTTTGTGTCCAGAAAATGGTTGTATTAACGATAATCGCTAAACAGTTCGTAATCTAGACTAAAAAGGCGGATTTGTGCGCCCTGAAAAATCACTCTGACTATTCTCGCCCGCTGGAAATGAACATACTGATCAGTTTGCGCAGTAAAAATTGCCAAACTGGAGCTATCAAATATTACGCTCAAAAATTGGTCAAACTATGCGGCTATTTACCGTGCGAGCCTCTTTCTCCTTTGAATGGAGAGCTCGGACGTCACGCAATGACAGAAAGTTGACCTTGACAGTTCCACGACGTTGCAAAATTTTGAAGCAAAATATCGGCTAGTTGAAAGCTTCTGGTTCGGCACTCTTGCATTACTGCGAGTATTCACGGAAATAGCGAGATTCGGGTCTTCATTTCCACGAATTTGCATGCTTCAGAGTTTTTTTTTTGTGCTGGTGGAACCAGAGGTAGCCAAAACATGACGAATAGCCGTGAAGTTGCATCATTTGAAGCAAAATATCGGTGCAATTTAAAGTTTCTGTTCTTCTTAAATCTCTGTGTGTTTAATGAGTTCATGAAGGCCACAAAGTGCCTCAAGAATCAGGCCTGTACTGTAAAGTGTCTCTGGAATTCTCCGAATCAGCACATTTTGTGAATTTTAGCCACGTATTTTCCTCCAGAACTGGGTTTTTAGCGCTTTTTCGATTGAAATTGTGTCCAAAAACCGCAAACCATCGCCTTTTCGTTAATTTAAGCCGCGAAGCAGTCGCCAGGGACCACATTTGGGTTTAAAAATTCACTGTTTGCCTCAAGGCTCAATTTGTGGCAAATCACCAACGCCTGAGGGTTAAGTGCCATTTTATTCAGCTCCATATATCAGTTTCTATGAGGCTTGAATGAAAGTTTTTGGCCGAACAAACTGGCGAGATGAACTTTTTAGTGCGCCTCCCTTGAGCAAAACTCTGGAGCCGAACCAGTTAAATCGGGGTTTTGACGAGCGAAAGCCCCGAAATTCAGTTTTGGACGAGCCAAATCAACAGAATTCCAATTTTCTTAAAAGGACTGGCCCACGAAATAGGTTTCGCGAAGTTACGGAAGCACCAGAAAATGTATTTTTCATAGAAAATTAACTTTGACCACCAAAAAAGGCCGTGAAACCATAATTTAGCCAAAATTAAGACCATAAACTTGAATTTTTTCAGGATGTTTAGACTTTATACTTACAATTTCGAGATATTGACATTCAGCTCAAATTTAACGCTTGGTATAGGCTGGAATCCACGTCAATTACGGAAAAAAAATGAATAAAACAAATAAATTCCATTTCAATATAGTCAAGACGAGAAACTCGCTATTTCGCTGGTTTTGGACAAAAAAAAATCGCAATTTCCCTTATTTTCAACTCTGAATGTTGTAATTTTGAGTCCACGACGACGATCTACGATGGGCGATTTTTTGTCCATACAATTTGTTTATTGACCGACTAATTTGGTTAGTCGTTTGATGATAACACGTGCTGTAATCAAGCTCAAAAGCAATAGTGCATTTCAGAACGAGAGAGGAAAGTGGAGCTTTACGTCAATAAGTCGGGTGAAGTTCCACTTTTCCCGAATTGTGAACGATATTTGGGGGGGGGGGATTTTTTTTTTCTCAAATAAACAACAAAATCAAAAATTACATTTTGTTTTTGTACGAAACGATAAATCAAACAGTAGAAAATGTATTTAAGTCACTCAACCAAAACAAAACACATCGCACTCCACAATAAAGCGAAGGCCACAAAAGGAGACAGGATCCCCAAGGTGAAGAGTGAAGTACCATCACTGCTGTTTATGCCTGACTTTTCAACTTTTCCTCACTGCAGTTAAGTAAATAGTAAATTACACAACGAGTGAGGAAAGTAGAATTTTGCACGCGATCTGAAAAAAACGAGCGTGGCAATTCTACTCCCTCACGGAGTTGTGCACACTATTTTATCCAGCTTTTGACATAAGCCTAATAAAAACAGAGTAAATTTTCATTCGCGGGCAATTGCTAACGTTCGGTCAACATACGTAATTATAAATCGGAAGCCTATAGTTATGTCAGGTTGCCCAGTTACGTCCCACCCCGTCTTCCCGCTGTCCTCTGTTCAGTGAGGTAAAATTTACATCACTGGTGTGTATTTCTCGACTCCCTGCAGTTGTTTTTTGCCTTTAAACTCAAACTTTACACGCTGGACACGCAAAAAAATATATTTTTCTCTCTTGAGAGGCAAAGTTATACTTTCGCAGGGAGGTTAAAGTGAGAGAAATACCACTTTTTTCACTGTTAACGCGAAAAATTATTGATTCACAACGTCTCTCCCCTCTTTCATAAAACAGTTCTTTAATTCGTGACGTGGTGGATACCCTCGTAATCATGCAGCTCCGTGACTAAGTATCCTTCCATTGGGGCTCTTTAGCCCTAAAACTGACAATTTCATGGCTAGTTTGCCCTGAATATTAGCAGTTTTATAACTATTTTACGCCGGCAAGAGAGAGAGAGAGAGCGTGTGAGAGACCGAGCAAAAGCGTCTCAAATAAAAAATAGTGAGGACCCATGCCCTCCCCACGCACAATTTTTATTAAAACCTCTTTTTATTTAAATTATTAATTTGTAAGTAATGACCTTGATTTCACAATGAGTCACATGATGGCCGCCTTTGATTATGAGTGAAGACACAAAGGCAATGGATGAGAAGGTTGTGTGTACAAAGAGCTCTTATACGTATAGGTATACACAATATGTGTCTACATTGAATATTCTATTGAGATGGTATAAACAAATGATCACCCCCCCCCCACCCACAAACTACCTCTTCCTCACTTTCCAATGCGCCTTATTTTTCTCAATAATATAGCATCCTTCTTCTTGACGTTTACTCACTTTGAACAATATTTTTTTCGCTCTCCTAAAAGTGAATTATTCAATAAAGCTTGGTTCACTTAGCTTACAGTTTTGACGTCTGTGCATATTTTATTAGCCCACCTCTTTTTGGTGATTGCAAGAAGGTTTATGCTTTATCAATGTGAAAGCGTGCTCTCACACGAGAGAAGTGGGTTTGGGAGGGGACTCTAAAGGGAGTCCTTTACATGCAAGCTTTAAAAAGCTGAGCTCGTGGCCTTCAGCCAATCAGAGCGCTCCGCGTACACAGCGCACTCTGATTGGTTGAAGCCCACAGCTCAGCTTTTTAAAGCTTGCACGTGAAGGCGGCTTAAAGGTGGATTTCGACTGCAGCCGGGCTGCAGTTTGTGACTGGTTGATTGAATCACTTTGAAAGTGTGACAACAAGTTGGTTTTCCGCTTCTCTTGATTGGAGGGGCATATACAACTTTGCTTATTGAAGCTTTTGTAATGGGGACAATCGTTTTTGTTTATTGTTACAATTTCCAAGTGAACCAGCTTTCAGCTAAAACAAACAGAGTTTTGAGAAGTAAAATGACTGAAGCGGATCGCCTGAAAGAACAGGCCAACAGCCTGTACAAATCAGAACAATTCCTTGAAGCCATCGCCCACTATTCTCAAGCCATTGAACTGCAACCGGACAACCCGATTCTCTACTCGAACCGAAGTATCGCCTATTTGAAAATCGAGTGCTTCGGTAGTGCCCTCGAAGATGCGTCACGTTCCATCGACCTTGACAAAACCTTCGTCAAGGGATACTATCGACGAGCCGCCGCTTTTATGGCTTTGGGCAAGGTGAAACGGGCGTTGAAAGACCTTGAAGTGGTGCATAGAGCGAGGCCGAACGATGCTGACGCTTCAAAGAAGTATCACGACTGTTTGAAGATTGCCAAAAGGATTGCTTTTGAGAATGCTATATCAGTTAAAACGAAAGATGTTTCATCGATTGATATGGTCGATATTGATGGCATCGTGGTGGAGGAGGGCTACAAAGGGCCGGCTCTTGAATTTGGTAAAGTGACTGAGAAATTCATCGAGGACCTTTTAATTACATTCAAAAATCAAGGAAAACTCCATAAAAAATACGCTTATATCATTCTCCGCGATATTCATTCTTATTTCGAGAGTCAACCGTCACTTGTCGATGTGCCTATTGAAGACGAAGAAAAGTTCACCGTCTGCGGTGACATTCATGGGCAATTTTACGACCTTCTAAACATTTTCAAGCTCAATGGTCTCCCCTCTAAGGATAACCCGTACCTTTTCAACGGTGATTTCGTCGACCGTGGATCATTTTCCGTCGAGTGTATTTTCACTCTTTTCAGTTTTAAACTTCTTTATCCGACCAAATTTTTCATGTCACGTGGAAACCACGAGAGTATTACGATGAATAAAATGTACGGATTCGACGGTGAAGTGACGGCCAAATATTCGGAGGAGATGGCCAAAATTTTCATTGAAGTGTTCAATCTAATACCGCTGGCCCACTGTTTGAATCGACGCGTGTTTGTCACCCACGGTGGGCTATTTTCATCGGATGACGTCACTCTTGATGATTTAAGAAACATCGACCGAAATCGACAACCCCCAGAAACGGGTCTCATGTGCGAACTCCTGTGGTCGGATCCACAGCCCGCCCCTGGACGGTCGCCGAGTAAACGAGGGATGGGCGTACAATTTGGACCGGATGTCACGGACACTTTTACGTCTATGAATGGACTCGACTATGTCATAAGGAGCCACGAGGTGAAGGATGAGGGCTATGAAGTGGCGCACAATGGCAAATGCATTACTGTGTTTTCCGCTCCGAATTATTGTGACACCATGGGGAACAAGGGAGCGTACATCACCATGCACGGTAAGGACATGGAACCCAGTTTTCACACTTTTGAAGCCGTCGAGCACCCTCCTGTGCGAATAATGGCTTATGCGAACCCTATGATGTTCGAACTTTTTAGATAGATTCACTAATTTTAACAAAATTGAATAAAAAAAAACTATTTTTTTATGGAAATAAACTTCTAAAAACGAGCTCATACAGGTTTTCTAATAAATAAATAAAATTATACTTGCAATTGAGTATAATTTCCTGCTTGGAAGAAATTTCCTGCTGACCTGGCTTCGGTGGGCTTGTAAGTGACGTCATATTTTTCCACTTTATCCACCCCTGTCGTCCAGGAGACTCGCACTTCTGACGGTGACAGGAACATGACGGTGATGTTTTCGGGAGTCCCAGTGGCAGGCATCGACCCTTAATTCATACAAGGCGCAGAGCGAGGGAGAGTGAAAAAAAAACAAAAAACCGTGGCTATTTTAATAAGAACGATTTTTAATTATACCAGCAATAGCGGCTCCATGAATGATGAGAAGTGTGGCCCAGAGGACCATAACTAGACGATCACAAGCGGTGATAAACCGAGGGTCGTGAAGGCGTGGGCGGTGAAAATCCGCCCCGGGTACGTCATCACAACTATGAGATGCCTGAAAAAGACAAAACCGGAAAAAAAGTTTAGTTTCTGCACGAGATGAGAAGTCAATTTCTATAAAGGGCGAATAATTTGGCAATTTCTCCTTCAATAACTTATTTGTTTGGTACTTTGTTCTTCCTACTCTAAAGCTTATACCGGCCACACCAGCTTTCACGTCAGAAAGAAATTCCCCCACCCCCATTTCCAAACGTCAACAACGAAGAAAATGCCAAAGACTGTTGGTACAAGCGTCTTATAGGTGGTGGTTGGGAGAAGGGTACACTCAACCTTGTTTTACAAGGGCCCTTTTCCAGACGGGGATATATTTATGCAAGCGATGTTCACAAGCAAACCAGTGAGAGCGCTCGTCAGGAAGAGCCTCAACCACCACCCCTCATCCTCCTCATCGTCGTACCGAGCGATGAATTGACGGAAGATGTAAAATTTGAAGAACAGACAGCTCATTAGTCGACTTTCTAGGTGGTATGGAAGAAAATTGGAATAGACCAATGGGCTGAGGGTCACCCCTCATGCCATATTTAACTTTTTTGTGTTAGTTCCCTATTCATCATCAGGAAAAATTGCGCATACTTGAGTTTTTTATGTCGGAAACACTGTTTACATGAAGTACCCATCACAATGAAACTCCTGTCAGTTATCGCATCCGGAAAGGGGTCGAACATTCATGAATTAAACTTTCAAATTATAAAAATCGGTCCAGAAAAAATTGCTTCCCTCATTTAGGCCTCAGGGACTAGCGTGAGCCAAAATTACAATATTACCGTTTAGTTGCGACTAGAGCCGTACATTCGCGTGTATATCTTGATTGAAATCATAAAAAGAAGAAGAAAATAATTGATGAACGCATCAATCAGCGTTAAAACACGTTAATCTCTCACTCCCCCTCCCCCTCCCACAGGTTAGGAAAGAAAATGATGACTGAGAGGCATCGTTTCTCGTGTAATTGAATCATAGGAATGATCTCCCTCCTCACCATCCATTTTTACATCGCTTATCTATAACGATTCAAGTCGTATAACATCACGAGTAAAGGAAGAATAAAGTCGTGAAATCTGGTAGGAAAACAATAGTCTTTAGTGTGGGTCCCGTGACTCTCAAATACTAATAAAAATAACAGTTAAGGAGGGTGGGGGGAGCGTTGAGGTGAATTAAATGGGTGCTGAAAATTTATATGAATTAATAAAAAAAAGGTGTAATGGAGAAAAAGATAATTTTTGTGTTCAACTATTTACAATTTCAAATTGGTTGCAATTAAAACCGATAAATGGCCAACTGTGAAACAAAACCAATTGCCTGTTGGGTAGACAGGGGACTGAAATTACGATCCAATTTAGCTCGTAATCAAAATTGAATAGAAAATGCAATCATTTCTGTAACGCCACGCCGTGACTTCCATTTACGTGCTGGTAAAAAAAAAAAAAAAGTTAATTTTGAGTACGTTTTCAGGAGCAAGAACAATGATAAGTGTAGCGCGGCTGTTCGTGGCTAACTGTGAATGAAAATTGTCCTGGCCACTTCAAATTCATTAGAAAAACAGTTAAAATTATAGCAAGATGCAATGAAATAATTTTTTCTGGCGTAAAACATTAGTTTGATCGCAGAAAAAAAGATTTCATTAGCTAACGCAAGCTCTAAATGGTTGGGCAGCTCTTCGCAGTCCCTTGAGCCTACGAGCATTATATTCGTTTTGACAAATATCGGGATCGGATAAGTCACAAACTGAGGAAGTCAGAAGGGGAGGGGGGGCGATCATGATCTCTTTTAAGCAGCTAACATCGAGCAAAAAGCGATCTAACACGGATCTAATTGAAAGAAAGTGCTCATGCGAGACTAAAATTTAGAAAAGTAAAGCGACCATTCAAAAACTCTTGATTGGAACTCTCCCAGCAGACAAAAAACTTGAAAAAAAGTGCAAATTCACGATTTTTAAGGTCCCTGTTACGGCTAAAGTTCAGAAAAAACTTTCGTGTGCTGCTCTTGAAGCTATAAATTGAGAAAAAAAATGCTAGTTTATGACTAAAAGCTGTAGACAAATCACAATTCCCTACGCTGCAACCCCAGGGAGAGAGTCAAGTAAAGCCGCGTGAACTTACAGTTTGGACCAAACTGAAAATGGGTTATCGGATCAAAATTTTGTTTTTGATGCAAGGAAACCTGCAAAATAGCTCTTTTTCGGGTGATCTAGGCACGTGGCATTGGTTTCTTATGAGACGACATTACGGAATTCTGTTCATTTTGTGAGCCAGACCTACGGAATTGGTTTTAAAAGAGCCAGTCCCACGAAATTTCATTTTTGAAGAAGTCGCAATTCCTAACGAAATAGGATTTTTGAACGTGAAAAAACCTAAAAATTGAGTTCTGTGAAAGCAAAATCCATCAAAATTTAGTTTTGAATGCCTCTCTGTCTCTAAGTCAAGGAGGAAAACGTATATTTCTCAATTTTCAAGCTACAAGAAAGTTTCCTCCGGAAACCGCGAGCTTGCGTTTTCTCAACTTTAGTTGTGAGTTAAAACACTTTTTCCAAATGTTTTTCTCCATTTTAGCTGTGAAAGTTTTCGATCGGCGCTTTTTAATTTTTAATTTCGTGCTTTATGTTAATTTTAGCACTGAGTTAGCGCATTTTCTGAATGCTATCCACCAATTAGCATTTGTATCGACTAACTTTTCTCTCTAACCCCACCCACAAACCAAGGAATCAGCGTTTATGTCAATTTCAGCCCTAAAAGAATGATTTTTTTTTTCAATTTTCGGGTGGGAATTCGCACTGTTTCTGAATTTCAATAACGCAAAAGCGCCTTTCGGAATTTTAGAGCGAGTTTGCGATTTCTTCACATTCTAACAATAACATAAAAATCTCTATTTTTCCACCTTCTTGCTTTTCGAGGACCCTATCTTAACGGTTTCTCAGGGCGGTCCACCCCCCCCCTCCCTCGATACTACCACTTCCTGGCCGGATTTTGAAAGGACCATACCCTGACAATGGCTTTATTAGGGTCACAGTCCCGCATAACATTGGCTTTTCGAGTGAGTAAAACCAGTGAAATTTGGTTTCGTGAGATCCAAATTCACAAAATTTCGGCGTACAAAGTGCTAAAACCACAAAATTGATTTTTAATGGGCAAAATCTCCGAAATTTATGTATGAAGGGATGAAAACCGCTAATTCCAACCAGGAAGATAGGTACAGATAAAAGAAAGGAGATCAAATGTATCGTCAACCTGGTTGGCTTTTTGGGTGAACAAAACGTACGAAATTGGATTCTGTGAGATTCTCATCCACAAAATTTGAGTTTTTAAAAGCACTAACCCCGCGAAAATGATTTTTAAAGGGACAAAGCTGGGCGAAATTTGGTTTTTGGGTAACAGAGCATTTAAGGGCACACACTCTTGCTCTTTCCCCCAAAAGCTTCCGGGCTGAATACGCCATTCTGTGGCCGATTTGGCTCATAACTCGCCGTTTAGATATAAAACTTGCGCTCTGTCACATAAACATATATCCTCCCGCCCCAAATTCGCAGATTTCTGCTTGAATGGTCAGTCCAGGGGGAGAGACGAAATTGACAGTTTGAAAAGTGGCTTTATACCAGTTTCTTGACCAAAAAAAAGTAGAACGCTAGGAAAAGTAGCCTAGAAACACGGGGATTTCATGAAGGTTCTGTAAATTTGGTGAAAAATTTGGATTCTTGGCCTTAAAATTATGATTTTTCACATGTAGATTATAACTGATTCGAAACACGATATTTTAGTAATGGTGGATGGGGGTAAATATGAACTGCTCTCGTCCCACATTAATTGGCCCCTTGTCCCGTCTCGCGGCCCGTACCGCAAACTCAAGTCCCATCCCGCACCCCGTCGTGAAAGAAATTTCGTTAACCATACGATGGTTGAAAGTTATTTAGTTTCTACAACCTAATTGTCATTATAAATGCCAAAAAAAGTGTTCCTTCAACAAATAGCTTTAAGCAAAATAGCTATACAATTATAGTAGAAACCACGCCAGTGAGTTCAGTCAGATTATCGTTAGGTTCACTATTTAGAGATGGTAAGTTAGCTGTATAAATGAAGTGGCTTTGAGAACTAAACAGTTCTGGTTCTTTAGCTGAAAGTATTTTACATTTAACTTTACAGATAGGTGTTCGTTAATATAAAAACAGTTAACGTTTACCAAGAAAATAACCTCAACTATACAGATGGTAAAAGTAACTCAAGTTAGTTGTGTGAACTACGCTTGGTTGGCGAAGCCATTACAGAATTGTTGAATTCCGCTGAACTTGTAGTTTTTAACTAAACGAGATGGTAGATTCATCTAGACCCTAGCTAAGGGCAGTTCATGTGGAGGGGAGGTCTAGGAATTTGATGCTGCGAGCCCACTGGTTCTTCAGTATAGTAAAAGAAATACAACACGACGACGAGTGTTAGCATCGATAATCCGAATTTGTTTCGTGCTTGTGGCTTGTGCAATATGGATACAGATGTTAGAGAAATTCTGGAGGCGTGGGGACTATCTTCTTACATTGACACGTTGCGTGGTAAGTGCATTCATATGACACACCGATAATTGCATGCCTATCATTTTTGACCCATGGGTTCATATATTTGTTTGAGCCACGAAAGCATATTGATTTTTTTAAATAATATAGGCCTCCTGGGGCCTTATTCTGTAACGAGATTGAAACATTGCTTGGTAGAAACATTAAAATCTCATTGATGAAATTAAGAAACCTGAACGGAAAAATATGATTTTTGAAAAAAGCAATGTTGAAAAAAGGTAGTGAATAAGGCCCCTGAATTTTTAAGATTTCGAAGGAAACGAAAAATCACTAATTCTTGTCACTATATTAACTGACCAGTACGACCTCTTGAAAAATCTCAAAAAATACTATTGGCGATTGTAGCTATCACTAGCGGCGCTAGTGTCGTGTGATAATGAAACCGGTACTCCCTACATATGTTAAATGATAACAAGTTTTGTGTTTTTTAAAAGTGTTTTTTCGTGGTCAACGTCCGTAACATAATGGGAAAAAAGTAGTCAGTTGGCCTATAGTGACGAGAACAGAAGAACATGGTCTCTGATACACTTATACTCGAACGTCAAGCAAGCCCCCAAGCCTTTCGGCGGTCGACTTTCTCCCAACACTGGGCTAATTGATTGCTGACACCGTTGAACCCTCAATTTTTGCGAAACAATGAAATGACAATGTTGTGTCTCGGTTACGATGGGAAGAGAAACCACAGCACACAGTTTTCTCTGGATTCACCTTTGAGATACATCCCACGAGCGCCCTATCATTTCTTCATTGGTACTCGCCAGTTCACCGTTTCGTTTTAGTGCTCAGAGAACGGCACAGGTTCAGCAAAATGGTCGATAACGTTTTTGAATCGGTGTTTTCGAGTTTTCCTACTCCAACATATATAGCCGACAGTGAAAGTTTCTGTACGGGAGTACTGCGCACCCGCATAACCGTCTTGTTTTCTTGATTCGGTGATGCCAATGGTATACAATATCGAGGCCTCCTCGTCACCATCGGATTATTTAGCCGTAGTTCACAGTAAAAAAGTGTCACTGATGAGTACTACAACATATTTTAACTTGAATCATTCCTTCTGAATCACCCTGTATACATGCTTGTGGACAAAATAACAATTAACGAATTAGGGTTTAGAAGTTGAGGCACAGTTCTATGAAAAGAGGTGAGTTGACACAGATTACCATCTAAAACAATTCACTAAAAAGGGAACACTGCGTTTTTCATGCTGCATCCCCCCACCCCACCCGGGCGTTTATAGAAATGCGTCTCAACTCTCACTGCGCCACAGGATCGTAGTTGCAACTAGGGGCAAGCTTCAACATTGAGATCTCCTTAAAACGTGTCACAGCTGGTGGTAAATTTCAATAGATCAACTGATTCAGAGTAGTACATAGCGTTATCTATTGGCATAAAATTCTGCAACGGGGGTCGTTCACTCCAAATAGTCTTCTCCGTTAGCGTATAATTAAAGAGAGGATGGGTAGAGATTGCTCTGGGGCAGATGTTTGTGTAAATGGAAAACGCTATACGGGGTGCATGGTCCAGTTTGGGTGGTACAAAACATTTTGGGAGAAAGTACACCAAAAATGAAGTAAAAAATTATTTTTTGGATAGTGAACTATAATGCTTTGCTTTCGAGTTGCAACTTTTTAAGAGCTTTTCCCCGAGAGAGCAACGTTGTACCCAAAAACCGGCTGTTTCCCAGCTTGAAATGCACTTTCTTGAAAAAGTGATGGCAGTTTTGAAATCAACGGAAAGTGTTCCACGGGTAAAGGGCAATATCAATCTTCAAAGTTGTCAAAGACTCCTTGAAATGATCAATACTGAGAATCCACAAATATCTCTGTGGATTGTCAAACGTCACAAAAACTTCTCCATTTTCTCAGCTTTCTAGCAGTGTAAAGCAATTTAAATTATCCTACTTCTTCCATGGGAAATGTTGAGACAAAACGAAAAAAATCATGGCACATATTGTTCATTTTTGGACAAAGTTTAGGAGGGGGGGGGGCTAAAAAGTTGATCCTCATGAGTAATGAATTTTCTGAGGGCGACATACGGCTGTGTGAGTCAAGAAAATATTTAGTAGACGAAATAATTCATGAATTCGGTGCTTTTTAATATGTACCCATCACTTACTCGTTTTAAGCCCAAAAATGAATCCTGTGCTATGATTTGTTTCGTGTCGTCTCAACGTTCCCCATGGAAGGAGTCGGGTAATTCAAATCGTGTGTAAACCGTCAGGAAGCTGAGTAAATGGAGAAATTACCGTGAGGTTTGGCAATCTGCAGAGCTATTTGTGGAAACACGGCACAATTCTTTTTAAGCAGAAAAATTCTCGATTTTTCGCATTAGTAAGACAAAATCACCACGTTTCTTGGATAGGCTTTGACAACTTTGAAGATTGACATTTCTCTTTCCCCGTCAAAAACTTTCCGCATAGATTTCAAAACTGCCACCACATTTTCAGAAAAGTGCATTTCAAGCTGGGAAAAGCTGGTTTTTGGATAAAACTACTCTTTCTCGGAAAAAAAATAATTGAAAAAATTATATCTCAAAAGCAAATCATGATATTTTATGCCATTTACAAAAAAATGTTTTACTCCATGTTTGGTGTACCTACTTTAACCCAAAAATGTGTGTACAACCCAACATGGGCCACCCTGTATAAGTTAGGGTCTATGTAAGGAAATGGTTTTGAATCTTGGCCATAATGTCGTACTTTTTTATGACATTTGACTGTGACATTGTGTTACTATAGTACAGGGGTGTCAAACTCAAATTCTCGGCGGGCCATTTCTGGGAAATTGTAGGGCCTTGGCGGGCGGCACGACTTTTACCCCCCCCCCCCTCCAATTCCAATCTGAATGAACCACAGAAGTACCCGAAACTTAGAATTAAAGTTGGGGTTGAATGATGGCTAAGATGATGTACTGACCGGTATACTTATTAAAATTGACGTGGATATACACATCCAATTCGAGAAAGTCTTGCGCGGCAAATCCTCAACATCGTTCGAAAGATTGAAGTTATCTGTACGCCCGGCGAGCAAAATGAAGTAGAATTAGGTACTCGAATATAGGTAATTAAATAATGGCATTATTTTTTTGTCTCCCGCAGAGCGATCTATTTTGTCTCGTTCAACACTCCCATAGTTGTTTAGTAAAATGTTCAGAGTCTCTTTAAATTTTGGAGTGTACGGGTCACCTGTGTGTGGAGTGCACGGTATTCAAGAAGCGGTTACCGAAATGGTGGGCCATCAGCCAGCCTTATTCACACGGTACAATTTTCCAGGCAGTATCGTGAGCAATCTCTTCAAAAACATGTCGTGATCTTAACAAAAATTAATCACGGAACAGGTGTTTTCATTGAAATTGTACGCGATATTGTAAGAAAATTCGCGCCCATTCTCATTGAAATCACCTGTTCCATGATTAATTTTCGTTAAGACCACATGTTTTTGAAGCGATTGCTCGTGATATTGTCTGGAACATTGTTTCGTGTAAACGGGGATTTAAGGAGCAGGAGAGCCTGCTAAAAATGATGAACAAGAGAAGGCCTTTTGAGGAATCGCCGCCGATTTTCCCCTTTTTTCACAATTTTTCCAAATTAATTTGTTTATAGTAACCACCAACTATATTGACAGTCTATTTAAAAAATAAAAATACCCAGGGCTGCTCGCGGGCCGCATAAAAGATGCTCGCGGGCCACAAGCGGCCCGCGGGCCGCAAGTTTGACACGCCTGCTATTGTAAGATATTTTGAATTCAAAACAATAATCATTGCACGTATGATGTATACAGGATCCTTTCAACGGTGAGTTATCCCCCTCTCGTGAGGCCTGCAACGATATTGTGGATAACATTAGTCAATCGACAAGCAGCGGAAGTACCGTGTCCATAGAATCTTCTGTAGATAGCGGAAACGTAAGTGATGCTTATCCGTATTAATTTTGATATATGTATAATTAGTAACCAATTATACTATGTCCGTAGGAGCTCCGACGAATACTCGAGGAGACTCATTCGGGTCGACATCTTTTAGATGCATTTTCTGGGGCTGGGCTACTGGATCATCAGGCCAGAAAGAAGTTGTGTCACTTAATAATCGACCACCTCCTGAAAGACGACCGACGCCACGTCGGACTTGGAATTATTATTATTTTCCTGCGAGGTATTTCTAACTCTTGGTTTAGATTGTCATGTAGGTTCCTACGAGGTCAGTGAAACTGAGAGAATTGAGTTGTTCAACCTAAATGATTTTCCAAGCCCCATTCCCAATACCTTGAATATCACTCCCCGAGGCAATAAAATGATTACCATAAGAGACCCCATGTAGACTAAAACAAATGAAATAAAAATATATACAGGGTGGTCGGTTTTGAGTAGCAAAAAAAAAAAAAAAAATGGGTAATAGTACACCAAAAATGGGATAAAAAAGTCCTATTCGGATAGTGGCCTATCTCTTTTTGTTTTCGAGTAATAATTTTTTTAGTGATTTTTAGGCGCAACTGTATTTTTCGCCGAAAAGCTGTTATTTCTCAGCTTCTACTTCACTTTTTTCCAAAAGTGATGGCAGTTTCGTAATCTACGGAAAATTTTCTACTGGTTGAACGCAGAATCAATCAGTCAAAAACGCCTAAAAACGTAAGGTTTCCGTTGCGTTAATGCAAAAAAACCAAGAATTTTACTTCACAAAACAATTTACTGTGTCACCAAAAATAGCTTCACACGTTGTCAAACGACGTAAAAACTTCTCTGTTTTCCCAGCTTTATAACGGTGTACTCGAAAGTGGAATTATCTCCCTCCTTTGACGATAAAATTAGAAAAGAAGCGAAAAAGTCACACATTTTAGGCTAAAAATGTGAATAATAAGTGGTGCGAAAATTCATTTGTTTGGCTCTCTTTCTTGAGAAATCCAAGCGCTGGCACAGTAAAAATTAAAATGTATTGCATTTGAAGAATAAACAACAAACAAACAAATTAACAAAATGGACGAAGAGGTTTGCGAATTTAGGGCGTCTGCTGGTTTTTTATGGGGGCTGGGCTGAGATCGTCGGAGACCGAAATCACCGTCTTGCTGGAAAATAATTTGTTCCCTCAGATCTGGGTCCAATCCGTCAAGAAGTCGGGGCTATTCGAATTGCAGGAAATTCAGGTAGCCTTGCCCCGTTCCTTCGAAGAAGTGTGACGCCCTAAATTCGCACACCTCTTCGTCCATTTTATTAATTAATTTGTTTGTTTGTTGTTTATTCTTCAAATGCAATGCATTTTAATTTTTACTGTGCCAGCGCTTGGATTTCTTAAGAAAGAAAGCCAAACAAATTAATTTTCGCACCTGTTATTATTCACATTTTTAGCCCAAAATGTATGACTTTTTCGCTTCTTTTCGAATTTTATCGTCAAAGGAGGGAGATAATTCCACTTTCGCGTACACCGTTGTAATGCTGGGAAAACGGAGAAGTTTTTATGTCGTTTGACAACGTGTGAAGCTTTTTTTGGTGACACAGTAAATTGTTTTGTGAAGTCAAATTCTTGGTTTTTTTTCATTAACGCAACGAAAACGTTACGTTTTTAGGCGTATTTGACTGATTGATTCTGCGTTCAACCAGTAGAAAATTTTCCGTAGATTACGAAACTGCCATCACTTTTGGAAAAAAGTGAAGTAGAAGCTGAGAAATAACAGCTTTTCGGCGAAAAATACAGTTGCGCCTAAAAATCACTAAAAAAATTATTACTCGAAAACAAAAAGAGATAGGCCACTATCCGAATAGGACTTTTTTGTCCCATTTTCGGTGTACTATTACCCATTTTTTTTTTTGCTTCTCAAAACCGACCACCCTGTATTTAGATTTCAAGATATTTGTGTCAATCGTTCTTAATTTTCTCATTTTAGTGATCTCCTTTAGTGAAGCTGAAGAAATACGTAGCAATCCCACGTTACCAACACGTTTGGGTGTAAGTACTTCACACGAACGAATTGGAACTGAAAAACTCGGGGTGGATGAACCGCCTGCAAAGTTGAATCTACTGTAATACCAAATGAGTGATAGTTAATTGGACTATTTGTTTCGACCCGCTTTCTATCACGTTTGGTTAAAAGTGCTTCGCAGCAGTTTGTTGTAACTGGAAATCTTGGGATAGATCAACCATCTGGTGAATTGAATCTACTGTATTACCCAACGAGTGGTAGTTGATCGGACTGATTGTTTCGGCAAGCTTACTATCATGTTTGGTTGAAAGCACCTCGCTTTACAGGTATCAAAACTCTACAATTATGTAGTAGAGTTAACTAAAAGACTGCATAGTTAATTTTACTATCTCAGTGAAGGTTGATTGAAACAATCAATATGGGCAACCTTACTATATTCGTTCAACAAAAAACGTATAGTAAGAGTGACTATATGTACAGGAATCTTTATTTTAGCCCGATTTTCTAACTGAAGTAACGAGATTCTGGTTGAATTTAACCATACTTTTTTTTCAGTCCCGCGCGGAATTTCCCGCATGCATTTTTGAACTCATTTTCGGGCGGTCTGACCAGTGGACATCCGAGAGGGGAGCACTCCTTGTCCATTGGCGAATGCAGAAACTTGATTAGGTGGAGGAGAATTTCGTCAAAATGACAATATAGCCAAGAAATTTCATCCTAAAACTGCGGACGTGCGTTTTCTCAATTTTATCCCGAATCTTAGCTCAATATAGGCGCTTTTTATAAGCTCTTAGCCGTGAAGTTGCCTTAGGCCCCGCGCATACTAGGAGAAAAAAGACGCCGACGCGCTAGTCGGCCTCTTTTTTCTCGGGGAAGAGACGACTCTCGTGTACGCGTCCAATGTGAAAGGCTCCATAGAGTTCTATGTGTTTTTACTGCGCGCGTCGGCGTCTTTTTTCTCATAGTGTGCGCGGGGCCATAAGAATCCGCAAATTAGGAAGCGTTTGAGTGCTCTTTCCCAATTTTATCCGCAAATTTGCAATTTTCCTATATTTAAGCTGTGAATTGGCGCTTTTCTCCATTTTAAACACATGCTTGTGTTTTTCTCTATTTATTACCCGTGAATTAGCGCCTTTTCTCAATTTTAATCCCAAAGTTGGCCGAGGAATCACCGAGTTGGCGTTTTATCAATATCAGCAGTGAATTAGCGTTGTTTCTCTATTTTAGTACTAAATTAGCACATTTTCTTAATTTTAGCTGCGATTTTTAGCGTGTTTTCTCGATTTTATCCGTAAAATAATAATTTTTCATACTTTAGCTGAGTTTTCCTCCACTTTTATTTAGACACGAATTCCCGTTTTGTCTATTTCACCGATGAATTAGCGCTTTTTCTGAATTTTAGTCCCAATGCTATGCCCCGAGAATCCATGAATTGGCGTTTCTCTCTTTTGTCTGCGAGTTTGCGCTTTTTCCAAATTTTTAAAGCTGCTAATCTGTTGCACTTTATCACAATTTTAGCTGCGAATCAGCGTGTTTCTTGTTTTTTAAGACGCGAATTTGCGGTTTTCTCTTTTTTCATCCTTGAATTAGTGCTTTTCTCAGTTTTAGTTGCGTGAATTAGCGCCCCAACAATTCGTGGTTTTGCGTTGTTTCAATGTCAGCTGTGATTTAGCACTTTTTCTCAATATCAACAGCCGTAAAAATATCAAGCCGTAAAAGACGGGGTAAAGTTGATATATGAAGAAAAAGCCAAACGCCCGTCGAGGTACATGTAGGTTTTTAAAGTTTCGGACGTTGCCCTGAGGATGCTAGTACCGTAGCGAAAGGTGCTTGCTACGGCTGTGACTAACAAAATAATTGAGGGCCTCGACGGGTGTTTTTCTTTTTGTCATAAATTTCGAAGGCTAAATTCACTGGTTAACAATTTGTTTTGGCGGGACGCGGGACCTTCCGTGACCGCGCGCACCACTAGTCTGAATTCTGGCGCCACTGAAGCAAGAAAACATCCAATATCACTTGTTGTTAGCTCCCGTGTTCGTCCAATGTTCACGGCTGATTCGTCTCACTTAGGGCCGTGTCGTGGAAACTCGAAATTTCGGGGAAATTAACGCAATAAACTCGACATTTCCAAAATATTTTGACCCGAAACTTACAATTTTGCAGCTTTCAACTCCTTATGAAGGCCCAGCCCGCACAAAAGGCCAGTCTAAATGTCAGTTTTGAACTTTTGACCGTTATTTATCGAGTCAAATTTGCTTATTCTGGACTTTAACTGACGTTTAATAGCCAAAACTATGAAGAACAGAGGTCAAAATTCACTGTTTTTGCTTGAGTAGTCAGTACTGGTGGGAGGAGAGGCGAAATTGACAGTTTGAAAAAGTGACTTTACCAGTTTCTTGGCCAAACATTTGCAGTAAGTATCTCCATGGAAAATCGGTTTTTCTTGTGAAATTTCAGGATTTTGTTGTTTCTTAAGGGCAACATTTTCTGTTGTGATGCTAATTAGTAATTATCCATGTTAGATCGGGAAAATTCATGGTATTATAGAGTACTGTAGATACGGTTATGCACTGCGTACTGTTCATAAATGCTAATATTCCTCTTGTCATTGGGTTGAGGGCTTAGAAGCTATAACGGGCTTCGTAGAAGTGTAGAGGTTTCCGCCGCGGGCCCTGTTAGATATGCGTATAGTTCCATCACAGCACGTTTGAACTTATTTTGATTTAACTCCCCCCCCCTCCCTCCCAAACTACACAAAGCCATCCAACGTGAACGTTCACAAAACACCGCCGAACTGATGTGTTCGTCGTTATGAATCAAAATTCAACAACAATAGGTTGTTAACGATTCGAACTGACTCAAAAGTGCGACGTCAAAATTAGACGGTGCAGCCTCCCAGTGTTTGAGGCCCTGCGGTCGTATTATGTACATAGTCAAGGGCCCTTTTGTGAACTATACACTGTTTTGCAGCCGAATGGCCTATTGGGAAGAGGAAGAGGAGGGGGATAACGAGATTTCAATATTGTGCCTATATAGGTCTACGAGGTCGCTTATTCGCTCGGGTATTGTTAAACTCGTATTGAAAAAAACAAGAATAAAATAATATAGGAGCGCATGAAGAGGATTATGTTTGAATTAGAAATTTATCAGTTGAAAGTTTATTATAAACAGTTCGATTAAAATAGTAAAATAACATTTCCACCTGACAGTTCTTTTGATGTCGTACTCTTGGCTCTTCTTCCAGACCATCAGCAAGATCGAGTCAGCCTATAAATTATTCCAGTAAAGGATGTTTTGAAGCTGAGAGAAAGACGTCCTATCGCAGACAACTTGATACTTTGTCAAATAACATTTTTTACTGTGCCTCGAGGTGGGTGGATTTGAAGGATTTACAACAACCGGAAAAGAATACGTTTTTTGTTGTTTTTTTCCGGAAGGAAAGCATCAGAGACGCTCTCTTTATAGATAAATATATTTGCTTAATAATATACTTTGGATTCATAACGCAGAAACAGTTGAATGAATGTGGACTTTGGGCAAGAGGATTGGGAGTTGTTTGATCTTATTTCTCCATTCCTGTTTACGAAATAAAAAGATCCGGTGTTTACACTTCACAAGAATGCGGGCGTATAAAATCCACTTTATTCTTCTTGATTATAAACTTACTGAAAAATCAAACCTAAAAATACGATTTTAATTCAAATAAACTTTTCTTATTGTTCAGAGTTGGAAAATAGACTTCGAATGAGGTCTTATTTTCAATTAAATAATTCTATCTCAATCGCTCTTGTTTTGAAAAACGACGGACTTTGATCTTGTAAATTGTTAGCTTGATGATGATAACACTAATTCTCCCTTGTTTATTTCGTGAGATTTCAACCAACGTACGCGGTATCTTTTCCAACGTCATTATAGCCCTTAAACGAGACTGCAACGTTTGGTATCGTTCAAAATGTGAGAATAATTTAGCGGTTACCACTGACGTGAAACCAGTGGGAATAAATCAAAGACTGTATACAGAGAAGAGTGCGGCAAAGGGCACAGCAAAGTGCATCAAAATGGTGGAGGGGGAGGCCCTCTGCGGGTATTAATTGGTCTATATACGGCCGGTTGCGAGAATGAAAAGGGTTTCAAATTATTATAGCACGCAGACGAGCAGCGGCATTGGGAAGGGTGACCTTAGTGAATGGAAAGTGTTGGATGACATGAATGGCTGCGTCTGGTGTTTGTAGAGGTGGAGGAGTGGGGATGATAAAGGGTGGTCATCCGTTTAATTTTCAAGCTTGGGAAGACGCGAAAATCTTGTTAATTCCAGTTGCCGCTCGATGTTTTGATCACAAAGTCTCAAGTTATTTTAAAGCGTCTAATCTAGTCAATTTGGTTAGTTTTCGCGATAAAATTTGCAGATTACATTTTCTTTCGACTAGGATTGACGGTCGAGTCTTTTGCGTAGCTCGTACGACTGGAGCAGGTATATGCGAGATGTCGACTACTGATAGCGGTGTCTCATCGTTTTCATCTTGCATGAGATGCGCTGGTTTGAGGCGATCCAGCGATACGACTGATGTGCGACTAGGATCGGAAAGTTGAATCTTGAAAGTTTTCGGACCACGTTCGAGAACTTTAAACGGTCCAGAATAGGGTGGAGTGAGAGGAGGTGACACACGGTCTTGTCTGACAAAAACGTAGTCACTCGAGTCCAAGTCTCTGTGACGAAAAGTAGGTCGGGTGGAAGTTCCAAATTTTGCAGGTCGAAAATGGGACATTGTTTCTTCGAGCGATTTAATTGAATCGGCCGTTAGAGTGGTTGAAGACGACGGCGACGGTTCAAAAAATTCGCCTGGCGGACGAAGGGGTTGACCGTAAACGGCTTGTGCGCAACTAGCGCCGATTTCGTCGCGCAGAGCTGAGCGAAGTCCGTGATGAACAGTGGGGAGGGCTTGTGACCATTTCGACTGATGAGTTATGAGGGATGCCTTCAGGGTCCGATGCCAACGTTCAACGCAACCATTAGCTTGGGGGTGTGTTGTAAAGAGCACGCATTTTAGAAGTGATAATTACTTTATTTCACTGAGAACTGAACTGAGGTAAAAGAAGGACAAGAGATAAACTGTGTGGGTAGTCGGAAGAAAGGAAGGGGAAAAGGAAAAAGAGAAGAAGAATACAACAGTGTCTCCCCCACTTATGTGAGAGTTTTGGTTTTTCTTGACTTAATTGTTCTTAATTTATGTTTTTGAATAAAACGCGATTTGCACGCACTGCACTTCGAAAATAAAAACTTTAAAATTGAAATCGTTGAAAATGAAACTTAAAAATCGAAAACTTGAAGTGAAACGTAAAAATTGAAAACTTTGAAAATAAACATAAAAATTGAAAACTTTGACAATAAACGCGATTTGCACGCACTACACTTCTTCGAGGATGTAGTCGTTGTGCCATGTTGGAGGACGAGTCTCTCGAAGTGGGCGTCATCGTGGTGATGGCACCCTGCGAATTTCTTCATCTCTGGTGTCTCTAGGTGGTACGTCTGATCTAGTTTGACCCGACGTGGGTCGTGGTATTTCGAAGGACTGAGTAGGACGAAAAGTGACTCTTGGTTTTGGTATTAATGTTGATCTCAACTGGTCGATGTGTCGCTTCAGTGTTCTGCCGGAATCAAGAGTGACAAGGTAGTGCCGTTGGCCCAGTTTCTTTATGATTTCACCGAACTGCCATAAGTCTTTATTCCGAGTGAAAACACGGATCTGAACTCTCTCTCCTTTTTGTAATTGACGTACTCGACTGGACACTTCATTTTCGGATGGCTGTGATTTGAATGGGAAAACTGCGTTGAGTCGAATTCTCAGTGGCCGATTTAAATACATTTCGGCCGGGGACAATCCTGTGGAGAGGGGGGTTGCTCTGTATCGCATGATGATTGACCGTACTTTGTCATGGATGGTTCCAGGTTCGGCTGCAGACGCCCGCAGCCAACGCTTCAGGGATTGGACATAACGTTCAGCAAGTCCGTTTGTAGACGGATGTTGCGGTGCAATAAATTTTTGAAAAATGCCGTTATTTGTACAGTAAGCCTTGAATTCATCACTGAGAAATATTGACGCATTGTCTGATACCAGCACGCTGGGATATCCGTGGAAAGAAAAAATGTCTTGAAATAGAGAAATCGTACTGGAGCTGGTAGGCGGATCTTTGATGACACGTACCTCGGCCCATTTTGATTTGGCGTCCACGCAGATGAGGAAGAAGTGGTCTTGAAAGGGTCCCGCATAGTCCATGTGGACGCTTTCCCAGTTGTTTTTAGGTTCATCCCAGGGATGTGGCGGTTGGTGGGTTGGAACGTGTACGAGCGCAGTCTTCGCAACTCTTTACTATGCGCTCGATGTCTTTATCGATTCCAGTCCAAAAAACGTACCGACGAGCTAATTGTTTTGTTCTTTCGATGCCCATGTGGGTCTCGTGAAGCTCCTGGAGTATGTGCGATCGCAAGGAATGTGGAATTACGACGCGATCGCCTCGAAAAAGCACGCCGTCCGAAAGTGTGTATTCGGAGTCAATTGAACTGGAGATCAATTTTTTAATCAGAGTACTGAGTTCGACATCTTCCTGAGTTTCTTTTTTAATCGTTTCGTATGTAATTTTGACACTTGCGATTTGAAAAATTTGTCTTCGTAGATTTGATTCACTTCATTTCCGATGAATTCGTCATTCGTCGGTTGAGACGATTTGATTGGGGCGCGAGACAAGCAGTCCACGTGCTGGTTTTCGACACCCTTTTTGAATTTTACAGTGTAGTCAAATCCGGAAAGGAACGATGCATACCTGAGTAATCGAGCTGATGTCATCAGCGGTAGTGATTTATTATGTTTGAAGATCCGAGTGAGTGGTTCGTTGTCGGTAATAAGCGTGAACTGTTTACCGAAAAGATAATTGTAAAAATGGTTAACCCCAAATTGCTAAGGCTTCGCGGTCCAATTGGCTGTAGTTACTTTCCGCGGTTGTTAAGGAACGGGAAGCATATGCGATAGGACGGTCTACGCCTTCAACTGTGTGGCTCAACACGGCGGCTATGCCGGTAGGACTGGCATCAGTTGTTAGAAGAAGGGGTAATTTTTGGTCGAAGGGGACTAGAACCCGGTCACTACACAATTCATTTTTGAGTCTGAGGAACGCAGCTTGCAGTCCATACCCAACGGGAGTTCGTCGAAAAATCTGGGACGAACCGAGAGTAATAAGTTATGAGTCCAAGTAGACGTCTGACATCATCGCTATTAGTCGGTCGTGGAATTTCTTGAATAGCTTTAATTTTTGTTGGAGACTTTGAAATTTTGTTGAACGATATCACGTGTCCGAGATATTCGATCGATTCTTTGAAAAATGAACACTTGGCTTTATTCAGATGTAAGTCGAATTCTGAGAGGCGTTTTAGACACATTCTTAAATTCTGGGTACAATCTTCGATGGTTTTCCCGTGTACAATAATGTCATCGAAATACGCTTCCGCTTTCGGTGTCCCTTTCAAAATCTGGGACATGATGCGGTTAAAATCAGATGGCGCTGTTTTTATACCAAAACTAAGTCTGTTCATCCGGTAAGTCCCTCGATGTGTCGTTATTGTTTGAATGACGCTGCTGTCGTCATCAACTTTCAAGTGTAAATACGCCTTGTACAAGTCAAGCTTGCAGAAGTACCGTGAATTCCGGAGACTGTTAAGGACGTCGTCAATGCGGCGGATGGGGTGGTTTGCTTGTACTAACCTCTCATTCACTCCACACTTATAGTCAACACACAGTCGTACACCTCCGTCCGGTTTCGAAATGACTACCAGGGGTGATCCCCAATCGGAGGTAGCTACGGGCGAAATTATGCCGTCAGATTCCAGGGCGTCTAGCTCACGCTCGACTTTCTCCCGCAGAGCATAAGGGACGTCTCTTTCCCGAGTAAAAATAGGTTTTGCGTTTGGTCGGAGCTGGAGGCTAACGGTGAAGTTAGGCACGGTGCCTACTTTTTCTTCGAAAATGCCCGAGAATTCGGTTAGTATTTCATCAATGGAATGCAGAGGAGAAATATTTTCTGTGAAATCATCCCTGTGGGAATCCAGCTGGTGCAACTCTATGCCTAGTGCTCGGATCCATTGTCGTCCGAGGAGCGGGTCATGTCCCGATGGGACGACGTGTACGTCTCCTGTGATGTTTTTATCGCGGTAGCGGACATCGACGCGAATTTTCCCAAGTGGTTTGATAATATTACCTGAGTAGGATCGGAATGCGACTTGTGACGGTTCGATCGGAACTGAAATGCGCAAGTTTTTGAAATCTGTTTCGGAAATTAAAGAAAATTTTGCTCCGGAATCAACCTCGAAACACTGTTATTTTCCGTTTACGGCGACTGTTACGAGGTATTTGTCTGAATCATGGCTCAATTCGAAGAGGTCAATGACGGTGCATGGCTGTTGATGTTGTATTGTTGACAAATTGTTTATTCCGTACGTGTTTCCTTGGTCTGCATCTGAGAGCATGTGTACAGCGTTTGATGAACTCGAACGTCTGTTTTTAATCTGAGGTGTTATACAGACCTTGGCGACATGACCAATTTTCTTACATGACGTGCATTTCAGCTTTGATCGATCGACGCGACACTCATTTATCCGGTGGTTATCACGTCCACAGCGAACACACAAATTATTGAATCCTAAGGCTTTATAATCAGTACGAGTTTTATTGTATGAATTCCGACTGGTAGGAGCGGAGCGCGAACGACTTCGGGATCGATTCTGAGTGGAACTAGCGACTTTATTTGCGGCTGTGACGCTATTTAAGGAATTACTGGAGGGGGCGCGATGCGTTAATTCTCTGCTGTCGATTTTGGACGCTTCAAGAGCCGTTGCTTTTGACAAAATTTCGTCGAACTGAGTAGCTCCCGATTGTAGAATTTGTTCCCGCAACCAATCGTCGCGGAGGCCACGAATGAACTGTGCGCGGAGAAACGCGTCTGAAATTGAAACGGATTTACCGCACGAGCACGAGGTTGTAAACTCGCATTCGCCCATGTCCCTCTGAAGGGAGGATACAAATTCTGCGATCGACTGAGACTCTTTTTGATACACATTGAGGAAGTAGTGTTGTGCTACGACCACGTTTTTCTTGGGAATTAGCATCTTTTTGAAAGCCTGGAGTAAATCTGAGTAAGGTAACGATTTTACTTGTTTTTCAGGACCAAGAAAAGCAGGCAAACTGTTGTAATGTATGGACCCGATGGAAACACAAAGGAGCTGAGCAATTTTTCCTTTATCGGAGAGGCTTTCCATAGAACAATAATTTTCAAAACGTTCTAAGTAACATGTGAACTTTTCCTTTTTTGGGTCATAACTTTCGAAAGGAGTTATTGATGAGATATCCGGTGTACCGGTACTGCGTAAATGAGCTGCAACTTCGCTGAGTAGGGCTTTGTGTTGGGCATTTATCATCCCCACGATTTGTTGAAATTGAGTCGCGTCCATTTAGAAAAAGGAAAATAAAACGAGTAAGACCAGAGGAAAAAAAAAGAACGGCTTACCGGAGAAGGCTGAGTCTGCTAGAAGGAGTAGGACAGGGGGTGCAATGGAATGCACTGAGTGTTATATCCTTAGTCCTTCACGCGCCGAGAATAGAAAGAAAAATGTTTTTCTCTTCGTCTGCGTCATTAGAAAAAACGAACTGCACGGAACGGTAAACGTTTCGCGTACATCGCCGAACGAAAGAAAAAACAATAGAAAATAAAAAGTTCAAAGTTTATCCTCGTCGCCAATTGTTGTAAAGAGCACGCATTTTAGAAGTGATAATTACTTTATTTCACTGAGAACTGAACTGAGGTAAAAGAAGGACAAGAGATAAACTGTGTGGGTAGTCGGAAGAAAGGAAGGGGAAAAGGAAAAAGAGAAGAAGAATACAACAGGGTGATACGCTGTTGTTCTGCATCTTTCGATGCCGAGAAAATTTAGCAAATAAATGACTTTCAAATTGTCGGCCTTGATCAGTTCTAATGCGAATGGGTACGCCAAAACGAGCTATCCACCCCGAGTAAATCGATGCAGCTACTGTGTCGGCGGATATTTCAGGGATAGGGAGTGCTTCGGGCCATCGAGTAGCTCAGTCAACGATGGTGAGGATGTAGCGGTTGCCATCCGAGACGGGCAAAGGACCGACTATGTCACAATGAATGTGCTCAAATCGACGAGCGAGAGGAGTCGACGTGTGGCGGTGCATTTTTGACCGTTGGCAAGCGAGACATGAGCGGGTCCATTTGTTAATTTGACAGTTCATTTCAGGCCAAAAATAACGATCCGAGATAAGTTTTCGAGTTGACCGTATGCCAGGGTGACTAAGTCCATGAAGACGATCGAACACAGCGCGGCGACAAGTAGCTGGGACGTAAGGTCGAGGTTGGGAGGTTGAATGCTCACACAAAAGAGATTGAGAAGCGAACGGTAAAGGAATGGATCGAAGTTTTAAAGAGGGGTTGTCGTATAACTCACGAACTTGTGAGTCTTTCAGTTGCTCGTCGGCAATAATATCCAAACCATTGGGGCAGTTGATGGGTTCTATTCGGGAAAGAGCGTCGGCAACTGGGTTGTTTGAGCCGTTGACGTGACGAATGTCTGTTGTGAACTGACTGATGAAATTCAAGTGTCGAATGCGTCGAGGAGGGGCAGTGTCGACTTTTTTAGAAAACCCATGGATCAACGGTTTGTGGTCGGTCAAAATCGAGAATTGGCGGCCCTCGAGAAGTGGGCGAAAGTGCTTCACAGCCAGATAGATAGCGAGTAATTCACGGTCGTAAGCAGAATAACGTTTTTGTGTGGAGGTCAGAGCTGTGGAAAAAAAAAACCAAGGGGTTCCCAGTGGTCGTCTGACTTCTGTTGTAAAACGGCGCCGATGCAGGAGTCGGATGCATCACAAGCGAGGGAAATTTCGGCGTCGAATGAAGGATGAAGAAGTAGAGTCGTGTGTCCGATAGCTGTTTTGCAATTTTCGAAAGATTCTTCAGCTTCCGAAGTCCAAACGAGTGGCGTTTTTGGAGAAAGGGAGGAACGAGTCGAGTTTAGTCCCGTGAGCATTTTGTTGAGGGAAGACTGAAGTTGGGCAGCTTTTGGAATGCATCTTCGATAAAAGTTAAACATTCTGAGGAAACGGCGGAGTTCTTTTACTGTTTGGGGTTTCGGAAATGTTTTGATGACGTCGACTTTAGTGGTCATTGGCGTTATACCTGAACTTGTGACGTGGTAGCCAAGGAAATCGACGTCGGGAGCGGCGAAAACACATTTCGAGTGGTCGATGGTCAAACCGTGGGTGTCGAGTCGACGAAAAATTTCGCGGAGATGCGTTTTATGGGTGCCCTTTGTTGGGCGAGGCTACGAGAATATCGTCGATGTATGCGAAGACGAACGGCAGGTCGCGAAATATCGAGTCCATGAAACGCTGAAAGATCTGCGCCGCATTTCGGAGGCCGAAGCTCATCCTGAGGAACTCGAATAAGCCGAAGGGTGTGATGACAGCTGTTTTTGGGATGTCGGTGCCGGCAATGGGGATTTGGTAATAGGCGCGATTGTGGTCTAATTTCGAAAATACTTTTGCGCCGCGTAGATTGTTTTGAAAATCGAGGATTTTTGGGAACTGAATAACGATCTGGGAGAGTTTTGGAGTTCAAGCGGCGGTAATCGCCACAGGGTCGTAACTCGACGTTTTTTTTGTAAACGACGTGCAATGGACCAGACCAAGGACTCTTCGAAGGCCGGCAAATTCCTTCGGAAACCAACTGATTGAAGTATTGTCGGACTTTGTTGTAATTTTCAGGGGCTAGACGACGAGATTTAGAAGTAACAGTGTTGCCACTTGTTTCGATAAAGTGTTGGATTGAATGACGAGGAGTTTTGAGCGCTGCGGATGGTCGTGTGACGGCTGGAAATTCTTGTAGAATTTCGGCACTCCAGTAGCACTGGAGTCCGGCCATGTCCACGCCAGCGTGGACTGTTGGCGTAGAATCACAGCATAAGTGACCACGCGAGCTTAGTTTCGTCTCGGTGTCGATGAGTTGGTGTCCCTTTAGGTCTACCATCAACGAAAAATGGTACAAGAAATCAGCACCGATAATGGGTTTGGAAATGTCGGCTATTACGAAAGACTAGGTGAAGGGGCGACGTAGGCCAAAGTCGAGGGTCATTTTGAGTTCACCGTAGGTTGGGATTTAGCAGCGTACAAAGTATACGAGGATGTCGATTTCCTATGTTTGAGGTCGGCGGGTTATACGGATACAGCGGCACCAGTGTCGACGAGAAAACGTTTTCCAGAATGTTTGTCTTGAATAAAAAATCGGCGGTTGTCATTGAGTGTGACGGCGTCCGCCTGAACCGTCGTCACCTTCATTCGTTTTTTTGGAAATGCGACGGACGGGTCCAAGCACACGGCTGTCGACATTTGTTTGCTTTGTCGCGAAAATGTGTGTGGTAATAACAGAGGTCGCTGTTGGATCGAATTTGAGAAGGTGACCGATGTCGGGATCGGTTCGGGCTGCGGGATGAGTCACGAGATGGGGTTGAGAGCAGCGACTTCTTTGATTAAACGCGAGACGAGAGCGTAGAGTGCATGGTCGGTTGCCTCTTGAAGTGGTTGGACGGTGCAGATGGTTGGTTCATAAACTTCGAAGATGCGGTCAGCGATTCCGGCCAATTTGTCGAGATCGGAAGGATCGACAGCGACAAGTACGTCTTTCATGCGAGTGGGTAAAGCCTTCAGCCACAAAGTTTTGAGAATCTCTTGAGAAATGTGATTGTTGGCGAGATGACGCATTTCGCGTAACAGTTGGGAGGGTTTACGATCGCCTAATCGTTGTCCTTCGAGAAGCTTTGTGACACGCTCGTTTTCTGAGTCCGAATAAATCGAAATGAGACGATTTCGGAGTTGACTGTACGGGTCAGTTGGAGGATTTTTAACTAAATCGGCAATTTGTTTCAGGACGTCGCAGTAGCAGGGAATAAGCTCATAAATCCGATCAACTCCATCTTTTTTTCTGAGTTGTAGCCACAAATTCACCTGTATAGGAACCACGAATTGACGTTATTTCAATTTTAGCCATGTTTCATAATTTTTGCTGCGACGTATCGGTCACGGTCAGGTTGATAAGAAGGCAAACGACCCTCTGTCACCATGACGACTCGACAACGACAACAACTGAGCACTCGTCAGTTGTTTACTTGACCTCCAACCAACCAGACACACCTGACCGCGACCGATAGGCGCTTTTTCTCAATTTTAGCTGTGAATTAGCGGATTTCCTCAAATTAATCCACGATTTAAGAGTTTTTCTCCGCTTTTTCGATAGTTTTTATCGTTTTCACGTTTCAGCAGCGAATGATATAGCTTCTTGTTCACTTTAGCCGCGTGTTTTCTCGATTTTAGCAGCGAATGAGCACTTTTTCTACTTTACGGAATTTAGCCGTTAGCAGACAGATCCAAGATTTCCTCAAGGGAGAGTCTTGGGAAATTGTGTGCTTCGCTCTGTACCAAAAATGACTTGACAGCCATTCACTGCCTAAAAATAGCTAAACTAGTTATTCCAACTGTGAAAAACGGCTAAACTGAATATAATCGCGCCCCAAATTAAATGGCAAAACTGACGATTTGTGCCTTGACGATGGCGGTTAGGCCTCTCTAAGAATAGCCAAAATGACTTCATGCGCTCTAAAAATGGCTAAACAGACGATTCCTGTCCTGAAGGCTGTGAAATCGACAATTTGCCTCCCTTGGCTTTGTCTTTGTCTTTACGGGATTAATTGCACGCTAAAAATGGTCAAACTGTTGGATACTCGCTTCCAAAATGGCCAAACTGACTTTACGAACTGCCAAAATGTTTACACTGACGATTCGAGCCTTAAACACGCATAAATACGAAGTATTAGAAAATGACAAAATCGAACAGTCTCGCGCAAAAAATGGCCAAACTGGCTATCTAAGCCTCGTAAAAATGACAAAACTGGCTCTATGCGCCCTAAAAACAGCTCTAATGACGATTCGCGCCTTGAAAATGCCTAAGCTGACTACGATGCTCTGAGAATATCACATTGGCTATTCATGTCAATGTTAAATGACTAATACTGGCTATTTACGCCCTAAAATTGGTAAAACTGACTCTAATAATTATGTGGCCTATTATTTGTAAAACTGACGATTCGTGGTTTAAAAAGCCCTTAAGTAGATCGACTATTTGCGCGTCAAAAACGGTTGAACTGACCCGTTTCACGCCTTGAAAATGTCCGAACTGAAGATGTCTGCCCTAAAAATAACAAAACTGTCTATTAAGCCTTAAAAATGGTAAAAGTAATCATTTGCACCCTGTACAGAGGCTGCAGACGACGGCTTTTGCACCTTGAAAAAGTTGCTATGTGCACCCAAAAAACTACCAAATATGCCCCAATTCGTGCCCTTAACGAAAAACTGACCACTGGCATTTGCCAATTGATCCGTGCCCGTCCTAACCCTACCAATGTATCACCCCCCCCCCCCTCAAGCTCAAGTTTTGGTTGGATGCAACCTAAGGAGTTGAAGAACGGTTCAACGAAACACCAATTTTGCTAGTTTGATCCTCCCAAAAACCCAATCTCGCTCGTTTGGACATTTCCAAAACAAATTTTGCAGGATTTTTCTCCCTTGAAAACCAAAATCGAGGGGTAGACCCAAAACCCGTGATTCAAGGGGCTGACTCTTTAAAACCCTAGTTTTGCTAAGTTTCACTTGCTTTAAAACCCAATTCTGCTAATTCCGTCACTTTCGGACTTCGGTTATCAAAACCCCAAGGTCATGAGTTTCCTGATCTCAACTCGTTTGTCTCTAACGCACGATGGAGCTTTAGGCATTGAAAAGTACGCTGACTGTTATAAAATCCATTTTGTGTATGGCCAGCTTATCTTTCCTGTTATACTGTATCGTAAGATGAACTTGATATTGTCGCTCAAAGAACAAAAAAAAAAAAAAAACTGCTGGATCGGTCATTAAAATTGAATATGAAATTGATATTCTTCCCTCAGAGGTATCCCGTTGCATTTTCCGAGAGCTTACAGTTCAACTCAGTGGGTTCTACGTAGTAAATTCCATCTGTCCAAGGTTTTGAGCTAAATTAGTCGGAGCTCGGTGGTTGATACGGGGGGGAGAGTCGGTGAGTAGAACTCCAAAACCGCGAGCGACAAACCTATTTATTGAGAAACACCGTCCACCCCTCTTCTTCCGGTCGCTGAATGAATCGATATTGTTGTGTAAATTGAGAAGTCGCTTCGGTTTAATTTCATTTAGAAGCGTGGAACGGTGGTAATCATATTGTGAAGGCGGGAAGCTCTGATTGATTTTTTTTTTGTGTCGTGAACAAACTACAAACAAAGTCTAAATTAGCCAATCAATTATAAGGGATAGTCATAAAAAATATGCGTGTGGATAGGTATCATGAAATTGTGAAATATTCAGGAATAAATGTTTTTAAGAAACTGTTTTTTATGTAACAAAGAGAGAGAGAGAGAGATAATGTTCAAGATCATTTGTGCGTCTTCGTTTCCTTTGTTTTTTCAATTGAATATTTCCTGGGGTTTTTTCAAAGCAGCGTTGGTTCGTGCTTGCGCTCCCCCCCCCCTGCATGAACAGCACAGCCGTAAGTGAAACACTTCGTATTATAATCGATTAGGATGCACCCTTTTGAATAGCCTTAACTTCATAACACGCAAAAATTCAAAAATGAATCCCGTAAAATACACTTGTTGGGACCCTCGACGACGTCAAAGACGAAGTCTCATCTATCCACTCTTCATAAAAGCTCTTCACATCAACAAATACGTTCGATAATTTTGGATATGAAGAATAAAAACGCTTAATGAACCTCACCATCGCGCAACTGTTGATGGATATTGGGTACCTGGCCAGTTTGGAAGAGCATCACACTTTGGATGATGTTTGAGCTGTATCACCTCACATGCGTGAAGGCTCTAAACGGGATAAATCGCCGCAAATCTGGAGCAATAAGCGTCACCTCTCGGTGCCATAAAAAAGAGAGTAAGATTGCTCGAACGGCCGACAATTCGCACTCGTATTACACACACACACACGCCCGAGTTTTCTAAGTACCGAATTCGAAGTTATTAGACAATAAATCCTGGGGGGGAGGGGGTAAAAAGCCCTCTTTAAATCTACAACTTTTCCAGTTTCGTTCCGTATTTATATTCAAAGAAGAAACGGTCCTCACTCTGTTTTATTGCTATTTAAAACATTAATCTTGAAACCCCGGCCGTCCCCTTCTTCATCATCATCGCCAAGAAGATTTTGAGCTCGCGACAAAGAGATGAGAGAGGCTCAAGATTTAGCACAGATTACAGGGTTTCTATAGGCTTATACGGCAAGAGAGTATCCCTCCACCCCCTATTCATCCTACTACCACCACCATAACCTCGGATTTTCGCGAAGAAAACTTTTTACGCATTCATCAACTCGAAATAATTTTAGATGGGTCCTCCCTTTCACCCTCACTGTCGCTTCTTTTTCTGACTCTACACGCATCACTTGTCATTGACAATAAACCGCTAAGAAGGAGAGTAAAAACTCGAAACGTTCTACCACTGTAACGGAAGATTCCGTGATTTACGATGAAGTAAAATGAAAAACAAAAAGTGTGGAGTGGGTAACAATAAGACATCAAACCGGCTTTCTCGTATAATTAATCAAAGTGAATTTCATTATCGTCGAAAACTAAAAAGGCTCCGCGGAGCCTTGATAAACTTCTTTTATCTTTAATACATGAAATAAAAATAAATAAATAAGAAATAAAGCATAAACAAAACGAAAAATCAAAAATAAAAAGCAAGGATGGGCATAAGGATTACACTCAGAATAAATTACTTTTCCCAATTTACTTCAACCAGTCACCTTTTTTTTTACCCAGAAAAGAATAAAAAGATATTTCGAATGATGGATGATTATGAAATTATTCCTTAATGTAACATTCGAACTGAATATAAAGGGTTGGGAGGTGGGGGTAAAGGTTGAGTCCATGATTCATTATCTTCTTCTTTTTGAATGAACATGGCAAAGCGCGCTACAAGTTTCTCTTGTACTCTTTTTATCTTCCTTCATTTCAAAATGCAAATGCGGGTTGTTTTTTTTTGTTTGCTTCTTTTTTTTCGTATGTTCCTCGATTAGATTGCTTCGCTGAACAAGTGAACAAATACGCTTACTTATTCCTTCGAATTTACATAATGAAATTTGTCGAAAAAAACAAGTTGAAAACAAACAGTAATAATAGGCGTTCGTCTGTGCAAAATCCTGTATTACCGGCAACACGTGTGAGATTGCAAGCCTATTGGAGTTGTTTTCAGACGATCGCAATATGGAGAAAAACGCGTTCCTCGTGATGCGTAATATCGACTGATTTTACAACGGCAAGAATGGGAAATAATGGAATGCGGGCCCGGGAGTTAATTAAGTGGATGTAATTAAAAACGCGGGTTAAAGACACCTTTAGAAAGGTTTTATTTGACGAGAATTAATGTGAGCCAACGATTTTGGAATGAAAAATAAAACATAAGAAATAAACATGTGAGAAAGGGGACAGGGATTAATACTACATTCTTCCCTCCTGGGTTTAGTCCAGAATGTAGTCAAGTAAGTAAGGGGGTGGACGTCTTTCCCGAGAACTTCTCCTTGGTACGACGATAACTTGATTTCTGTCGACGTTTAGAGGGCTTTGAGAGGGAGCGTGATCAAGGGTTTGTCTTTCATCCTGTTCAGGATCTCTGTCTTCACAGCTCGATGGTTGGAGCATGGATGGTTCTTCAGCTTCCTCGAGTGGGTGTCCAAATGGAGCTAAGTGGCGAGATGAAACGGTTGTCTCCCGTCCGTCAGCGAATCTGACGTGAGAGTAGTCTGCGTTACCATCCAAAAGCGTAACTTCCTCGACTAACGGATCGAATTTCGATGTGCGATTATATTTTTTTAGGTATGCGGGACCGGGTTTCAGAAGCCATGTCGGTGTTGAAATTCCCTTTCCCGTACGACGAGGGTGCTTGAACAGTAGTTCATGAGGTGTGGCATTGGTTGAGGTACATAGTAAAGATCGTATAGAATGAAGAGCTTCGCAAAGAACACTTTCCCAGTGTCGGGTATCGATGTTTCGAGAGCGTAGAGCTAATTCTATCGTCCTCCACAGCACGCAGTTATATCTCTCGACTTGACCATTACCAGCAGGATTATAGGGGGTGGTACGGCTCGATGCTATTCCTTGTGAAGTAAGGTACTCTTTCATTTCAGCAGACATGAAAGACGATCCTCTGTCCGTATGAATGTAGGAAGGAGCTCCGAAAATTGAAATAAGAGAACGAAGGTGAGTTATGACGGTCGAAGTGGACGTATCACGGCACGGAAAAGCGAAAGGAAAACGGGAAAATTCATCAATGACGACGAGGAGGTACCGATTTTGGGTGGACGAAGGCAAAGGACCTTTAAAATCGACGTTAAGCCGCTCGAAAGGAGCTGTTGCTTTTATTAAAGTGCCTTGATTTCTATGAAACCTCGGCTTAATTGCAGCACAGTGCTTGCAAGCTGCAGAAATCCGACGTATTTCGTCCAAAGAATAAGGAAGATTCTTACTTCTAACCCAATGGTACAAGCGGGTTACACCGGGATGACAGAGTTCGTCGTGAATTTTCTCAAGCTTCTCGAGAGAAGTTTGGATTGTGGAACATATTCTTGAAAAAGCATCTGCCGCAGTGTTTTGGGATCCGGGCCTGTAAATGATATCATATTGAAAACGTGACAATTCGAGACGCCACCTCAATATCTTCTCATTCTTCACTTTACCCGAATGCGAGACATTGAACATGAATGATACAGACCGTTGATCAGTGATCAGTTTAAAGTGGCGTCCGATCAGGTAATGACGCCATTTGCGGACCGCTTCAACAATCGCTTGAGTCTCTTTTTCCACTGACGAGTGTTTTAATTCAGAACCGGATAAAATTCTGGAAAAAAAGGCGACTGGACGATCAGCTTGGGATAAGGCCGCAGCCAAAGCATTTTCCGAGGCATCAGTTTCGACAACAAACGGCAAATCCGGATCGATACACGTAACGACAGAATTTTCGATGTCCGATTTTAAATTTTCAAACGCCCGCAAGCCTTCCGGCGACAGGGGGAACGAAGAACGAACCAGAGGGAGGATTTTGGCCGAAAATTTAGGAATATGTGCCGAGTAATGAGAAAACATTCCGACAGTACGACGCATTGATGCGGTATCATGAGGAGGAGAGAGTTTTCTGAGTGGGTTGAGGCGATCAGGATCCGGTTTGATGGCTTTATTTGAAATTTGGTAGCCCAGAAGATTAATAGAACGAAGCGAAAACGAAGACTTTTCTTCGTTAAGGGTGAGAAGATATTTCCTGGCGACGTTCATAAAATTTTTGAGGTTTCGATCGTGTTCTTCTTTAGTTTTGCCGCAAACTGTCACGTCGTCCAAGTAGGCGTAAGTTCCTTGGAGGTTTTCTTTGCGGATAATTCCGTCGATGGCTCGCTGGAACGCTGCAACGCCGTTGGTGACGCCAAAAGGTATACGATTAAAATGGTACAGCTGCCCGCATGCTTCGAACGCTGTGTAAGCTTTGTCTTCTTCTTTTATAGGAATTTGATGGTACGCGCTTTTTAAATCAATCGTACTGAATATTTCGTTACACGCGACCTTGTTTACTATTTCCTCGATCCGAGGAAGAGGATAGGCGTCCAACATTGAGTGCCCTGAATGGTCATGACTTGTGCCATGAGCATAGTAACGGCGGTACCTGACCTCTTGGTCTCACCCGCCGCTCGACTGCAAGCAGCCGAGATATTTACGTGCAGATGTTCAGTTTTGCATTTGGTACCGTTCTTCCGCCGCCCCACCTGTCCCAGTCAGGTGAGGCTCCATCAGATGGTCACAAACTACAACCCGTTGGTCTGCACGGGTTCTTAACCGGATTTTTCAAGTAAAATCGTGCTCGGTGTGTATACACACCTCCCAGTTGGCTGAGGATAAGCCTACCTCAACCGCGCACTGGTAGGCGGCATCACTACCTAGTTGATGCTCCTGATAAAAGTCAGTACTTGGTTCGGACATCGAAATGCCCTCCTCTACGAGTCGTGAAACCATAGGCCACCACGAATCCAACACCAAACTGTGCCTGGGCTAGGAATGAGTGGCACCCCGTGGTCCCAGTGTTGCCGTCAGTGAAAAAAAGAAAACTTCAGGCCCCGAGACTGGTCGCGGGTCGGGGTGATAGGCTTAATCACGAATGGCGCCCGAGTCCGGCGTATAGAGACCAGGTGCAGCCACAACAAAAGAAGTGACTAGCACCCGGGCGGAGCCCTCGTTGGCTTGCATCCGCGCACATAGTTGTGCAAAATGCGCGTGTTATGCAATTGCCACCTGTTACCCGAAGGTCGAGGGTCGCCTAAGTCGGAGCTAGTCTAGACGCAAGACAAAACTGCCCCCCTCACCGAGTATCCCTGGTGCTCCGGCATTCAGGGTTTAGGGAGGCAGCTGTCCCGCGGTTATATTCGCGTCTCCGACCTCAACTGACTTTCGATCCGCTAGTACAAAACATCCCGCCCCACGAGCACCACCCGCTGTCAGACGGTTGGGCCCCGGGAACGCGCGCCACGGAAGGAAAACCCCGGCTCCACGGCAAAACATGGGGGTCTCCCCTCACACAAGGTGATTGGGCCCCATATCCCCGCGGCCAAAGGTCCGCCACCGCAGCTACGCGCCACCCCCGGGGGTCTCCCCTCGCCGAACAAACGAGCGGAACCCACGGAAGCGAGATGCAGAGGACTGCCCCCTACGGTCAGCCAAAACAGGCTTGAAATTCGATGGAGATGCTTTAAGTAGGGAATGGACCCAAGCCAGCCAGAAGCCCCAAAGGGGAGCATTCATCTTGATCAGTAGAGGCTAAGTCGAGAGAGAGGCGAGCCTCTTAGTCCTCGATATATTCGCATATCTGGCCCATCTTCTGGACAAGCACCGACAGAGCTGCGTTAGCCTCAAAAAATCGAGTTTCCAGGAGGAACCACCGAGGAGGTGCAGTTGTCTGGGGCAGCAGAGGCTAACTCGAGAGGGAGTTCCCACCAAGTGAAAACTCCTAGTCCTCGATATATTCGCTTAACTGCCCCTTCTCCCCCCGGCGTCCAACAGTGTGAAGCGATTAATTGTCCTAGAATAATCGATCACCATTCTTTTTTTTATGGTTTTCGTTCGAGACAACGAGAGCCTGAGCTCGCCAAGGTGAGAAACTTGGTTCTACGATCCCTTCTGAAAGTAGACGTTTGATTTCTGCTTCGATAAATTCGAGGTCACTTGATGAATGTCGACGAGATTTAGTAGCTACAGGAGCGCAGCCTTCTTTCAAATTATCGAAAAGCGAAGCTGGTTCCACGAGGGCGGCGGTCAAAGAAGAACAAATGGTGAGAGCCTCTTTTGCACCCCCAAAAACTACCTGAAGAGAGGAATGTTTCTTCAAGAGATCGTGACCTATTATGAGATCAGAACAGAGATCGGGGAGAAGAGACAGCTCCACGCCTTCATACGAGTGGTTAAGAAGTGTTAGAGTGACTTTACATCGCCCAGTTATTCGCGACGTAACAGATGTGGAGGCCATTGACACCTTTCCTGACGACGGAAGAACACGAAGACCTAGCTTGTGGGCAGTCTTCGTATTAAGAAAGCTCGAGGTACTTCCGGTGTCGACCAGAGCGAATACTGGGTGGCCATTGATCGTAGCCGCAACTGTGCTTTTGGTAAGGCTACCGGCTATCGAGCTGAGAACTGCGGTCGAGTGCCGTGAGTTTGACTTTAAATTTTGCTTCGACGCTTGGTAGGACGATCTACAGACGGAAGCGAAGTGCCCCTTCTTGAAACATTTTGTGCATTGAGCGTTTTTCGCTGGGCAGTTAGTTCGAGAATGTTTCTTTTTGCCGCAGTAGAAACATTTTTGATGAATAGCGGCGACTGTTTCTTGGGAGGAGCTCGAGGATACTGAAGATTCTCGACGAGAGCTTTTAGATTTCGATGGAGATGGCAAATCGGATTGAACAGCGTTAACTGCTGATGTCGAGGGGAACGAGAGAGATTGCAGACGGGCCAGTTCAAGTGATCTAGCGTCCTTAGATGCTTCGTCTAATGTGAGAGAAGACTTTTCGAGAAGACGTTGGCGAATCTCCGGTGAGTACAATCCATGAATGAATGCGTCTCTGATGAAATCGTCCCGGTTTTGATCGGCGGTGACAGCCTTGAATTGACAATCTTTGCCCAGAACTGTTAATGCCCGAAGGTACTGATCTATTGACTCATCGGAGTTTTGACGGCGAGTCGCTAGCTTGTATCTTGCATAAATTTCGTTGACGGGCTTGTCGTAGATGCGCTTGAGCACTTCAACAGCCTCTTCAAACGTCGAACAGTTACTTATGAAGTTATCGACGTGATGAGAAACGAAGTTGACCAAGAGTTTTAGTTTCGTAGCGTCTGATGGTGGAGGCTCTGCGCATGCAATGAAATTGTCGAATGTTCGATACCAGTGACTCCATTCAGAAGCGGCCGTACTAGAATTTGGGTCAGCTTCGAACCGTTCAGGTTTCAAAGAGCTTTGCATATTATCGTCAAATAAATTGTAATGAAAAACGCGGGTTAAAGACACCTTTAGAAAGGTTTTATTTGACGAGAATTAATGTGAGCCAACGAGTTTGGAATGAAAAATAAAACATAAGAAATAAACATGTGAGAAAGGGGACAGGGATTAATACTACAGTGGAGTAGACGATAAAGTTTCGTTATGAACAAACCAAAAACGTCTATAACAATAAAGACTCAATGGACAACAGGTCAGACAGAAAACGGACAGGCTCAACGCTTTACTGATTAAGCCCAATCAATTCTGAAATAACGAAAAAGCGCTAATCCCCGGTTTCTGTAGGTCATTAGCTCCTGGTGGTTGAATTGCGATAAACCTTTGCTATTGACGCTAAAATTACGAGAAAAAACCACCAACTCGTGGTATTTAGGGGTAATTTCCCATCAGATATAGTAGGAGAAAAACGCCATTCACAATTTTGAAAGCTAGGTGACTGCTAAAATTGGGAATAGTAATAAATTGTGACTTCACGGCTAAAATATAGAAAACATGCTGTTCCCCTAGTTTCCGTGGGTAAAATACAGGACTAAAATCAGTGGCGTAGGTAGGAATTTGTCCTAGTGGGGGGGGGGATCAGATTGAAATCTCGTAAGTGCGAGGAAAGAGGGGTAATTTCACATATTTTAGTCATCATTCCGCCCAGACAGCACACTCTTGAATCTGGATCGACATCTTGCTGGCCTCATCATAGCCTCAATCTCTCAGTTAAGGGCGATTTTTGGATTCTACCCGAAAATTAGCGCTTTTCTCAAAATTTTGGCCGAGTGTATCGTTCTTCTCAATTTCAGCCGCAGATTAGTGGTTTTGTCCCAACCCACTCCCATAGCCATGAATTTGCGCATTTTTTTTTTTTTTTTTTTTGGCATCAACTACTGTGGTTATTAGCCCGTTGCATCAACTTGTGTCCATTTCCAGCACCATTTGCATCACTTATTACATTTTACAATTTATTTAAATAATTAATTATTTTTAGAAAAGCAATGACTTTGTCCAGGTGTGCCGAGCATGGTTTGATTACAGTTTTCCATTCTGCAGGTATCTGCAATTGTCGACGGACGTGTATCCAACGAGGGCAATGAACAATGAGGTGTTCCACAGTTAAGACCTCGGAGCATACCTCACACGTTGGTCTAAATCTTCCAACCAAATGATAGGCATGAGTGAGATAGGTGTGGCCTATTCGCAACCTCGTTATTACAACCTCCTCAGAACGAGGGCGCTCGTTATCATAAATATCCTTAAACTCACAAAGCTCTTGTACAATAGACCGCATACTGGTATTGCTACCATCCCAAGTGTTCTGCATGAGACCCCAAGTAAACTTCTTGTTGTAAATTTTGTAGTCAGACGCAAGAACGTCATTTAAACAGGACTGTGGGCTCTGACTGCGGGAGGTAGTGGCTGCAAGTCTCGCGAGAGCATCGGCTCGGTCATTGCCTGATATCCCGAAGTGACTAGGCACCCAAAGGAATCTAATGGTTTTACTCTGACGCAGTATATCATTCACTTTGAGGAGAATATTCCTAGTTGATTGGTTCAGCGAAAATACGTCACGCATTTCTTCAAGAGAACTAAGTGAATCTGTTACTACATAAAATTTGTGGCTATTTGATTCCAGGCAATAATCTAAGGATAGATTTATCACCGAGAGCTCGGCAGAATAAACGCTAGAAATAGTGGGTAGAGAAAATTGGCGTGATTCTCCAGAAGAAGTGAAATATGAACAACCAACACCACTATTTGTCTTCGACCCATCTGTGTAGATGAAAGTAAACTCTCGGTGCTCATTTAAAAAATGAAGAAATTTAGCGTGGCACTCTGGTAACATAATTTGGGTTTTATTTTGGCCGTGGAAGCTGAGATCGATTTCTACGTTTGGAAAAAGCCATGGCGAGTAACCTGATGAATTATGAATAACTGGATGGGTATCACAATCATTTCGAGCCACGAATTCACGGTAGCGTATAGGTAGGGGGCGTGTCCTTGTCGGCAAGTTTCCATACTCGGCATCCAAGTCCTCATTGCTTATGACTTCATGTAGGAAATGTTCTGGCTTGCTTTTTATGCTCGTGACGTAATTTAACATTAGATACGTCCGGCGAAGTTCGAGTGTTTGAGTATGGGCAAGGGCGTACAGACAATCGGTTGGGCTAGTACGGAAGGCTCCAAGAGCTATCCTGAGCGCCGAATGATAAATTCGGTCCAATTGCCGGAGCCAAGTTCGTCGCGCGGACCCATAAATAACGCAGGAGAAGTCTAGTTTTGGTTGGATAAGGCTGTGGACGATTTTAGGGAGCATCTTCGTAGATGCACCCCACTTATAGCTCGCTAGAGTTCGGAGAAGTTTGAGATCACCAAGACAGCGTGATGCCGTGTATTGAATATGGCCCTTCCACCGAAGTTTTTCTTCAAAAACTAACCCAAGAAATGTATTCTTGTCAGTATATTGTATAATATCGTTTCCAAGGTAAAAATTAGGTGGGTCATGCACTCGCATCAGCCTGCAAAAGTGCATTGCTACCGTCTTGCCGGAAGAGAAGGCCAACCCACACTTCTTTGCGTTCGAGACCAAGGTATCAATAGCTGTCTGCAAACTCAATCGAGCCGCCTCACAATTCTCGGGATTAGACTCTTGGAAGACTGCTATGTCGTCAGCGTAGAAGGAAATTTTTACGTCGTGTTCCATGCCTTGGGTCAAATTATTTATTGCACAAAGAAAGAGGATCACACTCAGTACCGATCCCTGGGGTACACCTGTCTCTTGATCACGTAAAGATGAAACCTCCGTTCCCACTCGCACCTGAAACGAGCGGCCAGAGAGGAAACGGGAGAGAGTATTTGGCAGATTCCCACGAAGACCCCACAATTCCAGCTGGTGGAGAGCTCCCTTCCTCCAGACACGGTCAAACGCACTTTTAGCGTCAAAAAATACGGCAGAGACATGCTGACGATTTAAGAATGAATTTTGTACAATATTTTCTAAATAAGCCAACTGGTCTAAGACTGAGTATCCGGCTCTAAAACCCGCCTGGTGAGGATTCAACAAATTGTTCTCACTTAGGTAATTAGAAAGCCGATAGGAGATCACACTTTTATACAATTTTCCCATGCATGAAGTAAACGAGATGGGTCTATAACTAGCTGCCTCCCGGGCATCCTTCGCTGGCTTAAGAACAGGAATGATGATCGACTTTCTCCAAGAAGACGGATAAGAACCATGCTGCCAAAGAGAATTGTACAATCTCAGCAACTGAAGCCTTCCGCTTCTATCGAGATTCTTGAAAAATTCATTAGGTATGCCATCAGGCCCCGGCGTTTTATGATTGTGTAAGGTGCCGATGGCTCTTTCTAGCTCTTCTCGCCGAAACGGATCATTATAGGCCCTTGACATATCGCCATCGGAAGGAGATTGCGAAAGGATTGAGGAAACATGACGACGTTTCGATTCAGCTATGACATTTTGAAACTCTGGGGGATAACTCGAAATGGCAGACTGTGCATAGTAATGGTCTGCAAAAGAATTTGCTATGTCAAGTGGATTTTCAAGAAACCTACCATCAGGAGTTTTAATCAACTACGGTACTTTTGAGCTATGTTTCCCTTGCATTGTTCTAATTTTCTGCCAAACCTCACGTGACTCGACCTTATGGTCGTAATTGTCGATACATACTTGGTCCAGGACGTGAGTTTAGCTTTTTGCTTCAATTTCCGCTCTTCGGCTCTGAGCTTTTTAAAAGCGATTAAATTATCCGTCGTATGAGTTCGCTTCAAACGGTTCAGTGTTTTTTTCTTTTTTTTTTGTTTATCATTTGTATTTCTTTTGTCCACCACGGAACTTGAACTCTACTGCACGAGGGAGAGGTCTTTGGGATGCTGTTACAAGCTGCTAAGATTAATGCTGAGGTATACATTTCAACATCTTTGTCCGCTTCACCCGTTAAAACAGGAAATTTGATTTGTTGGTTAAATACTTCCCAGTTAGCTTTCGATAAATCCCACCTCGGTGCGGTTTTGATTGCAGGTCTTTGACTAGTGTGGGTCATAATTATGGGGTAATGGTCAGAATGTGACAAGTCATCATGCGTGTGCCAATCGAAATCAGGAACTAAGCGAGCACTAAAACTGCCTGTAGCCGATGTAAAGTGTGTTGGGGAGCCATTGTTCAGAGGTACAAGGGGCACTTGCTGAAGAATTTTTTCAAATATTACGCCTTTGGTCGAATTATGGCTGGAGCCTCATGCAGCATGATGCACGTTAATATCAGCCATAACCAACGCAGGAGACGGCAAGGATTTAAGGAGGGTGGTTATTTCACTTTCCGCCCAGGATGTGTTTGGTAGGTACAAACAGCAGATGGTTAAACGGGTGGGGTATTCAATCTGCACTGCAATAGCTTGGAGACTGGTGTTTAGAGGAAATACCACTGGATGAAGCGATTCTTTAACGAGCAAAGCGACTCCTCCGTGACTTCTACCTCTATGATGGACGGGTTCATTCTTATGGATAACAACATATGAGTCACATTTATACGTTTGAGACGGCTTCAGATGCGTTTCTTGCAGCGCAATGATAAATGGATCATACTGGAGTAGTAGGTTTCTCAGTTCATCAGAATGACAGAATATTCCTCGTATATTCCATTGCATGAATATGTTATCCTTGATCATTAGAGTTGAAGCGAATTATAACACCACAACACCCTTCCCAAGTCGAGTACAGGCGGACCACCAAAATAGTATGGACAAAGCAAAATTTATAACAAACAAATAAATAAATAAATAAACAAACAAATAAATAAATATATAAATGATTGAATATATATATAAAATTAAATAAATAAATACATAAAATAAAACAATAATAACAACAAAACAATAAAACAGCAAACAGTAATATGAAAAAAAAAGGCGAAGAAAAATAAATAAATATCAAAATGTACATATATATACACCCATAGTATATATATAAAACTATAATCATTGGATCTAAGTACCATCCTTATTATTTGAAGTCTGTTGACGATCCACTCTATTCTTCGCGACATTTTGAGATTTTACTTTTAACCTCGTTTTTTTCTTGACTCTCTCCCATTGGGAATCGCTCTTTTCCGATTCGTCTGTGGCATTCTCGTTTTCTTGTTCTTCATCTTCATCGTTAGGGGGAGTCTTACCTATTTTCAACTCTTTAGACTTTGATTTCGCTACCTTAAGAGTTTGCGAACGGGTTACTCTTCTACCCTTGTTCTCCATATCCAGCTCGTCTATGAACGTTTTCCCGCTGAAATCGCTACCTGATGCTTCAGCTGTGTCGTAAGAGGCCTCTTCTGTATCTCGTGCCTTAAAAATAAAGCTCTAGACAATCTGGAGCCAGCCACTTTTTGTTTAAATTGGGTCCCTGTTAATAACGGGAAGTCGGCTGCAGCATTGGAGTAGGATGTTCCCTGCCTTACATATCCTTCTTCCATCTTTCTCTTAGCCTCAAAGTATGAGCACTTCAGTTTCACTTTCATAGCCAAAATTTCCTTTTCTCTTTGTAAAACTTGACACTCTCTTGAATTTGTTGCGTGATCACCCTTGAAATTTACACAAGTGAATGGAGCAACACTCTATCCTCGTGTTTCGGCTTACCGCACCGACAGATCGCTACCGCGGCTCTGCAGGTATCTTGTCTGTGTCCATACTTCTGACACTTAAAACACGTACTCGGTGTTGGTATATACGGGCGTACTCTAAATCTAATCGAGGCAGCTTCAACAACCTGTGGCAATTCCCCTCCTTTAAAAGTGAGAATTGCTGTACTAGTGTTTACTTTGGCTCCATTTACGTTCTTTTTAATTATAGAGACATTAACCACCCCAAATCCCACTAACGCATCCGCGCATTTTCTCAACTTTAGCAGCAACGTATCGTTTTTATCCCCCGTGAGCGATTTTTCTTAGTTATCCACGAGTTTTTGCGTTTTCCTCAATTTTAGCAGCATATTATACCGATTTTTAAAATTTTTTACGAGGGGGTTAGCACTTTTCTCAGTTTTAGCTAAAAAATTAACGTTTTTCTTAAATGTTTTCCTCAATACTAGCCACAAAATAGGGGGACATTTCACAAATTAGAATTTTTTTGGTTCATCATATACGTAATGCATGAGCGATATTTCTCAGTTTACTCGCGAATTAACGGTTTCTTCTTCACCTATTGCCATAAATTGGCGCTTTTTTTCAATTTCAGCCTGAAAAGTTGCCTTCAGAATCCACAAATTGTCGTATATTCAGTTTTTGTCAAAATTAGAATTGTTCTCAATTTCAACCGCGAATTAGCGCTTTTTTGAAATTGTAGCGGCGACGCGTCGTAGCGTTTCAAACCTGTGAATTAGCGAATCTTCTCAATTTCAGCCACAAATTGGCGTTTGGCGCAATTTTAGCTGTAAATTGGCGAGTTTTCCATTTTTAGCCGCGAATTAGCAATTTTCTCAATTTTTAGGCTTATAATCAACCTTTCCCTTAATTTTTACTAGGCTGATTATTTTATTTTCTAAATATTACCCGCAAATTAGCTGTTTTTCTCATTTTACCACCGCATTAGCAATTTAATATAACTTTCATTGGAATAGATTATTGCTTCACGGCAGTTCTAGCCGTGAATTAGCGTATTTTTTAACATTATACTATAGCCATGCATGAATTTGCTATTTTTTGAATTTTAGTCACGAAAATGCCTTCAGAAGGTGCGAATTTAAATTATAAATGTAAATTTGTTTGTTCATACCTTTTTCAAACCAAAAAATTTACATCTATCCATCAATTTCTGTCAAAAAATCTTCATTTTTAAATTATATAAATTTCACAACACTTAATTCGAGAATTAGTGATGCCTCTCAATTTTAGCAGCAACTTTTCGCTTTTTCTAAATTTTAGCAGCATGGTGGCATTTCCAACCCGTACATTACCTACCGAGTTTTGTCAATTTTTGCCAAGAATTGGCGTTTGACTCAATTTAAGCTGCAAATTAGCAATTTTTTCCCTTTTTAACTAAGAATTAGCACTTTTCCCCAATTTGAACTGAAAATTAACGTTTTTCTTAATTTTGGCTGTGCTAATTGGTGATTTTTTCAATTTTTGCCGTGATTTAGTGATTTTCTTCATTTTGTATCCGCGAATTAACGTTTTTCCATAACTTTATATCTGCTGCAAATTAGTGATTATTCCCAATTTCAGCTGTGAAATAGCGTTTTGTTCTAATTTTGCGGTCATTCAGCATCCTATTCCCTTTTTCATACCCGAATGGGCGATTTTACGACATTTCAGTTGTGAATTTGCCATTTTTGTCCAATTTAACCTGAAAGCGTCTTTTATTTGTCAATGTTACAGAGTGTTTTCTCAACTTTAACCGCGGGTTTTGCGTTGATTTCCACAATTTATTCGTAGAATGGCCTCCATGTACCGCGAATCAGCGATTTTTTTCTTAATTTTAGTCTGAAGTTGCATCGCGAGACCATAAATCAGCGCTTTTTAGCAGCTATAGCCACGAATATTACTGATTTTTGTCTGATAGAGGGTCCGGGGCGACCCCTCCCCCCTACCACGGTACACTACTGCGTTGGGTCTGAAGTCCAAGGAAAAAGCTGGACGTACTCGGGGTCCTTTTCGGGTTGCTTAAAGTCCAGAAAATCTGCTAAACCTAACTTCAACGTGAAACGCTCATTTTTGGAGATTTTACGGGGCTCTTCGTTATGGTACTAGTGCTCCTTCGTTCGAATACTTGTAGCTCTGGGGGCGGGGGATGTACCCCCCATATCCCCCCCGTACCTACGCCACTGGCTAAAATTTAGAAGTCTCTCTAATATCCAGTATTTGGTGCAAGTAAGCGGCTAAAAGTGGGAGAAGGCGTTGATTTGGAGGGGCTGAAATTGCGAAAAAGCGCCTGCTTGGCTGAAATGCCGAGTAGATAAGACCAGGACCGTCGAGTAGCCCTGGTGGCAAGCTGAAGGTCTGAGTTCAATACGGTGACTGGGCCACACCTTCGGTGCAACTGTCGTGATTTTTTGGTGATTGGTCCTAGCCCCTAAATTCAACCCTACCATTCCAAAGGAATGGGGGAGGGGAATGGTGGAAGGGGCGAATGCCTGTGAGGTGAGCCCAATACCGCATTACATAACTGGTAAAAGAGCCCCTAAGGACCTATTTCCCATAACCCCTCCCCCCATTATCTATTATCCATAAACTCCATGATCACCAGCCCGTCCTGGTGGTACAGGTGAAAGACATTGCGGATGGTTCTGTTATAAAAGGCGTGTTTGTGTCGCAGGAGCGTGCTCGGGTGATGTAGATAGACCGGTGGTAGATAGAATCCGACAAAGGCAACCCTTCATCGTTGGGATGGCCTGAAGGAAAATTTTGACAGAGTGCATATCGACTACGCAGGCCCAGTTAATAGATACTACCTTCTAGTACTCGTGGACGCTAAGTCGAAATGGCCTGAAATCAGGCTCAGCTCTCCCGAGAGCCACCTACGTCTCCCTCCCCTTCGAATTCTTGCGTGGAATTTTCAGTTTCCACGCGTTCCCCAAGATACCTACTTGTTTCTAGCATCCATATTCACGAGCGATTTCTACATGGAATTCTACATAAATTGATTGTCCCGGTCATCCTGTCACCAACGTACTCGTAGAGCGTCAAATTCAAACAATCAAAAGAAAACTCGCCGCCATGGCTACTTCAGGTTTATCTTTTCAATCACGACTCAGAGAGATATTGCTGAAGCTTCGGGCGTGACCGCTAGCAAACTGTCAAAGTCCTGGAGAAATGTATCTTGGAAGGAAATTGCGTTTGAAAATGGATTCGATATTTCCTCCTGACATTAAACCGCTGTCTTCCCCAATAAGTTGCGGAGTCAGACGATTTCAAGAGATACTACTAGTTAGAAGAAAGTTCAAGTTAGATACTACCTAAGAAACAAACAAACGTGGAAATTTGGAGAGTTTTCACAAAAATTAGGACAGCTTCCCTACAACGTTCAACTCGACACAGCAATTATCACTTTTAAAGGAGGGGAATTGCCACAGGTTGTTGAAGCTGCCTCGATTAGATTTAGAGTACGCCCGTATATACCAACACCGAGTACGTGTTTTAAGTGTCACAGGTGTGTTTATGGACACAGACAAGATACCTGCAGAGCCGCGGTAGCGATCTGTCGGTGCGGTAAGCCGAAACACGAGGATAGATGTGTTGCTCCATTCACTTGTGTAAATTTCAAGGGTGATCACGCAACAAATTCAAGAGAGTGTCAAGTTTTACAAAGAGAAAAGGAAATTTTGGCTATGAAAGTGAAACTGAAGTGCTCATACTTTGAGGCTAAGAGAAAGATGGAAGAAGGAAATGTAAGGCAGGGAACATCCTACTCCAATGCTGCAGCCGACTTCCCGTTATTAACAGGGACCCAATTTAAACAAAAAGTGGCTGGCTCCAGATTGTCTAGAGCTTTATTTTTAAGGCACGAGATACAGAAGAGGCCTCTTACGACACAGCTGAAGCATCAGGTAGCGATTTCAGCGGGTAAACGTTCATAGACGAGATGGATATGGAGAACAAGGGTAGAAGAGTAACCCGTTCGCAAACTCTTAAGGTAGCGAAATCAAAGTCTAAAGAGTTGAAAATAGGTAAGACTCCCCCTAACGATGAAGCTGAAGAACAAGAAAACGAGAATGCCACAGACGAATCGGAAAAGAGCGATTCCCAATGGGAGAGAGTCAAGAAAAAAACGAGGTTAAAAGTAAAATCTCAAAATGTCGCGAAGAATAGAGTGGATCGTCAACAGACTTCAAATAATAAGGATGGTACTTAGATCCAATGATTATAGTTTTATATATATACTATGGGTGTATATATATGTACATTTTGATATTTATTTATTTTTCTTCGCCTTTTTTTTTCATATTACTGTTTGCTGTTTTATTGTTTTGTTGTTATTATTGTTTTATTTTATGTATTTATTTATTTAATTATATATATATATTCAATCATTTATATATTTATTTATTTGTTTGTTTGTTTATTTATTTGTTTGTTATAAATTTTGCTTTGTCTATACTATTTTGGTGGTCCGCCTGTACTCGACTTGGGAAGGGTGTTGTGGTGTTATAATTCGCTTCAACTCTAATGATCAAGGATAACATATTCATGCAATGGAATATACGAGGAATATTCTGTCATTCTGATGAATTGAGAAACCTACTACTCCAGTATGATCCACTTATCATTGCGCTGCAAGAAACGCATCTGAAGCCGTCTCAAACGTATAAATGTGACTCATATGTTGTTATCCATAAGAATGAACCCGTCCATCATAGAGGTAGAAGTCACGGAGGAGTCGCTTTGCTCGTTAAAGAATCGCTTCATCCAGTGGTATTTCCTCTAAACACCAGTCTCCAAGCTATTGCAGTGCAGATTGAATACCCCACCCGTTTAACCATCTGCTGTTTGTACCTACCAAACACATCCTGGGCGGAAAGTGAAGTAACCACCCTCCTTAAATCCTTGCCGTCTCCTGCGTTGGTTATGGCTGATATTAACGTGCATCATGCTGCATGAGGCTTCAGCCATAATTCGACCAAAGGCGTAATATTTGAAAAAATTCTTCAGCAAGTGCCCCTTGTACCTCTGAACAATGGCTCCCCAACACACTTTACATCGGCTACAGGCAGTTTTAGTGCGATTGACTTAAGTCTTGTTCACCCTCACTTAGTTCCTGATTTCGATTGGCACACGCATGATGACTTGTCACATTCTGACCATTACCCCATAATTATGACCCACACTAGTCAAAGACCTGCAATCAAAACCGCACCGAGGTGGGATTTATCGTCAAAGTAGATGCACCCTGCCGAAACGGATGGCAGGGGATAAAGAAGGCCAATACAAATTACCCTCCTTTAACAATGCCCAGTTCCGACGAACCGTCGTCCAGGCATATTGCTTCAAAGAGGAAACCCTCAGTCCTCAAAACCACGCTACGTCGATGCATTCTCCTCGTGTTTTTTTTTACGCAAGCCATCGGGTCATACAACTGACCTGAGCCACGAAATAAGTGCATGAACGCGAAGAAAGTGCAGGTTGTGTCACAAAAACCGGCGAAAAATGTGCCAGACTTCTAGTGTTGTGGTTCACGTCCATTATTTTTACTAATTTAAAAAATCCATTGAACGTTTTTCATCTATCTTTATGTTCGCAATAATTGTTTTTTTCTTTATTCATGTCCATAATGCATGAAAATCGTACTAAATCTTAGTGCCTTGATCACGCAGGAGTGATAGCACATCCCGGTGCACCCTGTAGTGTGCGGCCCCATATCTCCCCCCCTCCACACAATAAAAATACAACTTAATTTATTCTGTCTCATTTTAGTCCAACACGACCAGAAAATAACGGAAATTCGAAATTTTTGTTACAACCTTGAGCATGGGAATTGGAGGGTTTAAAAGTCGTTCCCTTTTCAACCCACTCTTAGCCAGGTTTTGGTTCGATCCGAGCGGGCTTGTGACGTCACAAGAGCCGCCCTAGAGCACTTTTGATATGGCAAAAGGAAAACGCTATGAGTGTACGGACAACCCGTGATTCAGAAAAACATCTTCAAAGTGTCCTTTTGAAAAATAGTCATAAGCGTTATCTTAGTTTTCTGGTAATTTTTCATCAGATACGACGATTTCTTGAAAAAAATAATGATTTCTCTCTTCAAAATCGCTTGTTTTGACCTGAAAAATTTGAACAAGTTTAGTGATTTGTGGTTTTGAGAAAAAAATCCCCGATTTGCATGACTTTGAGCCGCATTTGAGGCCACATAAAATGGTTAATATTCACCGCAAATGGAAAATCCTGACAGGAAATAGTGTGTTCTTTCCGAATCTATCACCAAAAGTTGCAAAAATGCAAATTGAAAGCGATTTTCTAGCATTTAGTTGAAAAAAGTGATGTAAGTAAGCCATGAGAAAGCGTTAGAAAAATCATATCTCGAAGGGTTTTGATTTTCGGACATGGTATAGGGTGATTTCGGTCGCAAATGAGGTCTATTTTCACCCAATTTTTTTTGTCGCACTTATCTCCTTCCACCCTGTACAATTACTATTTTTAAATTCAATTTTAGTGAATAATGAGCTGCAGTAACTTAAAAAAATATTTATTAGACCACGTTCATAAGTTCTGCATGTGCCAAGCGTCTGTGGAGTCCATGCAACCAAACCAATCTATTCCCTAGAAAAATAAAGTATTTTCATAGGTTTCACAGGCTCCACATTTCCACAGGCTGAAACTTCCACAGACGCACGTCCACGGGTTGACAGGCAGTTTGTGAACGGGGCCTTACAACCAGGGAACTTAGAATTACTATACAAAAAAGTCATGTTCTCACAATAATAAGTAGGTAGCTAGTTATTAAAATTCGTTCAAGATTCCTGAAATAAATAAAAAAACATTTAATTTGTTGCAAAGGTAGCCCCCCCCCCCGCCCTTTATCGTTAACCACCAGCACTACGGGTGTTCCGGTTTGATATGGGTATACTAACTCGTTACCCTAATCATCCTTTCAACATGCAGTACTACTTCAGTACTTCAACCTGGAGTGCTTTGCAGCATTGATCCTTCGTCTTTCACAGCATTTAATTTTAATGTTATGATCGTATTGACGAAATGTTCATTGAAACTGTAACGAAGGGTCAAAAACACGATGAGAACAATGACGTCAGGAAGAAGAACGCCCAATTTTACTGCTTCTTTGAATGGTGGTGGGGGGAATCCGACTCTCCCACCCCGAAGAAGTTGCCTTCAGTACGACCCTGATCTTCAAACTATATAATTTCCCAAAACTATATAAAACTATATAGTTATATTTAATTATATGGGAACTATATAAGTTCCCAAAGGGCTAAAATAAAGGAACCATGTAAACTGAACTTGAATAAAGTAAAGAACGCAGTGCTCTCTTCCGGGATCAAACATGAGAAATTTATTTGAGACCGCTGATTTATGGCGGGAGGGGGTGGAGGGGTGCAACTTGTAATCCATATGACTTTGCTTATATCCTTGAAATTGTAAGATTCTGATCTAAATATCCGGCAATTGGCGAGTTTCGGCCTTAACTGCACCCATACAGCCTCACCAATAGTCGTGCAATAGCAACATTAAGCGCTAAGCGTTGAGTTTACATGTTTGGGTCACAAATTGAGCAAAATTACAAGTTTCCTGACTGAATTTACTTGAAAATACAAGTTTGGGGTCTTTATTCTTGCGCTAATGCAAGCTTAATATCAGCAAAATTGCAAGTTACGGGTGTTAATTTCGTTGAAATTGCAAGTAACGGGTCTTAGTTTCGTAAAAATTGTAAGCTTCAGGGCTGAATATCCGGGAAATTGGAAGTTAGCCATTTTTTTTTGTGGATTCAAACCCCGTGATGGTTGGCTACGACGGACGGCGCGCGCGGCGTCGTATAAACTGAGAAGCTCCCACCTCCCCCCTGACAAAATTGAAACATTTGGCTTCAACTAAATGGCTGAAAATTACTGAAACTGCGAGTTTCAAATCCTGAATTCAGTGAAATTACGGGTTTCTGTCCTTCCATAAAGCGCAGATCGAATTTAGTCAGCCTCGGTGGGGCGGGAAAATTGCCAGAATTTTTTGACAATGACAATCGATTTATCGTGAACCCAAATAGTTGAAATTACTAAAACGATATTTTCAGTTTTTATATTCGCACTATAGTTCTCGTGGAAATGAGTCAGCCGTTCAAAAGGGTTTTCGAAAGAGACGGACCAATCGAAATTGGTTATTTTAAATCCCCAAATCCACGAAATGTATAATTATTGAATGAACCACACCTAAAAAACGTGGTATTTCAAGCACTCGAAGCCAAAGTATAGCGGGATCTTCCAAATTAGGCCTTGGAAAAGTCAAGATTATGAAATCGTGCTTCACGTGAGATAATAATAATTAAGGTGCAGGTTTAGCATATACGATCAGTATAGGGTAACCAATTCAACGACAACAAGAGACGGTTTTTCTTCTTCTTTTCTTTGTTCAAGGATAGCCATTTCTATAAATTGTCGCTGTAGTCTTATAAGATAGACTAGAGGCTAGGAAAGAAGGGTTGAAGGCAGTATCAATTAACAAAAAGGTCATAAAAGGTTCTTGCAAAGGCCATTCCCCTTCTTCCTCTTGCTGTTTCCGCTTTCTTGAGCCAAAGCTCTTCTCTACCTATGCGTTCAGTTTTTCACGTCACTTCTCTGGCTTCTCGCGACATTAAAAAAAAAAAGTTCACTCCTCTTGTCCTACTTTTTGTTTTTAATTGCCCTCACCGCGATATCACCGACCGTCCGGCAATTAATTTTGAATTCAGAACCCCTCTTTTACATTGTACTTAATTAATGTAGGGGGGGGGGGCTTTGTGGTTCTTCTGTTCTATAAATGATATGGTAAATTAGGTGGCTTAAGCGAAAAAAGGAGTGAAGACCTAAATCTCTGCAGGTATAAAATTTATTTGTTCCTTTTCTCAACAAACACACATTTTTCAACTGTCAAAAAGATAATTTCTACGCCCTCTCCCTCTCCAGGATTTAACGCCGAAGAAAAGCCACTAAAATGTTAATACCGAGGCATTTAATTTTCCGAGGTTTGCAGAAAATGAGCGGGCCGTTTTACAGCTCCTGGGGCACCTGGGATATTTCATGGAAAAACACTCTGTGGACTGGGATGGTCCCATCGAGTCGTTTTAGGCTGACAATAAGAGAGAATTTTTTTTTTTAAATTATTTTTTAATCGCAGTTTAATCTGTTTAATTAAATCTCGGTAATTCTGGCAAACTTTCCAACGAAAAAAGGGTCAACCCAAAGAGTAAAATCTTGTCTTTTAAACTTTTCTTATTGTTTTATTCCCTTTTAACCCTCTTTTCTGACTTGAGCTTTAAGTCTATCGGCCCTCGTTATAAGGGTTCTAGTTCACTCTCTTCCTTTTTTTTTTTTTTTCCTTCGGTTTTAGAGAAACGTAAGAAACGGATCCCATCTCATTCAAGTTCTGAGTGATCTTTTGTTTACTGTCGGCCTGCTCCCCTTCGCAACTCATTCACTATTACAACCAACTACCCCCCTCCGTTATTGAATAAACTCGCAAGATACATCGTTTAATTGTGTTGTTCGCGAACATTTTAATTGGCTCTACCATGAAGACAGAGGTCGGCTTGTTAGGCTATTCTTTCTTATAGTTAATTAAAATTCTGTAGAAGGAAGATATTTATTATGTATATAAAACTTGGAAAACTAACTTGATCATTAGTCGACTGCCTGCGAAATCCTGTTACTCCCCGCAGCGTCACTCACATCTGTAACAAAGAAAGAGAGAGAAAACAACAATTGTTAGAGAAAAAAAAAAAATCGTTAGATATCAAAAGGATGATACCTTAAGGGCATTTTAGCATCCCCCGCCCGCCCAAGATCAACTCCGATTCGGAGAAACTCTTAATTGCCGTGCTCTTGCCGAGCTCTATTTAGAAAGTTTATGAATATGTACGAGCACAGAGAATTTAATTTTTAAAAAAAAGCCTGTCGGCATTGTGAGAATGGAATTGTGAGAACGAATGGCGAAACCGTGAGCATGGAGTCACGTTGCTGGAAAATTCGATGATTAAAATAATAATAATTCACTTGTTAAGATTTTACAATTTTACAACGCATTTAGAAACGTTAAAGGAGTCTTGTTAGTAAGACAATTCCAAAATCGATCGAAGCTGTGGCCAGCGTGTGCGGATTTAGTGATTAATAAAGGTTGGTTGGACTGGTTGGCTTGTAGTGCTGGCCGGGGGGGGGGGTAATGGAAAATTTAATGACTGGTTTAAGTTTGACAGTGAAGTTTCCTTTTTGCAGTGGATTGATAAGTATAGAACCTGAAGGATAAGTATGACGATAGTCCTCCCCCCCCCCTCACACCATTACACGTGGGGCGTGTCTCCGTAATTCGTGAAACTTACAAGAATGGGAGGGTATAGATACATTGTTCCTTGAGCCAACTAATTTGTTAGATAACAGACTTGGAGCTTAGAAAATGGTTCCTTTAATAGAAAAAGAGAGTGAAAGTAAAAAGAAATCACCCTTGGAGTAAATCTTCGGTCACCGTGTCCTTCTACTACAGATAGAGTGGGCAATCACACGCACGACAATAACGTTAATGGTTTGTGTGAATCCTCTCGCTGCTCACGTTCTTATTTTGTACATTCCACGTCCTCCTCTAAAACAGACACTATCAAAGTCACTTTCGTGACTTTAAATATCCATAAGTCTCATTTGCCCCCCTACCGCCACCTTTCCAACACGCTTTTAACGATCCCTAACGACTTATGCAAATAATCCACTTCGCCTACATCGACCACAGTGAAAAATAATATAATTTTTTCGATAAAGTCATGTAAATGTGAAGGGAAAAACCACATGATCTCATTAGAATACACGGTGGTAGCGTTATTTAAATCCGAAGATCTCAAGGCGAGTTTAATGTGGCCACGGGGGGTTCTCAAAGTGCTAACTTTCATGCATGTAAATCAGACAAAGACATTTTCACGCAATTTTGGTCCTATAGATAGACATGAGGCGCTTAAAACGAGTTTATATACTGAAGAAGTGACTGGATGAGGGGAGAGAGTGTTATAAGAAGGAATTCAGCCGTGCAATTCACAGGATCGATGAAAATATGGGTATTTTCGACGGTAATTCAGGTTAACTGACTCGTATCGACGGATGAAACACGTAAATAAATAATTCATATACGGTGTGCCACTCAGAGACCATGAAAAGGTGATGGTTGGACACGAAAACCGTGCGAAAGAGAAGCAATCAATTGATTTTAAAGAATATGAATTATAATTTTTTTTAAAAAACAACAACATATTCGAGTGTGGTGGATAAACGAAAACTCAACAAGTTCTCCCTATAAAATATTCCCGGCTCCTCATATAATTCACACAGCAGAAGCATCAAATATAGTTTATTTATTAATTAAACATTTGAGGTCTTCTAGTCGTGAAAGAGGTTGTGGACGTGACAGTGGGCTACAAGTTGTGATGGGGGGGGGGGTGGAAGAGAAACGCTTTTATGACATTGTTATGAACGGCGTCATTTGCGAGAGCCGTGTTCAACGGGGTGAAGAAAGAAGGGAGTCGTTGGCGAGCCTACTCACGAATCAAATAAGATGGGTTTATTAGTTGGAGAGGATGCTAGTAAATTCCCTGGAAGCGTCGAGTTTTCTCCGCCGTTGAATTAATAAAAGAGAAAAATGTACGCTGTTGGATAATGAGTAAAACGCAAATTGCTGGTAACGGTTGATGGGAGGGGGGAAGAAGGTAATTGAAATTATACCAGGAGCGAGGATTCTGTTGAAGAGCATGAGAGTGAACTCATACTCACCGGAACGCTCCGCCTAGCTCGTCCATTTAGGAGAATTTGGCATCTGAATCCAGCGTATTAGATCATTAACAAACTGAAAATGTTGGCTCACGGACTGGTTCAACGGGCCAAAAACGGGATTCCGGCACAAAACGCAAACTAAATTCTGATTGGTTAGTCAAAACGTCCCGCCCCAGTAATACGCGCATTTCTTGTAATTCGTACGGCGTTTTTAAATGTATTGACGTTTTCATAAACCTGCCACAAGTTTTCATGAACGCTGCCTTAGGCATCTACTATTTTTATTCACGTTTAATTAACTAATTTTAACCGCGGACTTGCACCAAGAACAGCTCATTAGCTTCAATTTTCCATTTTAGCCGTAAAAAGGTCTCCAAAACCGTGAATTAGTGCGTTTACCCATGTTGATTTGATCAGGAAGCTGCATCAAGGAACTGCAAATTGGCGAATTTACCAGCGCGAATTGCCACAAATGAGACATTCTCCCTGATTTTAACAATGAAAGAGCCCCATATCTCTATTTTAGCCTCGGAATTGCTACTAAAACCCGAGAATTTGAGTTTTTCTCAAGTTTTGACAAGAAATGGCATTAAGAACCCACGATTTGGCAAATTTTCTCACTTCTGGTCAAGAATTACAACTTTTTCTTTATTTTAGCTGTGGACTTGCCGCCAAATACCGTCAAATTTAATGACAAAATTTAATGACAAAGTTCTCTTTGTCTCTCAAGTTCGGCCTGGAAGTTGCATAAACAAAAAACCACGAATTGGCCTTTTCTCTCAATTTCAGCCACTAATAAACCCTTTTTCTTGGTTTTTGCCATGAATTAGCGATTTTCCCCAATTTTAGCCTCGGAATTGTCTCCAAAACCCGTGAATTTGTTATTTTTTTACAATTTTGGATTAGAAATTGCATGAAGTATCCGTGAATATGTGAGTTTTAACGTTTTCAGTTATAAAATGCGCGGTGGACATGCGCACTATGAGGGCAAGAACTGTAAATTAGCGTTTTCACTCAATTTTAGAGGCAATAAAAGGGCCTCCATAAACGAAGAATTTGTGTTTTTTCTTAAGTGAATTTTTATCTGGAAAATGCATCAAGGATCTGCGAATTCGATCATTTTCCAAAGTTCACCCTCGACTAATCGATTTCCTTTGATTTTAGCCATCACAAAAGAGCGCTTTTTCTCACTTTAGCCGTTGACTTGCAGCCCAAAACCATAATTTTGTGATTTTTTCTCCAGTTTGTTCTGGTATTTGTATCAATAAACCACGAATAAGCGCATTGCCTCAAATTTTTAGCCGCGAATGAGAGTTTTTTCTCGATTTTAACCGCGAATTATGCGCTTTTTTTTCTCAATTGTCCTGTGAAGGAACCATTTTTCTCAATTTCAGCCATTAATTTGTGTTTTTTTGTTTTTTTTTTCACTTTATCTGCGGACTCGGCTCTAAGAACAGGACGTTAACGCTCTCTCACAATTTTAGCCGCAAACGAGCTCATTTTGATCTGGAAGTTGCGCCAAAAAATTAAGTTCTATGCTAAAAGTGAGAAAAGTCTGATATACGTGGTTAAAATTGAGAAACAACACTCATTCGCGCCTAAAATTGATGAAAAATCCTAATTCAGGGATTAAAATTGAGAAAAAACGTCACTCAAAGCTGAAATTGAGAAAAACAACCTCTAATTCATCGCTGAAAATGAGAAAAAACGATAATTCAAGGTTTGAATGGTAAACATCGCTCATTCGTGGCTAAACGTTGGCGAATTCGCCAATTAAGTCCTTGGCGCAACTTCCAGATCAAAATTACTTGTGAAAAAGCACAAATTCATCGTTTTTCGAGGCCGAATTGGTGAATTCGCCAACGTTTAGCCACGAATGAGCGATGTCTTCCATTCAAACCTTGAATTAACGTTTTTTTCTCACTTTCAGCGATGAATTAGAGGTTGTTTTTCTCAATTTTAGCCTTGTTTTGCCTTTTTTTCTCAATTTCAATCCCAGAATTAGCATTTTTCATCAATTTTAGGCGCAAATGATTGTTTTTTTTTTTTTTTCAATTTTAACCACGTATTTCAGACTTTTCTCACTTTTAGCAAAGAAATTAATTTTTCAGCCGCGAAATTGACAGCAATACCGTGAATTTGTAATTTATCTCAAGGTTGGACTAGAAGTTGTATAAAAAGTCCGCGCAAATTGGCGATTTTTGCTCAACTTGAGCCAGCATGAATGTGTGTGGACTTGCCACAAGGTCAGGACTTTCTCAATTTCAGGAGTGAAAGGGGCTCTAAAAGCCATGAATTTGAGCTTTTTGTCAATTTTTTCTATTATGGAAATTGCGTCATGAGACCGCTCATTTTTAACCGCAAGTTTGAGAATTAGCACTTTTTCAAAATTTTTAACCGTGGACTCAACTGAACTCAATTTATTGCGAGCATAAAGACAATTATAAGTATCGTCAATAAATGCAGACAGATCACAGCCAGTGCAGACTGGTAAAAAAACTCCTTAACAGAGTAAGGGGCAGCGTTGAGGATTGGATCTCGAGGCAGACGGCGGAACTTGGGGGCCGGAACGTCTCTAAACTTAGCGGGGAGCGCAATATAGAGCCTCCAACCCATAAGAAACCAGAATCGACCCGAGCAGAAGGCTGACCGCCGAGTCAGCGGCGTGCCTCGTAGCATACGAGTGAGAGGCCGAGTTCAAAGGGAATTCTCGAAGATGGGCACGCACGAAGAGAAGAATGCTCAGGACGTAGGCGGCATGCAAGGTCATATAAGCCGCAAGATAAGGTCATAACTCACCTCAAGCAAGAACGGTGTTATGTTTGTGGACGGGTATAGGCACCGGATATACACCAACAAGTACAACTATAAGTACCAAAGCCAAGAACATTTCATTATCAAATCCAGTCGGACAACCCGGAAGGCTAACCACTGCTCTCAACCAGGAACACTGCAGTCCATTGGAATCTAATTGATTCGATTTTTTCGACGAACCACTCACAAAAATGTAAATTTTCACATTGGCCTCATTTAATCGTTCCAACACCGAAAATAATGACCTACCCACATTATTCAAGAATTACCCCGCCACACAAAATGTCGTCCAAATACGCGCATGAGTTCGGAATGTCACCAATACGTGATTCAATGAACGACGCCGAAAGAAAGCCCTAAAACGAGACGATTGTATTGGTACAAACCTAAATGGGTATTAATCGTTTGGTAATGACAACAAGAATCGGCCACCTGTAGCTTCAAGTAGGCGTTCTTTAAATCCAGACGGCAAAAAAACTTACAGCCTTGTAACTTATTAAAAATTTCGTCAACGTGCGGAAGCGGGTGATGATCTAAGCGAAGTTGCCCTCATCGCTCAGCCAGATCAACAAAATAATATTGAAAAAACACTAATTCGTGGTTTCTCGAGGCAACATCAAGACTGAAATTAAGAAAAATCACTAATTTATAAGGATAAAAGTGAAAAAATCGCTCACGGTTAAAATTAACATATACGTAGAGCTCATACGACGTTAAAACTGTAAAAATTTCGCTGATTTGCGGCGAAACTAGAGAAAAGTGTTAAATGTTCTGATAAAATTTAGAAAAACGCAAATTCAAGGACGCGTTTTTGCTTAACCGGGAATTGCTTCAATTCGTGGCTACAGCTGCTGCCAAACAGCGCGTATTAGCTGCTAAAATGAAGACTGGCGCTAATTTGCGTATCAATATTCGAGAAAACGCCTAATTCGTGGCAAAACTAAAGAAAAACATGGAAGTAAAAGCCTAATGTCCTGTTAAAATTGAGAAAAACGCTAATTCACGTAAACATGTCTACCAAAACATGCTTGATCACGGCTAAAACTAACGCAAATGCAGGTTCCCGCCTAAAATTGCGATAAATGACTATAATTCGCTGGTAAAATTAAGAACATGCGTTAACGCATGCTAAAGAAAGAATTCGAGGCTAAAATTAAAGAATAATTCGCAGCTAAAATTGAGGAAATTTGCTCATTCGCAGCAAAATTTGAGAAAAACGCCAGTTGTAATTATGAGAAATAGCGACAATTCGCCGTAAAAATGGAGAAAAAAGAAACGCTTATCCGCATGACTCAAGGTGCGTTTACACTGAAGTGTCGCGCTACACTTATTGCTTAAAATTTAGTGCCAGACACAAATATCCTTGGTGTGAACACAAACTTCCAGAAAATTTTATCAGAATTTGTACAGTCAATGTACATGTCTTGTGTCTGACACTTTACATTTATGTCGAGGCATAAGTGTAGCTACATAAATGTCAGACACTTTAGTGTAAATGCACCTTAAGAAGTGAAGAAAACGCTCTTAATTCCCGGACTAAAACGGAGAAAAAGCGCTGTTAAAATTGAGAAAAACGCTAAATCACGAATATATTTATGACAAAACGAGCTTATTCACAGCTAAAACTGAGGCAAATGCGGATTCTAGCCTAAAATTGAGATAAAGAGCGTATTCGCTGTGAAAGGTGGTGGGAAAATCCATTAATTCGTGGTTAAGATTGACAAATAAATCTGATTCGCAGGAGAAAAACGCCAATTCGCAAATTTGGGGGGAAATCCGCTAACTCGGGGCTAAATTAAATTGAATAAAAGCGGTAATTCGCTGGCAGATCGAAGAAATACTTCTCGGTTAAAATTATGAAATAATTCGCAGCTAAAACTGTGGAGAAAAAAGGCTAACTCGCGGATCATCTTGAGGAAATCCTCTGCTAAAATTGAGGAAACGCGGTAATTCGCGCCAAAAATTGAGAAAATGAAGAAAAACGCTAATTCTCGGCCATCAAAGTGTAAAAGCGCCAATCCGCTCTTAAAATCCGGAAAAACGCTAATTCGCGGATACATTTAATTTAAAAAGGGGGTGGCATGAAAACATGATGGACACAATAGCTGGATCATTGTTTTATAAAAAGAAAGATAAAATCAAGTTTATGATCGAACCTCTCCCAGGATAAAATCCTAGAAGGTTGAAAAAAGTGGTTTTCGGCATGCTGTCGGTCTGTCGCCTTTTTCCCGATAAATTACGTGAAAATAAAACCCTAGCCGTTTCTTGGTATAAAAGCGCCTATCTGACCTTTGTTTTGAGGAAAAAAAATCATTTAACGGACATGTTCTCCCCGCACCGAAATGTCGTTTTAATTAGTTATACCTTCAAAACAAGTGATTCCACAATTTTTGAAATATTTTTTAAAAGAATTCCTCGTGAAATTTTCTTGCGAATTGACTACAATATTACCGAAAAAAATCAACTTTTCTGTAGCCAAAATCGTCGTTCTTAGCGCAAAAGGACCAGTAGCACAAAATAACGGTCGAAAGTGCAAAAAAAGGGGCGCGAGAGGGCTCCTAAAAAAAGAAAATTAAGTAAAAATTGTGGGAGAAGTAGGATTTGGCGCGACTACGTCAAAAATTATTTACCACCGAATTACCTAGTACATAAATCGAAACCTAGTTGTTTCTTAGTATGTAAAACGCGAATACCTTGTTTTGAAGAAAAATAATTTCCCAGGCATGTTCACCCTGTAGCGGAATGCAATATTTTCGGTTTTTTTTTAATGCAATCATTGATGTACGCGAAAAATTACCGTTTACACAACGCGCAACCTTCAACATTCAACCCATTTTACCTCAGTTCACATATATTTATAATTTCGGTGTGATTTTGGGATATTCGGGGGAATTTTTGGATGGGTAAGTGATGAGGAGGGGGATGGTGAGGGGTAATTTTACTTTAATGGAAGTGTTTCTGTGAGTAGGTACATTTGAAGATCAACGCGGAAATATCTGTATTTACTTTTTATGTTTGGTGAAATACGGCTCAAGTATGACATGATCAGGAATATTTGAACTTTTGCTGTGAGAATTTCAAAGGCTGTTCGTGTTACAAGCAGGTAGTCGTAATCATCTTCTTATTTTTTGGTCAGGAAGGTTCAACATTTTCAACTGAGTCAGAGGGCCTTGAAAAGTTGGGATGCAAGGTAAACCGTTTTTTTGGGATACATACATTATTTACTGGATTAGTTAGGTAGGTAGTATTATCCAACAAAAACTTGTCGATGTTTGCTTCAAAGAGATTATGATCGAACCTCGAACTTATTTAATCCTCAGGTATTTTATTAAACAATCTTCGACAACGCGATAGTCTATTAATTGTATTTGTAACAGTAAGTTTGGTATTACCGTGAGTTATGGTTGCGTATCACATTTCTTTTCGTGAAAACCGTCGCAAATATAAACAGCAACTAGCAAGCAGCGTAAGATGAATAAAGTGGCAGAATCCATAACTCCCATTATTAGGGAGCCTCCCTACAATCCACGTGTCATCCAAATTATTAATGACATGAATTTGTCTCCCCTCCGCTGTACTTCGAAAGCATTGTTTAAGCCTGAGTGACGATACCCAGAATTGGTGGATGCCAGAATTATATATCGTGAGACTAAAAAACTTCGGAAAATAATTTGTTAACCCTGGAATGGTATCGTTGAGTCAAAATGACTCTGGCCCCCACTTTAACCGACGCCGTGGTCTTGCGGTGAATGGTAGGGCATGCTCCTCCCATCTATGCCTTCCTTAGGGGGTCAGTTCAAAGTTGTTCAAGTGGTACATCGGAACTCAGCGCACTGCTCCCATCAGTCAGGTAATTATCCAAACCTTGCACGTCAAAATGACTCTCGATAGCAATACTGTTGGTGAGACACGGCCCCATTGACTCCACCATGCCAATGCATGCCTTGTCAAGCACGCCAAATTGTCTTATTATTTCCAATCACTTCCCTGTTTATTAACCCAAAAAGATAACAATCGAGAGCAATGGAGGTTGCGTAATTCACGTTAAAACACTTGACTTTTCAATTCTTATCTCTGCATGACATCCATTGTGAATTTTGATTACCAGTAGTCCACTTTCTCATGGGACCTCTTTCAAATGGGTATCATTTGTGGCCCATATTTCTTCCAGGAAAAATGAATAAGAGATCAGAAAAAAAATACAATATAAACCTTGAAGATATCCCGCGATTGTTAGAGGAGTTGGATGAAACTACTGACGACATTGTACCAAGCTCGGAAGATGAACATGATCCTCTCGATAAAATCGACTTAGAAGACGATCGAGATCAGGACTATGACGTGGAAGAGGAAGGCTCAGATCCATCTTCTGACAGCGCGAGTGAGGTTGGGGAGTTCGATGATGACGAAGTGGAAGGTAGAATTGAGGAAGCCGTTCGCACCATCGAAGCATCAAATGAAGTGGAGGCTTGCACTTCTACCAGTTTTCAGTCTTTCAACATTGCAGCAGATCAAGGGACACCGTCATTTAAAAATAATAAAGGTGATAGAAAGCGAAAAAATGAAAAACTAATCACCAAAAAGAAGGGAATCAAGCGAACAAAGAACGATGCGCAAGAAAGTCCTATTGCAAATGACGAAGTAGTCTTTTTCGACGGAGAAAAGATCAGAGGAAGGGAAAGGAAAGACGGGAGTGTTTTTGTTTGGGATACCAAACCAGTCTCGGCAACGTCTTCAAACAAAACACCTAAACGGAACGTTGTTCATATCACCCCAGGACCGACAGGGTCAGCAAGAGACGTTATTGAGCCCATAGACTGCTTCTCCCTTTTTATCAATCCTGAAATACTGAACGTCGCCAAAAAACACACAAATGAGGAAATCCACCGTTTGCAGACCACTGAGAAAGGAACATTTTCTGAGATTGACGACATCGATGAGCTGAAAGCCTTATTAGGCCTTTTCATTTATGGTGCTGCCAAAAAAGACAACCATTTGCCCACTACATTGCTCTTCAACGCTGAACAATGGGGCGTATGGTACAAGGCCACAATGTCAATGAAAAGATTTGAGTTCTTGGTGAGAAGTCTTCGATTCAATGATAAACAAATTCGTGATCCTACAGACAAATTCGCTCCGATATCCAAAATTTGGAATATGTTTATTGACAATTGCCGAAAACATTTCAGGCCGGGGTCTTACGTCACGATAGACGAGCAGCTTGTACACTGAGAAAAAAGAATTTTCACCGATCATGATTTTTGATCGGTGAAATTCAAAAAGGTATCTAATACTGAAAAGCCGGTGTCTATCACCGTTCAGAAGAAAGAAAATCACCGTTCGTGATAAAATTAGTCGGTAACGATAACTGATTCGAAAAGGTGAGTGGCGAAACGGTGAGAAAAGCGGAGAGGTATCAGTGAGTGTCACCGTCTTGAATATTTAGTTGAAAATCACCTGAGAGGAACAGTAGAAGTTAATGATGCATCGGTTGGGAACACCTACAGTGAGATTCACCGATTTCTCGGGCATAAATACCTCTTCATGTATGTTTTTTACGTACCAGCTATGCATTTTACTGGGTCTATACCATCACTAGCTCCGTTATTTTGTAATTTTAAACGTGTCCGTTAGACGAATTATCGCTTATTTTCATTTCTATTTCGTAAAATATTGATAAAGAGATGTGATAAATTTGTCTAACGCACGCGTTGCTGCCACAGTATGAGGAAGCTGGTGATGGCAGAGGCTCCGAGAAGGTCACTTACATAGCCGGTACGTTAAAAAACAATTAGTTTCACTGAGACGAAGCATTCAATTCACTCCATAAAGAAGTGAAAACTACTGACTGGTCAGTATATTTATACTCACGTGGTAGGTGAATTTTACCAAAAGGAATGTGTACTTTACCTACGAAGAAAGGTTAAAACAACCGAAAATTTCACTCAGGTAACGGTGACAATCAACAGGTAGTTAAGTGAAATAAGCGAAAAGTGAGGTTATTTTCACCTGAAGGAAAGAGTGGAATTCACCGAGACAAAGGAAAAAAGGCACGAAGTGATCGGTGAAGAACACCATGCCTACAGTAAAGATTACCGATACATTGATGAAAAATACCGAATGGTTTGTAATAGTTACCTTTCTAATCGGTAAAATTAATCCAGGGATTCAGTATCACCAACCTTGGAATAGGTAACGACTACTGTCTCTTTCGGTGAAAACAACCTTGGGATCTGTAACCATTACATTTCAGTCGGTGATTTAGTAAAAGGTGAATTTCACTCTTTAGATAAGGAATCGGTTTAAAATACCGTACTAATTTTCACCGTTTTCTAACGGATATTTCACGAAGAGAACGGTCGGCTGAGATAAAACCTTTTGAATCGGTAACAATAACCGTAATTTCGGTGATTATTACTCCTTTTTTTTCTCAGTGTAGCTTTCCGGGGAAATTGTCCATTTAGGATGTATCTTCCGAATAAACCTTCAAAGTATGGCTTGAAGATCGTCGCAATGGTTGATTCGTCCACGAAGTATCTGTTGGATGCCATCCCTTACATAGGGAAAGGGACTACCCCTCCGGACGTGCCAGTCGCTTCACACTTGGTGAAAGAGTTAGTGAAAACGATCGAGAATACCAACCGCAATGTTACCTTTGACAACTGGTTCACCAGCGTCCCCCTCGTATCGGAACTCGCACAGAAAGGCTTAACGTGTATTGGCACTATTCGTAAAGACAAGACTGAACTTCCTCCCGATTTTGTTAATTCAAAATTCAAAAACAGAAAAGTAGGCTCATCTCTTTTCATATACCATGAGAAAATGACAGCCGTTTCCTATAAAGCGAAAACAAACAAACTGGTAACATTAGTTTCATCGATGCACAGTGAACCAGACCTCCACCCATTCAGCCGGAAGCCTCGCATCATTCACTCATACAATTCCACGAAAGGGGGTGTTGATACGCTGGACCAACTATGTTCGAACAACTGCTGTAACAGAAAAACTAAACGGTGGCCCTTGTGCTTTTTTTATAACATGTTGAATGTCGCTGTAGTCAACAGTTATGTTATTTATAAGCAAACAATTTTTTTCGAATGCAACAGAAGAAAAAGACGAATCAACCACACGGACAACGAACGGAGACGGATCAGCCTAAAAATGTGGAAAAGCCCATGACACGCCTGGAGTTCATGATCAAACTGAACGAACAGTTGTCGTATCAGTGGAAGATGAAGAGACTGGAAAAATATCCTAAACTCAGCAGAAATCTCAAAGCGAGTATCCAAAGCAGTCTGAGAATGTCACTTGATGCAATTCAAACTGAACCACAAACCTGTGTGGCAACCACTAGCACACCCACATGCTCAATGGAAGCCCGAAGTTCTGCAATACTTGAGCCATCCTTTCAGCAAAAAACGTGCCCCCCAAAAAGAAAATATTGCCATTTTTGTCCGTCTTCGATCAAACGCAAAACGGCGACATCCTGTTCCGGGTGTGGAAGATTAATTTGTGGATCTCACACGAATGAAAAACTGTGTCAAGACTGCTAGATGAACTGTAATATTAGCTGTGAAATGTGATAATTTTATTTTCTTAACGTAAATTTTATTATTTTTGACAATCTAGTCCAGCAATTTTATTGTACTGGTCATTTTCTTTATTTCTTATTACTTTTCGTTTATTCGTAATTTTGTATTTGGCTGAAGATGCGTTTTTTCGTAATATTTTTTGTTTCTATTATAATTTTGCTTGTTTAAAAATGTAACATTTGAGAGAAACAAACGTTCGTTAGTTCGTGCAATTATTTTCCATGGTAACCCAATATATTTTTCGTTGGAGTCAAATTGACTCCAGTCGATACCAACAAAAGGGTATCATTGATCGATACCATTCCAGGGTTAAAGACAGGAAACGGGATGATGGTTAGTGGTTACAGCTGACCCACTGTCAACCTCAAAACGCTCCTTACGGCTAACAACATTATTAACCAAATGTGACATTGACGACGAGAAGTTGTTACGACATTCCTTGGTGGCGTGAACTCCCAGTTCACTGCCGGACGCCGGGACAATGCGTGTTTTTGATGCCCACATCGATGACACCGACGACCGGGTCCGTTGCTCTTCGCTTCTTCCTGCGCCGCTCCCAAGCTATGACTGTCGATACTCCCGCAAATGAGAGAGAACGAAACGTTGCCAAAATAAAACATGTTTGAACTGATGAGGCTTAATCGGACCCATAAAGACACCTAATGTTAAATTTATACCTCTCAGCAATTTCGCATTTATCGGGCGAGAAATGCTGTTGTAGCGCGGCGGTCACCTCAGAGAAGGATGACTCGGATGGCTTCTAGGGGGCCACTAAACTTTTAGGGCTATAACGCACTAGCCGCCTACCGCCGCGGTTGGCGGGAGAGCGGTTGCTAAAATGTGTAGAAACGAATGGGAGACAACGCACTGCCTCCCGCGTAACCGCGCGGGAGGGCGGCTCCCGCTGTCCCGCGCGGTGATCTCGACAACCGCGCGGCAGGGCGGTACTCGAAATGCCTTGCTCTCTATGGAAGACAACGCTCTACCCGCCGAGATCAGCGGTTTTCATTGAACTCCGTCATTTCTTCGTGTGCATTCAGGCGAGAACAAACATCAACAAATGGATTTTGACACTGAAAAATTTATTTTTGAAGTAGAATCGCGGCCAGCCCTGTGGGATATGAGGTGCAAGGAATACAGTGACAAAATTGAAAAAATAAAAAAGTGGGAGGAAATCGTCGAAATGTTCGCCGACAACGAAATGTCACAAGAAGAAAAAAAAAGCTTGGTAAGTTGTTTTCATTAATTTTATTAAGAAAATTGGGAAAAGTAATTTTATGCGAACTCATCTTGCCACGGTAATGGGTCGACATTTACGAAGTAATCAGCTAGCAAATTTCTAATGTTAATTACAGATTTCTTTCCCCTTTGAATTATTCCTTGATTAGTATCTTCTAAACTTTCAATATTAGTGTAACAAGTTTCCTCAAAATTGAGACCATGTCTCTCGCGGGTAAAATTGTGCAATACACAGCAAGCCTTTACGATATCTTCTGCTAATTTTAAATTTACATTGAGAGGTCTGTGCAAAATACGCCATTTATTAGCTAAAATGCCGAATGTACATTCAACGTATCGACGCGCTCTACTTAAACGATAATTAAATATACGTTTTGATTTACTCAAGTTATTTCCTGCAAAGGGTCGTAAGACATGTTCAGACAGGCCAAACGCTTCGTCACCAACAATAAAATAGGGAATTTTGCCCTCGATTCCCTCTATTTCTTCTTCTTCAGGTATTTCCAAAGTTTTGTCCATTAATCGTTTGTACAGAGAAGAATCTTTAAAAACTGCAGAATCGCTGCACTTCCCGTACGCCCCAATGTCAACATAAGTGAATTTATAATTGCTATCACAAACTGCCAATAGATTTATTGAAAAATAGTGTTTATAGTTGTAGTAGAGAGATCCCGTTCTAGCAGGTTTAATGACGCGGATATGTTTGCATCTATGGCCCCAATAATATGGGGAAAATTCGCTCGGGTTTCGAATTGTTTGGTTATTTCTGACCAGGTCGCCGCCGTTGGTTGAGGGAGGCACTCTTTTTTCATCGTAATCCATAACGCTTCGCACACTTGTTGTATAATTTCACTAATAGTTGTTCTTCCTAAGCGATAGGCGTAGTGAATGTCTGCGATCAAACACCCAGAGGCCAAGTACCTGAAATATCATAATGTTTATTTTATTTCTTTTCAGGACTTTCGTTACAGAAGAAATGGAAAAACTTAAGAGACAGCTTTGTAAAAGAACATCGAAAGCTGAAAACGTTGAAAAGCGGTTCGGGAGCCTCAAGCAAACCGACCTATGTCTTCTACAGTCAGCTACTTTTCCTCCAAGACGTTACTGCAGGGAAAAAAACCGCCGACAGTTTGGAAAGTTCAACAGATGCCGAACAAGTGGAGTCGCAGAGTGGACCATACGAAACACCAAACACGTCGGAAGCACTGCAGACACCCAGATCAAAAAAGAAAAAGACGGACAAGGAAAGTGAAGATGTTGAAGTTCAGTTGGTCCAAGTACTGAGGGAAAGTCAAAGAAATAATGATGACCCCGATCGTCATTTCCTACTGTCCTTGCTTGGTGATTTCAAAAAAATTCCGGAGCATTTGAAGCCATCGACAAAAATAAATCTCATTCAAACCATAATGAATGCATCCCTCCATATGCCACATCCTTCCCATAACTATGAACGTCGTAGTGTGACCCCGGGATCTGCGTCATCTTGCATGACTGACCAATCGCAATCCAGTGATTACTTAGAACTTTTTCCGACACAGTATAAATATTGAGTAAGGCAAAATTCTCTCATGTTAAAAATTAAAATGTGTGTGTCTTATCTATTCCATTGTTTCTATGATTAAAATACTCAAAAACACTTAATTCATTATGTAATATTTTATTTACCTCAGGGTAACTAGAAGCTTCTCTTCCGGATCGATGCATGGACGCATATTTGTGGCCTTCCCAGTTATTCTTTGTCTGATTTTACCCAGTAGTTCATCAAATGAGTTCTGGGACATCCTCGTGTAATTGAAAAATTTGTCGTCATATTCCCTCAAATCATTGTAAAACTTGTAGAACGCTCCGTCCGTTTTCCTAGTTTGCAAGATAGGATGAACCCAATATCTGTGCTTTCGGCGTTTTATTTCATTTTTCTTCTTTTTCTTCATCCGGCGAGTTAAAAGCCAAAGCGCCACAGCACCATCAGCTGTTACTTCCATTTTCAGACTGAAGAGTTGAAGGAACAGACAAGAGAGGACGAAGGGAACCGCGGTGGAAGCCGCGGAGTATAACGCTCGACCCGCAACCGCCAGCCGCGGCGGTAGGCGGCTAGTGCGTTATAGCCCTTAAGCTTCTCATAGGCCGACGGCCCAATTAACACTTTAAGAGAAGAAACTCCTTCCTCCTCGGACAACTGGTTCAGAGCGAAATTATGCCTCCAGCCGCTCAAGATAGTTTTCGAAAAGCTCCGAACCCTCAGCGAAAGGCTGAACATTGCCAATGAGCCCCACAACACGCGGCATACTCGTGCCGGCGGCGGCGGAGACGGTCAAGACTGACGTCCGCGACAACCTCGTCGAAGAGTGCGACCCATTTCACAACTCCCGAGGATTTGGTTTAGCCTTGGTTAGGCCCTTGAAAAAAACTAATAGCCCGTGCTGTTCGATTGCTAACACCAATTTAGTGGATTTCGCTCATATTAAAAGTAAATTTGGCCAATTTAGGTACTCAAGAGTTTCACTCAAAAACTTAATTCTTAGTAGTTTTGGGTGTGAGGGGTTCGTTTATTAATTTCTCCTCTTCTGATAAGTGTCAAACCAACAGTGATGGAAATTCCACAAATAGGCAAAATGAAAGCAACGCATATAGAGAGAGGTCCATCGTGACACTTTGATTCCCTTAAGAAACCAGGCCGTGGCGGCCTTGTGCCATAGTTTTTGTTTACGACTTCTATAATGCTCCATTTCAAAGCTTAGAATTAACTCGGCGGGATGTCTTTATAGAAAAATTGTTATGGGGTGTGGAGAGGGGTACACATAAAACGACATTTCGTTCGTGTCAGAAGTGACACCTCGAAGAATTAATCAGAAGAAACGCTCCTTCACTTCTTGTTAAAGCGTTTCTGAAGACCTGAAAACTCTAATAAAACTTAAGTTGAGTTATTTGTCTCAATGGTGTCGGTTTATTATACGACTTTTTCACTTGTTTACTCCGCAGGGGTTTCAGTCTGTTGTTGTTGTTGTTGTTGGAATATTAATGAGCAGATTGGGGTTCGATCGCCTCTAATAAAAGGCCATTAATTTCATATTTTCAGGGAGTTGTACCTATAATCTATTGTTTTTCATATTTGATTCTTTCGATGTAAGTATATAGCACCCACGTAATAATATAATATTACGGCTAAATGAATCTCCAAAACAAAGGTTACTCAATTTTCGTCTTATTGATGGATGTTAAATACAAACTTTATATGAAATGCTCGATGCCTCTATGGCGATGGAATGGGGGAGGAGGCTCCAGGCTGAGGGCGTTGAGCAAATGGGACAAAGTCGTTCTTTGTATGTGAGTATACATATATAAGAAACCCAATAAACGCAGCGTTATTTTAAAAATTGTCTCCCTACAAAAGAGGCCGTAGTTTCCAAGAAACATTGGATTCAATCTCGTTTATACTCTCTACAACGACTATACCCTTACCTTTACTTTTATCTCAGTTCCTTTACTTTTCCTTTAAATACGAGACGATGATTACTCCTTCAGCTTTCAGTTAAAAAAGTAAAAAAAAAAAGGACGCCCAACCCATTGCAAAAATGTGTACAAGATGATTATTTGTTCCAATGAACTAAAAATCAAAATATTGACAACACCAGAAAATAACACACTGATTGGTGTGATAAAAGGCAGAGCCTAAAGGGGTGCATTAGTGTGTCCGGGTGAACATTCCGGGAAACGAACACACTTTTTCTTCGATCGATTCCAGCTCGTTGGAAATGGAGACAAATGAACTATTCAGGAGGGGGCGATCGAACCGACCACAAAATGACTATTTATTTTTGACCCAGATAAGGACACTGTGGAGAGAATGTTATAAGATGGTATTTTTTTTTTTTTCATTTTGTTTTATTTGAAAAGAATAAAAACGTTTTACTATTCGAAAAGGTACTTTTCGTGTTTTAATCTAATTGCTCGTAGAGAACGCTCCCTTGACTCAACAGTCGATAGAAACCCTACGAAAATAAAATGTTGTGTAACGCTGACCCTTCCCCCCATTCTATCTAGTCTTTTTCTTATTTAACCACAAAGTATAGAAAGATATTAGAACAAGAACGGGTTGGAATGGATTTAGAACCCTCCAGTGGTCTCATTGTTGAGGTTTTAAGTAGGCCAGGCTCTTCTTGATGCGCCTCCTGTGCAGATGATCGAATTAATTAACCCGCTCGTGCAAGGAACATAACGGGGTTGTCTGGCGAACAGAAGGATCTGTCGTGTCCCGTCTTCGAATTCAGAGAAGCGAGAGAAATGCGATAACTTCCAAGTCATTCTTGCCGTGAAAAGCTATTTTCTTTCCAGTTTTTTTTTCGCGTCAATCCCCCCCCCCCTCCCACCAACACCACCACGCCAACCAGACTGAAGGTCAGTCACAGACGTTCACAGCTTGGGGTCTTGTTGAGAAAAGAGCCCAAACGTTTTAATTATGAACAATTACGAAAGAAGTGAGAATGGGTCTCTTTTGTTCAATTTTCAAATCCCAAAAGCTCAACGCTTAGCGTGTTCATAATGTTATCGGGGCAGCGGGAGTTTTTATTTCTTTCCTCTTTTTTCTAGAACTCAATAAGGCAATAGGGTGGGAAAGCTTTTGAAGGAAACTATTTTCTCTCTCCTTTTAAGAGTGAACCCTAGTTTCGTGATTTAGATGGACTCCGAGGGCTTATACTTTCATAAGGATGGTATTGTACTTAAAAAGTGCTTAAAAATCCTGTTAACCGAAGTCATTAGTGACGGTACATTTAAGGAGCTTTACAACTCTTTTGTTGTCTGTCTTGAATGAGCTCGGTTGGTTGATGAAGGAGTTCATTTTTTCATCATGCCGAGCTTATAAGTTTAAATGTACAAATTCACTACGCGGCGGCTCCTCCTTCGAAGTGTCTCCAGGAATAATCAGCGTCCTTGTCATTACCACATAAGTGGACTTTTCTGCGGTTACAACACATCACAGCACATTACAACACATCTCTGAACTCAAAACAAGTTAAAAAAAATTGTAAGTAGTATTTAATTTTCAAGATTAATTTCTTTATTTCAGCCTCCCCACTCCCTCGAATTCACAGTTGTGACTAGGGTAATAATAATAATAATATAAAAATAACAACAATTATAATAATAATGATAATATCCCCCAGGGGGTATCTCGGTCCGAGATACTACGGGCGTGGTGAGCCCGGGGTACCTAGCTGGGCTCAGACTAACCCAAACTCCTGAAGTCTGAGTCGAACCCTTCCCTTGACCCCTATCCTTTCCTGGACGGCGTGGGGCTCCTTTGTGTTGGGGCGCTCCGTGGGGGGATGTCCTCGGCGTGTTCGAGGGTACAGCGTATATCTGGGAGTTGCTGGGACCTCTCCCAGTGCCGCTACAATGCCCCCACACCCTGACCTAGTCATGTCTTAGGGTGTGTGTGGGGGTCGGTGGGTGGTGCCCGAACATCCAATTAGCCTTGGAGGAGGCTGCCCTGAACCACCAGCGAATAATCCCCCATCGCGACCCTGCTGTGCGTTGGGGGGGGGGGCTTCGCCGTGGCCACGGGTTTGGCGTGGGGGCTCTCTCCGGGGATTGGCCCACACTTGGATGTGTCCCGGCGCCCCCGGTGGTGCGCTGCGTCTGTTATCCCTTCCCTCCTTACTCTTATCACCACTTCAACATGAATTCAAGCAACAAAAAACTTTGATCAGGTCCCAAACCTTCCCTCCCCGTGGGTACTCCCGACCCACAAACTCAATCAACTAATGAATAAATCTGTCGCCGGCATTTTAATTAGTAAATTAATTAAACTGATATTATCCGGACGACGATGGAAGGGCATAGCCCAACACGCACTCGGCAATTATGTTGACGGCAATAAGAAAGAGTGTGCAGCTGAGAACGGATCCTTGAGGGATACCGTTCTCGAGCACATGTTGTGCCGTCAACACCGACCCCAGTCTAACACGGAATCTTCTGCTACTCAAAAAGCTGGAAATAAACTTGAGAAGTTTTCCGCAGAAGCCCCACTGATGGAGTTTCCTCAAGACGCCAAATCTCCACGTCGTGTCATAAGCCCGTTCGAGGTCGAAGAACACGCCTATAGTGCAGTGATGGTGCAGAAAGGCGTGCTGAATTTCGGCCTCTACTAGGCCAACAGTTAGCGTGCCCGGTATTAAGCTAAACACTCAGTTTCCAGAATCAAGACTCTATAGTTTGAGTCTAAATCAGTGGCGTAGGTAGGAATTTGTCAGATTGAAATCTCGTGAGGGTGAGGGGAGGGGAGTAATTTCACATTTTAGTCATCATTCCACCTAGCCAGCACACTCTTGAATCTGGCCATCTTGCTGGTCTCATCATAGCCTCAATTTCTCAGTTAAGGGCGATTTTTGGACTCTACCCGCAAATTAGCGCTTTTCTAAATTTTGGACGAGTGTATCGTTCTTCTCAATTTCAGCCGCAGATTAGCGGTTTTTCACATTTTACCACAGCATTAGCAATTTTATATAACTTTTATAAGTATAGATTATTGCTTCTTTTCAGTTCTAGCCGTGAATTAGCGTATTTTTTAACATTGAACTATAGCCATGCATGAAATTGCCATTTTTCTGTTTTTTTTTTTATTTTTTTTTTCAAACCAACAAATTCTATCCATCCATTTCTGCCAAAAAATCATCATTTTTAAATTATAAATTTCACGACACTTAATTCGAGAATTAGTGATGTTTTCAATTTTAGCTGCGAATTTCCCATTTTCCTAATTTTAGCGTCTCCAACCCGTGCATTACCTACCGAGTTTTCTCAATTTTTGCCAAGAATTGGCGTTAGACTCAATTTCAGCTGCAAATTAGCAATTTTTTCCATTTTTAACTGAGAATTAGCACTTTTTTTCAATTTGAACTTAAAATTAACGTTTTTCTTAATTTCAGCTGCACTAATTGGCGATTTTTTTAATTTTTGCCGCGAATTAGTGATTTTCTTCATTTTGTAAGCGCGAATTAACGTTTTTCCATAACTTTATATGTGTAAATTGCAAATATAAACGATTTTTCCCAATTTCAGCAGTGAAATAGCGTTTTGTGCTAATTTTGCGGCCATTCAGCATCCTATTCGCTTTTTCATACGCGAATGGGTGATTTTACGCCATTTCAGTTCTGAATTTGCCATTTTTGTCCAATTTTAACCTGAAAGCGTCTTTTATTTGTCAATATTATAGCGTGTTTTTAACTTTAATCGTGGGGTTTGCCCAAATACAACACTTTTGCGTTGATTTCCACAATTTATTCGTAGAATGGCCTCCATGTACCGCGAATCAGGGTTTTTTTCTTAATTTCTGATGGGCGTTTTCTGATGGGTGCGCAAAAATTATCACTCCCTCAGAACGCACACACATTACTGATGTGCGTGCGAATTCAATTCCACTTCTTTAGGGTTTTTAAAGTATTCGAGTTTATGGATTATATTGGTGTTCCACTCAACAAGAGAACCAAATTTTGCCAATCTTGGCCTCTCAAGATAGTCCAGTATGCAGAGGACAGCACCTTGCAACAGATGTAACGATTTTATGATTTTTATTTTAAGTATTCTAATTAGGTGGCCATAAACGAACGGATTTTTTTGGGAAACCCGCGGGCCTGGTCTGTGTGTTAGTGAAGAAGACAAAACTTCGGTTTTGACCATCAGTTTTCAAAACCCAAAGGCCAGGTCTGTTTATCGACATACACGTGGAGTTGAGACCGACGGATCTCGGAACTCTAGACTCGCGGGTTTTGAAATCCGAAGGATTGGCCTGTCGAGGGCCAGTGGGCGACTAACGTTCGGTTTGTGTCCGATGGTACTTGTTTGTTTACGGAAACGGAAAAACTAAAATTAATAAAAAGCATACGCATAAAATTGGGTAAAAGCTGGGAGCTGACGACAACGACTGAGCGACTGATGATGCTGAAACCGTTGTTTCGCACCAAATTAAACGTTGTGGATCGACAAATATTTTGTGATTTATTCCTTGGCCTAGCTGTGCACTTCACACTCGTACTGCGCGGGCGTTTCGGTCGGTGTGAAGTTTGTCATATACGGCCGACCGCCGTGAACGCACACACGAAGCCGAGGAAGCCGTGTCGCAGCTCGCTGCAGCCTTATGACAAATGGGCAATAGCTGGATTTGAACCCAGGCCTGGTGGTTTGCGAAGCGAGTATTGAATACATTACACCACCGAGTCATGCCTCTGATCTGTGACACGTGCTCAACAGTTCAACCTGCGGATTTTGTTTTTCAAAATCTGTGTGTTTCACCATACACGAACGGATTTGAACCGTTGGTAAGTTTTCCCGAAGGCGAGGACTGCACGTGAGTGGGCAACGAAAGGCTAAAAACCCGCAGATTTGGCCTGTTGGAAAAACCCACGGTCTAAACTTGCGGTTCTGGCTTGTCATTCTCCACTCACGTGCAAGTCACAGGCGCCTTCATGAATATCCAGCACCACAGACGCATTTTTGTGCGGAGTGACATCGGAGGGCAGTATGACCAAAGCGCTGGCATCGAAAACAGCGCATTGGTTCCGGGACATAGGGACGGACTTTGAGTTTGTAGAAAGTGCCATAGATAGAAGTAGGCAGCTCAGGTAGGTGGAACGTAAGGACAAATAAACCTGTACTTTCACGCTTGTCGGGATTACCAACACGGCAGGTTATGCGCCGCACTTTAATGACTTTTTCTTTCGCAAGACCCTCGAGGATAGCCTCGTCTGTCGAGTTTATGAAATCTCTACAGAAAATGACCCCCTCAACGGTATTAAGGCGAATGTTTGGGCTAGTTTTCACTGGAGTATCACCGAGGGATGTTAGATTTTTTACTATTTTTTCTTGATTGAGGTCAGCAACTTGAATATTGAGACGACCAGTGGAAATTTTGGAAACAGTTTTTAGAGAGCCGAATGTAGAACGTAGGAGACGGTGAAGAGCGAATGGACATGTTTTTTCAAAGGAAGTTTCCTTTGTTGATTCTATAATCCAGAATGGAGAGAACGTGTCTGGTAGATTGAGCTGCCACGTTGTGGCAGGAGGGGTTTGGTGGTTAGAGGATGTAGGAGTTTGTTGGGAAGTCGATGTTGACGTTGATGATTGCGATGGTGGTGGTACATCAATATCAATAAGGCTGGGTGAGTGAGTAGGAGGAACAGTAGAGTCAGACATTTGATCATGTTCAACAATACGTTTACCAGTGGGGATATTTGCCGCGGTTTCTCTACTAAGAGGTCGTTTAGACTGGGACGTTTCTTTGGTCTCTGCTGGAAGTTCATCCGAAGCAGGAGGAAGGGGGGGATTTATTCGTTGGAGACGATGACTTGAGCGGGTTTGATTTTGTGTTAGTTGATTGATTAGTAAATTAATTAAACTTATATTATCCGGACGACGATGGAAGGGCATAGCCCAACACGAATCGAGTTTCGAGAAAAAATGGCCCTCCGGCGGGATTTGAACCCGCAACCTCTGGATTACCAGTCCAGCACGCTGCCATTTGCGCCACGGAGACGCCTATGGGAGTCGTACTCCGAGGGATAAGCTAAGCCGAACCCCACCTAGGTCCATTGGTTCTTCGGGGTTCGGCTTAGCTTATCCCTCGGAGTACGACTCCCATAGGCGCCTCCGTGGCGCAAATGGCAGCGTGCTGGACTGGTAATCCAGAGGTTGCGGGTTCAAATCCCGCCGGAGGGCCATTTTTTCTCGAAACTCGATTCGTGTTGGGCTATGCCCTTCCATCGTCGTCCGGATAATATAAGTTTAATTAATTTACTAATCAATCAACTAACACAAAATCAAACCCGCTCAAGTCATCGTCTCCAACGAATAAATCCCCCCCTTCCTCCTGCTTCGGATGAACTTCCAGCAGAGACCAAAGAAACGTCCCAGTCTAAACGACCTCTTAGTAGAGAAACCGCGGCAAATATCCCCACTGGTAAACGTATTGTTGAACATGATCAAATGTCTGACTCTACTGTTCCTCCTACTCACTCACCCAGCCTTATTGATATTGATGTACCACCACCATCGCAATCATCAACGTCAACATCGACTTCCCAACAAACTCCTACATCCTCTAACCACCAAACCCCTCCTGCCACAACGTGGCAGCTCAATCTACCAGACACGTTCTCTCCATTCTGGATTATAGAATCAACAAAGGAAACTTCCTTTGAAAAAACATGTCCATTCGCTCTTCACCGTCTCCTACGTTCTACATTCGGCTCTCTAAAAACTGTTTCCAAAATTTCCACTGGTCGTCTCAATATTCAAGTTGCTGACCTCAATCAAGAAAAAATAGTAAAAAATCTAACATCCCTCGGTGATACTCCAGTGAAAACTAGCCCAAACATTCGCCTTAATACCGTTGAGGGGGTCATTTTCTGTAGAGATTTCATAAACTCGACAGACGAGGCTATCCTCGAGGGTCTTGCGAAAGAAAAAGTCATTAAAGTGCGGCGCATAACCTGCCGTGTTGGTAATCCCGACAAGCGTGAAAGTACAGGTTTATTTGTCCTTACGTTCCACCTACCTGAGCTGCCTACTTCTATCTATGGCACTTTCTACAAACTCAAAGTCCGTCCCTATGTCCCGGAACCAATGCGCTGTTTTCGATGCCAGCGCTTTGGTCATACTGCCCTCCGATGTCACTCCGCACAAAAATGCGTCTGTGGTGCTGGATATTCATGAAGGCGCCTGTGACTTGCACGTGAGTGGAGAATGACAAGCCAGAACCGCAAGTTTAGACCGTGGGTTTTTCCAACAGGCCAAATCTGCGGGTTTTTAGCCTTTCGTTGCCCACTCACGTGCAGTCCTCGCCTTCGGGAAAACTTACCAACGGTTCAAATCCGTTCGTGTATGGTGAAACACACAGATTTTGAAAAACAAAATCCGCAGGTTGAACTGTTGAGCACGTGTCACAGATCAGAGGCATGACTCGGTGGTGTAATGTATTCAATACTCGCTTCGCAAACCACCAGGCCTGGGTTCAAATCCAGCTATTGCCCATTTGTCATAAGGCTGCAGCGAGCTGCGACACGGCTTCCTCGGCTTCGTGTGTGCGTTCACGGCGGTCGGCCGTATATGACAAACTTCACACCGACCGAAACGCCCGCGCAGTACGAGTGTGAAGTGCACAGCTAGGCCAAGGAATAAATCACAAAATATTTGTCGATCCACAACGTTTAATTTGGTGCGAAACAACGGTTTCAGCATCATCAGTCGCTCAGTCGTTGTCGTCAGCTCCCAGCTTTTACCCAATTTTATGCGTATGCTTTTTATTAATTTTAGTTTTTCCGTTTCCGTAAACAAACAAGTACCATCGGACACAAACCGAACGTTAGTCGCCCACTGGCCCTCGACAGGCCAATCCTTCGGATTTCAAAACCCGCGAGTCTAGAGTTCCGAGATCCGTCGGTCTCAACTCCACGTGTATGTCGATAAACAGACCTGGCCTTTGGGTTTTGAAAACTGATGGTCAAAACCGAAGTTTTGTCTTCTTCACTAACACACAGACCAGGCCCGCGGGTTTCCCAAAAAAATCCGTTCGTTTATGGCCACCTAATTAGAATACTTAAAATAAAAATCATAAAATCGTTACATCTGTTGCAAGGTGCTGTCCTCTGCATACTGGACTATCTTGAGAGGCCAAGATTGGCAAAATTTGGTTCTCTTGTTGAGTGGAACACCAATATAATCCATAAACTCGAATACTTTAAAAACCCTAAAGAAGTGGAATTGAATTCGCACGCACATCAGTAATGTGTGTGCGTTCTGAGGGAGTGATAATTTTTGCGCACCCATCAGAAAACGCCCATCAGAAATTAAGAAAAAAACCCTGATTCGCGGTACATGGAGGCCATTCTACGAATAAATTGTGGAAATCAACGCAAAAGTGTTGTATTTGGGCAAACCCCACGATTAAAGTTAAAAACACGCTATAATATTGACAAATAAAAGACGCTTTCAGGTTAAAATTGGACAAAAATGGCAAATTCAGAACTGAAATGGCGTAAAATCACCCATTCGCGTATGAAAAAGCGAATAGGATGCTGAATGGCCGCAAAATTAGCACAAAACGCTATTTCACTGCTGAAATTGGGAAAAATCGTTTATATTTGCAATTTACACATATAAAGTTATGGAAAAACGTTAATTCGCGCTTACAAAATGAAGAAAATCACTAATTCGCGGCAAAAATTAAAAAAATCGCCAATTAGTGCAGCTGAAATTAAGAAAAACGTTAATTTTAAGTTCAAATTGAAAAAAAGTGCTAATTCTCAGTTAAAAATGGAAAAAATTGCTAATTTGCAGCTGAAATTGAGTCTAACGCCAATTCTTGGCAAAAATTGAGAAAACTCGGTAGGTAATGCACGGGTTGGAGACGCTAAAATTAGGAAAATGGGAAATTCGCAGCTAAAATTGAAAACATCACTAATTCTCGAATTAAGTGTCGTGAAATTTATAATTTAAAAATGATGATTTTTTGGCAGAAATGGATGGATAGAATTTGTTGGTTTGAAAAAAAAAATAAAAAAAAAAACAGAAAAATGGCAATTTCATGCATGGCTATAGTTCAATGTTAAAAAATACGCTAATTCACGGCTAGAACTGAAAAGAAGCAATAATCTATACTTATAAAAGTTATATAAAATTGCTAATGCTGTGGTAAAATGTGAAAAACCGCTAATCTGCGGCTGAAATTGAGAAGAACGATACACTCGTCCAAAATTTAGAAAAGCGCTAATTTGCGGGTAGAGTCCAAAAATCGCCCTTAACTGAGAAATTGAGGCTATGATGAGACCAGCAAGATGGCCAGATTCAAGAGTGTGCTGGCTAGGTGGAATGATGACTAAAATGTGAAATTACTCCCCTCCCCTCACCCTCACGAGATTTCAATCTGACAAATTCCTACCTACGCCACTGATTTAGACTCAAACTATAGAGTCTTGATTCTGGAAACTGAGTGTTTAGCTTAATACCGGGCACGCTAACTGTTGGCCTAGTAGAGGCCGAAATTCAGCACGCCTTTCTGCACCATCACTGCACTATAGGCGTGTTCTTCGACCTCGAACGGGCTTATGACACGACGTGGAGATTTGGCGTCTTGAGGAAACTCCATCAGTGGGGCTTCTGCGGAAAACTTCTCAAGTTTATTTCCAGCTTTTTGAGTAGCAGAAGATTCCGTGTTAGACTGGGGTCGGTGTTGACGGCACAACATGTGCTCGAGAACGGTATCCCTCAAGGATCCGTTCTCAGCTGCACACTCTTTCTTATTGCCGTCAACATAATTGCCGAGTGCGTTCCTGAAAATATAAAATATTCTATATATGTTGACGACTTAAGTATCTTCCTCTCCGGAAGAGACCTAAGTGAGGTAGAATCGGCAGCGCAATCGGCAATAAACACCCTCGTCGCTCAGGCCGAGAGACATGGTTTCAAATTTAACACAGAAAAGACCACTTGCGTCCACTTCTGCAGGAGACGGAGGCCCCATTATGATCCCACTCTCCGCATGAATGGTGTACCTGTAGTTTTCCAAGATAGCACCAGATTTCTCGGCTTGATTTTCGACAGGGCACTACGATGGCAGCCTCATATTGCCGACCTGAGCGCGAGAAGTAAAAAATCATTAAATGCCGTCAAGACGTTGGCAAATCTGAACTGGGGCGTTGAACAGAGAGTACTCATTAAACTCTTCGATGCCCTGGTCAGATCGAAACTGGATTATGGAGCCCTGATCTACGGATCGGCTCGGAGAACTTGCCTTGCGGCTCTGGATAAAGTGTTTAACGCAGGCCGAGTGGTGACAGGGGCATTTAGGACTAGCCCCGTCCAAAGTCTGTACTGCGCCGCCGGGGAGATGCCCCTTACGTTACGCAGGGTGCAATTAACCCTGAACTATGCGGCTGGAGTACGGGCTACCCCATCGCACTTCACTCATGGCATGATTACTGAGGATCCGTACCGTACAAATTATGGTTTATTGCCCACCCGAACTCGACCGCTAGCCATCAGGACCGAGGAGGAGCGCTCGCGCAACGACATCCCGCTTGTCGGGGTGATGCCTATCAAGGCCTTGCCAACTCCTCCTTGGACCATGCCAGCTCCTCGAATATGTCTCGAACTAGCCCGACACCTAAAAGAAAACACCCCGCCCGTCGTCTACCGGGTGGGGTTTCGCGAATTGCTTAAGAGTTTCGTGGACTTCCCACCCGTGTACACCGACGGGTCACGGTTGGACTCGGGTGTGGGATGTGCAGTCGTGCTGGGGGACGCTGTCCATTCATGGACACTTGCTCCTCACGCAAGTATTTAAACGGCGGAATTATATGCTATATGCCGGGCACTTGACATATGTCCTGATGGCTCACACATTCTAATATGTACGGACTCCCAGAGTGCTCTGAAGGGCCTGGATCAGTTCTCGACGGACCCACAGATTTTGGATATGCTTGCCCAACTCGAGAGAATACGTTCGACTGGTGGGGACGTTGTTTTCGTATGGATCCCAAGCCATATCGGGCTCACCGGAAATGTTAAAGCAGACGCTGCTGTGAAGCAAGCCGCGTCCGGGAACCCGGACCAAACGATGGCCGTCCCCGCCAGAGACGCCAAAGCGGCCACCAAGGCACACCTCCGTCGCCTTTGGCAGAGGAGGTGGACAGCCAGTGGTGGGGGACTGAAGCGTTTTAAACCAAACGTGAGAGGCTTGTCAGTTGGGAACTGCTCCAGGCGCGATGGGGTAGTGATTACTAGGCTCCGTATTGGTCACACACGCCTGACGCACCGTCACCTGCTTGAAGGCAGGGAGCCCCAGCGGTGTGCTGCGTGTGGAGGGGAGTTATCTCTTGAGCATTTACTGATAGATTGCCGCGCCCTGCACGACGGCTGTCTTAGGCTAGTTTCTTCAATGCTGGGTTGGGAATATCCTAGTACCAACCCGGCGGACGTACTGTGATATTTGTGTTTAGTTTTAGCAATGTGTTTTGACTGGGCTGGGAATATCTCTAGTACCGGCTCAGTCACGTAGGTTATAATCCCACTCCAGACTGGGGATGGAATATTTTCGAGTACCCCCCAGTCCGTATATTGTCTATATTGTCGTACATTCAGTCGTATATTGTACTCTTCATGAATAGACTGCCGTGGCTGGACTATGCGTGTGGCTCAGCCTTTCTGATGTGATAGGAAAGAAAAACAATAGTATACAGTTAATCGTACAAGTAGCTGCGCAAAATGGCCACGTTGCTGACGCGCAAAAAAAAAAAAAAAAAAAAAATCTAGATAATTTTTTTTCATCTTTTATCTATCACTATTCGGTTTATCTCGAGGACAAAGATAATTCCCAGATAAAGACTAAGATAATTTTTTTCAACTCCCTCAAAAACATTTAAAGTAAGCTTTTTATTAGCTCTCTATTTCTCTTAAGTTTCAGCCAGTCAAGGTCAAGACTACTATACTGACTGGGCTATTCGTCTATTCCCCTGTTTTTGTCTGTGGGTTGTGATTTTAAGTGAATTTGTGATTATTTCATTCCATTAACATGAACATAGCAATTTGAATCTGACGTCGGAAAATCTAGAATTCAGGTAACGCGACACTTTGCTTCTTCTAAAAGCCAACGAATAATTTATTTTTGTTATCTCAATATCTATCTAAAAATAAAAGATAATTTTTTATTTATCTTATCTTTTAATGTCTCCTCATTGTTATCTTATCTTTATCTAAGATAATTTTGTCCGTTATCTGCCCAACACTGTTGAAAAGTCACAATTTGTCGACGAAACCTCCACAGAAACGGTGACACTTAGTCGAGAGATTGATAATATCGCGCTAGACGCTGACTATTAACGCAGAAAACTGGAATTTAGCCCCCAAGAACCAGACTTTCATTTCTCGACGCCCAGAAAATGGTCCAACTCACCATCTTGGACAATTTTGTGGCACAAAATGACCACTCATCCTGGGAAATGTTGATTTGTTATGTCAGGATGGTCATATCGTCCGGTTAAATACTCTAAAGCTTGAGAACTGATGATAATTCCATCAAGTCGATCCCGAGGCCTGAACGAGCGTCAGTTTTGCCGTCCACACGCTCAAACATTCCGCAGGGAAAGACTGGATTCGAGCTTTCCGTAGGGAAAGACTGGCCGTGTAGCCGGGCCTTTAGACTGGAGAATCAAACCGGAATTGTAACATGCGGACCCCAAAATCTCCAATAGAGCAATGTGGGATCGGGAGACGTCGGGAATTCGTCCCGTGCTTTCATGTATACTGAATCCGCTTATGGTCTGAGTTGGTATAGTCCATAAATGGTCTACAGCAGTCAAACACGAAAAGCAATCAAATTTCCTACAGTAAACCAATCAGTTTTCTATAAAATTGGTTCTCACACCCACCGGCTTAGTTCAAAACAGAACGTCGTCGAATATGCCCTGACTACACTGGCATTAGAGGCGGGATGAGATGACAAAATAATGAATTATTAGGCCGGAAGAGTGGGAGCATCCAACAATTTGATGAGAAAACGTCTGGGTATTGAGATTCATACCTTTATGAATAGACCGTGAAAAATGACAATGTTGGAGGTTCGCGGTCGTATCGTAATCTCACGTTCGTTGGATATTTGTTCAATGCAAATAAAAAATACAGGAAGACGATTACTAATACTATGTCACGAACCACTAGGCGCATTAAAAACGGAGTACCAAGGGACTTTACGAGCACAGTGTGTTAAAATTACCGTCAAAAATATTTCTATAATTTGATATTCAAATTTCTTCCCAGACAAAAACGAAACATAAGTTATATTTCAATAAAACAGAAAATAAGAAAACTTATCAATTTTGTTTGCTACGTTTGTTTACATTGTGCAGGAAACTAGGGAAGTTCTGTGGCTGTTACCCTAAAAGCAACCTCTTTCGACAGCTGTAATCTTGGGGTCGTCCCCTTGAACCCCTCTTTCCTTCAAGGCTCCCTCCATGATATTACTCCTCTATATGGGCAGTGTAGTGTAGTGTAGGGTAGGCTGGGGTAGCTGGTGTAGGCCAGGGCAGCGAGGATTTTTTTGTTACACGAACGCTTTCAGGGCAGCCAGTGTAAATTCATAACAGTCGTGATATTTTCTCACTTCTGTGCATGTTAGATAAGAGTTATCAATTTATAACAAAAAATTGGAGTAACTTCGGGCAGCCAGGAGTAGCTCTGAACTCATTGCGGACGCCCTGCACTCGCTACACTAACTACACTCGTCTGTTCGCGAACGCATTTCGGGCGCCCGAGTGTACTCTCGGGCAACCTAGTGTAGCTTCGCGAACAGACCTAATGTTGTTATAACGCCATATAATACTGCGATTGACGGGATTTTTATGATAACTCATGGTTGACCCCCAGCTCACAGGGGGATTATTTATCCGAAGAAACAACAGAAAATCACAATCCAACCAAAGAACATCCCCCTCCTCAGTCAAACTGTCAGTTCTTCCATGAAAATATCAGAATTTCGCCATAGACTGTAGGACCAATGATCTTATCGGAAGAGTCAATTTCCTCGAATTGAGGCGTGGAATCCTAGCTTAACGCATTTTTTTCGCCTTTAATAAAAAAGACCAGCCCCGCAGGGGTTTTCCGTCTCATATATCAATGTATACATCTTCGTAACACTGGAACATGGACTCTATTTTTTTTTTATGATTGCTATCAAAGAGAGTTATTTTCCTCTTTCCTTATTTCCTTTTCCCCCATCACACTTTCTGA